>CM074744.1:22984136-23687408 GCA_037367245.1 Phrynocephalus guinanensis | reverse complement strand
TTTCCACACTCCATACATTGATATGGTTTTTCTCCCATGTGAGTTGTATGGTGCTGCCTCAGGGCCCCTTTCCAGCTGAAGCTCTTTCCACACAGTGTGCATTGGAACGGTCTTTCTCCCGTGTGAGTTGTGTGATGCTGCCTCAGGGTCCATTCCCGACTGAAGTGCTTTCCGCAGGTCAGGCATTGATAGGGTTTCTCTCCGGTGTGAGTTCCTTCGTGCTGACTAAGAGTTCTTTTCTCACGGAAGCTGTTTCCACACTCCTGACACTGATAGGGCTTCTCCCCTGTGTGAGTTCCTTCGTGCCGCCTGAGGGTCCCTTTGTCACCGAAGCTCTTCCCGCATTCTGAGCACTTATAGGGTTTCTCCCCGCTGTGCATTCTTTCGTGACACTCAAGATCCCCTTTTCGGATGAAGCTCATTCCACACTCCAGGCATTTATAGGGTTTCTCCCCTGTGTGAGTTCCTTCATGTCGCCTAAGGGTCCCTCTGTCACCAAAGCTCTTTCCGCAAACTAGGCACAGATGAGGTTTCTCCCCTGTGTGAGTGGTGTGGTGCTGGCTCAGGTGCCCTTTCTGGCTGAAGCCCTTGCCACACTCCAGGCACTCGTACAGTTTCTCTCCTGTATGGGTTCTTTCGTGTACCCGAATGTCCTTTTTCCGAAGGAAGCCCTTTCTGCACTCCACGCACTTGTGTGGTTCCTCCCCTCGGTGAATATTCTGATGCAGCTTAAGGTGCCCTCTCCATCTGAAGCTCTATCCACATTCCAGACAAGTATATGGTTTTTCCCCTTTGCGGCTTCTTTCTTCTGGAAATGTCCCGCAGTTACGGAAAGGTTTTCCCAAGTTTATGCCTTGATGCCATTTTGATCCTGACTGGATTATGCCATATCGCTTCAATTCACCAACTGCCTCCTGAGAAGTCGATGTTTTTTTCTTCCCTCCGTTGAATGGGTTTTGTATGACATCCACAGGTCCCCCTGGGTGGCCAAGTATCTCTCCTCCTTCCACAGGCTCAAGAAGCAACTTTGGGCAGTCCCCATCCTCGCAGTTGACACCTAAATTGGGAAGAGAAAAATAAAATCAATCTCCTATCCGCCTGGTTCAGAAAAAAATATTGAGTATATATTCGAATATAAGTCTAGTTTTTCAGCCCTAATTTTGGGCTGAAAAAAGTGGCTCTCGACTTATATTTGGGTCAACACTTTTAGCCACTGAGGCAAGTGCTTGGGCCGGTGGCTAAAAGTCATTTTAAACATTGTGCACCACGTCTCCTGACACCCCCCGCGTTGCGGGGGGAGCAACATGCAATGTTTAAAATGACTTTTAGCCACTGAGGCAAGTGCATTTCTCACCCTAGACTTAAACTCGAGTCAATAAGTTTCCCCAGTTTTGGGGGGTTGACATATGGGCCTCGACTTATACTCAGGTCGACTTACACTCAAGTATATACGGTATATATCCATGATAACCTTTCCCCCCTACGCCCTGTCCTTGGACTAGATCAGCTTTTCAGTAAGTTGTTATCTGCCACCATGACAGGGACTTCATTTCTGGGTGGTACCTTACTGAATTTTACTATGTAAAAACCCTGTGTATAAAGAAGGGGAGAAAACTGCAGCAAAGCTTGGGGAAGGGATAGAGGAACAAATTTATTTATTTATTGGATTTTTATATAGCCCATCTGGCAGTGAGGACATTCTGGGCAGTTGACAACAATTAGTGAGCACAATACAGCGCAAAATAAGCACAAATAATTCATACAATAAACACAAAATACAGTAAATATAATAAAAATAAAATTAAAGTGACATAAAATAGCATATATATACTTGATTTACATATATGCTATTTTGTGTCACTTTAATTTTATTTTTACTATATTTACTGTATTTTGTGTTTACTGTATTGTATGAATTATTTGTGTTTATTTTGCGCTGTATTGATTTACTGCAGTAGGAACTGGCAAACCACTCCAGTATTCCTGTCAAGAAAACTCCATGGATATGGGGTCACGACTGTAACGACACAACACTTTTGTTTTTCATTATATCGGAGGGAATGCCTGCTTAAATAGCCAAGTTTTTAACAGCTTTTTTTAAAGACATCCAAAGAGGGGGCCAGGCAGTCGGGGAGGAGCAATGGCGGAAAAGGCCCTATTTCTAACGGGGGGGATCACTCTTCACTTTTCTGTTAATAATTGTAAATAGAAGCAAAGATCTGTAAGTGTGGTATAGACATGTGCCACTGATCTCTACTGGGTTTGGAATTCCTCTTCCATCCAGAGTGATTCTAATTCAAACGCAGTCTTGGTTCGAACAGAGGCAGAAACAGCACCTCCAATTATCTGATGGGTCTTATCGATTCCTCCCTAGAGAGAGGAAAGTGATAGATAAGGTGGTGTCCTTAGAGACCACGGACAAGAACATGCCAACTATAAGCATGTAGGATTTTGACCCTATCAAGCCCGACTTCTTACTAGAAGGTAAAATGTGCAAATTTAGTGCCGATGTATTTCAGACATCTCATGAAATTATAAAATGTCCTGCAAAAGACAATCGGGTCAAAGTTAAGTGAGGAGAAAGATCTAATATGGGATGGGTTGAATCCGTTAACAAAGTCAAATCCTTTAACGTCCAAGATCTGAGGAGGATCCGAAGGATAAGATTTTCTGGAGGTCACTTAACTCAAAGGATGCCTTAATTCAGAAATAAAATGATATATTTAAAGTATTTGTACCCTGACTTTTTCCTTTAAAAGGACCTAACCTGGCCTCTTGCAGGAGGGACTTCCAAAGTGTGGAAGGAGCAACAGGGAAGGGCTGTGTCCCCACCAGCCCCGCCTGTGAATAAAGGCAAGGCTAGGCTAGGTGATAGATTTATAGGTAACTAATAAAATAAAATAAAATAATGCAAGCTGAGCTTTCAATAGCAGGCTATCTTTATCAAAGCATAGTACCAAAATACATTCCAGGCAGAAGTTGTACAGTTTTATCTGTGCAAAGCAACCTTGCCTCCAGCATCATCAGAACATCATCTGGCTAGTATCATCTTGCCACAAAGAATCTCAGCACCTGGTGGACTACATCTTCTGCCAAGAACGTATTTTGAATTGCAGTTTGGGCACTCGGTCTCTAAAAGGTTCCCCATCACTGACCTAGATCCTTTTGAGTCTGGCTTCAGGCCTGGATATAGGACACAGGCAGGTTTGGTTGCCTTGGTAGATGCCCTACACCAGGAACTGAGTAGGGGATCTGCGTCCCTGTAGATTCTGCTGGACCTCTCAGCAGCTGTTGATACTACTGGCCATAGTATCCTCCTGACCTATCTCTCTGGAATAGGACTTGGGGGCACTGTTTTACAGGTGCTCAAGTTCTTCCTGAAGGAAAGAATGCAGAAGGAAGTGCTGGGGTGGGGTCATATTCAACATCCTGGCTGCTTAACTCTGGCCTCCTTCAGGGTTCTGTTTTGTCTCCTATGTTATTTAACATCTACTTAAGTTAGAGATTATCCACAGCGTTTAGGTTTGGTGTCACCAGCAGGGAGATAACCAACTCTACCTCTCCTTGCCACCTAAATCCAAAGAAGCTACTTTGGCTTAAGATCAATGTTTTATATCGTAATTCTTTGTGAATGCTTTGACGCAGCCTAAGATTCCCTTTCTGACCGATGCTCTTTCCACACTCCAGGCATTTATATGGTTTGTCTCCCGTGTCAGCTCTTTGATGTAAAGCAAGTCTAGAACTAAAAGAGAACCTCTTCCCTCATGCCATATCATCACTAGCAATTCCATCCACCTCCAGGGACACTTATGTGTTCTGTCTGCCAAGAAGGATGTCAACAAGACCTTCAGCCATGCTAGCCAACAGCATGGCTTCTGTCCTTACCCAGGGAAATGACCATCTCATGAATCTCCAGCATGACTTCCTTATGCAGAGCTCTTTGGCCTGGATCTAGGAGATCCCATTCCTGCTGGGTGAAGTCCACAGCCACCTCCTTGAAGGATATGAACAGCTAGAAGAACAAAACATAAATCCAGAGTTCTGCCGTGCAATGACCAGGAATAAGCAGATTTTTCTGGTTTCCCTTTGTCACCCTGTATCTCTATAGAATAGAACAGAACAGAATAGAATAGAATAGAATTTATTGTCATTGTATAAAAATATGAGATTAAAAAGTGCCATCCAGTCAGATCATTCACACACCTCAGTCTAAAAATCCAAGACATAAAATCTACCATTTAAGAACAAACATCCATACACACACTCTTACAATCACATGAACAGTGGTTCTCAACCTGTGAGTCACCAGATGTTTGTGGACTGCAACTCCAGAAGTCTTCATCACCAGCTGAGCTGGCCAGGATTTCTGGGAGTTGCGGTCCAGGAACATCTGGGGACCCTCAGGTTGAGAACCACTGCTCTAGAAGAATCCCTTCCTTACCTGAGGCAGGGATTTGGCCCTTCTTTCCTGTCCATCTCCACCAAGAGATGGTCGTGAGTCTGCCTCTGTTGCTGTCACACTCCCTGTAACACATAAAAGAGAGGCATTACCCAGGCTTCCTCAGAGATTCCTCCAGTTGCTCTTGTCATGCCTTGGAAATGAGAGAGGAGAGACGCTGAGTTTGGGGACAGCAGATATTTAAGATATTTGAATGCTGAAGTGAACAAAACTGCCTCTGCCTGGCATGGAAATGATCATTTATGGTCCAATAAAGCTCCTTCTGAGCAAAGTTTTTTGACATCCTTCTCCGATCATCTATGCACCCTATTCTATCCGACTGAGGAATTTACCAACTCCTGGACCAAGCTGGTCATCATCTCTGTTGTTAGACTGTGGAACTCCCTGCCACAGGATGTGATGATGGCATCTGGCCTGGATGCCTTCAATAGTGGATTAGGGCAGATTCCTGGATGAAAAGTCCATCACAGGTTACAAACCATGATGGAAATATGTGTTATCTCCAGGCTTAAAACTAGGGTCCTCCAAGGGCCAGATGGAGGGGAGTGGTATCAGGAGACAGATATCTAGTCTTGTGTGCTTCCAGAGGCATTTTGTGCATCCACTGGGAGATACTGGAAACTGGACTAGATAGGCCTTTGGCCTGATCCAACATGGTTCTTCTTATATTATGTTCTGTAGTTGATGTATTCTCTGTGGTGGATGTGATAAACCACAAGGAGGAAAGGTTTAACGAATATCTTAACCAAGTCAAAGGCCTTAGCCATCTACTACCCAGGTTCAAAAAAATAACGATCCATTCTTTTAGCCCCTTCCTTCACCAAACAAAAAGACCCCTTACCCAGCAAGGTCATTTTCCTGCAATTCTCCATAGTGACCTCCTTGTAGAAAGCTCTTTGGCTTGAATTCAGGGGATCCCGCTCTCCTTTCATGAAACACGCAGCCACCTCCTCAAAGGACACCAGCTGAAGACAGAAAGGACACTTGTTTTTATTCAGCAGTAATCTTTTAGTCTGGATTTTATTTAACCTTATTACTTAAGACCTGTGAGGGGTATGCTAAGAGTTCACAGCGGAAGTGGTCTTTTTCCAGAAAGAAAAAAAGACAGCTTTTCATTGGTTGTGGTTCAAATATTACTGTTATATCAACTGCTTATTCCTGAAAGTTGTTATTGCTGGCAGTAGGACAGACAAGAGATTTCCTTTGATTTATATCCCTGCATTGAGCAGTGAGTTGGCCTCAATTACTTTATAGGCTCTTTCCAATTACATGATTCTATGATCCGTTTTTCTCCTTGGCTTGCTTGTACCTTTTTTATGCTATAGCAATGACAAATATTTTTATTCTGCTTCAAAAGAAAAAAATACTCATGGAGCCGTAGTAGCAAAAATGATAAAAATGATAATTTAATCCACATCCCACACCACCACCACCACCACCACCATCCACACTGCACACCATGGAGACAGTGGGAAATAATACGGCAGTCCTCTCTCTCTCTCTTTCTCTCTCTCTCTCTCTCTCTCTCTCTCTCAGGAGTCTTCTCTTACCTGAGGTGTCTCTGAGGTCTTCCTTTCCAGTCCAACATCCGGAAGTGATAACAAATATTGTGTCTTTGATGCCACCCCACTGCTTGTGGGGAAGAAAAAAAGGGGGGGGGCGTGAACAGGTCCAGCTTTGATCCGTGGGCTGTTGCGTTACGAATCACACGGGACACAGAGCTTCGGGGGTTCAATCATCTGGCGCTCAGGGCAGCATTCCTGTTCGTCTCTCTGTTAGGGTTTCATGGATGTCTGTGTGTCTGCATGTGTGTAGGCATGCGTGTATGTGAGATTGAGTGGTGATGATTGTCCGTTGATGATTGTGTGTCCTACTGCTGCCTGAGCCCAGCCTTTTATTAGAGGGTAAGCACAATAGATACAGGGAGACATTCCTCGGTGGGGGGAAAGAATGCAAGCCTCATGTGTGAGACCATAGTAAACACATAGACAATGGGCAGGGGAAATACGTTTCACAGGTGGGGGGGAAATGCTCCCTAGCTAGTGAGGCATTACTGATAAGAGGCTTCCTTGGGCCTGAGCAGATGTATTCTGATATCCTGGTTATCTGCCGTCCTGTTTACTCTGGCCTTCTTCAGCACATTCTGGTATCTGCTTCGGTCCTGGGGCTGCCGGGAAATATATGTCAAGCAGCCCTCCTTGGCCTTCAGTTTCCTTTGTGCTTGACCAATCTTGGGGCTCAGAAATATGGGCAATGATATCCCTACAGTGGGCCACATATGTGCTGCTGACAACTCGGCAAGGCCTCAGAGAAGCTCCAGATTCCAGAACAACACCTGCAAAACTCAACACCTGCGGAGGAGCAGCCCCTCCAGTCTCTCTGCCTTGAGACCTCCTCCGTTTTCAAATTGTAATGCAAGTCAGGGGGACCCTTGCCCAGCCCTTGTTCTCTCTGCCTGGGGGGGGATTGGAGGGGGGTCCTTTCCGCCCAGGGGGTCTTCAAGGGGACTCTGCCCCATCCCTCCCAGCAGAAACATCAGGCCCAGCCTCTATTCGCCCTCCCTCCCCATAGACAACAGATAGGTGAGAGGCTCTTTCCTTTCTACTAAGGGGCTGGCAGGAAGACTGGGCCATGGCTGTGGCTCTCCCCAGTCTGCCCAGTTCAGAGTCAGAAGCCCTCCTGGGTCTCCTGAGATCCACATCCGCAGCATCTTATTCTCTCTTCTGCTCCCTGGTAGGAAAATAATAACATAATAATCTTAGAAGTGCTGAGCTCAGAGTCACTCCAGGAAGGATCAGTGGGGAATGGAGCCTCCCTGAGGTCTCTTCCAGTTTGGCACTTGCTATTGTCTTATTTCATTTTGATTTATCGTTTGTTGACTTTGTGTTGTGAGTCACCACGATGGGCAGTATAGAAACGCTTTACAAATAAATAAATAAATAAATAAAACTTACTATTACTTCTACTATCAAAGTTCCGTGTCCTAGTGTTGGCGATCAGTAGCATGATCTGTGTTTTTTTTTTAATCTACAGCTATTCTACATAGAGAAGCAGTGCTTGCTGTGGACCATTAGCTTAAATTTTTATTCTTACTCTTATTATTGGTTTGATTCTTATTTCTTGTACAGCATCAGTTTTAATTGTACAGCATGTGTGTTGTTTTTTATGTAAACTGCCCAGAGTTCCCATTGGGGAAATCGGCATCGAAATTGAATGAATGAATGAATGAATGAATGAATGAATGAATGAATGAATGAATGCTCAGCTTCCTAGTAAGGATCCGAAAAGGGAAAGGGTGTGTGCAGGGGTGGCATCTCTTCTCCAAAAGCCACCCCCATGTCCCATTTTTCACCCCTTTCCCTATCATCATCATCATCATCATCATCATCATCATCATCATCATCATCATCCCGCCGCATTAGCCTTTCTACCTCATCCTCCGGCTCCTTCCAGGCAGCAGCTTCGCCACCGAGCCTTCCTCTTTCCTCCTCCTTGGAGGACTGAAAGCCCTCCCTGCTTTTATCTCCTTCTCCATCCGGCCTCTCTAGGAATGCAGTTTTCTGTTCATTTTTTTAACCCTTGGAGGCCTGAGTGGCAGAAGTGGACCTCCCTTCCGTCGGTTTTCCTTCTGATCGTGTGATTTGAAACCTCCTCACAAGTGCACTGTATCAAGCATTTTCTGTTTCCTGATCTGTCAACTCTTGTATGCTTTGATAAAGAGAGCCTGCTATGGAAAGCTCAGCTTGCATTTTATTTTATTTTATTTTATTAGTGACCTATAAAGGCATCACCCTAGCCTACCCTTGTAGAAAATGACCCACTGCAGGTTTTTGAGTGCATTAATGATTTTAGCAACTATCACAGTTCCATAACCTCTTCCTTTTTAAAATTTCATTTTTAATCTTATCTTACTTTCCTCTCCCCTCCTTGGCTTACTGATGGATTGGTATGGTCACTATTCGATGTTGTACTCCGATTTAGTTTAATTTACTTTCAATTCTCTGATCTGATTGTTTGTTTTTTGTTTATTGTATTTTTATCTTTTTTGTCATGTTGTAAATTGCCCACAGTGGCCCTGGTGCCAGCTGGGCTCTATATCCATCTAAAATAAATAGCATTGCCCTATAATGCCTTTTCTAATTTCCTCTTCTTAATTTGAACATGTCTTAAATGTTCTGGGCTGTATATTGTCCCTTATTATTGTAAGCCAACTTGGGTCCTTTTTCAAGGAGAAAGATGGGGTAAAATATTCAAAATAAATAAAAATAAAGTTTAAAATAATGCTTTTAAGGCTTCTAAGGACTAGAAAAATCATGATGCTTAGCAGGTTCCAATAATGTGGCAGATGACACCACTTTTTGCCACGGCAGTGTATTACAGTGCAGAATGGAAAGAACAAGGAAGAATCTAGGAACATTTTATCAGCGGTATTTTATTAAGTACAGGAAGACACATAGTTAGTAGCAGAGTGTCAAAGGAGATTTGTGGGAAGTTGCGAAGCCCACTGTGAAATAAGTAAATAAATAAATGGGTATATGCAATATTCATGCAGTTCCATGCCATTGAGAATAAGAAAAACAGGGCTTCCGGTTTAATGGCCGACTACTCAAGACGCTAGGGAATTCCTCCGGGAGGTCCCCAGAGCGCACGGGGGGTTTCAAGAGCTCCGCGAAGGCTCTGCGGGCTCCAAAAACCTCAGGGGGGTACCCTGATGGGGCTGGGTATCGGCGGCGCCCTTCGCGACTCTCCTATCTCCCTGATTCGGAGGGACTGGGGAGTAGGATTGAGCCGCGGGCGCTCTTACCACCACTACCCCCGTGTTGCGAAGTCTCGTTGTCTTAGCAGAAAGCCATTAGCCTCCGAGAATCTGAGAACTGTTTCTACCGGAGGAAGTATTTGTAGAGGTTGTTAAAGTGGGAGATAAAAGGTCCAAACCCGGAGAAACTTGAATTGGTTTATAATATCGGAATACGTTCGGAATGTGGCGGGAAGTAAGCCGTAACTCTCCTTCGGGATACTAACTGGAGCCATGCGGTGAGGGTGGAGAGAGCTACCCCTTCAAGTGTGTGAAGTGAGTTTAAGTTAATATTTCTACTGAAGTGGAGAGAAACTTGGGACCCAGGAAAGCTTTACCGTGAAGTTTGAATTCAAAATTGACGCTTGGAGCCCCCCCCCCCCCGTGAGAGGGCTGACTGTATGGATTGGGCCGTTGAAGAGGCTGAAGAAAAGACCTCCTTTAACTTTTAAGAGTCTTTGAGTGTCTTTCATTGCTCTCTTGGCTGCAGAGGAAGTGAAACCAAGTTATTGTGTGTTCTTCTGAGGTTCTCCGGAGCTGGGAAAGTTTATATTGTAGCCAAAGCAAGAGATAACAGCTAGTAAGAAGTGGTCACAGCTGCAAATGAACTGACAATGAATGTAGCCGAAAGGCTCACTTCTTAGGCTGGAGTGCGACCTGGCGGATTCTAAAAATTATTACACTTTAATATTATTTGGGATTTTATTTCTTATGTTGGAGCGCCATCTAGTGGATTTGGAAAATTATTGCATTTAAAATTTAATCCAATCTGAACCTGTTTGGGGGTGGGAGAGTGGTATTTGGGCTTAGGAGTGTTATGGAGAGGTATAAGACTGTGACTATATAGAAAATTTGATGAAGCTGGAAATTGATATTAATATGTTATAAACTTGTTATTTGGATAGTTTATCGTGAGATTAATGGAGTATTAACTGATCAGCTTGATAGTCTGAAGCTTATTATTACTTACTGATTATTGTAATGGAATTAATTTGAATTTGTGATTAAATCGTGCTCTATCGGAAAAGGAAGTTAACTAAAATTGAGATGGCAGGAGAGAAGAAGAAAAAGATGACACCCCTAACAGAGAAGAGATTCCAGACAAGAGGATGGCAAAGAATGGGAAGGATTAATGATACATATAAGAAGAGAATTTGAAAAAAGCGAACAAAGTTTGGATAAGAAGTTATCAGAATTAAAGGAAGATATTCAGAAACAAATTAAAGAGGCAGTTGGGGAATTGACAACCCAAGTGAAGGATTTATCGGCGAAAACTAAGAGTATAGAAACCAAAGTGAAGAAAGTGCAGACAGAGGTTAAGCAATGTAGAGAAGAAACAGAGAGGAACAGAATAGGAGTGGCAGAAGCACAAACTACACTAATGAAATTGGCTGAAGAGTTTGCTTTTCTGGAAATGAGGCAAAGGCAACAGAATCTTCGTTTTCGTTTGATACCATGGGTGGAAGGAGAAGATATTAAGGCCAAGGTAATAACTGAACTTGTGAAGTGGCTTGGGTGGCAAGAAGAGGAAGTAGCTGGAACAATCTCCCAAGTGTTTAGGATAGCAGTTAGATCAAAGAAATTGAGAGCGAAGGAGACACCAGGTGATGTCATTGTATCATTGACATCCGTGGCCGTGAGAGACAGAATTTTGAAGCATAGCTACGAGAATAGATTTGTGATTGACGGACAGCAGATCTTGATATATAAGGAGATCCCTTTTTACTTTTTGAGAAGAAGAGGAAGTTACAAGCATCTGGCAGAAACGTTGAGAAGGAATGGATTAAGATTCCGGTGGGAGTTCCCAGAAGGCTTATTTTTTATTTACAAAATGAAGAGATTCAAAATAACATCAGAGTTGGAGATAGGAAAATTTTTGAGAAAATATGGAGAAGAGCTTGGGTACAGGAAACCAGCGAAAGGGGGTGGCAGATTACCCGAAGAGAAGGAGGACAAAAGCTCAGGACATGGTGAAGGTGAAGAAGTGGAAGAAGAGGAAGAAGAAGAGGAAGGGGAATTTTCTGAAGATGAAGAAGGTAAAGCTGATTTAGCCATTGCCAATATTTAAGAAGAGAGTGATAAAAATATATTTAATATATTTAATTTGGTATTTACAATGGCGTTGAGAGTATTATCATGGAATGTAAATGGTCTGAATGAAAAGACTAAAAGAAATAGAATTGTGCATATATTGAAGAAAGAAAACCTAGACGTGATTTGTTTGCAAGAAACACATATTGCACTGAAACATAAGAAGATTTTAAAAAACCAAACTTTGGGACAAGAATTCTTATCGTCAGATAAAGTGAAGAAAAGAGGAGTGGTGATATATGCAAAAGATAAATTAGAACCTAAGTTGATAATGAAAGATGAAGAGGGAAGATTTCTGATGGTGCAGATTACCTGGCAATCCGAGAAGCTCTTTGTTGTAGGAATTTATGCGCCAACTGAAAGGAAACTAGAATTCTATAGAAATTTAGAACAAAGACTGTTAGATTACATGGATGAAAAACTTTTTTTGATGGGAGACTGCAATGGAGTAATGATGCCGGATTTGGATAGATCCCAGAAGAAGAAGGGCTCAGAAGGGAAGTTACCAAAATCCTTTTTTGATTTAGTTGAAAATTTTGGATGGACTGATATCTGGAGATTGAGACACCCAACGGAGAAACAATTCACCTTCTTTTCTGAGCCGAATCAGAGCTGGGGAAGAATCGATTATGTATTTGCCCCAATGACATCTCACATAGAGTGACGAAAGTGGAAATTTTACCTAAAACGATTTCAGACCACAATGCGATCGTGATGGAAGTTAAAACAAAGTTGCAAGGATTATATCGCTGGAGATTGAATGAAAGTTTATTAGATGAGATAGAGACTTTGAAAATAGTGAAAGAGACTTATAGAGATTATCTGGAAAATAATTGGAGAAGAGAAACATCAACAAACTTTGTATGGGATGCGAGCAAAGCCGTTATGCGAGGTCTCTTTATCCAGAAAAATTCACACCAGAAGAAACAGAAAGAAAAAAAGAAGCACGAGATTTTAAAAGAAATGGTGGAAACAGAGAAGAAATTGGTGGAAAAGCCAAAAGAACAGAAATGGATTCAAAAACTAAAGATGCTCCAAACTCAGTTGTCAATGGTTATCAACCAAGAAATTGAGTGGAAGGTTAAGATGGTGAGACAGAAAAATTTTGAACCAGCAAATAAAGTGGGGAAGTTGTTGGCTTGGCAACTTAAATGGAAACAAAAACAAAAGGTTGTGAATAAACTAGTGGTGGATAAGAAATTAGTGGAAGACCCAAGAGAAATTGTAAAAGTGTTTCAGAAATTTTATAGAGATTTATATATGAAGAAAAAAGAGGATCCGGAACAGATTGCTAGATATTTAAAAGAGAATGGATTGAAACAAATCTCAGTAAACCAATCGTTGATTTTGAGTGAGAAAATTACCCCACATGAAGTACAGAGCGCAATAGAAAGGATGAAAACTGGAAAATCACCAGGTCCAGATGGTTTAACCGCAAAATATTATAAAAAACTATCAGAAGAAATGTTACCAATATTGGTGGAAGTGATGAATGAAGTTTTAGAAAAAGGAGTTATACCTAATACCTGGAAGGAGGCTTATATAACATTGATTCCAAAGGAAAACTCAGACATGACAGATGTTAAGAACTACAGACCTATTTCCCTTTTGAATGTAGATTATAAATTATTTGCCGATGTTTTGGCGAATAGATTAAAAAAGATTCTAAATGAATTGCTACATAAAGATCAAGCGGGTTTCCTTCCTGGCCGACAGATGAAAGATAATATGAGAAATATAATCGATATGATAGAATATCTAGAAGTCAGGAAGGAGAAACAAGCTGCTTTGATATTTATTGATGCTGAAAAAGCTTTTGATAACGTTTCTTGGCAATTCATGAAGAAGAATTTGGAATATATGGGAGTGGGAATAAAGTTTTGGAATGGTGTTAACGCAATATATAAAGATCAGAAAGCAAGCTTGTTGATTAATAATGTGATAACAGAAAGCTTCCCGATTGGGAAAGGTACAAGACAAGCATGTCCTTTGTCTCCATTGTTATTTATAAGTGTATTGGAAGTACTGTTGGTTAAACTTAGAGACATGGTGACAATTAAAGGTATAAGGGTGGGGGATAAGGAATATAAACTAAAAGCGTTTGCTGACGATTTGGTTTTGACATTAGAAAATCCAAAAGAAAGTATTATTGAGGTGATGAAAGTAATTGAAGAATTTGGTAATTTAGCCGGTTTTAAATTGAATAAGAACAAGACGAAGGTTTTAATGAAAAATGTAACAAAGAAAGATTGTGAAGAATTTGAGAAACTGTCCGCTCTTTCAGTTGTGAAAAAAGTTAAATATTTGGGAATTAATTTATCTCTCACGAACTTAAATCTCTTTGAGGATAACTATAATAGAGTATGGAATAAGATTAAGAGAGATTTGGAAACCTGGAATAGATTGAACTTGTCGTTGATGGGAAGAATTTCTGTGATAAAGATGAACGTGTTACCAAGGTTGTTATTCTTATTTCAAATGATCCCAATAATCAGGGGGACAGGACATTTTAAGGAATGGCAGAAGATATTGTCTAAATTTGTCTGGCAAGGTAAGAGACCCAGAATAATGTTTAAACTACTAACAGACGCTAAGGAAAGGGGTGGATTTGCCATGCCAGACCTGAGATTGTATTATGAAGCGGCCTGTCTCGGTTGGATAAAAGATTGGATTATTTTAGTTGATGAGGATCTTTTGAATTTAGAAGGTCATGACAATAGATTTGGTTGGCACGCTTATCTATGGTATAATAAAGTAAAGGTACATAAAAACTTTACAAATCATGTAATTAGAAAGTCATTACTCCAGGTTTGGGAACGTTTGAAACCTCTATTAGAAAGACACACCCCGAGGTGGCTGTCCCCGCTCGAAGCATCGGTGATTAAGATGAGAGACTCAGAAGGAGCGGGGATCACATATGGGGATGTGTTAATTTTTTCAGAAAAAGGTCCTAGATTGAAATCTTATGAAATGTTAAAAGAGAAGTTAACAGGTTGGTTTCAGTACCACCAGATACACAATATTTTTCAGAAAGATAGGAGGATGCTCGGGTTTGAAGAGAGGGAGTCTAAATTTCAAACCATAATTATGGGCCCAAAAAGAAATTGTTAACCAGATTGTATAGCTTTTTGTTGGAATGGAATTTAAAAGATGAACAAGTTAAAGAATGTATGACAAAATGGGCCAGGGATCTTGGTCACAATATTGAGTTAGGCTTGTGGGAGAGACTATGGAAAAAGAATATGAAATTTACCGCATGTACCTTGATAAAGGAAAACATGTTGAAAATGATGTATAGGTGGTATATTACCCCAACGAAATTAGCAAAGATGTATAGGATGAAAGATGATCACTGTTGGAAATGTAAAGAGAAACAGGGCGACTTCCATCATATGTGGTGGACCTGTGAGAAAGTAAGAAAGTATTGGGCACTGATATATGATGAACTCAAAAAGATGTTAAAGTATACATTCCCAAAGCGACCCGAATTTTTTTTGTTAGGGTTGGTGGACAATGAAATTAAAGGGGCAGATAGGACCTTATTTTTATATGCAACTGCAGCAGCACGATTGCTCCTTGCACAGAATTGGAAGACAACATATATACCGACGTTGGATGAATGGAGGGCGAAGATATTGGACTTTGCTGAGATGGCCAGATTGACTTGCAGACTGAGGGATCAAGACAACCATACGTTCCAAAAAGACTGGGAAAAATTCAAGAGTTACATTAAGAGTTATTGCAAGGAATTAAGGACTCTTACCGGATTAGAGTAGAACTCGAAGGATTATTTCTGTTTTGAGAATCCCTTTTATAAGCATATAAAAGGGGTATGTCAGAAAGGAAGGCTAGGAGATAAATAATGCTAAAACCACGTGAAGAACGGAGGGAAGCTGAATCACGGTGATGGACGGATTTTGTACGGTTTGTGTATTGATTATAATTTCTTTTTTTTTGTATATTAAATTTTTTTTAATCTGAATAAAAAAAATAAAAAAAAATAAAAAAGAAAAACAAGGAAAAAAACTCACTCACACATACAGTGCAAAAAATGAAATTCCAACTTTGGACAAGAGAAAGCAAGCATGCATGAGGATTCAGGACTATCCTGGTGGTGGGTCAAAGTGCCAAGCCCAGGTCTACAGAAGGCAGTTTCAAGACCTGTGGCGTCTCCTGCACCCTAACAAGCCAATTTAATCATAGAATCATTGGGCTGGAAGAGACCTCAAGGGCAGGCTGATTCCTGCAAATGCGGAGAGCGACACAAGAACACGTGACAGGATCTGAACCATTTAACACCCCGAGCTGACTCGCCAATTTTTAACCAGTGAATTAAACCCCTGAATCATTTCCATACCTAGTGCCTCTTTCGAAAAACCTGCAGAAAATCTTTGATCTCTCAGGATCTCCTTTGATCTGGATTTTGGTAACAGGTAAACACTTTCCTCTGAAACTTGACTTTTAGGAAAGTCTAGGTACCGGTGGAAACTTTTACCACTATCCCTTTACAGAACCTCTGCTCTGAGGGAGCCCCCTGAAGCTCAAGTATCCTTTCCAAGGGAAGTCTCCTTCCACACTCCCTATATTTCTAAGGCTTCTCCCTCGTGTGAACCCTTTGACCTACGTTGTCAGCTTTTTTTACACTAGGCCAGTTCCCTGGTGTGCATCCGTTCATGCTGCTTTAAGTCCCGTTTCTGTCTGAAGCTTTTTCCGCATCCCGTACATTTATGTGGTTTTTCCCCTGTGTGAACGCTTTGATGTCGTCGAAGGGCTGGTTTCTCACTAAAGCTTTTCCCACATTCCGTGCATTTATGCGGTTTCTCCCCTGTGTGAATACTTTGGTGCCCCTTCAAATGTCCTTTCTGACTGAAGCTCTTGCCACACTCCGTGCATTTATAGGGTTTTTCCCCCGTGTGGACGCTTTTATGCCGGTTCAGGTTCCCCTTCTGACGGAAGCTCTTTCCACACACTGTGCATTTATATGGTTTCTCATCGGTGTGAATTCTTTGATGCTGCAGAAGGAACCTTTTCTCAGTAAAGCTCTTTCTGCACTCGACACATTTATAAGGCTTATCTCCCGTATGAGTCATAAGATGTTGTCTAAGGAGCCTTTTCTGACTGAAGCTTTTTCTACACACCGTGCATTGGCATGGCTTCTCCCCTGTGTGAGTCCTGTGATGCTGTCTAAGGACTCCATTCTGACAGAAGCTCTTCCCACACTCCATGCATTTGTACGGTTTCTCCCCCGTGTGAGTCCTTTGATGCGCAATAAGATTCGAGCTCAGACCGAAGCCCTTCCCACACTCTGCGCATTTATATGGTTTTTCCCCGGTGTGAGTACTTTGATGCTGCTTCAGATGCCCTTTCAGACTGAAGCTCCTTCCACACTCCATACATTTATAGGGCATATCCCGTGTATGGATCCTTTGATGCTGGGTAAGGAACCACTTACGACGGAAGCATTTCCCACACTCCATGCATTTATGTGGCTTCTCCCCTGTGTGAATACTTTGATGCTGGCTCAGTACATGTTTGTCGCTGAAGCTATTTCCACACTCCATGCAGGTATAGGGCTTTTCCTCTGTATGAGTCCTCTGATGCCTTGTAAGGCCCCCTTTCTGCCTGAAGCGCTTTCCACACACCATACATGTGTAAGGTTTTTCCCCTGTGTGAATGCTTTGATGCTGCCTAAGGACTGCTTTCTCGTTGAAGCTCTTTCCACATTCCATGCAGTTACATAGTTTCTCCCCTGTATGTGTTCTGTGATGCAACGTTAGCACTCCTTTCTGCGTGAAGCTCTTCCCACATTCCATGCATTTATATGGCTTACTCCCGGTGTGTGTTCTTTGATGCCGCTTCAGGTTCGTTTGATCAACGAAACTCTTTTCACACTTGGTGCATTTGTAGGGTTTCTCCCCTGTGTGGGTCCGCTGATGCAGCCTCAGGTTCCCTTTTCCGATGAAACTCTTTCCACACTCCATGCACCTATAGGGTTTATCTCCTGTGTGGGTCCTGTGGTGCACACTAAGGCTTCCTTTCCAGCTGAAGCTCTTTCCACACTCCAGGCATTTAAATGGTTTCTCCCCAGTGTGAGTTGTCTGGTGCACACTAAGGCTTGCTTTCTGACTGAAGCTCTTTCCGCACTCCAGGCATTGATATGGTTTCTCTCCTGTGTGAGTTCTTTCGTGCAAAGCAAGTCTAGAACTAAAAGTGAAGCTCTTCGCACATACCGGACATTTAAATGGTTTCGCCCCTTTGTTGCGGCTCTGACCAGAACATGTTCCGCCACCTCTGAAAGGTTTTCCAGGGCCTATTGCTTGATACCACTTTGATTCTGAATCGATTACGCCACATCTGTTTAATTCATTAACTGCGTCCGCAGAATATGAGGATGTTTCCTTTTCTTTCTTGGACTCCTTTTCCCTGTGGTTCTCTGGTCCCTTTGCATTTCCAAATACCTCTTTTCTATCCTCGGACTCCTTAATATCCCACGACAAGAGTGGAAGATTCTGGCACTTCTCATCCTGCTGACCATCACTTAAATCTGTCAAAGAAAAAGAGTTATCAGATTCTGCCACAGAGTCTGAGGGAGGTACAGTTCAGGTTTAAATAGAGACTCTATTTTTTTAAATACAGAATTATACTTCTCTTTCTCATGGCCACAAGAATGCTCGTGTTTTATATTATACTACATATCTTGACTGCCTCTAGAATAGCTTGGGCCCAAATGTGGAAAAATGAAAACATACCTAAGGAGGAAACAATTATACAAAAAAATCTTAGACTGTGCTTAGATGGACAGAATGACATTGAGAATTAAAGAAAAAGAGGACTCTGTATTACTCAACATGGAATAGATATTATGACTGGTTGGAGGGAAGAAACAATGCATTAGGTGGTACATAACATAAGAACATAAGAGCATAAGAAGAGCCATGCTGGATCAGGCTAAAGGCCCATCTAGTCCAGCTTCCTGTATCTCACAGTGGCCCCACCAGATGTGTTTGGGAGCGCACAAGACCAGATATCTATCTCCCGATACCACTCCCCTGCATCTGGCCCTTGAAGTACCCCAGTTTTAAGCCTGGAGATTACACATCTCCCTCATGGTTTATAACCTGTGATCAATTTTTCCTCCAGAAATCAGTCCAATCCCCTTTTGAAGGCATCCAGGCCAGATGCCATAACCACCTCCTGTGGCAGGGAGTTCCATAGACTAACAACGCGGTGGGTAAAAAAATATTTTCTTTTGTCTGTTCTTACTCTCCCAACCCTCAATTTGAGTGCATGTCCCCTAGTTCTGGTATTTTGTGAGAGGGAGAAGAGCTTCCCTCTATCCACTTTACTCATGCCCTGCATTCTTTTGTACGTCTCAATCATATCCTCGCTCAGGCACTTTTTTTCCAGAATAAAGAGCCCCAAATGTTTTAGCCTTTCCTCATAAGGGAGGTGCCCCAGCCCAGTAATCATTTTAGTCGCTCTCTAAGCGAGAGATAACTAAGACATGATGTAATTAATATTAATTGCACTCAGACAATATGATGAATGACAACTGGAACTGTTTGTAGAAATTACCTTAGAAATGTGAAATGTTAAGATGATGGAATATTAATAAACTTATTATAATTTTTCTAAAAAAATAATGCTCATGTTTTATTTCCTGCGCCCTGTCCTGGAGCTACATCCATCTTGGGGAAGGAAAACAACAAAAGCAGCAGCTGCAGCAGCAGCAACCACCACCACCACCACCACCACCACCACCACCACCCCAGGAGATGCTCAATGCTTGTCTTTCTATTGACAGGTGTATTTAGAATGCACGATCAATAAAGATGCCCTAGGCATGTGCTATTGCTCTGTTACTGTATTGGGAATTCCTGATCAGTACAGATTAGTTCTATTTCAATGGCAGCCTCTATTAGGGTAGTGGTAAGCACAGAACCCTCAATTACTTGACTGTTTTTATTTATCCCTCTCAAAGGAGAGGAAGGAGTAGATACGATAGTGTCCATACAAGACTGTGTACTATCTTATTCCATGGAACATCAGAACATAAATATGTAGTTTCTTGACCAAATCAGCCTTAAATTCTTACTGAAATCTAATACAAATAACCCTGGGGTAGGAAAAAGACAAAACTCCCTGCAAAACATAATCAAGCCAGGTAGTGATAGCTGTTGTGAGTTTTTCGGGCTGTTTGGCCATGTCCTGGAAGTGTTTCTTCCTAATGTTTCACCAGACTCTGTGGCCGGCATCTTCAGTGGTCAAGGAGCTCAGGGAACTAGGAGGTCTCTCTGTGCTCTGTGCTCCTCGTTCCCTGAGCTCCTCGGCCATTGAAGATGCCGGCCACAGAGTCTGGCGAAACATCAGGAAGAAAAACTTCCAGAATGTGGCCAAACAGCCCGAAAGACTCACAACAGCTATTGGATCCTGGCCGTGAAAGCCTACAAGAATATAAGCCAGATAGTGTTGAGAACAGTAAGAAAGGAGGAACATTTAATGAGAGATGGACTGACTCCATCAAGGAAACCTTTAATTTCCAAGATCTGAGCAGGGCTGCAAATGATTAGGTGTCTCCCCAATGTGTGGCAGTGGTGAAGAAGGCCAATTCCATGCTAGGGATTATCAAAAAGGGGATTGAAAATAAAACAGCCAACATTATAATGCCATTGTACAAAACAATAGTAAGGCCGCACCTGGAGTATTGTGTACAATTCTGGTCACCGCATCTCAAGAAAGACATAGTGGAACTGGAAAAGGTGCAGAAGAGAGCGACTAAAATGATTACTGGCCTGGGGCACCTCCCTTATGAGGAAAGGCTAAAACATTTGGGGCTCTTTAGTCTGGAAAAAAGGTGCCTGAGGCGGGATATGATTGAGATGTACGAAATAATGTAGGGCTTGAGTAAAGTGGATAGAGGGACGCTCTTCTCCCTCTCACTAAATACCAGAACTAGGGGACATCCACTCAAATTGAGTGCTGGGAGAGTAAGAACAGACAAAAGAAAATATTTTTTCACCCAGCGTGTTGTTAGTCGGTCGAACTCTCTGCCACAGGATGTGGTGATGGCATCTGGCCTGGATGCCTTCAAAAGGGGACTGGGCAGATTCCTGGAGGAAAAGTCCATCACAGGTTACAAACCATGATTGAGATGTGTAAACTCCAGTCTTAAAACTGGGGTACTTCAAGGGCCAGATGCAGGGGAGTGGTATCAGGAGACAGATATCTAGTGTCATGAGCTCCCAGACGCATCTGGTGGGGCCACTGTGAGATACAGGAAGCTGGACTAGATGGGCCTTTGGCCTGATCCAGCATGGCTCTTCTTATGTTCTTATGAACAGTGTCTAAAAGAAAAGAGACTGGCAAAAGAGGCTGCAGAAAAAGTGCTCTTAGTCCCTGATGCACAAAGAGGAGACAAGTCCACTTGACATACAGTAGTTTGAGGAGTCATATATGGTACTAGTTACACAGGAGGGAAGTGGTGCCTGAGGAGGCTGACCGATCTAAGTGCAGTGACTGCCAGTGGACTCCACACACTTCCCAATAGAGTTATTCCTCGTGAAGGAGAAGCTGAAATTAGAACCCTCCCAATGGCCCCCAAACACATACCTAAGCAGGTGCCTCTCCATCTCTTCTGCTCCTTAGAGGCCTGGCCAAACGAATACTCTTCTTCTAGCAAGAAGATAAAGTCTGGTTTGGGAACAGCTTTGGAAGAAAGAGGCAGGCGGTTGTTAGTGTCTACGGGACGGTGATTTCTGGATTAGAAATCCCATCACTCTGCATTCTGGGAGTTCTCCTTGACAGATGGGACTCCTAAATGTGGCTCGCCTGTGAGAACGGCCTGGGATAGAAGACGCTGAGACTGACCGTGGTCTAGCTGAGAAACAAAGCTCCCAGCTGGCTCTGGGCCAGGAAGAAGAGGTTTTGACAGCGTTTGGTTTACCTCAGTAGTGGCCAAACTACAGCCCTCCAGATGTTTTGGACCACAACTCCAAGAATTCGAAGCCTGTATTGCCAATGAAAAAGGACTGTAGGAGTTGTGGTCCAAAACATCTGGAGGGCCGAAGTTTGGCCACCATTGGTTTACCTTATCCTCCAACCTTCTGCTGGGCCTTTTCCCCTGCTAAGTTACACTGAGATGTTTGTAAGGCATTTGTCTGGCATGTAGAATGTCCAGGATGCAGAATTATGGGCTTTCTCAGCTCAGAAATTTAAAAATCCGCTCTGTAATGATTATATCAGCTTATGTGTTGCACCTGCTCTTTGGGGGCTTTAATAGAGCCAGTTGTGCTAAACAACAGCCTGGATTCTGTCCTTACCCAGAGAAGTCATCATCCCACGAATCTCCAGCATGACTTCCATATAAAGAGCTCTTTGGCCTGGATCTAGGAGATCCCACTCCTGCTGGGTGAAAGACACAGCCACCTCCTCGAAGGACATGAGCAGCTAGAAGAAGAACAGAAATTGCCTACTTAGGTTTTCATTTCTAAACGAAAAGGCAGACTCCTCCCATTCAGTAACAAAAATAACTTCTTTTTTTGCTATCTCCTCCATAGATTAATGGAGCCAGAAGGAGCCTGTAAGGCTGTTGAGTTCAACCTCTTGAACAACACAGGAATACAAACCCATGACCCCACCAAAAATACAAATGAATCACAACAGATAGCTGTTGTGAGTTTTCTGGGCTGTTTGGCCACCTTCTGGAAGTTCCAGAACACTTCCAGAACATGGCCAAACAGCCCAAAAAACTCACAATAACTATCAGATCCTGGCCGTGAAAGAACCTTCGAGAATACATACAAATGAATCTCCTACATTACTTCATCATAGTCCGTTCTTTACCTTGGGGAGTTGTATAGGCATTTTGTCCAGTCCACTGCCACCACTTGTAGCCCATCCAAAGCCTGACTCCACCATCATCACACTCCCTGTGAGACAGACAAAGGAAGGATCAGCTAGGCCCTCTCATAAAACTTGGTGGCTGTCATGCCTCAATAAATACAAGGCGAAAGTGACTGCGCGGTGGCCAAAATCCCCTTGGGTAGTTATGCCTGTGTGACTTGAGATCAGAACAGTTTAGGTGGAAATCATACACTGTTAGCACTTCCAGAAGTGCAGCTACATAAGAACATAACAACAGCCTTGCCACAGCCCATCCAGTTCAGCATTCTGTCTCACACAGTGGTTCACCATTTGCTTCAGGGTATTCCCAAGCAGATGTCTTCACCTGCTTACGATTCCTTGCAAATGGTATTGAGAGATATCCCACCTATTTTTCCAACTCGGAGGTTGTCCTTAGGCATCCATAAGGATAGCCATTGATACCCTTGTTCTCCATGAACTTCTCCAATCCTTTCTTAAAGCTGTCAAGGCTGACAGCTGTCACCACTTCTTCTGGCAGGGATTTCCATAGACCAGTGATCCTCTGTGTGAAAAAGAACTTTGTTTGAGATCTAGCACCCAAATGTGTCATGGAGTACCCCTTAGTTCTAGTGTTGTGTGATAGGGAAAACAGTTTTCTATGTTTTCAATGTTAGTTTCAATGTCTCCCTCACTCATAACTTATACTTTTTTTTACTCTCTCTTTAACTGTGTTCTCTTGTAGCTTTAATGTAATGTTGTCTTATAATGCTGTAAGATGCCCCTCAATTCTCTCTTCTCAATACCTGAATATGTCTTAGCTGTACTGGACTGTATATTGTCCCTCATTATTGTAAGCCACCTTGGGTCCTTTTCCAAGGAGAAAGGCAGGGTAAAAATACTCTAAAATAAATAAATAATCTTTGTCCACACCATGTATGATTTTACAAACTTCAATCAGGTCGTTCAAGAGTGAAGAGGCCCAGCTGTTGCAGCCTCAGGTGGTAAGGAAGGTGTTCCAGTCCCCTAATCATTCTGGTTGCCCTCCTAAAGCACATGTCACTGTGGCCAGATGATATCCCTCTGCCATACTAGCTTCACATGAGAAAACACACTCTGAACCAGCCCTGTGCATCCAAGGCTCAGGGACAACGAAGGAACCCACCCAAGGTGTGAATTTGTGTTTCCAGAGACGGAGTGGAACACCATCTCCTATAGCCTGAAATCCTACTTCCACATCCTAAACTCTCTTTCAACAGATCCATGACACTTCTGTCATGTCTGCATTAAACTTCACTTTATCCGCTCTCATCCAGGCCATGACTGGCATCAGATACTAATCTAGAGCCACAGACATTGCTTTTGTCTAGTATGGGAAGTATCATTTATAAGTCCAAGAAAGGATATGCTGGGGGCAGTTGTTCTAGATCCTTCTCTAAGCATGTATGGGCCCTATTCCCAAGGCATATACCACCTCCTAGACCAGTGATGGCAAACCTTCGGCACTCCAAATGTTTTTGGACCACAACTCCCACAGTCCTTTGTCACTGGCATATAGGCTTGGAATTCTGGGAACTGTAGTCCAAAACATCTGGAATGCCGAAGGTTCACCACCACTGTCCTAAACTAGCCATAATCTCTGTTATGGACCACATACTGGAAAGATCCAGGGACTTGGTGGTTGTCTGAACCCAGCCATCGGCCTTGTCCACTTCATTACCACTTTCTCAAAATAATAATAATAATAATAATAATAATAATAATAATAATAATAATAATAATAATAATAATAATAATAATAGTCCCTCTTTTTAGCCCCCTTTTGACCAAATGAAAAGGCCTCCTTACCTAGCAAGGTTGTGACCTCCTTGTGCAAAGCCCTTTGGCCTGGATCCAGGAGACCTCACTCTCCCTTTGTGAAATACACAGCCACCTCCTCAAAGGAGACCAGCTGGGCAAAAGGAAACAAATGTCTTCTACTGATAAGGAAGAATTTCCTGGTGTAAATATTTTCTGGGGGTCCCAGTTTGTCCGAAGTCCCGAAAAAATACATCAACAGTTTACCACAGCGTAGAAAAGGCAAAAGCTAAGTGTTCTGCTTGTATACCGCCCCATACCACTTTAAGTAGTCTCTGGGCGGTTTACAATTTTTAATTACAGTGTGCAGGCTACACATTCCCCCCCCCAGCAAGCTGGGTACTCGTTTTACCGACCTCAGAAGGATGGAAGGCTGAGTGAACCTTGAGCCTGCTCCCTGGGATTGAACCCCAGGTCGTGAACACAGTTTTACCTGCAGTACAGGCATTTAACCGCTGCACCACGGGACTCCACACAGTCATTCTCCACAGAAAAGAGACCTTTTCCACCAGCTGATTTTCAAATATTAACACTCATCACTTAATGATCCCTCAAATTTGTTATTACTAGGAAGAGGTTAGGATATCGATGTATTCTCCTATATACTTTTTACCTTTTTATGTGAATGGCATTGCTACAAGCTTATTTAGCATGTCTTCAAAAAAAATTGCTCAGATAAGGATGATCATGATGATGACGGTTCACACTGCATGGCTTGAAAACAGTGGGAAATCGCAAGGCTGTCCCTTTTACCTCTCTCTGAGAATTCCTCTCTTTACCTGCCATACTGTACTTGCAAGCTCCTCCTTTCCATTGCATCATCCAGAAGAGGTCACCCAGGTTACATCTCTGATGCTACTGCATGGGCCTGTGGACAGGTCAAGAGAGGCATAAACTGCTGGATAGCTAGCTCAGTGGTTTAATTCTCTGGCTGCTGAGCCCAAGATTGTGAGTTCAATTCCCTGGTTTGCCTCTTTCTCCCAGTCTGGAATCGATGTCCAGCACTGCAATTCTAAGAAGAGGTTCCTCCATCTGGTCCAACAATTTGCTCAACCTTGGAGAAACTCCAGAATATTATGGATTACATCCCAACTCCCGTGAAATGCCGGAAGTGGGATTGGCAGGCCACTGGTTGTGGAGAAGGGGAAACTTCCCACTCTCCCCAGTTCTAAGGCTGAAGCTCTCCCTGGCCTCCCAATCTCCCTTCTACTCCCTGTTTTTGGGAGAAGAGGAGTGAAAAGCGGCATTTTAAAAGCCCAAACTCTCCAGTGGTGGAAAAGCTTTCTTTTGTGTGTGTGTGTGTGTGCCTTTCCCTCCCCCAGTTTAAATCTCTTAGGGCCTTGATTGATGGAGAAAGAGTAAATACAGTGGACCCTCTTATAACAAACAGTTTGTATAACATAAAATCTGTACAACATAAAACATTCCAGAGATAGGGGAAATTTGCTTAACATAACTGCCTAAGGGGCGAATCCCTACAACATAAAAATGGGATTACAGTACTCCATTTTCGATGCATTCCTATGGAAAAGTTGTATAAAGGAAAATTTGCTTAACATAATTTCATTTGGAACGAATTAATTTCTTTATACAAGGTACAACTGTATGAGAAAATACGGGTTGCGGTAAGATTGCAAGAGGGGCAGATTCTGATTTTTGCACCCTAGCAAGGACCCCCAAGACAGCAAGGGGGGGCTATCTTTCTCAAAAGCCCTCCCTCCAGGGGCCATTTTTCACTCCCTTCCCCCCTCATCCTCATCCCACAGTGACACCCTTTCCTACCTCTATCATATTTCCTTCCAGCGTGCAGCTTCAGCCAGAAGCGCTCCTTTTCCCTTCCCAGAAAACAAAACAAATTAGCTTTAAAAGGAGCATCCGCTGGTTTCTGTCCTCCCCCCTCCTTTGCAAACGACTTGCCTGTCTAGGAAGGCAGGCTCTGTTCATTTAACCCATGGAGGGAAAAGGGTGAGAAGTGGCCCTTCCATCGCTCGCATTCTCCCTTCCAACTCCTCTTCTTTCCAGGCAGTGTTTTATTTTATTTTATTTGTATTTAAGAGTATTTTTACCCCGCCTTTCTCCTTGGAAAAGGACCCAAAGGGCTGACATTAATGAAGGACAATATACAGTCCAGTACTGTATTGAGAACAGGGAATTCAGGGACATCTTACACTTACAGCAAGCATGTCCAAACGTTGGCCCTCCTGATGTTTTGGACCACAACTCTCAGAATTCTAAGCTTAGATTGCCAATGGCAAAGGACTGTGGGAGTTGCGGTCCAAAACATCTGGAGGGCGAAAGTTTAGACATGCCTGACTTACAGCATTAAAAGACAACACTACATTAAACCTACAAGTAGATCTTGAGCCCTGATCTTGGCCCAGAAGATTCCAGCCCAGAATCCACAACAAGGGAGATAAGAACATGAGAACAGCCTTGCTGATACAGGCCACAGCCCATCCAGTCCAGCACAGTGGCTCACCATTTCCTTCAGGGTATTCACAAGCAGATGTCTTCACCTGCTTATGATTCCCCGCAAACCGCATTGAGATATATCCTGCCTCTCTCTCCAACCCAGAGGTTGTCCTTAGGCATCCATAATGTCAGCCATTGATATCCTTGTTCTCCATGAACTTGTCCAATCCTTTCTTAAAGCTGTCAAGCCTGTCAGCTGTCACCACTTCTTCTGGCAGGAAGTTCCACAGACCTGTGATCCTCTGGGTGAAAAAAGACTTTCTCTTATTTGTTTGAGATGTACCACCAAAAAGTTTCATGGAGTGCCCCCTAGTTCTAGTGTTGTGCGACAGGGAAAACAGTTTTTCCTTATGTACTTTGTCCACACCATGTATGATTTTATAAACTTCAATCAGGTCACCTCTTAGGCACCGTCGTTCAAGAGTGAAGAGGCCCAGGCGTTGCAGCCTCAGATGGCAAGGAAGGTGTTCCAGTCCCCTCGTGGCGCAGTGGTTAAATGCCTGTACTGCAGGTAAAACTGTGCTCACGACCTGGGTTCAATCCCCGGTAGCAGGCTCAAGGTTCACTCAGCCTTCCATCCTTCCAAGGTCGGTAAAATGAGTACCCAGCTTGCTGGGGGGGCAATGTGTAGCCTGCACACTGTAATCAAAATTGTAAACCGCCCAGAGACTACTTGTAGTGGTATGGGGCGGTATATAAGCAGAACACTTTGCTTTGCTTTGCTTTGCTTTGCTTTGCTTTAATCATTCTGGTTGCCCTCCTCTGCGCTTTTTCCACTTCCATAAAATCCTTCTGGAGGTATGGTGACCAGAACTGTACACAGTACTCCAGATGGGGCCTCACCATAGATTTATAAAGAAGCAAAATGACACTTGCTGACTTATTTCTATACCCTTCCTAATGATCCCTAGCTTTGAGATTGCTTTTTTCACTGCTGCAGCACACTGGGTTGACACCTTCATTGAGCTGTTCACCAAATGAAGTTCATGTGGTTCATAACAGAAAGGGATTGAATATAAGGATTCTAGCTGGACATAATAATATTACTAATACGCTGTGTTTCCATAATAATCTTAGAGCTGCTGAGATGGAAAGGAGCACAAGGGTTGTAAGGATCCCTTCTGGTTGACCCTGCCGCTTGGGGACCTTTATGGATCCATCGGCTGCTCTACAGAAGGCCAGGATGGTGACAGGAGTGTAACTTTGGGATTCTGAGGACATAAGTACTGTATATAAGCATATCCCTGCTGGATCAGGCCAAAGGGCTCACATCTATTCCAGGCTCCTGTATCTCCCAGTGGTCCAATCAGATGCCTTTGGAAGCAAAGCAAAGCAAAGTGTTGTGTCTATATACCACCCCATAGCACTTCAAGCACATTCTGGGTGGTTTACAGTTTTTAATTATGCAGGCTACACATTGCCCCCACAGCAAGCTGGGTACAGTACTCATTTTACCAACCTCGGAAGGATAGAAGGCTGAGTCAACCATGAGCTGGCTACCTGGTCGTGAGCACATTTTTAGCTGCAGTACAGGCATTTATCCACTGTGCCATGGGTTTGCGCCACATGAGATGACTAAATAGCTCTCTCCTGGTACCACTCCTTATGCCTGGTGCTTTGAGGAACTCTTCTCTTTATGCCTGGAGATAACACGTGTCCCCATCGGCTTGTCACCTGCGATGGACTTTTGCTGTAGAAATCTATCCAATCACCCTTTTCAAAGCACCTAGACCAGATGCCATCACCACAGAATCATAAGGATTGCAGAGAGTATTGTGGGCTGTTCACTCCCCACCCTAGAACAAATTTATACTACCAGGTGCCACTGTAAAGCATTAGATATATTAAGAGATCCATCACATCCTGGTCATCACCTCTTCGAGTTGCTGCCATCGGGACGGAGATATAGAGTACTGAGAGCAAGAACAAACCGTCTCAAAAATAGCTTCTTTTTTAGAGCAATATTGGCCTTAAACGAAAATCCTGGATTTTGAAGTCAGCTTATTTTTTATGTCATATTTTAGTCATTTTATATGTCATATTATGTGTTGTACCTGTTTTTAAATCTATGTGAAATGTTTTAAATGAGTTTTATATAGCAACCACAAAATTTCGTTGTTCCTGTAAGGGGGCAATGACAATAAAGATTCCTATTCCTATTCCTATTCCTATTCCTATTCACATCCTGTGGCAAGGAGTTCCGCAGACTAATAACACACTGGATCAAGAAAAGTTATCTTTTGATATTCTCAATCTCCCGACTCAATTTGAGACGATGTCCCCCGGTGCTGGTATTGTGTGAGAAGGAAAAGAGCTTCCCTCTATTCACTTTATCAATCCCCTGCATAATTTTGTACATCCCAATAATTTTTTTTCTAGACTAAAAAGCCCCAAACGCTGTTATTTTTCCTTATAAGGGAGGTGCAGCCATGGAAATCATTTTAGTACTGCAGCTGTAATGGTGCCTACAACCTGAGGGTTCAATCCCAATAAGGTGGCTCAAGGTTCACTCAGCCTTCCATCCTTCCGAGGCCTGTAAAATGAGTACTCAGCTTGCTGAGAGGGCAATGTGTAGCCTGAATAATTACTGGTAAACTGCCCAGAGAGTCCTTTAAGCCCCACAAGGTGGTATATAAGGAGTACACTTTGCTTTGCTTTAAATCAGTGGTTCTCAACCTGTGGGTCCCTAGATGTTCCTGGACTGCAACTCCCAAAAGCCTCCACCACTCACTGTGCTGGAAGGGGTTTCTGGGAGTTGTAGTCCAGGAACATCTGCAGACCCACAGGTTGAGAACTACTGCTTTAAATCTTTCCCACTGTCATCCTGCTCACCACCCACCACCTGGCTCATGATTTGAGCGCCAGCCCCAAACCATCCCACTGTCATCCCCTACCCCTAGCCTCCTGGCTCAGGAATTGGGAGGGGACAGTTTAGGTCCCTTCTACAGGCATTCTGCCTCCCCCGGTGCCATGGGTCATGACTAGACAGCCAGAATGGGCCCAACCAATTGGCAAGCTATACCCCCCCAGCTATACTGCAACTCCCTGATGTGAGCATATATTGCCAATGATGTGGGACTTGCAGTCTAAAACATCTGGTGGGTCAACAGTTCCTCAACCCTGTGATAGAACATATTAACAATTTTTACATTGAAGTTATGCTTTCATATATTACATAAAAGGAATTGATTTTCAAAACTAGATAGCTCATCCTTAGAAGAAAGTACTGAAAAACTTAGATGTGTTGTAGTCAAGATGTATTTGAGGTCCGAGCTATCTCAAACATCAAATCTCACAGTATCAACCAGCTCATGTTCCTAGGTTATCATCCCGCCACCCTCACAGGTACATCTTGTGGGAACCCATGCAAGGGCCTTCTTGGCTGCTGCACCCAGACTCTGCAATTCCCTCCTACTAGAGGCCAGGACTGCCTCATCTCTGCTATCTTTCTGGAAACCTTTCTCTTCAGGCAAGCATTCCCTGAATGATGGGCTACCTATTATGTGTCTTTTATATGATCACATAGACTTTGTGTTTATAACCACTTATAATCTTGTGTGATTGCATTGCAACTACGTTTTCAATGTTAGTTTCTATCCCTCATAACTTTTACATGGAATTTTTACTCTCTCTTTGACTGCTCGTGTTAATTCTTTAATGTTGTCTTTTAATGCTGTAAGATGTCCCTCAATTCCCTGTTCTCAAAATGGAATACAGTATGTCTTAATTGTACTAGGCCAGTGTTGGTGAACCTATGGCATGGGTGCCAAAGGTGGCACTTGGAACACTTTATGTGGGCACCCAACATCGCTCCCTTCACAGCCACCTGTACTCAGGTTAAATTGCTGCATTGGCACTTTGCGAAAAAATTGGTGGGTTTTGAATTGCAGTTTGAGCACTCGGTCTCCAAAAGGTTCGCCATCACTGTATTAGGCTGTATATTGTCCCTCATTACTGTAAGTGGCCTTGGGTTTTTTTACAAGGAGAAAGGCAAGGTAAAAATACTCTAAATAAAAAATAAAAATAAAAATGTAATGATATTTTTATAATGAGCCAAAAACCTGCATTGCAAATAGATTAAATTAGCTGATAGGCAGTAAACCTTCAATAAATTCTGATACACAAAAATATGATTCAAGATGTTCATTTTTGCTAAACTAGTTTCTAACAAAATGCTTCCAACCTGAATATTTTTGTATGAACACAGGTTGAGACATAATTAGGCTAGGAGTCTGATGGACTGATTTGATCAAGTCAGTTAAGTGCAAAAGGGAACAAGAGAAAACAGAGAAAATAACTGAAGTTTTACAAATATTGCTCTTGTATGAATACTTTAATGCCATTTAAGGTATATTTTTATCAGTACAGCTTTTTCTGCATTCTATGCCTTCTGTTCTGGGTGAGTTCATTTAATGCAGCCTGAGATGTCCTTTCTGACTGAATTATTTTTCCACATTGCCAAGATTTCTATGGCTTCGCCCTCATGTGAATTCTCTGATGCTTCTTCAGGCTCCCTTTGTGTCTGAAGTGCCTCCCACACTCCAGGCATTTGTATGGTCGCTCTTTTGTATGAATCAACTGGTGCTGCCTAAGGGCTCCTCTCTGACTGAAGCTGCTTCCACATTCCAGGCATATATATGGTTTCTCCGCCATGTGAATCCTCTGATGTTGGGTTAGGCACCCTTTCTGCCTGAAGCACTTTCCGCACATTGCGCATTTCCATGGTACCTCCCCGGTGTGAATACTTTGATGCTGCCTGAGGTAACCTTTTTGACTGAAGCTTTTTCCACATTCTGTGCACTGATAGGGTTTCTCTCCCGTGTGAATTCTCTCATGACCGGCCAGAATGCTTTTCTCACTGAAGCTCTTTCCACACACCAGGCATTTATAGGGTTTCTCTCCCGAATGTGTATTTTGATGCCGCCTCAGATCCCCTTTCTGAAGGAAGCTCTTACCACACTCCACACAGTGATATGGTTTCTCCCCAGTGTGAGTTCTTTGGTGCCGCCTAAGGGCCCCTTTGTGAATGAAGCTCTTACTACACTCTGTGCATTGATATGGTTTCTCCCCTGTGTGAGTCCTCAGATGCAGCCGAAGGGTCCCTTTCTCACTGAATCTCTTTCCACACTCCGTACATTTATATGGTTTCTCCTCTGTATGTATCCTTTGGTGCCGCCTAAGGTCCCCTTTGTGACTGAAGCTCTTCCCACAGTCCATGCATTTGTATGATTTCTCCCCGGTGTGAGTTCTCTGATGCAGCTTGAGGCCTCCTTTCTGACTGAAGCATTTCCCACACTCTAGGCATCTATATGGTTTCTCTCCTTTGTGAGTTTTTTGTATCAAAGCAAGAGTAGTATTAAAAATGAAATGCTTGCCATTCCCTACACCTTTACTTTGATCCCAAAATGTTGCTTTATCTCTGGAATGTTCTCTAGGGCCCATGCCTTGATGCATCTTTGATTCTGACTGGATTACGCCATAGTTCTTTATTTCAATAAATGCCTGCCGAGAAATGGAGCAACTTCTGTTTCCATTGTTGAACTTGCTTTGCATGTCAGCTTTTGAGGTAATCCCAAATATTATTCTGTCTTCCCCAGGCTCCTTGATTTCCCATGGCACAAGATGTAACTTCTGGCATCTGGCATTCTCTTCACCATCAGCTACATTTGGAAGAGAAACAAAGAAATAATGGCCTATTAAGGAGTTTCAAGGAGATGCGAAAGCCTCAGGCATATCCCAATAGCATTGTCATACTACCACTTTCCTAAAGACATTTCTCCATGTATAAGACACCCCCATATATAAGACCACTGTTTGCAGAGACAAGGAATGGGCAGTTTTGCAACTGCATGGTTCCCTCCTTGACTTACTTCCGCATCTAAGATGACTCCCAAGTTTTAATCTAATAATTTTAGACAAAAATATTGTCTTGTACATGGGAAAATATGGTCAGTCATATTTTCCTCTCTGTCTTCCTTGCTGAGGATTTTGAAGCTGAGGTTCCAGTACTTTGGCCACCTCATGAGGAGAGAGGACTCCTTGGAAAAGTCCCTGATGCTGGGAAAGATTGAAGGCAAAAGGAGAAGAGGACGGCAGAGAATGAGATGGCTGGACGGTGTCATCGATGCAACCAATATGGATTTGACAAAACTCCAGGAGGCAGTGGAAGATAGGAAGGCCTGGCGAGCTCTGGTCCATGGGGTCACGAAGAGTCGGACACGACTGAACAACTGAACAACAACAATCACTAATAATCACAAAAATTTGTTTCTGGGTGTCTGGGAGTTGAGTCATGGCTACTGGACTTCTTTTTTGAGAGATAGAAACGTTTCGCTGTTCATCCAAACAGCTTCCTCGGTCTGAATACAGCTAGTGCAAGAGACCTTCTTATAGTCAGCTTGACCTCTTGTCCCCTTGTCTGATTGGCTCATAAGATGAACAAAGCCTGAATAGGCTCGTTAGGGAGACATTAGTGTCCATGGCCTTAAGGTAAACAATGGCCTAAGGTGCTGAAACCCATCAAGAATGGGTCGTTAGCTGTCAAGAATGGGTCGTTAGCTGTGACCTGGTGGTGAAGGCTCCTTGATTTGCCTGGGTACTGTGGAAAGTACAGCCTGGTAAGTAGCAGCTAGACTATGCCGGAGCCCCCCACCTCTGTTGAGGGAGGGATTTTCAATGCTGACATGAATGGCTTCCCTTACTCCTCTCTCAAACCACCTCTCTTCTTTGTCTAATATGTGTACATCCTCATCTTTGAAAGAGTGGCCTTTTTCCTTCAAATGGAGGTGTACTGCTGATTCTGGTCCTGAGCTGTTACCTCTCCTATGTTGGGCCATTCTTCTGTTTAATGGCTGTTTAGTTTCTCCAATGTAGAGGTCTGAACACTCTTGGTTTCATGACACACAAAGCCTGAGTTCAGCATGGATTCTATACACACATTTCCACTGGCCACAAGACTGCGAACTGAACAGCGTGGCAGCCAAGCCTGGGGAAGGAGAGAGGAGCAGCACTGGCAATAGCTCACTGCTTCTGTTCATGTATGTCTAGCTGTATTTAGAACCCAAGACCCCTTAACATGGCACAGGAGTATCCTATTGCTTTTCAATGCATTAGGAATTCCACATCAGTCCAGACTGGCCTCTGACTGGCCTCAATGGCATTTCAATTTCTTTTCATTTCATGGTTTTGATTCAAGATGGGCACGAAGCGCTTCGTATCGCTTCATACAAAGTTGCCAGAATGGCCCCGCAAGTGTTGTGGAGGCCGATCTCCCACCCACCCCTAGCCAGCCCTTCCCAACTCATTGGCTGGCAATGAGAGAAACCGTGTCCCACTTCTTGGTTGCATCAACAGAACCATAGTGTCTAGATCAAGGGAAGAACATAAGAAGAGCCATGCCGGATCAGGCCAATGGCCCATCTAGTCCAGCTTCCTGTATCTCACAGTGGCCCCACCAGATGTGTTTGGGAGCACATGAGACTAGATATCTGTCTCCTGATACCACTCCCCTGCATCAGGTCCTTGAAGTACCCTGGTTTTTAAGCCTAGAGATTACACATCTCCATCATGGTTTGTAACCTGTGATGGACTTTTCCTCCAGGAATCTGTCCAATCCCCTTTTGATGGCATCCAGGCCAGATGCCATCACCACCTTCTGTGGCAGGGAGTTCCACAGACTAACAACGCACTGGGTGAAAAAATATTTTCTTTTGTCTGTTCTTACTCTCCCAGCCCTCAATTTGAGTGGATGTCCCCTAGTTCTGGTATTTTGCGAGAGGGAGCTTCCCTCTATCCACTTTACTCATGCCCTGCATAATTTTGTACATCCCCCCTCAGGCGCCTTTTTTCCAGACTAAAGAGCCCCAAATGTTTTAGCCTTTCCTCATAAGGGAGGTGCCCCAGCCCAGTAATCATTTTAGTTGCTCTCTTCTGCACCTTTTCCAGTTCCATTATGTCTTTCTTGAGATGCGGTGACCAGAAGTGATAGTACCACTCTATTCTTCTCTGGTCAGACCCCACCTGGAGTGCTGTGTCCAGTTCTGTGCTCTTCAGTTTAAAAAGGATGTTGACAACCTCAAGCGGGTACAGAGGAGGGCGACCAGGATGGTTGAAGGTCTGGAGGAAATGTCTTATGAGGAATGGCTTAGGGAGCTGGGTAATGTTTAGCCTTTCAAAAAGAAGGCTGAAGGGGGATAGGATAGCTATGTTTAAATATTTGAAATGATGGCATATGGAAGAGGGGACTAGTGTGTTCTCCATCTCTAGGACGCGGGAGGCAATGGTTTCAACCTATAGCAAAAGAGATTCCATTTGAACATTAGGAAGAACTTCATGACGGTTAGAGCTGTTCAGCAGTGGACTATGCTGCCACAAAGGAGGGTGGTGAAGTCTCCTTCTTTGGAGGTTTTTAAGCAGAGGCTGGATGGCCATCTGTCGGAAATACTGTGATGGGGGTTCCTGCATGGCAGGGGGTTGGACTGGATGGCCCTCGGATGTCTCTTCCAACTCTATAATTATATGATTCCTCATTGGATTAATCCTCTGCCTGAGAAGAGAAGGAAGGGGCTCCTATACCCAGATTGCAATGCCAATGAAGAAGAAGTCTAGGGAGTGGCCTAGCTGGATGGTGGGTGGGTGAGATGGGCCAGTGTGGCACCTGTAGTGCTGGATGGATGGCTTCATACAAAGCCATACAAAGCACTTTGTGCCCGTCTCTCGTTTTGATCCACCCCTCAATAGAACACCCAAATTATGATCAGGGACTCCCCCTGTCATGCCGCAGCCACAAGAATGCAGGTTGGAAGACCATCCTGAACCTTCTGGCTCAAATGGGTCTGGAGGGGCAGGCTGTTCCACCTGAACCCTGGATTGCCAGAGAAAAGCAGAGACAGCAAAAGATGGTTGCTACAAAAATCATCGTATGTTGGCTCTAGCCATCGTCTAAATGCCTTCTGACTACACCTTGCCAACTTAGATCTTGGACTGCCTTGTGAGTCTGGGGTGGATTGTCCTCATCGGGAATATATTTACTCTCTAGTGCAGTGATGGTGAACCTTTTAGAGACCGAGTGCCCAAACTGCAATTCAAGACCCATTAATTTTTCGCAAAGTGCCAATACAGCAATTTAACCTGAACACAGGTGGCTGTGAAGGGGCCATGTTGGGTGCCCCCAGAAAGGGCTCCGAGTGCCACCTTCGGCACCCATGCCATAGGTTCGCCAACACTGCTCTAGTGTAAACCTTGAACTGCCTGAAACCAGTCCCAGGCATGTGCAAAGCCAGACCCTGCCTTGACCATATCATGCTCTGAATTCCTTAGGTGACTCACTCAGAGGCCTATTGTAGACCTTAAAAAAGCAAAAGGAGTAGAATACAATTCTGAGGGAAGGGACCCTGGGCCACACATGCCATGAGATGGAAGGGAAAATCTCCACGGTCCCCCTTCTGGAACTGACCGTGGAAGGGCAAGCAGAAAGCATGCAGAAGTGTACCAAACTCAGGCAGCCCACTTGGTTTCTTGGTGGTAATGGGTTGGTGAGCACTTTCTGGAACTTATTCATACAAAAGGCACCTCCCCTCTTAATCCTGAGCTAGGCCTAGGTCCATCTAGCTTCCTGTTTAGAAGGAAGGGTCTCCGCTAGTATTGGGGCCGGAAAAAGAAACATTGGCAAAATTAGGCTTGGTGCAGCCTCAGAGCCTTTCATTCGAGGCCATCTCTCCATGTGAGCTACATTTAGGCTGTTACTTCATGTCCTTCTTTGTTCCGTGACTAGTTTTGTACCATGACAGCGTTGGTCGCAATCACGTGGTTTTTGTCTCTGTCTCGTGACAAGCGTTACCTCATGGTCTTCTACCATGACAAACACTGAATTTTTCTTCCTTTTTCCTTTTTTTTTGGGGGGGGGGGGTTAAAAATTCTTTTTTGATATTTCACTTCTGAAAAGTAAAGCAAAAAACACGGACCGTTTTCTGAGAGAAACAAATGTTTTGTTGCATGACAGTTGTTACTTCACAGTGTCTTGTCTCAGAACAGGAAGCAGGAACAAAGAGTGACAAGGGAAAACCCTACCCCAGCACCAGGTACAGTACTGTCACGCTTAGCACCCATTCCGGGGGGGGGGGGGGCGTGGTCGAGACAAATTTAAGTAGTTGCATGACAGACGTGAAGTAACATTTTTTTGTAGCGCTCCTAAGCGCAACACTAACAGAGACAAAATGGATGTGAAGTAACTGCCTTAGAAATCTTCAAGGAAACTGCCTGTCAGGCAGGAAAAAAACTCAGGCTGCTTTTACACGACCCCTAAAATCTGAGGCAAAGGGCTCCCAGATGCAGAGCTTAAAATTGTTTTCCCACCACCTGCATACTTTAAACAAAATAAAGTACGACCACGTCCACCTAAGCGCGCCCCAGCGCACTTTAGAAGTACCTGGTCTCCAGAGGTAAAAAAATTTCCAATGCAGATTGTAATGCTGTGGATGCTGGGCTCCCCTCGCCTTCTGTTTGTTTTTTTTGTCCCCACCGCCCCTTTAAGAGACAGGAATCCATACGGGGCTGATTCTTTTCTCCCTTTTTTTCTCCCTCCCCTCACCGCAGACAGGAGCAATGAAGTGCGGAAGAGTGGGAACACAGGAAGAGGAACAAACCCCCCACGATCTCTGGTCCAAATTTAAGTTGTCAGCGGATTTTAGAGGCCGTGTAAAAGCACCCTCAGAATGGAGAACTGTGGGTTTCATAGTTCAAAGCATGAAAGAAATACCATCCTTAGTGATTGCATCAGCCACCGGGGGCACCTACATGTTCTGCCTGTCAAGAAAGGTGTCTACAAGACCTTCAGCCATGCCAGCCACTGCCGTGAATTCTGCCCTTACCCAGAGAGTGCACCATCGCATGGATCTCCAACATGACTTCCTTGTACAGGGCTCTTTGGCCTGGATCTAGGAGATCCCACTCCTCCTGGGTGAAATACACAGCCACCTCCTTGAAGGACATGAGCTCCTAGGAGAAGAACACACAAGCTTGAATGAGATATAGTCTTCCCAACATAAAAGCAGACTCCTGCAATAGGATGGCAAATAACACCTGGATGGCTTTGCAAATGATCTGCCACGTGGTGCAGTGGTTAAAGAGCTGTCCTGCAGCTATAGCTGTGCTCAAGACCTGGGGTTCAATCCCAGGTATCCAACTCAAGGTTCAGCCAGCCTTCCAGCCTTCCAAGGTCGGTAAAATGAGTACTCAGCTTGCTGGGGGATGGTGGGGCAATGTGTTGCCTGCAAATTGTAAACCGCCCAGAGAGTGCTTTAAGCATTAGGGGGTGATATATAAGCAGAACACTTTGCTTTTACTTTTGCTTTTAGTGTATCTTTGCAAGATTCACAAGATCATCATTTCGATGTGCTATAGGTGATAAGCAAGTGACTTCTAAGTGATACCAATGAAGCTTACAAGATAAAGGAGATATTTAAGGAGTGTTTTTTCCCAGTTCCTCACCCCCAGTGAGTTTCCACAGCTGAACGGGGGAATTAGAACCCAGGCTTCCTGAATCTTAGTCCATCACTCTCCACTCCACTACAATGGCAATTATTATGTCTTTATAATCATTCCTTTTTTTACCTGGCATAGTTGCACCACCATTCTTTCCCATTCACTACCACCAGATGACCGAGAACCTGCCTCTGTTGCCATCACACTCCCTGTGGGACAGAAAAAGGAAGCATTAGCAAGGCCATCTCAGAGATTCTTGCAATTGCTGCTGGCATGTCTTGGAAGCAGCAATAGAAGCTCTCTCTTTTTTTGCCATGGTAGGGGAGGAAGATTTCCAATCTTTCCACACGCTTATGTTACATGACCTCTGTAAGCGATCTCTGGCTTTTCTCAAAACAAATGTGCACGGGGCGTGCCAAGTGTCATGCAAATTCTTCACAGGAGTTCATTGAGTGCCCTGTCTTTTCAGAATAGAATAGAATAGAATAGAATAGAACAGGACAGGACAGATAAACAGTACTGCATACACATACAGTACTCCTCCGTTTATTGTGGGAGTTAGGTGCCTGACCCACGGGGAGTGGGTTCCTTAGGTCCACTTGGCGGTTCCTTCCCCGCAGACCCAAAAATGAGCGGAGATGAAGTCGTTGCGTCAAACTCTTTACTTGAAACATCTCCCACAGTGTGAACTACAACCTCATTAGGTCTGAACTGACCTTCTGGTTCTTCCAACACAACTGGGTAAGTCCAACTAGGAAAGTCCATTCCCAGGGGCTTGGCTCATAAGGGAACTTCTGAAACTGTTCCCAATCCTGGTGTGTGTGTGTGTGTGTGTGTGTGTCTGAGGCTCGGTACACAGCCCGAACATAGCATTCCGCAACAGGGGTGACGAGCCCAATCCACCACTCGCTCCCCTGAGTTGGCTGGCCTCGGCCCATGGAAGGGTCCCTCTTCCAAGGAGCTCAGGGGTTGCAGAAGACATACACCTTCCATTCTTCCATCCCGTCATCCCACATCTCCCCCTCCTGCTTTCATCCTTTCACACTGCAAGGAACAGACAGCACACCATCTCACCATTGGTCTTCAGGTGGGTGTCCGTCACACCAACCCACCCATGGTAAAGGAAAATTCTCGAAATGCAGAGAGATTTATAACCCCCTCCTGACACCTCAGCAGACTGACCTTGGGCTGCTGGTGCTTGCCTGCACTTCCAAAGAGAGGTTTTTAACCCTCTCCTGACATCTCAGCAAACAGATCTGGGGTTACTGCTGCTGGCTCGTGCTGCCAGGAGCACAAGGTCTGTTTGCCGAGGTGTCAGGAGGGGGTTAAAAACCTCTCTTTGGAAGCCAGCTTCTCTCAAGAAAAAAATCCACAATATGCTGAGACCATAATATAAAAGAACATAAGAAAAGCCCTGCTGGATCAGGCCAAAGGCCCATCTAGTCCAGCTTCCGGTATCTCACAGTGGCCCTGCCAAATGCACAAGACTAGATATCTGTCTCCTGATACAACTCCCCCTGCATCTGGCCCTTTAAGTGCCCTGGTTTTAAGCCTGGAGATGACACATCTCCATCATGGTTTGTAACCTGTGATGGACTTTTCCTCCAGGAATCTCCATATGAACCTGCCTTGTGGCGGGGGGACTACTGTACACCAAAATTCACAGACACTCAGAGACCCAACACACACACACACACACACACACAGAGAGAGAGAGAGAGAGAGAGAGAGAGAGAGAGGGACACAAAAAAGGCCCCAAACATTCCCCCACCTGTGACCCCCCCCCAAAAAAAAACACAAGCATCTACACAACAGGCTGACTCCTGAGTAATACTGTCAAACCACTCACTGCTGGAGGTCCTTAAGTCCATTATTAAGTGTAATTATAGCTCTGGAGGAAAAACAAAGGGTTTTGTCCACATCAGAGCCAAGTGCTCAGGAACAACTACCAGCTCCCTAGCAAGGATCCAAGTAGGCAAGTGTGTGTGTGTGTGGAGCCTCCCTTCCCAAAAACACCCACTGTCTATCCTCCCCTCCCTTTCCACACTCACCCTTCTACCTCTTTGTCCCTTTTCTCTCCTGGCACCAAAAAGGCTTTGTTTCCTCCCAGGAAGAGAAGGCAGGGGTCCATTGATAATTTTCTTCCCCATCCTTCAACATCCTGCCTCTCTAGGAATTCATTTTTTTTTCTTTTTTAACCCTTGGAACAATGAGCCGCAAAAGCTGTCCTTTCCCTTCCTTTCTTCCTATTAGAACATTGCAAGATTGTACATGAAATACGGTTAAAACTACAAACACATGCGTATTAAAGCAGGCATGTTCATACTTTGGCCCTCCAGATGTTTTGGAATACAGTTCCCACAGTCATTTGCTACTAGTAATCTCAGCTTAGAATTCTGGGAGTTGTGGTCCAAAACATCAGGAGGGCCTGAAGTTTGGACATGCCTGTATTAAAGTGTTGGGATTTTGACTGCAGATCAATGTAGTTAAAACTACATATTAAAGTGTCAGGAATTTTACCAATTCTTTCTGTTAAGCAGAACAATGTGGTTAAAACTACAAACACATATTAAACTGCTAGGATTTTGACCACTTCTTTCTGTTAAGCAGAGCAATGTGGTTTAAAACTATAAACACATATTAAAGTGCTAGGATTTTGACCAATTATTTCTGTTACGCAGAGCAATATGGTTCATACTTGAAGTGCTTTGGTACAGTCAAGGTATGGTCGGTCAACAGCATTCCCACCATTTACCAGGGAGGTTTTACCTGATTAAAAATGACAAAGTGCCCCAATATATTCTGATTACATACTTGGCAAGGTAACTAGAATTGGCTTGGACAAAATAAGCAAAAGGTGGTGTTGCCCAGTTGTCTGTGAAGATTCTCAGTCATCCAGGTGCGTTTATCTGGGAGTTGAGTCATGGCTACTGGACTTCTTTTTTGAGAGATAGAAACGTTTCGCTGTTCATCCAAACAGCTTCATCGGTTTGGATGAACAGCGAAACGTTTCTATCTCTCAAAAAAGAAGTCCAGTAGCCATGACTCAACTCCCAGATGTTGCCCAGTTGGTTACACAATTGTACTCACAGAGTGCTTATTTAATGGCTCCTCAAAGAAGGGATGAGCTACCAAGTGGAGGTACCCCAAGGCTCAGTCCTGGGCCTGATATTTATTCATCAATATTTTTATTCATGACTTGAAATATTTCGTATCTTTTGGTTAAAACTGCTCTTCTACACGCTACAAAGACAAGGAGGGCAACTTATTTGTTTGTTTGTTTGTTTGTTTGTTTGTTTATACAGCCCACTACCCAAAGGTCTCTGGGCAGCTTACAATAAAAAAAGAATTAAAAGAGTTAAAACATTAAAATTTAAATAAATAATTAAAACAATAACAAAAACATTACACTAAAATTGCCATCAGGACCCACAATCTGTATTATGCTTATTGTTGGGTAGTCACTTTGGTGATGTGCTGTACACCACCCAGAGTTCCCTATGGGAAAATCGGGCGGTTAATAAGTACAAAAATAAATAAATAAATAAATAAATAACTAAATAAATAAATAAATAAATAAATGCCGGTTGAAAAACTCCTGGAACATAAAAGAATGGACATAAAACTGACACCAGAAATGACAACAACCACCCAGAGCAGCCTAGTTTCTAGATGATGCAGAATAATAATAATAATAATAATAATAATAATAATAATAATAATAATAATAAATAATAATAATAATAATAATAATAATAATAATAAAACTGCTTCAAATTGTTTCAGTCTATCTGGTTGGTTTCAAACAATGACAACAAAATAATACAAATAAATTAAAAAAATAGCCCCTGACAAGGAGCTAAGAAAGGAATGCTCTGGAGACAGACTAGCTCATGCAGGTGTTTATGTTTTTGTGGTCAGTGGGATAAACGCAAAACATCCTGTCCCCAGAACAGACTAAACAGCAGTCACTGCCGTCAGACCCTAAGCGGATCCTTTCTCACTTATCAGTTTTCAAACTCCATGTACTTGTAGGGTTTTTCTGCTGTGTGAGGTTCTTGATGGGGAAAAATGTGAACCATCTTAATCCTTATCACTCCCAATTTTTGTGAATGTAGTTGTGCCCTTAGCTAGTGCACAAAGACAATGGTGGCCATCAAGATATTTTTCCAGTGCAGCTCCCACAATCCCTCATTGATGGCTATCCAGCTTGTGGCTGATGGGATTTGAAATCCATAATCACCTGGAATACCTTACATCAGCTATAAAAGATATTTGAAGAGAATTTCAGAAGGTAGAGCATGGAAGTAATAGTACACTTGGTTCTGCTTTGGTCAGACCTCACTTGGAATACTAGGCCCACCTCTAGGTACCGTACCTGGATCCCCTCCTTTCACCCCATGGCCAACTAGTGTACATCTTCTAATGAGGCAAGGGAATTAAATGGTTTTTAGATTGTATTTAAATATCCATTGCTTCATTGTGTCTTTATATTGTAAATCGCCAGAGACCCCTCAGGGGAGATGGGTGGTGACAAATCAAAAGAAATAAAAGAAAATTGATTCATAGAATCATAGAGTTGGAAGAGACCTCAAGGGCATTCCAGTCCAACCCCCTGCCATGCAGGAACCCCCATCACAATATTTCCGACAGATGGCCATCCAGCCTCTGTTTAAAAACCTCCAAAGAAGGAGACTCAACCACCTTCCGTGGCTGCATATTCCACTGCTGAACAGCTCTAACCGTCAGGAAGTTCTTCTGAATGTTCAAATGGAATCTCTTTTCCAGTAGTGTAGTTTGAAACCATTGCCCCGAGTCCTAGTCTCTGAAGCCATGGAAAACAAACCTGTTCCCTCTTCAACAGGACATCCTTTCAAATATTTAAACATAGCTCTCATATCCCCCCTCAGCCTTCTTTTAGAGAGGGTAAACATTCCTAGTTCCATAAGCTGCTTCCAGACCTTCAACCATCCTGGTCACCTTCCTGTGCACCTGCTCGAGGTTGTCAACATCCTTTCTAAACTGAAGCGCACAGAACTGGACACAGGACTCCAGGTGGGGTCCAGGTTCTGTGTGTTCTTCAAAACAATACAAATAAAGTAGGTGGTACCTTTATTAGACCAAATCAAGCAAACAACAGGCAGCCACTGCTGAGTGCATACTTAGCTTCTTGAGATGGATATAGTCTCCAAAAGTCTGTCTCTCTCTCTCTCTCTCTCTCTGTGTGTGTGAGGGAGGGAGGGGGAGGGAGGGAGGGAGGGGGAGAGATTTCAAGCTCTCTCTCTGCCAGGGGTTTATCACCCAACTCTTGAGGCAAAGGAGTGCCAAGCACTCTGTACCACCCAACTACCCCCCACCCCGCACTTGCCTCCTTTTGAAAAAAATATATATATTTTAATTTGGCTACAGAAAACAAGGTAACACAGAAGGTAACTCATTCGAGTTTTGGCCAAATGAGTAGCATGATGTTCAAGAATCTATGTTGCTTTTCAGCTGATGGCCTGAATGGTCATGCAAGGACGTCTTACAACAAAGTTCAGGGGAAAAAATCAGAAAAGGGCCATGATGAGGGGTAGGACTTGAGCTCAAGTAAAACATCTTTCCACACTCTTGGTGCATTTCTAGGGTTCCTCCTTTTGTGAGTTTCTTCGAGTTAGAGAAGTTTGGTTTGTGAGACACAATGAAAACCACTTGTACTTCAACCTGAGATGCAGACAACAGAACCTCACCCTAACAAGCCTTTGCCTACAATCTCCAGTAAGCAGACTAGGGTGATGTGAAATCAAGTTACTGTAAACTATAAATTGGAGGCCTCGCCACTAACTTTCCTCAGACTGACGAAGCTGCTTGGATGAGGAGCGAAATCTTTCAATCTCTCAAGAAAAGACGTCCAGTTACCACGACTGAACTTCCAGATAACCTCACCTGGATGACTGAGAATCTTCACAGACATTGAACATCAAAGGTACAGTGGTGCCTTGGCTTACAATTGCTTCAACAACCAAAAAATTTGACTTACGAAGGCTCTCCGCAGCCGTGCCAGACAGCTGATTTAGACAGGATGGAAAACGTGGATCACTGGTTCCCTTGCAAGCCGCCCAGGCTAGGCAAAGATCAATGGGCAATCTCCCTTAATCAAGGGCAGCCGAAGGCTGCTCTCCGCAGCCGCACCAGAGAGCTGATCTTGACAGGTTAGACTTGTCAAAATCAGCTGTCTGGCGGGGCTGTGGAGAGCAGCCTTTGACTGCCCTTGATTGGGGGGATTGGGACAACCTTCCCATGGGAGTGCACTGAAAACCAATTAATCTGTTCTCTTTTTAAAACCTTTTTTCTAACCTCTGGAACAGATTGATTTTCAATGCATTCATATGGGAAACCACACTGCTCGACTTACAAAAATTTTGACTTCCAAAAACGCATTCGGACAGATTAACTTTGCAAGTTTGAGGTACCACTGTATCATGCCTTAATTCCACTGTATGGAAACAACAGACTATAAATGAATATTTTTTTTTACAAATGACATTTTTGAGAGATGAAGGATAGGATTTCACTTTTAGAACAAAATCATTTGTTCTCAAAACAAATTAATAACAAAGATAGTTGTGTCATGGCCATTTAACAAATGAGTGCAAAACATGCCTTGTACACGTTTAATTAGGTTTCCATGGAGAAAAATAGTGTTAAAATTAAGTTAAAATTTTGCTTATTTGTACTGTTGGAAGGTTATCAGGCAAGGAAGTTTCTTACAGTGAGTCATTGTTAGGGGACACTGATAGATGTGTCACTGCTTGGAAAAAAAAGCAATAAAACATGAAACAGAAAATACTGTAGAATGTTTTCTTAACTAGTATCTGATTTGCTAACTGGTTTAAGTCTTTGCATGTTTGATAAAATGGAAACCCAAAATAAATTCTTCTACACAAAAATAAAATGTTAGAAGCCAACAAGCAGTGGTGAATACACGTTGCAACCCAATTCTTCCAAACTTAATATTTATATATGGACATAAGCAGAGAAACATGTAGGCTCTTACCAATCTTATGGGCCCAGTTAATTTGTTTGATTTTGTAAATAATTGACTACATTAAGAGAGAAGGATGAAAAATAATCTCAACTTATAAATGGTTCTCTTTGCATGAACGATTTAATGCTGCCTTAGGTATACATTACCAGTGAAGTTCTTTCCATTTACTGTATCTGCTTGTTCCACTGTATATTCTTTAATGCATCCTAAGGGCCTCTTTATAATTAAGACTCCTTCCTCATTTCAAGTATTTAAATAGCTTTTCCCCTGTATGAACCCTTTAATACAAAGGACATATTTCTTACTGAAGCTCTGTCTTGCCACATTCCATGTATTTAAATGACTTCTGGGGAAGTGTTTTGATGCAGCTGAATGTCCCCATTCGGAGCTCCATGTATTTGTACAGCTTCTCTGTGTGAGTTGGTGGACACTCCCTAATGTACCTTTTCTGACTGAAACTCGTTCCACATGCTTTCTCCCTAGTGAGAACTCATTAGGGATGTTCATTTCGTTTAGGAACCAGTAGGTTACGAAACAAACCACACAAGCCCAGGTGGTCCTCAGAACCAGCTGATACATGCAGATCCAATTGCTTTACCTTTATCTGTCACACACAGGGTTAAAATCCAATGAGGAAGCATGCTGCGATGTCATCTGTGCTAGATCTGTGATGCTGGCCAATCAGGAGCTGTGCAAGGACAGGCATCATCCCACCTCCTTCTCTGATTGGCCAGCAACATGAAGCAGGAAAGATGACATCACAGCGTTCTTCCTTGTTGGATTTTAACCCTGTGCAAGACAGAGAAAGGTAAAGCAATTGGATCTGCATGTATCAGCCGGTTCCAAGGACCACCTGGGCTTGCGTGGTTCATTTTATAACCTACTGGTTCCTAAACGAAATGCCCATCCCTAGAACTCATCGATACCATATAAGCCTGCTTTTCTGAGACTCTTTTCACACTGTCTGAACTAATATGGCTTCTCTCCAGTGCAGTGTCTCTCACAGAACCGTCCTTTTTATGTGAGGCTGTTACAATCCATGTTACAAGCATGTGTTTGGTTTCTCCTGTCTTAGAGCTCTTCGATGTCACCTAAGGTACCATTTTACACCCAAGCTCTTTCCATTATTTCATGCATTTGAAAGGTTTCTCTCATTATTGTTTTTAATGCGTTGTCAAGGGACTGAGGTGACCGAGGCTCTTGTCCCACTACACACATAGATGCGTTTTTTCATCTGTGTGTGTTCTCTGATGGCGCATAAGGCTCCCTTTCTGACTTAAGCTCTTTCCACACACTGCACACTGATACGGCTTCTCTCCTGTGTGAGTTCCTTGATGCTGCCGAAGGTGCCCCTTCTGGCTGAAGGGCTTTCCACACGCCATGCATTGGTAGGGTTTCTCTCCTGTGTGAATCCTCTGATGGACAATAAGAGACGCACTCTCGCTGAAACTCTTCCCACACTCCATGCACTGATAGGGTTTCTCCCCTGTGTGAGTCCTTTGATGCTGCCTAAGGATCTCTTTCTGACTGAAGCTCTTTCCACACTCCGTGCATGGGAACGGTTTCTCCCCCGTGTGATTCCTTTGGTGACGACTTAGGTAAAATTTATGGCTGAAGCACTTTCCACACTCAAGGCATGTGAATGGCTTCTCCCGTGTGTGAGTTCTTTGATGCTGCCTAAGGACCCTCTTGTGACTGAAGCTCTTTCCACAATCCATGCATGTATATGGTTTTACCCCCATGTGAGTTCTTTCATGCACCCTAAGGTACATACCACACTCGAGGCATTTATATGGTTTCTCTCCCATGTGGGTCCTTTGATGCAGCCTGAGGTTGGCTTTACCAATGAAACTTTTGCCACACTCCAGGCATTTATAGGGTTTCTCTCCTGTGTGGGGTTCTTTGATGCAGAGTAAGGTTGGCTTTCCCTATGAAACTTTTGCCACACTCCAGGCATTTATAGGGTTTCTCTCCTGTGTGAGTTCTCTGATGCAGCTTAAGATTCCCTTTCTGACTAAAGCTCTTTTCACACTCGGTGCATTTATAGGGTTTCTCTCCTGTGTGAGTCCTTTGATGCGTAACCAGATTTGAGCTCAGACTGAAGATCTTTCCACATTCTATGCATTTATATGCTTTCTCTCCTGGATGAGTCTTTTGATGAAGCCTAAGGTTCATTTTAGCAATGAAACTCTTCTCACACTCCATACATTTATATGGTTCTTCCCCTGTGTGAGTTCTCTGATGCAGCTTAAGGTTCCCTTCCTTGCAAACCGTCTTTCCACACTCCGTGCATGCGTGTGGCTTCTCCCCTGTCTTATTCCTCTGATGTGCACTAAGGCTTCCTTTCTGACTACAGCTCTTTCCACATTCTAGGCCTTTATATGGTTTGTCTCCTGTGTGAGTTATTTCATGGGAAGCAAGTCTACACCAAAAAGCAAAGCTCTTCCCACATACCGGACATTTAAACGGTTTCTCCCCTTTGTTGCAGCCTTGATCAAAAAATGTTCTACTAATCCTGAAATGTTTCCCAGGATCACTGCTTTGATATGGTTTTGATCCTGACGGGATAATGCTATATCTCTTTAATTCACCATCTGCCCCCTGAGAACCAGAGGATTTTCTCTTTTCTTTCTTGGACTGGTTTTGCATTCGATTCTTTAGTCTGTTTGGATTTTGAAATCTCTCCCTTCCTTCTTCTGGTTCCTCAGTGTCCCATGGCACAAGACGTAGGTCCTGGCATATCTCAGCCTCCAGGCCGTCACCTAAATCTGAGAGGAGAAAAGAAATATAAGAGGCTGCCAGGGAGTTTATGGGTGGCTTGAGAATTTTAGACGTAACCAGAGATTCCATTTTTTTCTTCGCCTTCTCGCTGTACCCCCTGTGGGGACTAGGTCATCTTTTTATTAACCTGCGATCCCCAGTTCCTGGCAGCAATTTATGTCTGGATGGTACCCAATATCGGTGGATCCCAACCTTGGGTCCCCAGGTGTTATAGGACGAAAACTCTCAGAAGACTTCACAGATAACTGCGCTGACGCCAGCTTAGGAGAAGTGCAGATCAATACGATCTGGGGAACCAAGGTTGGGAACCACTGCACTATACAGTAGGACCTTGAGCTGGCTACCTGGGATTGAAACTCAGGCTGTGAGCAGTTTTGGCTGCAGTACAGCTGTTGAACCACTGTGCCACGAGGCATAGGGATATGCTCCTGCTCTGTACTATATTGAGAAATCCTCATCAGTACAGACTAGTTCTACAGTACTTCATCTGTAACCTCTATTAGAATAGGGCTGGTGACAGCACCATAAAATACCTGTTTTTGTTTTGCTCATCCCAAGAGAGGGGAAAAGAGCAGATAAGGTGAAGCATTGAAAACCAAAGATAAGTTCACCCTACTATGTTATTCCATGGAGCACCAGAGTACAAACACATAGGTTCTTGACTAAATCCGACTTAAATTCTTACTGAAATCTAATACAAGTAACCTTGGTGTACTGTACTTTGGACATATCATAAGAAGACCAAACTCCCTGCAAAAGACAATCAAGCTAAGTAGGGTTGAGAGCACTCAGAAAGTAGTAAGATCTAGTGTGGGATGGGTCCTTTTCTAAGAAGAAAGGCAGGCTAAAAATATTCAAAATAAAACAAATAAAACAAAGAAGTCGTTAATTTTCGCGATCTGAGGAGGGCTGCAAAAGCTTAGGCTTTTGGACATCATGAATTCAAGTTTTCTTAAATCAGAAGTAAAATGATGGGATCAACTGGTCACTGAATCTAAAAGCCAATTCCATGCTAGGGATTATCAAAAAGGGGATTGAAAATAAATCAGCCAACACTATAATGCCATTGTACAAAATGACAGCAAGGCCGTACCTGGAGTATTGTGTGCAATTCTGGTCACCGCATCTCAAAAAAGACATAGTGGAACTGGAAAAGGTGCAAAACGGAGCGACTAAAATGATTACTGGGCTGGGGCACCTCCCTTATGAGGAAAGGCTAAAACAATTGGGGCTCTTTAGTCTGGAAAAAAGGTGCCTGAGGGGGGATAAGACTGAGACGTACAAAATTATGCAGGGCATGAATAAAGTGGATAGAGGGAGGCTCTTCTCCCTCTCACAAAATACCAGAACTAGGGGACATCCACTCAAACTGAGGGCTGGGAGAGTGAGAACAGACAAAAGAAAACATGTTTTTACCCAGTGTGTTGTTATTCTGTAGAACTCCCTGCCACAGGAGGTGGTGATGGCATCTGGCCTGGATGCCTTCCAAAGGGGATTGGGCAGATTGCTGGAGGAAAAGTCCATCACAGGTTACAAACCGTGATGGAGATGTGTCATCTCCAGGCTTAAAACCTGGGTACTTCAAGGGCCAGATGCAGGGGAGTGGTATCAGGAGACAGATATCTAGTCTTGTGCGCTCCTAGACACATCTGGTGGGGCCACTGTGAGATACAGGAAGCTGGTCTAGATAGGCCCTTGGCCTGATCCAGCAGGACTCTTCTTATGACACTCTAGATTTTGGACAAAATGTAGGGTTTAGCAAGGCCACAGGTGACTGTGTTGTCCAGAAAGAGCAAGGAGGCAATTTGAGAGCGGTAGAAAGGAAATGGCGTTCATTCGCTGTCTTTGCTCCACGGAGTAGAAAGGAGAAGACACAGGAAACTTCGTCTGTGTCCCAGACTCCAAAATGAGTCCCTTCTTCTAGGGAAAGCAATTTTGAGAACAGAGAAAGGCAGGCAGAGCTGCAGAACAAGTGCTCTTGGCGGCTGACGTGCAAAAAACAGAGTGGTTCCTCTCCATGATTTTCAGAAGATATGCACAGCATTAGTAATATTGGAAGAAAGCGCTCCCTGGGGAGACGTCTTAATTAAGCTGTGAGTACTGCTGGTGGACCTCACCCACACTGTGACTGAGTCACCCTCCTTAACTTCTGAGAAGCCGAAATTAGGTCCCATGGCACATACCTGTCCATCTCTTCTGCTGCTCGGGGACCTGAATAAATTGATCATCTCCTCCTTCCAGCCAGGATACGAGGTCTGGTTTAGGAATCGCTTTCAAAGAAAAAAAGAGCAGGCTGGTGACTACAAACATTTCAGGTATTCTAACAAACTGCTACAAACCCACCAGCTGCTTTCTTACGTACATGGATTTACAGAGCTTATTCATCCAAATCATTTGAGGATACAACCTCCTTCAAAACAGGGGGAGTGCCATTTATCATGACAAAACAGCCAGTTCCTTAGAACGCCTCTCTGGCCTCTCAATGACATTTGAGGGTTTTGTTGTTATTTTCATTTCTTGGATGGGATCAGACCCAAGAGCCCAATGGGAATCCACGACTACTACGAGCTACTATGGCCTGACCGGAGGGATCCTTCTCTGAAGACCAATCTGAACTTCCTGCACCAAATGGCACTGAATGTGAGGCAGTTTTACCTGACACTGGACAAGAAGGGAAAGGCAGAGAGAGCTGGAAAAGGCAGCCAGAAAGAATATATATATATTGTGTGTGTGTTGTGTCGTTACAGTCGTGACCGACTCTTCGTGACTCCATGTCCATGGAGTTTTTTCTTGGCAGGAGTACTGGAGTGGTTTGCCAGTTCCTACTCCAGGCACCTACAGCGTCTGGTATTCCCTGGTGGTCTCCCATTCAAGTACTAGCCAGGGCTGGCCCTGCTTAGCTTTCTGAAACCAGGAAAGATCGGATGTGCTTAGGGCAGGCATATCCAAACTTCAGCCCTCCAGATGTTTTGGACCACAACTCCCACAGTCCTTTGTCACTGGCAATCTAAGCTTAGAATTCTGGGAGTTGTGGTCCAAAACATCAGGAGGGCCGAAGTTTGAACATGCCTGGTTAAGGACATCTAGACTGGCTAAATAGGCTGGCTCTAGTCCTGGACAGTTTTTCTTTACACTCTTTGTCATTTTGGATTCTTGGCTCTTAAACAAACCTCTGGTTGTATCTTCCTAATCTGGACTTTGGGCTGTCTTGTGATTCTGGGGTTAAACTATCCTCCTATACAACACCAGCAGGGTAAAACGGCAACCGCTAGGTAATATTCCTTTTCTTTAATCTGGTTTCAATTGGCTACACCTAGTGGTAAATTTTACCCCAATCCCCAAATGGATCACAAGGGTTTTCTGCATCAATCCTCCCCCCCCCCAGTCAAACAGGGACTTGTAGGTCTCGAAGAGCCAAATGCACTGGCGTAACTAAGGAGGGGCGGAAGAGTGCATTTGCATCGGGGCGCGCAGCAATCTGAGGGCGCCTGGAGGGCGAGCAGGAGGAGGAAGCCATGCGTCCTCCCGCCAGCAGTCCTCCTTTTTCTCTGCTAAGGCTTGGTGATCCTTAGTCGGGGGAAAGGAGGAGAGGGAAGCAGGCAATGTTTTTTTTTTGGGGGGGTTTCCCAAGCAGCACCTCAGTCAACTGCTCCCCCTCCTCCTGAGGAAAGGAGGAGAGGGATGCGTGCAACTGAGGTGATGCTTAAAAAAAATATTGCCTGCCTGGTGCTGTCCACACGCTGTGCGGTTTGCACAGGAGAGCCTTGTCCAGGAGACCCCTGAAGAGGGCGTGAGAAAGAGGGACCCTTCTCCCCCTCCCCCACTGTTCTCCTCGGGCACCCCTTGCTTGGTGGGTGAGACGCGGCTGGGCGGCAGGAGGGAGCGGAAAAACGGACTTTGTCCCCAGGCACTCCAAACCCTAGCTACGCCTCTGGCCAAATGGAGAGAAGTTGTGGGTGGGGGTGTATGACCTACAGGGGTGCTTCCTAAGATGAATTTAATTTGATCCACAAGTCAATGTCTTAGGAAAAATTTGTCTTAAGAGGCACGGTTTCCCATAGGAATGCATTGAAAGCCAATCAATCCGTTCCGGAGGGAACGGATTAATAGGTTTTCAATGCATTCCTATGGAAAATTTGTCTAACCCCACCCATCAATGGACAGATGAAGGCTGTCCCTTCATAGCCGACAGACAGCTGATTTTGATGCCAAAACCCAGGGAAACAGCAGGCGGCGGAAGCTTCGATCCTGGCTTTCTCCACCGCATAGCACCCTTGGATTGGGTGCTACATAGTCAGGAAAGCCAGGGAGGCTTTTGAATTTTGCACTCCCTGAACCTCCTTGGGTTGTGGGTGCGCAAAATTCAAATGCCTGCCCCGTAAGGCGGTTTTTTCGCAAGACATCTGGTAGGCAAACTGTCGTCTTGTGAAAAATGCCTATCCCTGGAAATTTGATTCATCTTACGGGGCTTTCGTCTTGCGAGGTACCACTGTATGTCCCTTTGTTTGAAGAGCTGGGGTGTGAAATGCAGTCCTTGACTTCAGAAGCAGCTTCAACAAATGCCCTGCTGCTTCCTGCCTAATTGAAGACCGAGATGCCTGGCAAAAAAATTGTCTTGCCAAGAAGTTGACATCTAAGAATAATTTTCTGGTGAACCACATCTTTTGGTGCATGTTTTGAAAAAGAGGGTATTGCCCTCAAAAGCTTGCAGTGATTATTTGTTATTTTATTAGTGGCCTATAAAGGTATTGCCTATAGCAGTGCTGGCGAACTATGGCACGGGTGCCAAAGGTGGAAGTCAGAGCCCTTTCTGTGGGCACCCGGCATCGTCCCTTCACAGCCACCTGCATTCAGGTTAAATTGCTGTATTGGCACTTTGCGAAAAATTGGTGGGTTCTGAATCACAGTTTGGGCACTCAGTCTCTAAAAGGTTCACCAACATTGACCTATAGCCTAGTCTTGCAATTATCCTCATATAGAGTGCTTGCTCTCGGGTTTAAACCTGGGGCTGCCTGAACCCTTGCCTTTGCCCAGCCAGGCAGTCTCTTGAACGTACATGTATCTCTTCTGAAGTAACAAGATTAAAAAGGAGGCATGGAGGCAACATACGATTAGTTAATCTAAGACATCACACTCCCAATTCTTAGATGACACACTCAGAGGTCTCGTAAGAAGCAAGGGGAGTGGAATACAGCCTGGACAGGTTTGGCACTGATTTTTTTTCCATTTCCCTGACTTTCCCTGACTAACACTGTTGACTTCCCTGACCACCATTCAAATACAACCACAAGTTAAGAAACAAATAGACCATGTTGCACTAATGTCAGGCTTAATGAAATTGTTCCACTCTACAGCTACACCAGTCTCAACAGCAAAAACCTTTGTCAGAGTAAGAGATTTAATATCAGCTTCTTTCAACATTAACTGCACCAATTATCTGTTGGCTTTTCTTCCAGGTGAGCCTGTAAGGCATTCGTCGGTCGCGTGGAATGCCCAGAATGTAACATCATGGGGTTTATCATTCCTGAAATTAGAACATTCTATCCATAGTGATTAGCTGCCTAGATACCCTAAGCACATCCGATCTCGCCTAATTTCAGAAGCTAAGCAGGGTAAGCCCTGGTTAGTACTTGGATGGGAGACCACCAGGGAATACCAGGTGCTGTAGGCGCCTGGAGTAGGAACTGGCAAGCCACTCCAGTATTCCTGCCAAGAAAACTCCACAGACATGGAGTCACAGAGAGTCGGTCACAACTGTAACCTACACAACACACATCCAGCTGGGATACGGATGTGTTGTTACGTGCTAATTGTGCTAGTTACTGACATGGCTTCTGTCCTTACCTAGAGAAACAAGCATCTCATGAATCTCCAGCATGACTTCCTTGTACAGAGCTCTTTGGCCCACATCTAGAAGATCCCACTCCTGCTGGGTGAAAGACACAGCCACCTCTGGGAAGGATGCTAGCTGCTAGATGAAAAAGAAAAAAACACCACCTACTGGCAGATAGAAAGGGGGGGCTCCAACCATTTGTTGACAAATAAGAACTGGGTGCCTTGGTAAATACTGTACTGATGTGCTATCAGGAATCATAGGGCGTTTATACACGACCCCTAAACTCCGGGGCAAATGGCTCCCAGCTCCGGAGCTTAAAAATGTTTACCCACCAGCTCCGGAGTTAACAGGAAATTAAGTGCGACCCCGCCCACTTTAGCGCGTCCCAGCGCAGCTTTCAGGTACCTGCTCTTTGGAGGTGAAAATTATTTGATCCGGTGTAACGATAGTGAGTGCGGGGCTCTCCTTGCTTCTGTTTGTTGTTTTTTGGCTCCCGCCCCTTTAAGAGCTACTTTTACAGAGAGAGGCAGAACGAGGTGAGCTGCATGCTTTTCTTTCTCTTTTTCTCCCTCCCCTCACGCAGCCAGCAGCCAGGAAGTGCGGAGGGGGGTGGGGACACAGGAAGAGCAACGAACCCCTAAGATCTCTGGTCCGAATTTAAGTGGCCAGCGGATCTTAGGGGTCGTGTAAAAAGGCCCATAGAGTAGTGAGGCTGGAAGAGGCGTAGAAGACCACAGAGCTCAATCTCTTGCTCACATTCCCTTATATGCCTTTGCAGGCTCCATGACCACACAAGAGAAATAGGAAAGGCCCCTTCCATATTTTCATAAGAATCTTTTCCTTACCTTAGGTAGGAGAACTGCCATTCTTTCCGGCTGACCACTATGAGGAGGGAACCCAGATCCTGCCTCTGTTGCTCCCACACTCCCTGATAGAGAGAGAGAGAGAGAAGGAGGGAGGGAGGGGAGAGAGAGAGAGAGAGAGAGAGAAAGAGAGAGGGGGGAGAGAAGGAGGGAGGGAGAGAAGGGGAGGGAGGGAGGAAGAGAGGGTGGGTGGGAGGGAGGGAGAGAGAAGGGGAGGGGGAGAGAGAGAGAGAGGGAGGGAAGGAGGGAGGGAGAAAGAGAGGGTGGAAGGGAGGGACAGAGGGAGGAAGGGGGAGGGGAGAGAGGGAGAGAGGAAGAGAGAGGGGGACGGAGGGAGGGAGAGAGGGAGAGAGAGAGAGAGAGGGAGGGAGAGGGAGGGAGAGAGGGGGGGAGAGGGAGAGAGAGGGAGAGAGAGAGAGGGAGACAGGGAGAGAGGGAGGGAAGGAAGGAGGGAGAGAAGGGGACGGAGGGGAGGAAGGGGGGAGGGAGGAAGGGAGGGGGACGGAGGGAGGAAGGGGGATGGAGAGAGAGGGAGAGAGGGAGAGGGAGAGAGAGGGAGGGAAGGAAGGAGGGAGAGAGGGTGGGTGGGAGGGAGAGGGAGGGAGGGGAGGGAGGGAGGTGGGAGGGATGGAGAGACATGGACGGAGGGAAGGAGGGGGGAGAGAGACGGAGGGAGGGAGGGAGGGAGAGAGAGAGGGAGGGAGGGAGAGAGGGAGAGAGAGAACAAGGGAAGCATCAGCCAGGCCATCTCAGAAATTTCTGCAGTTCTTGCTATCATGCCCCATAAAGAGCAAGGCAAGAAGCTGGGGTCGGGAAGAAAGAGACACCTCCCGACCAGAGACATGTTACTTTCTCAAAGAGAAAAGGGGCCGCTACAGCAGAAAGATCGCCAACCCACTTGCACCCATTTAGGCTTCATGGCTTCTTTTATGACAAACGATACTTGCGTTTCCAAAAGCTTTAGAGAAGTGACATTTCACATTTTCTTCTATGGTCTTGGTTGTGCCTTAAAGTGCGTAAGGATAAGGGGAAGGATGTGTTGTCCCTTTTTAACCATGAGCGAAGTTTATCTTAACTTTGCCTGAGAGGAAGTAATTCTGCACCATGGGGGAAAAGGAAGAAAGAGGAAAGTTGAAGCGATGAGAGAATTTTTAAAAATGTGTTTACAACAGATGTACTTTTAATAGCTTCCATGCAAGGAAAAAGGGGATAGATACAAGAAACAGAAAGGAGCTTCTAGACACCCCCATAGCACTAAAGTCCTTACAGCACCAGTCGCCTCCAAACCCCTCCCGGGTGGAAAGGCTTGCTTTTTCTGCGCACGTTTTCCCCCCTTCCAGCCCAGATTCCAGGGTGGCCCCTTAAACTGGTGGTTGAAGGAGCAGGAGTCCAGGAAGTGAGCATCAACCCCTTCGGGGAGAAAGGCAGCATAAAAATAAAAATTATTATTATTATTATTATTATTATTATTATTAGAGAAAAATTTTGCAGCAGGACTGGGTGGACCAGCTTCTTGGCAAGGATCCCAAGAGAGGAAAGCGGGGCATCTTCCCACCCCCGGGCATTTTTCAACCCTTCCCCCAATCATCATCATCATCATCATCATCATCATCCCACTGCGTCACCCTTTTTTTACCTCCTCCATCCAGGCAGCGGCTTCACCATAACCCCCCCTTCCTCTCTCCCTCCCAGGCTGAAGGTGGCGCCTGAGTTGTTTCCTTTTCCCCCATCCCGCCACTATCCTGCCCCTCTAGGAGCGAAGACTCGTTTTATTAACCCTTGTTGGGCTGAGCAGCAGAGGCTGACCATCCTTCGGTGATTTGGGCTGCTGCGATCTCCCTGCAGAATCCATGAGAAAAGGAGCTCCCGATTTGCAGTGGCGGGAGAGATTCCAGCTGAACGTAGTATTATTAATACTATGTTTAATACTATAGCCCCTTTCAATGTCTGTCGTTTTTAACTGTTTTATCTTTTTATCTCTCTCCGCCCCTGTTGCCAGGTCTTTTACTTACATTAAAATTTAATAGTCGTTCAGGAGCCACATGGTTTTGCCTTGTTTCTTTGGGTTTTGCCTTAAATCAGGCATGTCCAAACTTCGGCCCTCCTGATGTTTTGGACCACAACTCCCAGAATTCTAAGCCTGTATTTCCAATGGCAAAGGACTGTGGGAGTTGTGGTCCAAAACATCTGCAGGGGCAAAGTTTGGGCATGGCTGCCTTAAATCGTCACTTAATTAAGGGCGTTTATACACGACCCCTAAGCTCCGCCGCTAATGGCTGCAAGGTCCAGAACTTAAAAATGTTTACCCACCAGCTCCGGACTTTGCAGACAATTAAGTGCGACCCCGCCCACTTTAGCACGACCCAGAACAGTTTTCTTGTACCTGCTTTTTGAATGTGACAAATATTTGATCCGGTGTAAGGATAGTGAGTGCGGGGTTCTCCTGGCTTCTGTTTGTTCTTTTTTTGCGCCCCACCCCTTTAAGAGATCTGTATGCTCCAGGAACAAAACGGAGGTAAACGGGAATTCTTTTCTTTCTCTTTTTCTCCCTCCCTCAGGCAGCCAGCAAGGAGGAAGTGCGGAGGGGGGGTGGGGACAGAGGAAGAGCGACGAACCCCTAAGATCTCTGGTCCGAATTTAAGTGGCCAGCGGATCTTAGGGGTCGTGTAAAAAGGCCCTAAGAGTAAGCCCGATAGGGAGCCTAAAAGGTGGAGGCTGGATGGCTCTGAGCTGGCTCATGTCATGGAGTCACCGGGAACAGCAGCAAACAGTAAGACAAATCAAGGTGTCCTTTCTCACTGAATTGTATTCCACACTCTTGTGTGCATCGATTATGGCTCCTTCCCTGTGTGAGTTGTTTGACACTGAGTAACATCTGAGCTTGGGTTGAAACTCTTTCCATGCTTTATGCGTTTCCAGAGTTCTTTCCTGTATGAGGCTGTTCAAGGAGAGAAGTTCTGTTTGCAAAATGGAGTTAAAACCGAAGGCAAGAACACCAATTTAGGGCACTTTTACATGACCTCTAAAATCTGGTGTCAAATTAAATTCGGACCAGATATCGTGGGGGCTTGTCGCTCTTCCTGTGTTCCCACCCCAATACACTCCATTGTTCCTGTCTGCCTGAGGGGAGGGAGAAAAAAAGGGAGAAAAAATGCAGGCTCACCTCCTTCTGTCCCTGGAAGCAGCCGGAAGCAGCCCAGTGGTCTTGATTCCTGTCTCTTAAAGGGGCGGCGGGGACAAAAAAACAACAGAAGGCGAGCATTCACAGCTTTACAATGCGCATTGGAAGATTTTTTTACCTCCTGGAGGCCAGGTACTTGAAAAGTGCACTGGGACGTGCTTAGGTGGTCGTGGTCGTACAGTACTTAATTTTTTTTAAAGTCCGGAGCTGGTGGGAAAACATTTTTAAGCTCCAGATCTAGCAGCCCTTTGCCTCAAATTTTAGGGGTCGTGTAAAAGCGCCTAAAGAGTTAGCATTTTTACAAAGAAGTGTATCTTTTGATGCGCGACATAGTGGAATTCGTGTTCAAAACAGGATCGCTGGATCCCAAAATAAATCATCATGGTAGCTGCATACTAGCTAATACCATAGTGATGTTTTGGTTATGAACAGAAAATGTGCATTTTGCATAGATTACGTGACGTTACAGGGAGCGATATTAATATATTTTCTGGTTTGTACTGTTCAAGTTTATTGGACAATGAAATAGCTAGTTACAATTAGTCACTGTTAGTGTACACTGATATACACTGCTTGTATTAGTTCAAAAAACCTAGAATGTTTCTTAACTAGTACCTGCTGAACTGATTAGTTTAAGCTAGTAGATGTATATTTGATGAAATGGAAACCTGCAAGTAAGTCCTATACACAAGATACAACGAAATAAGCTTACCTACAGAAGGCAGCACACATTACAATCAAATACAGTAGGACCCCTGTATCTGCTGGGGATTGATTCCAGGCCTTCCCGTGGATAATGAAAACTGTGGATAAGAGAACACCTGCCCACCCACCCACAAACTGCTGTTTCATCACAGTAGCTTGCTTTATGACTGCTGTTTTGAGATAGTAGCTTGCTTTATGGCCGCTGTTTGTGACAGTAGCTTGCTTTGCAGCTATTTGTGACAGTAGCTTGCTTTACAGCTTGCTTTGTGGCTGCTGAATTATTTAATTTTTTCATCTGCCAACTGTGAATAACTGAATCAGTGGATAATGAATCAGTGGATACGGGGGTCCTAATGTACTTCCAAATTGAATATAAACTCAGAGAATCATCTAATCTAGTACCAACCTTATTGGTAAGATGAAAGTACAGCTACATGGGGGATCAAAGTCCAGATCTTTTATTTTGTTTCTTTTGCAGTTTCAAAATCTGGCCCCTATGACTTCTACTGTCTTATATTATTGCTGCTCACACCCGTAGAAAAAAAGCCCGACATTTTGAGAGTCCACACTGCACATCTCCACTGCCTTCTATTCACTCTGGAATTACTACCCTTTCCCTTTACTACTACCAGCCCTCCAATGTCTGCTGCTTTCCCACTCTTCCACTTCTCCTTTCTCTCCATCAGCTGCTCAGTCAGAGGCTGTTTCTGAAAGAAATGATCTTGTCGCTGAGGCACACTAAAAACCACGGCAGCCATAGAAAGCCATGAGACAAACAGACCACTGGAGTAAATAAAGCAACCATATAAAATGCAAGCTAGGCTGTCACATCACTGAAAAAGGACTACAGTGGTACCTTGTATAAAGGAATTAATTCATTCCAAATGGAATTATGTTAAGCAAATTTTCCTTTATACGAATTTCCCATAGGAATGCATTGAAAACAGAGTAATCCCTAATCGCAACCATTTTTATGTTGTATGGATTCGCCCCATAGACGATTCTGTTAAGCAAATTTCCCCTATCTCCCGAATTTTTTATGTTGTATAGATTTTATGCTATACAAACTGTTTGTTATACGAGGGTCCACTGTATGTCTTATCGCTCTAATTTGGAAAGGATAATATAAACAATTATATATCCATGAGGTAGTTGACATTAGCCATGCTCTTGAAGGTGGAATTATCTTGCAGTGGCTCCCACTAATATACCACAGTGGGACACGCCCTGAATGATAAGATCACACCGGCAAGGAAAAGGGGCAGAAGCAAACGCCTCAGATTGATCCAAAATAAACAACCCCTCCCCCACTGGTTCAAATTTGGCCTCTTAAAATGAGCTGAGAGTAGGTTGAGTAACATTGTCTTCATGCAGGGTAACGGTAACACGAACAGCAGAGTATTTTACTTTAGGTGGGTATAAAAGGGAACACATTAAGACAGAGAGAAGGAAAAACAAAGTTAAACAAGGTTCTCTCTTGTGTGAATACTTTCCTGCTTCTTAAGGCGCGCTATGTCAGCGAAGGTCTTTCCACCCTCTATGCTTTCTCCCACGTGAATTCTTTGGTGCTGCCGAAGGTACCCTTTCTGACGGAAGCTCTTCCCACACTCCGAGCATTGGTAGGGTTTCTCCCCTGTGTGGATCCTCTGATGCTGACTAAGATCCCCTTTTCTGATAAAGTACTTCCCACATGCCATGCATTCGTAGGGTTTCACCCCGGTGTGGATTCTTTGATGCTGCCTAAGGTAACCCTTTTGATGGAAGCCCTTCCCACACTCAGTGCATTTTATAGGATTTTACCCCCGTGTGGATCTTCTGATGCTGCCTGAGATTCCCTTTCTGACTGAAGCTCTTCCCACATTCCGTGCATGTAACGGGTTTCTCCCCTGTGTGAGTTCTTTGATGCCGCCTAAGGTACCCATTCTGACTGAAGCTCTTTCCACAGTCCATGCATTGATAGGGTTTCTCCCCTGTGTGGATACTCTCATGACCCCTCAGGTGCCCTTTCTGACTGAAGCTCTTTCCACACTCCAGGCACTGATATGGTTTCTCACCTGTGTGAATCCGCTGGTGCTGCCTAAAATCCCCTCTCCGACTGAAGCTCTTCCCACACTCCATGCACTGAAATGGCTTCTCCCCTGTGTGGGTCTTTTGATGCAGCCTAAGATTTGCTTTCGCAATGAAAGTCTTTCCACACAGCATGCATTGGTATGGTTTCTCCCCTGTGTGTATTCTCTGATGCTGCCTAAGGTTCCCTTTCTGACTGAAGCCCTTTCCACAGTCCGTGCATTTATAGGGTTTCTCCCCTGTGTGAGTACTGGGATGTGAAACAAGGTTAGAACTGAAAGTGAAGGTCTTCCAACATGCCATAAAATCACACTGTTCCTCCCCTTTGTTGCTGCTGCTGCTTTGGTCAGAACATGTTCCACCGTCACTGAAATGTTTGCCAGCATCTGTGCCTTCATATTGTTTTGCTCCCGTCTGGCTCTTTAATTTGCCATCTCCCTCCTGAGAATCCAAGGATTTTTTCTTTCCTTTCTTGGAATAATTTTTCATTTGATTCTCTGGTCTCGTTATATTTCCGTTTAAGTCTCTTCGTTCCTCAGGCTTCCTAACTTCCCATGGCACAAGCGATGGTGTCCGGAAGTTCTCATTCTCTTGACCATGACCTAAATTGTGGAGAAAGAAAGAGATATACTAGGCTGTGAGGAAGCTTCGGGGAGTCACAGAAAACTTAATCAGATATTAAATTATTTACTCTTCTCCTTGGACACGCCCTTTCGAGAATGATCCCATTTTCCTCCCTGTGCCCCTTGCAGAAACAAGGCGATCTTTTCCATAACTTGCTATTTTCAAGCTGGAGAGGAATTTCTTCCAATCAGGAGCTGTGCAGGGACATGCATCATCCCGCCTCCCTGTCTGATTGGCCAGCGCCAGGGAGAGGGGAAAGATGACGCGTCAGAGGCTGCTTCCTGGTTGGAGTTTCGCCCAGCACGAGGTAAAGCTAGGTAAGACAGTGGTTGATTTTGTTCCGGAGGGTGGAACTGCATTCCGAGCACCAGCTGTGCTGGTGTGTTTTGTTTCGGAACCAATCCGATTCCAAAACGAAACACCCATCTCTACCTGGGACTTTATGTGGTCCACTATATAAGACATATTTGGAAAAGGGAATTGGGCATATTAACCACTGGCATGGATTTTCTCCTTACCCAGAGAGGCTATCATTCCATGAATCTCCAGCATGACTTCCTTATACAGATCTCTTTGGCCTGGATCTAGGAGATCCCACTCCTGCTGAGTGAAGTCCACAGCCACCTCCTCAAAGAACAAGAGCTGCCAGAAACAGAAGAAGGAAAATCACTATAGAATCATAGAATTGGAAGAAACCTCAAGGGCCATCTCCACCCCCCTGCCGTGCAGGAATCCCCATCACAGGACTCCCGACAGGTGGCCACCCAGCCTCTGCTTATAAACCTCAAAAGATAACTCAGATATACTGTCTCAGACATACAGCCAGGTTTCCTCCTAATTGGTGACATACAATAAGTGGAAGGTTATTGCCCTAAATGGTTTCTTTCATTTCATCTTGGCAGGATTCATGATGTCATAAAGAACACTGGGAGGTCCCCCTGCATCTCCTCATCACAATCCTTTCCTTACCTTAGGCAGGTGGAGTGACATTGTTGTTTCCAGGCCACCACCAAAAAGGGAGGATTCAGAGCCTGCCTCCGTTGCCATCACAATGCCTGTGAAACACAAAATGGAAACACAAAGCTAACTCAGAGATTCTTGCAGTTGTTGCTGTCATGTCCTTGGAAGAGCAGAGAAGCGGGCTTTGGAGAGAGCTGGTAAGTGATATAAGAACATAAGAAGAGCCATGCTGGATCAGGCCAACGGCCCATCTAGTCCAGCTTCCTGTATCTCACAGTGACCCCACCAGATGTGTCTGGGAGTGCATGAGACTAGATCTCTGTCTCCTGATACCACTCCCCTGCATCTGGCCCTTGAAGTACCCCGGTTTTAAGCCTGGAGATTACACATCCTCCATCATGGTTTGTAACCTGTGATGGAATCTGTCCAATCCCCTTTTGAATACATCCAGGCCAGATGCCATCACCACATCTTGGTACACTTTGAGGTTTCATGGTTTGTAGAAATGGCATCTGGCTTTCCCAATGCCACAAATAAATGGTATTTCAGATGCCTGTGTGCCATTTTCTTTTGTATTCTTGGCTGTGCCTTAGAGTTCGTAAATATGAACTGGAAGGCTGTGTTCTATCTTGTCAACTACTTGCTGAGTTTACCCTAACCCTTCTGTGAGTGGAGACTCTGTCACATGGGGAGAAGGGAAAAGGGGGGAAAGAAAAAAGAGATAAGAGAACAAAAAAGGCATCAAAGTGGCAGAGTATTCATAAGGAAGACTTGAGAGGTGCTTTATTGCAGAGGGGAAAAGCAAAGTGTTCTGCTTATATACCACCCCATCCCACTTCAAGGAGTCTCTGGGTGGTTTACACTTTTAATTACAGTAATGCAGGCTACACATTGCCTCCCCCAGCAAGCTGGGTACTCATTTTACCAACCTCAGAAGGATGGAAGGCTGAGTCAACCATGAGCCTCCTACCTGGGATTGAACCCCCAGGACGTGAGCACAGTTTTATCTGCACTACACACATTGTGAGGGGCATGGTGGCTCAGTGGACTAAGGCTCCAAAAACTGTTGACTTCAAAGTCAGCAGGTCGGCGGTTTGAATCCCAGGAGCCACGCGGTGCAGCGAGCTCCCGCTGTTCACCCCAGCTCCTGCCAACCTAGCAGTTCGAAAGCATGTAAAATGCAAGTAAGATAAATAGGTACCGCCGTAAAAGGCGGGAAGGTAAAAACAGTGTTTCCTTGCAGCCATGCCGGCTACCTGGCCATGGACTTGCACAACACTGGCTCTTCCGGCTTGAATACGGAGATGAGCACCGCCCCTAGAGTCGGACACGACTAGCACGCATGTGCGGGAGGAACCTTTGCCTTTACCTTTTACAGGCATTTAACCACTGTGTCACAGGGCAGAAAGAGACAAAAGAAGTGGCAAGGAGTTTCCAGAGATCTCTCAATACCCAAGGGCTTCCTGGGCAGCGACACGACCCCTGTTGCACATAAATGCCTGTGTCACGGAAGGCTCTTGAAATGGTGGTAAAGTCAGGGCCACGGCGAACATCACGTCCAGGAAGGCACTTCCACCGACCAACGGGGCAATCAGTAAGCCCACATGGAATGGAATTCCAATGGGGTATAATTACGCCCTGCATCCTGTGACCATCTCCAGGCGCATCTGGGAGACTAGCTTTAATTGTGCAAATGAACTCAGAGACCTGGAGATCCACGTTCTGGGATGTGTCCCGCAACACATCCACATTATAAATCTTTATTTTCAAGGGAAGTGTAACATCCTCCAGAATAGCCTGAAACCCTCTTCTCTCCCCTGCCTTCCCAACTGACTAGGGGATCGGTTATCATCTACAATATGCAAGTCAGCGCTTTGAAGATTTGATTCTTCTAAAAGCCTCCAGTTTATGAATGTGGGGTATTGTGCTTCTGTACCCATGATTCAAAGTGCCAGGAAATACCATGACACAATATCATGCCTGCCTAGCCAGGAAAAAAGGATGCCAAGCTTTACGTAACAAAGAGTAGCCTGAATGTTCACAACACCCATGACAGTAGTCAAAATGGTCTACAGGATCCCTTCTTGTACTCACTGCCATTCACAGTTGTTGAAAAACAGCCCTGACAATTGCTTTATTGTTTAGGTGAGAAGTGGTGAACTGAATAGGGAAAAAAGGAGTCAACGGTTGAGATTTTCCTTCTCTCTCAGGCTGGGATGATGCAACCGTCACATAGAATGATTTCTTCACAATCACTGTCACAAAGTAGACCTTCTTATGGGCTCTAATCCATGTTCAGCCATCTTTGCTCCAAGTTTTCCATCCTCTCTATGCTCTAGTCTCCACCCTACTCCTTTTATCACCTCAGCATCTTAGGAAACCGGGCTGCTGGTGGTGGAGCAGTATGTGTTGTCACCAAGGGACAACTGGCTTTAAGCGTGGCTGTGGTTTATCTGAAGTGAGACGCTGTATGAGTGGAGTGAGGGGAAAATGAAAATGGCAGTGCGCACAGCAAGAGTCTCAGAAGAAAAATTACCTGAGAAAGACTGGAACGATTTTCATGTGGAGATTGAAAAGGCTTGTTTATTTTAGACCCTAATCATGGAATGGAAGTGTGTCCCTCATGTCCAAACTGGACAAAGGCATCCTCCTCCAATATAACAGACTTTTAATACTCTGGCCAGATCCTTTGCGACCAAGTCGGCTTCCTTATGCAGAAATCTTTGCAATAGACACAGGAGATCCCACTCTTCCTTCTTGAAGTACACATCCCCCTCCCCAAAGGATACCAGCTGATAAAATAAAGGAAATATCTTATACTGAGGAAGAGCCTCAAAGTTTGTGACCTTATTTAATGTTATTACTTCTTAAGGTTTCACATAAGAAATATAGTAACCATCCAGGAGTTGAGTCATCGCAACTGGACGTCTTATGGAATCAAAATGTTTTGCTACTCATACAAGTAGCTTCTTCAGTCTGAGAAAATTTGGTGAGCTTAAACTGGAAGCCTCCTACCAATTTTTCTCAGACTGAGGAAGCTACTTAGATGAGTAGCAAAACGTTTCAATCCCACAACAAAAGAAGTCCAGTTGCCATGACTCAACTCCTAGATAACCTCACCTGGAGGACTGAGAATCTCCACAGACATATTTCACAGTGGCAGGTTCATTCTCCAGATTAAAAAAAAGAGATAGCTTTCCTTCCAATATTATTCAGTTATTCCTAACATTTGCAATTGCTGGCAGGATGTTACACTATAGACATTTATCCTATACTTGCTTTTACTTTTCTGTGCTAACTTCATTGCAAGCATATTCAGTCTTTTAAAAAACAACAACAAACAGTACTAGTAGTCTCGGTAGCAGCAGTAGTAACAACAGTTCACACACCACACCTTGAAAACAGTTCCAAGTTGTAAGGCTGTTTCTTTCCTCTCTGTTGGATCAACTGCCTCTTACCTTAATTGTGTGCCATTTTATCCCTTCAGCGACCGCCATCCAGAGGACGCAACACGGCATCTCTGAAGCCACCTCGCTGCCTGTGAGCAAGACAAAAAGAAGATGATCAACAGAACCCTTTCTAATCCATGGGCACTGCCCAACCTGACAACTTTTCAAGACTTGGAGAAACTCCAAAAAATACACTTAATCAAATTCCTGTTCAGTTGAAAAGCAGGAACTGCATCTGAGGAGGAGCCTCTCTAATTCTGCTTTCAAATTCAAGTGAAAACACGGGATCATTTCCACTTTCTCTGCCGTGCAAGGGGTCTTTTCTAATCAGACATTCTGAAGCGGACTCTGGTGAATCATAGAATCCTAGAGTTGGAAGAGACCTCAAGGGCCATCCAAGTCCAACCCCCTGCCATGCAGGAACCCCCATCACAGGACTTCCAACAGGTGGCCCTCCAGCCTCTGCTTAAAAACCTCCAAGGAGGAGACTCCACCACCCTCCTTTGTGGCAGCACATTCCACTGCCGAACAGTGCGTCTCTTCCAGCGCAAACGTCAGACACAGCTTATTTCACCCTCTCACACCCAAAACGCTGTTTCCTTTCTGTCAAGGGCCTTGCAGGAAAAATCCTGTTGTTGTTTTTTAAAGGATCCACCCTGTACTGGGAAGCTTAGTTCCTGGGGGGGGGGGGGGAGAGAGATTTCTCTCCTATCTTTCTTGTTGAGGTCTTGCCCAGATCAGCTCCATCCGGACCAGTTGGTGCAGGGATCGGGCGGCCTTTCTGTGGGTCAGATCGGGAGTGGATTTAAGCTGAAAGAGGATCTGCTTGTTTTGGTTTCCACCAGAAACTGAAGGTTCGCCAGCTGAAGGCAGGAGCAAAAACTGCAGACCGAATAGCGGGCAGGGCTCAGCTCAGGACATGGCTCTGAATGCACCAATTCAGAGAAGCTCTTGTGGGTCTCCTCTGAGATCCAATCCTCATAATCACCCCATGGCTTACTAAGGGGGTGGGTGGGAGATGCAAAAGCAGCCGTTTCCTTTACATTCTCCATCCGCCCGACTGTCACCCGTTTAAGCTCTTTTGTCCTCCTCCCTTCCTGGCTGAGGCTTCACTAAAAAGCACCCCCCCTCCCAGTTTCCTACCCGGAAGACTAAACGAGGTGCAAGCCCTCCGCTCATTCCTACCCGGAAGACTAAATGAGGTGCACTGACCTTCCCCACTTTTCCCCATCACGGCCTGCTTCTCTAGGAAGGCAAACTCGGTTCTTTTAACCCTTGGGGTGCTGAAGGGCCGACGCGGCCCTTCCTCGTCGTGGCAGCCCCGCTTCTCACTCCGGGTTTTGTTCTGGAGTCGGATCTTTAGGAATGATTTGGGCTGCTGATTTTTCAGTCCAGATTCAGTGTGGAAGACAGCTCCTGATTCGGGGGTCGGGTGCGGTGGGGAAGCAGCCAGTGCGCAAAACCCAAGAAAACACAATACGATTAATATGTATTATTGTATTACATGTCTGGTATTTTGAACAGCTTTTTTAAATTGTTGTATGTGTTGCACATGCATGACATAACTCGTCATCGGGTCCACTTTTCCAGACTAAAGAGGCGCAAATGTTTTAGCCTTTCCTCATTAGGGAGGTCCCCCAGCCCATTAATCATTTTAATTGCTCTCTTCTGCACTTTTTCCAGTTCCACGATCTCTTTTTTGAAATGCTGTGACCAGAACTGTATGCAATACTCTAGATGCAGCTTAATGTTTTTTTTTGTACAATGGCATTCTAATGTTGGCTGTTTTATTTTCAATCCCCTTTTTTGATGATCCCTAGCATAGAATTGGCCTTCTTCACCGCTGCCACACACTGGGTTGACACTTTCATTGAGCTGTCCACCAGTACACCAATATTTTTTTCCTGATCCATCACAGATGGCTCATAGCCCATTAGCTAATAAATAAAGTTTTGATTTTTGTTTTGCCCCATTGTGCATTACTTTACATTTTCTTACACTGAAATGCATTTGTCTTCTTGCAACCCATTCTCCCAGTTTGGCGAGACCCTTCCGGAGCTCTTCATAAACCCCTCTCATCTTTATCACCCAGAAAAAATTCATTTCATCCACAAACTTGGTCACCTCACTGCTTATCCCTGTCTCCACGTCATTTATGGACAGATCCTTGGGGCACACTGCTTTTCACCTTTCTCTGTTCTGAACATTTCCCATTGATACCTGTTTCCTGGATCTCAGCCAATTCTCAATCCATAAGAGGACCCCCCCAAATGTGGAGTTTTTTTCAGCAGTCTTTGGTGAGGGACCATGTCAAATGCCTTCTGAAAATCCAGATAGACAATGTTCACCGGTTCACCCACATCCTCATGCCTGTTGACCTTTACAAAGATTTTTCTAAAAGGTTTGTGAGGCAAGATTTATCCTTTCAGAAGCCATGTTGATTTTGCCTGAGCAAGGTTTATTCTTCTATGTTTTACCCCTTTTTAAACATAGATGGCCATCCCACCTCCAACACATGTCTTCCTAGCCCTCCTATAGAGTTTATAGTCTGGGATTGCAGTATCCCACTAGAACAGATGGTGACCCTGTTCTATATGACAGTGCAAAAAGTGCTATCATTTCATCCCTCAGTTATCTTTTCTCCAGGCTAAATATGCCCAGATCTTTTAGTCTTTCCTTACAGGCCGTGGTTTCCATCTCCCTGATCATCCTTGTTGCCCTCCTCTGAGCTTGTTCCAATTTGTCAGCATCCTTCTTGTGTGATATCCCAATCTGGACAGAGTACTCAAGATGAGGCCTAACCAGTGCTAAATAAGAGGGCAACTAGCATCTCATGGGGTTTGGAAACTATACTTCTGTTAATGCATACTAATACAGTGGTACCTTGTATAAAGGAATCCATTCATTCCAAATGAAATTATGTCAAGCAAATTTTCCTTTATACAAATTTCCCATAGGAATGCATTGAAAATGGAGTAATCACTAATCCCAACCACTTTTATGTTGTAGGAATTCGCCCCTTAGCCGAGTCTGTCAAGCAAATTTCCTCAATGTCCAATTTTTGTTGTTGTTGTACAGATTTTATGTTATACAAATAGTTTGTTATACGAGGGCCCACTTATATACCATATGTCTTTTTGTAGCCACATCACACTATTGGTTCATGTTCACTTGTGATCTGCAATGGTTCCAAGATGCTTTTCGCCTGTACATACTATTGCTGAGCCAGGTGTTCCCCATCTTGTAACTGTGTGCTTAGTTTCTTTGTCCAGCCTATTCAGATCATTTTGAATTTTGCTTCTGTCTCCCATCTAATTTTGTGCCATCTGAAGTTCAATAAGCATTTCTTATGCTCCCTCATTCAAAGTCAATAATATGCAAGGAGAAAGGCAGAGGACAAACAAAATACCTAAATGACCTACACATGGATAATATTAAGAGTGTTGGGTAGGGCTAGTCCACACCTTCCCAGTCAGACCACAATCCCAAAGAATCTGGCTGGAGAGATATCAGCTGAAAATGTCTATTTAATCAAAGGACAAAATGATAGTAAGGAGTATTGTGTACAATTCTGGCCACCACATCTCAAAAAAGACATAGTGGAACCAGAAAAGGTGCAAAAGAGAGTGACTAAAATGATTACTGGTCTGGGTGACCTCTCATTCCCTTATGAGCAAAGGCTAAAACATTTGGGGCTCTTTAGTCTGGCAAAAAGGCGCCTGAGGGGGGATATGATGAATAAAATAATGCAGGGCATGAGTAAAGTAGATAGAGGGACGTTCTTCTCCCTGTCACAAAATACCAGAACTAGGGGACATACACTCAAAATGAGGGCTGGGAGAGTGAAAACAGATGAAATAAAGTATTTTTTTTTTACCCAGCATGTTGTTAGTCTGCGGAACTCCCTGCCACAGGATGTGGTGATGGCATCTAGCCTGGATGCCTTCAAAAGGGGATTGGGCAGATCCTGGAGGAAAAGTCCATCCCAGGTTACAAACCGTGATGGAGTTGTGTAATTTCCAGGCTTAAAACCGGGATACTTCAAGGGCCAGATGCAGGGGAGTGGGATCAGGAGACAGATATCTAGTCTCATGAACTCCCAAACGCATCTGGTGGGGCCGCTGTGAGATACAGGAAGCTGGACTAGATGGGTCTTTGGCCTGATCCAGCAGGGCTGTTCTTATGTTCAGAGCACAAATCTTAAAAACTTTTGGCTGATACAAAGGGAAAAACATCAAAGGAAATGTAAATGGAACACACCGTCCAGACCTCAGAGATGTTTTCCCCCTTGATTGATACAGACATGTCGCTTCTCTACACTTATAGAGACTTCCCCACTTTGATTCCATTGATGTTTCCCTCCTTGTCTCTTCAGAGGTTGATTGATCACTTGAAGTGTGGACATGAATGAGAAGTGGGCAATTGAGGGTAATGGCCCTCCCTGCTGAGAGGATGACTCATGCCTGAGAGGCTTTTAACTGCACTCGACAGGCTATGCCAATTTCGTGTGTGCGGTCTGTGATAGTGTGGCTGGTCTTTTTTTTTTTTTTATCAAATCATATTTAGTGCGCACTGACCCTTCAATAGTAATATTAATAGTTAACAATTTAATACTATGGTAAAGATAATAAAACAGTTAATACAGGCAGCTCCAGAAAGGAGAATCCTTTCTTCCCGCAGCCTCTTCCAAACCCGAGGGCTCCTAACCACGTTTGCACTACAACTCCCATCATCCCCAATCAGCGCCAGCTACGCGAGCGATGGGAATTCATTTCCAGGTTAGGAGCGTGTGTCACGTGACTCTCCGCTGGGTTTTTTTTTCCCCTCCTCCCTTCTCCCGCCAGGCGCCTGCAGGAATCCGGTTGGTAGGTTCAAAGAGCGTCAACCAATCAGAACTGCAAACGGGTGAGAGCAACGCCCCTTTCAGGGTATTTTTTTTCCTTAAACCATCTGACCCTTGGCGGAACGCAAGAGGCGCCCCCCGATGGAATATACATTGCAGCGCGCGGGGGAAGAAATCTTTCTTTCTGAATCCGGATTCCTGTTAAGTGTGCAGTTTACGATTTACCTAAGAACTCAATTTTAGGTGCGTGGGATATTTAAATTTTTGCGGGTATGGTTTGCTGTTGCCTCTTATAAAAGCTTTTATTTTTCTCTTTTATTTCCAAGAGTAGAGCTCAATATTTACTTATTTTGGGGGAGTGGGGTGGTTATTTGGATGTACTGAGAAAGATCCGCTCAGAAAGAAACCCGAGTGCAAAGGGCGCATTTAATGCAATTAAAAAGAAAAATACCCGTTGCTTTCTGGCTGCAACCTCCCGCATCGTGATTTTCTCCCGAAACCAATGGCAGGTTTTTTGGGGGGAACCCGGGGCTGGAGTTGCGGGAGAAGGGAAGGAAGGGAGGCCTCCTTTTCTTGGCAGGTCCGGGTCTGGCCCGTACCTGGATCCTGTAATGCCCGGAGGCAGAGGGATGTTCACACCTAGCCAGGGCCGTGGTTCGAAGATCCCTCTGCCCCCCCCCCCCCCCGTTTCACAGAGCTGTCTACCTTCCTTTTTTAAGGGAGCTAACGCGACACTTAAATATTATAAAGAAAACAGGAAACTTTTCCGGTTGCTCATTTATTAACAATGCACTTATTAAGTATACAACACCACAACACTGTTTTGTTTTTGCTTGTTTGCTAATGTCCCAAAAAATCTACATTTTGAGCCTTTCTATGAGCAAAATCCTTTATAAGGTCACTGGTATCTATTGCTACTTCTTTTTCAATACTGATCATGGCAAGGTTTGACAATCTTTCTTGAGACATAGTTGATCTTAAATAATTTTTTATTAATTTTAATTTTGAAAATGATCTTTCACCTTCTGCAACAGTCACTGGTACTGTTAAATATATACGTAGTGATATGGACAAGTTCGGAAATACTGATGTCAAATTATTTGAGTATATATAATTGAAAACATCCAGTGGAGTTGTGTCACTATTGAAAACAATTGGTAAGAGTTCTAGCTCATGAAATAGATCTTCTCCATCTATATCAGCAGCTCCACTTTCAGAAGTCAGTTTCTGTTGCAATTTCAGACACACTGCTCTTTTCTGGCCTGCCTCTATTTTTTTCCATTTGTCTATATTTTGTAAAAATGCAAAGCTGTCATTGTGTGCACTTAACAGTTCAAACCGTTCATTTAGTTTTGTAATTGCCACGTCAAACAAATGAAAATAAAAATTTACTTTAAAGTTGTTCTGTGGATCTGTAATTTTCTCATCGGCATGCTCATAACTGAAAAATCTTTTTCTGGGCCGTGGTTGTCCAATGCTTGTAAATACAGTTTCGCATTCTATTTCTTCAGCAATTGATGTAGCTTCTAACAACATACTGTCAAATGCAGAGTCTGTACGCATTGTTGCTAAGTTATTCTTGGCCTGCTCAATCATTTTGACTGCTTCTGGGAGAACAACGTCAGGCTTCTGTAAGATTTTACTAACAACATTAATTTTTGTTAATATCTTAAGCCATGTCACCAAAGAACATATGAATTGGAAAGACTTCAATTTCAGCATCAATGAACTTGCAATGTTTCTTGTGTCACCATCTCTCTTGTTATCTGAATAAATTGAATATAGGGCATCATAAACCTTTTCCAAATTAAAACGAAGTGCTTTCAGTGCCTCTACTCTACTTTCCCAACGTGTGTTTGATAATGGTTTTAAGGTTAAATTTGGCACCTGGTCCAAGAGCATTTGCCAATGTGTTGTTGATCCAGAAAAGAATACATATATTTCTTGAACAACAGAAAAAAAGTTGGTCACTTCCAGGGAGCTTTTAGCAGCATCATTCACTACTAAATTGAGGCTATGAGCTGCACAAGGAACATAGAAAGCACGTGGATTTATATCCAATATTTTTCTTTGGAGACCTATATTTTTCCCTTTCATATTTGCACCATTATCATATCCTTGACCTCGCATGTCATCTAATTCAATATTTGCAGATTTTAAAAAATCCAAGAGAATCGTCGCCAGTGCTTGTCCAGAAGTGTCAGCAACTTGGAGAAAACCTAAAAAATGCTCTCTCACCTCAGCCTTTTTTGTTACTGTGTTAAGGTGTACGAACCTAACAACAACAGTAAGTTGTTCCTCATGTGAGACATCAGGAGTGCAATCCAAAATAATAGAATAGTATTTAGATTGCTTCAAAAGATTAATAATGGTCATTCTTATCCTTTCACCTATTACATTGATCAATTCATTTTGAATATTATGACCCAGATAATGAGGCATGTGCTGTTGAGCATTTTGAATATGAGTAATATGTTCTGCTAATATATTATCAAAAGTAGCAATATTTTCAACCAGCTGCAAAAAATTTCCATTATCTGGTTGAAACAAACTATCTGTTTTTCCTCTCAATGCCAAGTTTTGAACCGCCAAAAATTTAATAAACACAATTATTCTTTCTAAAACAGCCATCCACCTTTTCTTCTCACGTTCTATTTTGGCTTGGTGTGCAGAATCCACAGTTCTCCCTTTCGATATGTTCTTTTTTAGATCTAGGCATTTTTTAATGGACGATACATGACCTGCACTCTTTTCATGTATTTCTATACTTCTAGATAAATGGCTCCAGTCTTTGAAACCTGTCTTTGCATTAAAAGCAGTGATGCTATCATTGAAAAGTTTACAATAGAAGCAGAATAACGAATCACTAGATGTGGAGTACAAAAGCCAGTCTCTGTTAACAGTTTCATTGTTCTTTAACTTTTTGGTGTAATGGGCATTTGAAAATGCCCTTTTTTTACCATCTGTGGGATAAGTAGATCTTCTGACTTGAACCGGCCCTTGCTCTATCAAAAACAATCTTAACTTATCCGGGACTGTTTGAGGCCACAAAGAAGGATCATCCATTGAATCTTCATGAAATGTCGCTTCCGGGTAAATATCAGAGGTTGAGGTTGATTCAGCTCCAAGGGCAGAAGTAGAGGCTTCTTCAATACACGTGGTAACTTCTGAATCTTTTGATGGTATTTCTTCTACATCCTCAGTTGCAGAAGAAGTAGCTGTTAAAACAGAAACAACACATGATTTATGATAGTGACTCTGGGAGCAGTGGACCTCATGAACCACTTTGTAGGTTCAAATCCAAACTTGTGAAAAAACAATAATTTAAGGTTGGCTGTTGTGCCATGATGTACATCACACAAAAATTGCTCTGAATGGGCTGCTATGACAATACCTCCCAAAATCCACGCATAAAAGCAGTATTGAAACTTGCTATTTAATACTTACACCTATTTTTTAGATTTGCACAAATTCTATTGGTTTGTTGAAATATAAACATTTAGTAATAAATGTACGCAAATTAGAGACATGGATAAAGTGAGTAGTAGTTCACTTACTAGATTGAAAATAAGTGCCAATTGGAGATGTCAACTTCTTTATATTTTCTTCCTTCTGGAATTTCCTCTTCCTGTTTTCAGAACCGGAAAGCTTTTTTCTACCATCAGCCATCTGTAGGACATTAAAACAGAAATAAATAAATAGATAAACATGAAAGCCACATGTACATAAATAAATATTGGCTGGCCAAGGTTTGTGCCTCGCTTACCTCCACGTTCAGACAGACTCTGCTTTGCTGGGCTCTTCCCTGTTCACACTGTCAATTTTTGGTCCCGGACTTGGCTGCACTTGGCCTGTGTCAGCGGCTTAGCAAGACAGAACACCTTGTTGATTGGGCAGTGCGCTCTGGAGAATCAGGTTTTTTAAAATATGTATTTATATTTTATTTATTTCAATAAAACTGCAGTGTACTGCTGTGATTGTGGAAATATCACAGGACTATAAAGCAATGAGTGAGCACATCAGAAGGATGCTCCTAAAAACAGCTATGAATCAAAATTCAAAATTCAAAAAGCAGGGACAATTAACACACCAAAACTTAAAATGATTATGTTGTGCTTTAAAATTAATTAAATTAAGGGAATGAAAACCTAAAATTGCCAGGAATAATGAAATGCAAGCGAAAGCACACCTCTACTCCAAATCCATCCCTCAAATAGCACAACCCAAATGGCCCTTGTAGATAGGAACCAGAAACAAATTTTAATAAATGCAGTAGTAGTACACAGAGGAAAATAATACCATTCTGTTAGATAGCAAGTAAATGCTTGAGGTGCCTACACAACACAGGCAGCAAGCCAAACTAACTAATATAATGCAAAATCACCAGCAACCAATAAGCAGAGCAGACTGTGGTTTAATAGGAACAAGAAAAACCACTGAGAAAAATCAAGGAAAGTATGATAAAATTACAAAATAATAAAGTAAAGCTGCAAAGCTTATAGTGCTTCTTCAGTCCTGTAAACAAAGGAGAGCAGCCCAGGCTGGTAAAGGAATGGAAAGGGGGGGGAGGGGGGCAGTTCAAGGAGATGGTTTAAAGGCAGTCAGAGGGAAGAAAATCCATGACCAGGTCAAAAAATTTCCAACACAAGTATTAACCCCAGGCAGGCACAATAAAAGCAGCTATTACCACTTGAACCCCTAGGTTTTATTCTTTTACTTATCTTTTTAAAGGCGGACAGTGATTCTTTGGAAGAAGTGGTGCAAGCCTAGGAAAGCTTTAGCATGCTGTTTCTCATACCTCAAGATAGCCTATGCTCAAGGGAGCATGCCATGTGGGTTAGCTAACAAAATACATGCTTGCCACTGTTATTACCGGTATATTCACATCACCAGCAAACACCCGGTTTATGAATTCTGATTTCCCACCCCCCCCCTTCAGCATCTGCATCTGCTTATCAACAGAACAGGAATCCCTGAAGTGAACATGAGGGGAGGGGCAGGTTTTTCCTGAAGCTGTCTCCAAAATTGATTGGGAAAATAAAAATATTTTTAGGGGAGAAAAAAAGGACAAGGAGTCTGGTATTCCCTTGTGGGTCTTATATAATGCTCCTGAGTCCACCTGTGGCACATTTTAACCCTGAAACAGATGAAGGAGGGGCAGGAACCAATGTGTGTCCCTGGGCATGTGCAGAGTGCATTTCTTTCTTCACCACAAAATATCAACAAAGAGCTCAATCTTATCAAGCACTTTGTTGAAGGACTTCCATATCCTATTTCTCAAAAGACCTGGGTACTTTTGGTATGTGCTTTTCCTATAAACTAAATAAGCCTTCTTTGCATCTAGTTCTCACTCTAAAACTTAAACTATGGATCTACAAAGTAGCCCAAAACTGAGCTACTGTTTTTATAAACAACAAAGAGAGAGAGATTTATTGGTTCTGTGCCTTTGCTCAAATAAATGGACTCAGATAAATGGTCACCCCCCCCCCCAATGTCCATGGCATGATGTACCAAGAAAGATCTGCTGTTTCCTCCCAGGGAAGCCACCCAGCCGGCCCCAGCCACTCACCGCCTGCTGATTTCCTTAGGTTTTCAGGAAGGTTTTCAGGATCGCAAGTTCCCACCACCAAAAACTCAAAAGAAAAGGCAACACTGACTTTTAAAAGCTGCCCCCCACCCCCACCCCCCCACCCCTCCCACCCCGTCCCAGAACACAATTCTGGCTGGCTGCAAAATCTGCAGGCTCTGATGCAGCTAGATGCAAATGATACACACACTGTCTCCCTCTGGCAGTGTAGCTGCCGTTCGGGCAGAGAAAGCAAAGAAAAGCAGCTTCACTTCAGGTTCTGCTTTCCTGAATCAAAGAGTTTTGGGGTTTGGGGGTTCAGGCGCCCTTGGGGTTCAGGCGCCCTGGTTCATTGAACCACAAAGGCCTATGGGAAAGTCGCCCCTCCACACAGCGCTCTGTCTTCGGTGCCAGCAGCGGCCTCTCGCCCACCCGCGGGTTCTATCCTCAAGCGCTGGGACGAAGGAAGAGCCCCCGCCGCTGCAGGGAGAAAGGCGGAGTAGAAACACGGAACGCTTAATCTTTTTCTTAGCATTTGTCCCACTCGGTGGTGGGGATTCTCCTTAAATGTATATTAATAACAGAGAGCTCGACATAAGTTGAACTCCGGTTTCTATGGTGTCAGGTGAGGGAGATGGTAAAGGGGAGCAAGTTGAGGGGAGAGGAGGGCAGGATTACAATTTCCAGAATCCCTCAAACACCCTTGCTGGATTCTGGGGTTTGTGGTCCCAAAGGGCGCAAATCTGAAGACTTTTCCCAAGAGGAGTTACAGGGCATGGGTGGGTGCACCAGAAGGCCACTTTGGGGGTGGTGTGTAACTCACAGAGAGGGAAAGCTTTCAGCTCGCATGCCTTTCTTTGCAATCATCCTACACATGCTGCTGACCCCCCCCTCTCTCCACAGGGTTTTTGAGCAGCTCGTTCCACCACAGTGTTACTCTTCCTGGACTCATCTTTGAATGTTCCTTGAATACTGCGTTTTGAGGCCCTTGACAAAATAAAAACATTTCTCTTGATTTATAATAATTTATTTACTCAAACAGATTTTTTATTTCTGACTGTTGGGGGGGGGTTGCCACATTGCCTAGCCAAGCAGGAACCTTGACTTTCTAATTACATAAGCTGGCTTGGGTCATTTTTTAGGATAAAAATATCAGCAAATAAAAGGATCACCTGCACTTGTCTTGTATTGCTATTCCTATTTTTTTCCTCTTCTCTCCCAAAGTTTTGTCCCATTTTCCATCCATTACAGGTTATTACTAGACTAATATCCTTGGACTACAGTTCCCATAAGCCCTCAACAATGCAGCCAAAGGTCAGGGTTTATTGGACTTGCAGAGCAAGAGTCCTCCTCCTCCAGTGAATTCCTGCTCCCCACAGGTGCACAGGCCTAGTTTATAGCAGGCTGCAAAGGAGCTGAGCCTTCAGCAGTGGCAGATGGGAGCTGTTGGCGGACAAGATCAGAAGGGTTACCCATCCCCAGCCGACTTATTCATCACCGATGTGTGGAGCAGTAGTTGAGGGCACCGAAGGGGTGTTACAGCTTGAGGTCCTGGGCTGCAGGGTCAGGGGTGAACGAGTTGAATTCGCTAAAGCGCCTCCTGTGAGCCAGACCGGGTGGCCTTGGGGGAGCTGCCGAGTCCCAAGACACCCACCCCCCAAGAGAAGGGAATGATAAACCCTAAAAAGGGGTGCCCATAATTCAGATCTTAACCGGACAGCACCAGACTGTTTTCCTAAGTCGCAGGGACTAGGACCTTGCTAGCTAGACTTGGGGCTTCACCTCTGAGCGGAGCTACAAGTCTTAACATTTGGGAAATAATTTATCTGTCTTGTTCTGGATCAGGAGATGGATGAAAGCTTTCCCTGTACCTGAAAGGGTTTCAGAAGGGTGTCGCTGAAGTAAAAAAGGGGCAGCCGTGTGGCCATTACAAAAGACAAGACAAGGCTGTAGGCGATGCCTTGATAGTCCACTAATTAAAAATCATTGCAAGCTTTCGTGGGCAATCCTTCAAGGCATGGACCAATGGCAAAATATGCGGTTTGCCAGGAAATGCTTCTTGGATGTCAAGTGCTTTTTGGCAAGATGATTTTCTCCAGGCTCACCTGGGATAAGTCAGGAAGCAGCAGGGCTGCTGTTAAAGCTGCCTCTGAAGTCAAGGATCGGGTCATGCCCGCCCACCCAAAACCTCCTCTCTATTTGGCTCTTGGAGACCTATAAGTCTTTGACCAGTGCCGGGGTCTGGGTGGGGGCTAAGATTCATGCAGAAAACCCCTGCCTTCCAATTGGGGATTGAAGTAAAATTTAGTAAACCCACAAGGTACAGCCAAATGGGACCAGATTCAAGATGAAATGGTGTCAGATGAATGAAGAGCCATTAGCTTGACCAAAGACCTGCTCCATGTGTGTTGAGACCTGCTAAGCTCCTGAACGTCCGAAGTTTATCTGCATCACAAGTGGAGACCTACTGTATTTTCCATGCATAAGACTATATTGTTCACCAAAAAGACTAAAAATTTAGGGTTGTCTTATACACGCTTTTGACATGCACTTTCTCAGGCGCTGAACCCTTCCATTGGCTTACACGAAAGTAAGCCAATGAGGGAACTACACAACACAGTAGAGAAACTTATTTTGAGCTGGAAAACTGGGGGTGTCTTATAGACAGAAAAATACGGTATTTGATAATGAGGCAGGTAATACAACACCATTTAGCATAGGCTTGCGAGCCACATAATGTCTATGCTGCCTTAAGATGTCACTTGTTGCTGCAGTTTAAACAAATGACCTTAATGCCAGCGTACAGTGGTTCCCCTCCCTTTTGTGGTTCATATACTGCAGTTCCACTATATCATGGGACCACAGTACCCTGAAAGGGCTTGGGGGGGGAAGGTTTTAAAAAATGGCGGCTTTTTTAACCTTTTGCCCCTTCCCACAGCCCCAGGCTCCAGCTGATTGGTGCTGGGGTGGGTGGCACCAAACAAAAGGTTTTTCTCCCCCACCCCAGTGCCAATCAGCTGGAGCCCAGAGCTCGCCTCCATGGAGGCATTGCACGCTGCTCCCCCGCACCTGGGGGGTGGGGGGAGAGAAGCAGCACATGTTTAAAATGACTATGCAATGAAGCCAAGCGCTTGCCACTGTTGCTGAAAGTCTTTTAAACATCGCTTGCCACTTCTCTCCACCCCACAGGGGAGTGGCGAGCAATGTTTAAAATGTCTTTAAGCAACAGAGCCAAGCTGGCTCCGTTGCTTAAAGACATTTTAAATATCGCTCCCCCCGGCCTGATCAGACTTGCATCCGCATATCGCAGATTTTCAATGATTGTGGGTCGGGTCAGTCCCTAAGCCCCGCGATAGACTGGGGTTTACTGTAATTCAACGACTCCGAAACCCAACTCCCTCAAAATAAAGGCTGCAATTTCAGGGGTGGGTTGAACTCGCAGCAGCTTCTAGCCCAAAGTTCACAGCAGTTGTCCAAAGGCCTGAGCCTCCTACATGAGAGGGTTCAGCACCTGAGAAAGGGCATGTCAAGTGCGGCCTAAAATCCGCAACAGATTCCTAGCACACCCACACCCCAAAGTGTTTCAACTCTCAGGTTCTGTGCTGGCTAAGACTTCTGGGAGTCGTGTGCCCTGCAAAGGCTGGGTTATCCCTTTGGAAAAACCGTATTTGGACATCAGTACCATGTTTTACTCTCCCAAACCTTGGGGCCACCTGGATCCTACCAATACCTCTCTGTCGCGGCTGGAACGGCTGGGCACAGATCCACAAAAGAGCCACAAGCTCCCAATCTGTCGAGAGGGTGCGGAGGTCATCTCCCATTCCAGAATCAAACCATTTCTGGGCGAGGAACAGCCAAGCTGCTCATAGATGGGCGATTAAGGCCCAAACAGTCGATAACAGAATGTGTGAGACGTTTTTCACGCCTTCCACAAACAGAAAACCCTGCTGTGACATTCCTTCATGTGCAAGTGCAGGCTTGTTCAGCCACAGATGTGTGTGTGTGTTTCTGCAGGAGGTGGGCGCACTGGTGACCTCTGGCAGCAGCTGGCGAATCTGCACTGCTGCAGCAGAGCATGATGCGAAGGAGGAAGAGGGAGGTGCATGCAAATTGCATGCCTATGGCCGTCCGGCACTGCTGGCACAGTGGAGAAACCAAGCAAATGGAGCAAATCCTCTGTTCTTTAGCTCCAAACCACCCGCTTTGGAAACGGCCCCCTTGCATGAGAGGCAGGGAAGCACTTTTGGAGTCCACTGGGGGGCTTTTCCTGGGGTGCCGAGGCCGGTGGGGCGCTGTGCGTGCCGTCACTTGCGTTTGCACACGGCTCCCTGGAAGGCCACCAGCACATGGAAGAAGCGTGATTTTCGAGCCTTTCTGGTATCGCTTCTCGGCCTTTTGGCTAAGATCAAGTGTAGTATCTGTTCTTATCAGTTTAATCGGGTTACAGTCTGACTGCCCTGCTGAACTGATGAGCTTACAGAACCACTGAGATCTTCTAACTATACAACTACTTTCATAAAGATAAGCAAAAAGGGCTGACATAATCCTGAGCTGATGAAATCACACTACAAAGGCTACCATGCCCACCAAGAAGAACGGAGAGCGGCTACCCCGAGACGCAGACCAGCCCTCGGATGGCGAGGAGAGCTCAGCGGCGGACGCAGGAGAGACAGAAGACGGTCCTTCCTACCCAGCGGACCCAAGAAAGGTGGAGGAAACCATCAGGATGCTACGGAGACTCTCCGAAAGAGATCCCCCCGCCGGAAGCAGCTACCTCTGCGGACCCCAGGACCGCGCCCACGGACCCCAGGACCACGCCCACTTCCTCCGCCCCAGCTACCTCTGCGGACTCCAGGACAACACCTACTTCCTGCGCCCCAGAGATCGGCACGCCTCCACCTCCGGCCACTTCCTGCGGTAAGCCCCTCCCCGGCACTTCCTCAGGCGGGCCAGCCACACGGACTCGAAGGGCCACCTCTCGCCCCCCTCCCCCTGGGAGGAACACCGGCAACCCAGACAAAGGGAACAAAGGGACAGGACCCCCCCACGCCCAGCCAGGCTCCATTATCTACCCACAGAAGGTCCCTTTCAGCTGCCTGCCCTGCAACCTCCAGCAGAGGTTCACAACCTATCGAAGCCTGGTGGGCCATGTAAGGCGGCACCACACCCCCAACATCCTCTTCCGATGTGGGGCCTGCGATAGAGGCTACGTGCACATCTCCTCCGTGCGACGCCATTATACAACTTGCGACCGGAGGCTCGGGGTCTCACCTGCCACGGCCATAGTCCACCAGAGGGCCCCCACACCCCCAGCCCAGGACCAGCCTTCTGCTGCGCAGCAACTCAAAGCCAGGGCGAGGGCTGCCAGGTGTGCCGAGGAACCCCAGACCAGTGACCCAGAGAGGAGGGGGCCCCACAGCCGAGGCCCCAGAGATAAACAGAGGTCGCCACAGCCGGATCCCCAAGCAACCCCGACAGCAGGACAGGATAGGCAGAGACCAGCTGCTGGCAGGAAACAAAGGAAGCCGCCCCCCAGACCCCCCGCCCCCCCTGCTGGAATCCAGCAGCCACGAGCACAGGCAGCAGGGCCAGCCGAGGCGGCAACACCACCTGAGCCCGGCAGGAGACCACCATCCCCTGTGCCCAACGCCAACCAACCAAGGGACGGGGAGGATCTGGCCGAGGAGGGAGGAGGAGAACAACAACAACAAGAGGCCAGCCAGGCAACCCCATGGCAGACCACCTGGTCCCGGAGGATAGAGGAGGCAGCCACCTTTGAGGACTTTGAGAGGGTGGTACGAGAGCTTACCCAGGAACTCTCGGAGGCCGCCAGACCAGCAGGAAGGCCAGACACCAGAAGGGCCCCAGCCACCGCCCGCAACCCGAGAGCCCCAGCCCAGATGGGAGAAGGGGGAGGAAGACGACGGCCACCACAACGCTACGACCCACAGGCAGCATCGCGGCTCCAAAAGCTGTACAGGTCCAACAGAGGAAAGGCAGTGAGAGAAGTCCTCGAAGGGCCCTCCCCGTTTTGCACAGCCCCCAAAGAGGACCTGCACCGCTTCTTCACAGCCATGTTTGACCGTGAGGCCCAAAGAGCTGCCCAGCGCCCGGAAAACCTCCCCCACCTCCCACGGCTAGAGGACCACTGCCTCCTGGAGGGAGACTTCACCCCCCAAGAGGTCAACGCCAGACTCCAGAGAGCCAAAAACACCGCCCCTGGGAAGGATGGCATCCGCTACGGCCTGCTGAGGAAACACGACCCAGGGTGCCTGGTCCTGGCTGCCATCTTTAACGGCTGCAAGCGCTTCCGACGCACCCCCACCGCCTGGAAGGCTGCCATGACGGTCCTGATCTTCAAAAAGGGGAACCCCGCCGACCTGAGCAACTGGAGGCCAATCTCGCTCTGCAGCACACTCTACAAAATGTACGCCAGCTGCATTGCTGCCCGCATCACCAGCTGGGCCCTGGCCGGCTCGGCCGTCAGCTCACAGCAGAAGGGCTTCATGAACTGCGAGGGGTGCTACGAACACAACTTCCTCCTCCAGATGGTCCTCGACACCACCCGCCGCTCCAAGAAGCAGTGCACCGTGGCCTGGCTGGACCTTTCCAACGCCTTTGGCTCTGTCCCACACAGCCACATCTTTGAGACCCTAAAGGAATTCGGCATGCCCGAGGACTTTCTAGACCTCGTCCGGGAGCTCTACGCCGGCTGCTCCACCACCATCCGAGCGACGGAAGGAGAGACGGAAGCCATCCCCATCAGGGCTGGAGTGAAGCAAGGGTGCCCTCTCAGCCCCATCATCTTCAACCTGGCCATGGAGCCCCTCTCCGGTACATCGCCCACGGCCCGGGAGGCTTCCCCCTCCACAACCAGAAGGTCAGCGTGCTGGCCTACGCGGACGACCTGGTCCTCGTCGCCGAGACACCTGAGGAGCTGCAAGAGATGCTCGACGCCGCCTCCACCGCAGCCGACTGGATGGGCCTGAGATTCAACGCCAGGAAGTGTGCGTCCCTACACGTCCATGGGGCACACCAAGACCGGGTCCTCCCCACCATGTTCACCATCCAAGGGGAGCCCATGGCCTTCCTGGCAGACAGGGAGACCTACCAACACCTTGGGACTCCCACAGGCTTCCGGGCCCAACAGACACCTGAGGCCACCATCCAGTCCATTGTAGAGGACGCCGGGAAACTGGACAGATCCCTCCTCGCTCCCTGGCAGAAGATGGACGCCCTCCGAACGTTCATCCTGCCCAGGATTTCGTTCGTCCTCAGAGGCTCAGCTGTCGCCAAGGTGCCACTTAACAAAGCGGACCGTACCATCACCGGCACGCTGAAGAAATGGCTGAACCTGCCAAAGAGGGCCACCAACGACATCCTTCGTGTGCCGCTGCAGAAGGGAGGGGCTGCCATTCCTAAAATGGGAGACCTCCGGGACATTGCCGCCGTCACCCATGCCTTCCGCCTCCTCACCTGCCCGGACAGCGCTGTGAAATCGGTTGCGTATGGCACCCTTCGTGTTGTGGCACGGAAAAGGCTTGCCCGGGAGCCCTCGGGCGAGGACCTGGCCGCCTACCTCAGTGGGTCCCTGGAAAACGAATTTGGCCGTGACGGAGGGGACTTTGCCTCCCTTTGGACTCGCACCAGGAACGCCACACGCCGCCTCAATAAACTCATTGGCTGCCAGTGGGCCTGGAACCAGGCAGAGAACCAGCTCAACATCGCCCTGGTCCAAGGAGAACCCCCGGTGCTAAACATGGTAACAGCTGGAGGCAGGAGGTCCCTGGAGCGCACCCTGAAGATCATGCTCCGGGAGAAATACGGCAATGACCTGAGGAGGAAGCCAGACCAGGGCAAGGTCTTCGAGGTCACCTCCCAATGGGACAGCAGCAACCACTTCATGTCCCAAGGGGACTACACCCGCTTTGCTGACTGGCGGTTCATACATCGAGCCCGCCTCAACGTGGTCCCCCCCTCAACGGAGCAGTCAAGCACGGCGCCAGGGACAAGCGATGTCGCCGCTGCGGCCACCCCAACGAAACCCTGCCCCACGTCCTTTGCGGCTGCCAACCCCACTCCACGGCCTGGAAACACCGTCACGATGCAGTGGTCCAACGCCTGGCCAACGCCATCCCACCAGCCAAGGGAACCATCTGTCTGAACAGGTCAGTGGCTGGCACAGGAAGCACCTTGAGACCTGACATCGTGGTCCGAGATGAGGCCCGGAAAAAGATCATCATGGTCGATGTCACCATCCCCTTCGAGAACCGGAGGGAAGCCATGACAGCAGCCAGGGACAGAAAACACCAAAAATATGCTCCTCTGGCTGACTCCCTCAGGGCCCAGGGCTACGAGGTGTCCATTCACGCGCTCCTGGTGGGTGCCCTGGGGGCTTGGGACCCACAGAACGAACACGTGCTGAAATCCTGTGGAGTGGGGAGGAACTATGCAAAGCTGATGCGGAAGCTGATGGTATCCGACACCATCCGGTGGTCCAGGGACATCTACGTGGAGCACATCACTGGGCACCGCCAGTACCAGGACCCACCGCGCCTCCACCACCCGAGAGAGGACAACCCCCAGCCAGCCCACTCCCCTAGCTCAGGAGGGGAAGGGCGGCCGAGAGCGTAAACCCCCAAGGTGCCCCCCCCCCGACCAGTGAGGGGGGGCACCCAGGTTTGCCCCACCCATTGCACTAGGGGCAAACCACGGACTGAAGCCCTGGAGCCTGATGGGACTGTAAGGCTCTGGGGCACCCAGGGGGGCCTGCCCCCCCACCCAGGATGTGACCGGAGGACTCTCCGCTCCCACAGCCTTGGACTATGTGCCACAAAACTTTGTTGAACTGTTTCATGCAAACCAGAGAAGGACTCTGCATACCATGTTGTACTACCTCGTTTATTTATTAATGAATAAGTGCCTTTATTTTGTATGTATGCAATCTTATGCTCTGTACTGTTTTGCCTTGAATTGCATGCTTTAAAATGACTCCCCCGCCTTCCACGCCAGCGAAGCCAGTATCTGCTGCGGAGACCATCCACGGAGGACCCCTGGACCCAGAGGAGACCCCCCCCCTGAGGTCGAGAATCCACGTCTGGAGGATGCCATCGGCGGAAGAAGACTGGCCCGGCACAGCTGGCCACGTGCAAGGAGGAGACCGGGCCTTGTCCCGTCTCCTGGACTTTTGGACATTCTCTGTGAAAATATAAAAGGGACTTTATTACTGCCTGTAACGTGTCTGCATACCAAATATGTACTTGACTACCAGTTGCCAACTGTAGCTTTTATTTTCTGTGTTTTTGTATGCAGCCGTAACTGCGGGACCTGTTTATGCACTACTGCTCACTACCTCGTTGTATGTTTAACATTCTCTAATAAAATAAATCTGTTCTTATCAGTTTAATCGGGTTACAGTCTGACTGCCCTGCTGAACTGATGAGCTTACAGAACCACTGAGATCTTCTAACTATACAACTACTTCCATAAAGATAAGCAAAAAGGGCTGACATAATCCTGAGCTGATGAAATCACACTACAAAGGCTACCATGCCCACCAAGAAGAACGGAGAGCATCTACCCCGAGACGCAGACCAGCCCTCAGATGGCGAAGAGACCTCAGCAGCAAACGCAAGAGAGACAGAAGACGGTCCTCCCTACCCAGTGGACCCAAGACAGGTGGAGGAAACCATCAGGATGCTACGGAGGCTCTCCGAAGAGATCCCCCCGCCGGAAGCAGCTACCTCTGCGGACCCCAGGACCGCGCCCACGGACCCCAGGACCACGCCCACTTCCTCCGCCCCGGCTACCTCTGCGGACTCCAGGACAACACCTACTTCCTGCGCCCCAGAGATCGGCACGCCTCCACCTCCGGCCACTTCCTGCGGTAAGCCCCTCCCCGGCACTTCCTCAGGCGGGCCAGCCACACGGACTCGAAGGGCCACCTCTCGCCCCCCTCCCCCTGGGAGGAAACACCGGCAACCCAGACAAAGGGAACAAAGGGACAGGACCCCCCCACGCCCAGCCAGGCTCCATTATCTACCCACAGAAGGTCCCTTTCAGCTGCCTGCCCTGCAACCTCCAGCAGAGGTTCACAACCTATCGAAGCCTGGTGGGCCATGTAAGGCGGCACCACACCCCCAACATCCTCTTCCGATGTGGGGCCTGCGATAGAGGCTACGTGCACATCTCCTCCGTGCGACGCCATTATACAACTTGCGACCGGAGGCTCGGGGTCTCACCTGCCACGGCCATAGTCCACCAGAGGGCCCCCACACCCCCAGCCCAGGACCAGCCTTCTGCTGCGCAGCAACTCAAAGCCAGGGCGAGGGCTGCCAGGTGTGCCGAGGAACCCCAGACCAGTGACCCAGAGAGGAGGGGGCCCCACAGCCGAGGCCCCAGAGATAAACAGAGGTCGCCACAGCCGGATCCCCAAGCAACCCCGGCAGCAGGACAGGATAGGCAGAGACCAGCTGCTGGCAGGAAACAAAGGAAGCCGCCCCCCAGACCCCCCGCCCCCCCTGCTGGAATCCAGCAGCCACGAGCACAGGCAGCAGGGCCAGCCGAGGCGGCAACACCACCTGAGCCCGGCAGGAGACCACCATCCCCTGTGCCCAACGCCAACCAACCAAGGGACGGGGAGGATCTGGCCGAGGAGGGAGGAGGAGAACAACAACAACAAGAGGCCAGCCAGGCAACCCCATGGCAGACCACCTGGTCCCGGAGGATAGAGGAGGCAGCCACCTTTGAGGACTTTGAGAGGGTGGTACGAGAGCTTACCCAGGAACTCTCGGAGGCCGCCAGACCAGCAGGAAGGCCAGACACCAGAAGGGCCCCAGCCACCGCCCGCAACCCGAGAGCCCCAGCCCAGATGGGAGAAGGGGGAGGAAGACGACGGCCACCACAACGCTACGACCCACAGGCAGCATCGCGGCTCCAAAAGCTGTACAGGTCCAACAGAGGAAAGGCAGTGAGAGAAGTCCTCGAAGGGCCCTCCCCGTTTTGCACAGCCCCCAAAGAGGACCTGCACCGCTTCTTCACAGCCATGTTTGACCGTGAGGCCCAAAGAGCTGCCCAGCGCCCGGAAAACCTCCCCCACCTCCCACGGCTAGAGGACCACTGCCTCCTGGAGGGAGACTTCACCCCCCAAGAGGTCAACGCCAGACTCCAGAGAGCCAAAAACACCGCCCCTGGGAAGGATGGCATCCGCTACGGCCTGCTGAGGAAACACGACCCAGGGTGCCTGGTCCTGGCCGCCATCTTTAACGGCTGCAAGCGCTTCCGACGCACCCCCACCGCCTGGAAGGCTGCCATGACGGTCCTGATCTTCAAAAAAGGGGAACCCCGCCGACCTGAGCAACTGGAGGCCAATCTCGCTCTGCAGCACACTCTACAAAATGTACGCCAGCTGCATTGCTGCCCGCATCACCAGCTGGGCCCTGGCCGGCTCGGCCGTCAGCTCACAGCAGAAGGGCTTCATGAACTGCGAGGGGTGCTACGAACACAACTTCCTCCTCCAGATGGTCCTCGACACCACCCGCCGCTCCAAGAAGCAGTGCACCGTGGCCTGGCTGGACCTTTCCAACGCCTTCGGCTCTGTCCCACACAGCCACATCTTTGAGACCCTAAAGGAATTCGGCATGCCCGAGGACTTTCTAGACCTCGTCCGGGAGCTCTACGCCGGCTGCTCCACCACCATCCGAGCGACGGAAGGAGAGACGGAAGCCATCCCCATCAGGGCTGGAGTGAAGCAAGGGTGCCCTCTCAGCCCCATCATCTTCAACCTGGCCATGGAGCCCCTCCTCCGGTACATCGCCCACGGCCCGGGAGGCTTCCCTCTCCACAACCAGAAGGTCAGCGTGCTGGCCTACGCGGACGACCTGGTCCTCGTCGCCGAGACACCTGAGGAGCTGCAAGAGATGCTCAACGCCGCCTCCACCGCAGCCGACTGGATGGGCCTGAGATTCAACGCCAGGAAGTGTGCGTCCCTACACGTCCATGGGGCACACCAAGACCGGGTCCTCCCCACCATGTTCACCATCCAAGGGGAGCCCATGGCCTTCCTGGCAGACAGGGAGACCTACCAACACCTTGGGACTCCCACAGGCTTCCGGGCCCAACAGACACCTGAGGCCACCATCCAGTCCATTGTAGAGGACGCCGGGAAACTGGACAGATCCCTCCTCGCTCCCTGGCAGAAGATGGACGCCCTCCGAACGTTCATCCTGCCCAGGATTTCGTTCGTCCTCAGAGGCTCAGCTGTCGCCAAGGTGCCACTTAACAAAGCGGACCGTACCATCACCGCAACGCTGAAGAAATGGCTGAACCTGCCAAAGAGGGCCACCAACGACATCCTTCGTGTGCCGCTGCAGAAGGGAGGGGCTGCCATTCCTAAAATGGGAGACCTCCGGGACATTGCCGCCGTCACCCATGCCTTCCGCCTCCTCACCTGCCCGGACAGCGCTGTGAAATCGGTTGCGTATGGCACCCTTCGTGTTGTGGCACGGAAAAGGCTTGCCCGGGAGCCCTCAGGCGAGGACCTGGCCGCCTACCTCAGTGGGTCCCTGGAAAACGAATTTGGCCGTGACGGAGGGGACTTTGCCTCCCTTTGGACTCGCACCAGGAACGCCACACGCCGCCTCAATAAACTCATTGGCTGCCAGTGGGCCTGGAACCAGGCAGAGAACCAGCTCAACATCGCCCTGGTCCAAGGAGAACCTCCGGTGCTAAACATGGTAACAGCTGGAGGCAGGAGGTCCCTGGAGCGCACCCTGAAGATCATGCTCCGGGAGAAATACGGCAATGACCTGAGGAGGAAGCCAGACCAGGGCAAGGTCTTCGAGGTCACCTCCCAATGGGACAGCAGCAACCACTTCATGTCCCAAGGGGACTACACCCGCTTTGCTGACTGGCGGTTCATACATCGAGCCCGCCTCAACGTGGTCCCCCTCAACGGAGCAGTCAAGCACGGCGCCAGGGACAAGCGATGTCGCCGCTGCGGCCACCCCAACGAAACCCTGCCCCACGTCCTTTGCGGCTGCCAACCCCACTCCACGGCCTGGAAACACCGTCACGATGCAGTGGTCCAACGCCTGGCCAACGCCATCCCACCAGCCAAGGGAACCATCTGTCTGAACAGGTCAGTGGCTGGCACAGGAAGCACCTTGAGACCTGACATCGTGGTCCGAGATGAGGCCCGGAAAAAGATCATCATGGTCGACGTCACCATCCCCTTCGAGAACCGGAGGGAAGCCATGACAGCAGCCAGGGACAGAAAACACCAAAAATATGCTCCTCTGGCTGACTCCCTCAGGGCCCAGGGCTACGAGGTGTCTGTCCACGCACTCCTGGTGGGTGCCCTGGGGGCTTGGGACCCACAGAACGAACACGTGCTGAAATCCTGTGGAGTGGGGAGGAACTATGCAAAGCTGATGCGGAAGCTGATGGTATCCGACACCATCCGGTGGTCCAGGGACATCTACGTGGAGCACATCACCGGACACCGCCAGTACCAGGACCCACCGCGCCTTCACCACCCGAGAGAGGACAACCCCCAGCCAGCCCGCTCCCCTAGCTCAGGAGGGGAAGGGCGGCCGAGAGCGTAAACCCCCAAGGTGCCCCCCCCCGACCAGTGAGGGGGGGCACCCAGGTTTGCCCCACCCATTGCACTAGGGGCAAACCACAGACTGAAGCCCCTGGAGCCTGACAGGACTGTTAAGGCTCTGGGGCACCCTGGGGGGCCTGCCCCCCACCCTTGGCAGGATGTGACCGGAGGACTCTCCGCTCCCACAGACCTTGGACTATGTGCCACAAAACGTTGTTGAACTGTTACATGCAATCCGGAGAAGAACTCTGCATACCATGTTGTACTACCTCGTTTATTTATTAATGAATAAGTGCCTTTATTTTGTATGTATGCAACCTTATGCTCTGTACTGTTTTGCCTTGAATTGCATGCTTTAAAATGACTCCCCCGCCTTCCACGCCAGTGAAGCCAGTGTCTGCTGCGGAGACCATCCACGGAGGACCCCTGGACCCGGAGGAACCCCCCCCTGAGGTCGAGACTCCACGTCTGGAGGATGTCATCGGCGGAAGAAGACTGGCCCGGCACAGCTGGCCACGTGCAAGGAGGAGACCGGGCCTTGTCCCGTCTCCTGGACTTTTGGACATTCTCTGTGAAAATATAAAAGGGACTTTATTACTGCCTGTAATGTGTCTGCATACCAAATATGTACTTGACTACCAGTTGCCAACTGTAGTTTTTATTTTCTGTGTTTTTGTATGCAGCCGTAACTGCGGGACCTGTTTATGCACTACTGCTCACTACCTCGTTGTATGTTTAACATTCTCTAATAAAATAAATCTGTTCTTATCAGTTTAATATCTGATACGTCCTCTATTTGAGGACTATATATTAAATGGATTTTTGGAACTGGGAGATGGAATAGGGGCTTGCTCCATCCACTCCACGCATCGACCTGGTATTGCAGTACCTCCAGGAACGGTGCACCCTCCCCTCTGGGGGGAATCTCGCTGGTTCAAAAAACAGATTTAAAAAAAATGCAAGAATTTGGGCAAAGGGGCTCAGCCCTTCTCTCTGGGGGTAAAAAAATCATTGGTGGAGCAAGCAAGCCTCTGTTCCATCTCCCTGTGCCCAAAACCCATTCCCTGTCTAGTCTACAATTAGAGGCTGTGAAGCCCATGCACCCCCCCCCATGTTCCTGCCTCCTCTTCCTCATCTGCTCTGTTCAAACCAGTGAAGGCTCATTACCTTGTTTTACCTGCCTCCAGAAAGTAATATCTGTAAAGAAAGAGTGATCAGGCCAGAAAGAGGTTACTTTTGGGTCACATAGAGGTATCAGGAACCTTATGCTCTGGGCCCTTTCGCCTTAATCCACATGGCTTAAAACGACCTCCCCGCCTCCCAAGCCAGTGTCCCCTGCAGAGAACGCCCACAGAGGGCCTCTAGCAGTGGTTCCTTCAGCACTCCAGACGCTTTGGACCACAAATCCCAGAATTCCAAGCCTAGATTGCCAGTGACAAAGGACTGTGGGAGTTGTGGTTCAAACTGTTGAGTGCCAAAAGTGTGCCCAGAGGAGACCCACCACCAACAATATAACTCCGACCTGGAGAACTCACATCTGGAGAAAGCCACCAGCCAAAGAATGAGACCAGGCCTGGCCCGCTCTCTGGATATATATTTTTTGGACATTCTCTTCTGAGTCCGGTATCAAACCCCCTAATGCAGTGGTGACGAACCTTTGGCACTTCTGATGTGTTGGACCACAACTCCCAGAATTACGAACCTAGACTGCCACTGCCAAAGGACTGTGGGAGTTGTGGTTCAAAACATCTGGAGTACCGAAGATTCGTCACCCCTGCCCTAGTGTGTCACAGCCCTGAAGCCCATTGGGATACGCCAACATTAAAAAAAAAATAAAACCAGAATAGTGGGACCTGTTGATGCACTCATTTTTCTCTACCTCAGAGTATGCTGAAATATTATCGAATAAAAGTTACTCTGCTCTTTCCAGTTCAAGATCTGAATCATCCTCCATTTGAGGGATATATTCAATGAAAAAAAATCTTATACAGTACTACTCCCCCCACCTTCCACAACTATCCCACTCAGTTCTTTGCTATAATTTCAAGTTGAAGTATAAAACAGAAAATATCGTTTGGTTTTTGTATTTTTGTAAAAAAAAATGTAATTTTTTATTGTTATATATTGTAATAGGCTGATTTATCTTGTAAATGTCCCAGTGTGGCTTCCCATCAGATGGGCGGAATATATAGAATAAATAAATAAATATCCCTCAACATCAATCCATTGTGTACCTGCGTGGAGCGGGGGAGGGGGAGGGGGGGATAGGACATGATGGCCTTATAAGCCCCTTCCAACTTCACTCTTCTGTGATCAAGAGAAATCAAGGTGTGTGTGTGTGTGTTGGGGGAGGAAACAAAACTAAAATAAGATGGAGGATAAAATGGTAATGAGAGCAGAGGGCGGAAGGAGAAAGATACAAAGAAAGGCAATTTGACCCAGAAAAAAACACATCTGGCAGATACCCTATGAACCAAAGGGTCACTGGGGTGGGGGTTTACAGGGGCAAATGGGCCTATAATAGGGAAGGATCACAAGTTACAAGTAAACAACCAAGGAGATATTGAGTTACACAAAGCCACTAGCAGAATATTTAATGGCAGGAGCCTGTGCACAAAAGAGGGAGATCACAGGCTACCATACCTGTGAGAAAACATTTGTTACCCAAAACACCAGATCCGGAAGGAGGGGAGGAGACCAAAAAATTTTGCCAGCAGGAGAGACGGCATCGCACAGAGGCCCTTAGCTGTAAAAGGAAGGAGTGCTCACCTAGCTTTTTTTTTTCCTTGCCAATTTAGGATTACCCAACGGGAGACTGGCAGCATCTCTTTTACAGCTTGAAAGTCATTCTGTTACTTAGGAACATAAAATACGACTATGCACAATCTGAGTTGTCATAAAATTATCACAACTAGCATATTAAAATATAGTTTATCCAAACAATTATTACAAACAGAAATTACTTTTTAAACAATATTTATTTGTATTTGTAAGTAACAAATGAGCTGCCTGATCTCGGAAGCTAAGCAGGGTCGGCCCCCGGCTAGAACTTGGATGGGCGACCTGTAGGTGCCTGGAGTAGGAACTGGCAAGCCACTCCAGTTATTCCTGCCAAGAAAACTCCATGGACATGGGGTCACAGAGAGTCGGTCGACTGTACAACAAGAAGCAACAAATGGAGTAACAATCTCCTAAACTGTTTACTAGTTTATGTAGAAGAAAACAACTCCTCTACAAAACAATGTTTAAAAATCCAGAATTAACCATTATTCATATTTCCTCTCGACAGTATTAAATAAAAATACAGTGGACCCTCGTATAAGAAGTGGTTTGTGTAACAGAAAATCAGCTTAAAGGAAAAAATTTCCAGAGACAGGGGAAAATCACTTCAGAATCACCTATGGGGTGAATCCGTACAACATAAAAATGGTCACACTTAGGGATTACTCTGTTTTTGACACATTCCTATGGGAAATTTGTACAAAGGAAAATTTGCTTCACAGAATTTCATTTGGAACGAATTAATTCCTTTATACAAGGTACCACTGTAAAATAAAAACCTCATTCTCATAAAAAGAATTGAAAAGGGGGGAAATGTATAAAAGGGAGTGGGACTAAGTTTCAATGATATTTTTTAAAATGATTTGGAAAATAGTTGAACAACCTGTCTTAAAATATTTTATTCATTGTATTGAAGTAGAACACTCCATAAGCATTTTTTTCAATTTTTCAGAAAACTAAAACAAGAAAGGTTTCAGGAAAAAATGGAAAAACCCATTTCTCCCAATTATTCTCATTTCCCCCTCCCTGGGCCTTCCCATCTCTAGCCTTGACCAGGAATATCTCACCAAGAATAACATACAAAATAAAAAAGTGGCAATATCTTTGCACGTCATTAAAAAATCATGATGCAATAAATAAGCTTTTGTGATTTAAACACCACATGATCAGTTCTGTGAATCACTTTAAGCTGAAGAACTTTAAGATCATCACACAATGAACCAAAGCTTGTTTGGTGTTGGATGATTTTTTTTAGTGGTCCATCGCCTATTTTTACATTTGTCTTTTAGCTGTGAAAACCATAAGACCATTGACTGTATCTCATTCAGAAGTGTCTGGATCGATGGTTTTCAACCAAGAATAGTAGGGATATCTCTGGTGAGACACAGATATAGAGAGGAAGCAGACAAACATTTTAGTTTGTGATATTACTTTGGGATTTTTTGTCTCGACCATTCTGTTTCTTTCATCCCCTGTTTGGCTCTGAACACACCCAGCCTAAACAAGAGTTCAGCTCAAAAGCTTGCCTGCTTCTGGTATTCCAATGGTCTAATCCAGACCCTTTATTCTGAGATGGAGCACAGGCCTTTTTCATAAGCAACTGTCCCAAAATGATGACCCTTGTTGGTTGAAAGCAGGGGATGCTTCTGCTCAGATACCAAGATTGCTTGCTTGCTTGCTTGCTTGCTTGCTTATTTATTTATTTATTTATTTATTTATTTGATTTCTAAACTGCCCACCTGGCAGGGAGGCCAAGCATCAGCAAAGGTTGAAAGATAAAACCTTGCAGTCCATTTTCCCTTAGCTGCTTCACGCCCTCCGCTACCCAGACCTCACAGGAAACCTCAAAACCCCATAGAAAGGAAGACTGGTTTTGGCAACACTGGAGGCATTCAAGAGAAATTTAGACAACCACCTGGCAGATAGATAGCCTTTGATTTGGGTTCCTGCACTGAACGTGGGGGGGGTGTGTGTCTTATTGAAGGGATCATGCACACAAAATATGATATGATAAAATATCAGCCAAATGAACAAGCCTAGACTGCACACAGCCACACAAAATTGGGGCTTGAATAAAATTTTTATTTCCGCCTAAAGAGCCTGCCAGGGGAAGTTTACAGCCTGAACTCTGCTACCCTTATGAAGTGAGGACTCCTACACCCAGCAGGAAGGGCAGATTCTCCACTTCTCACCTCCCTGATAGTATCAGTTGACCCAATAGAAGGCTGTGGGCCCCTCTGGGCGATCAATCACTCTTCCCAAAACAAAGAGGAAACTGAGAAGACATATTTGTTTGGGGTCTGGACAATGTTTCCCCCTTTGCAAGCTCCTTTGTCTCCTCTCCCCTTCCCCTGGTGGGGCCTTGTGTTCTACAAACAATGTGCCTTGCCTGTCCTTCTGCATAACCAAAGGTCTCCCTCCTCTCCCTCTTGGTGTCAGCCCAACCCCCCAACCAATTCCTGGGCCAAGGGAAGGTTTACCTTTCTTTGGATCAACCAGACCTCTTTAAAACTAATCTACCCCAATATAAGCAGGGGAGCCATCCACCTTTGTTTGGAAGGCCAGGGTGGCCAGAGGAGGTAACTTTTTAATTTGTGCAGATTAAACAGTCCTTTCTCCTGATCTCTCTCTCTCTCTCTTTCTCAGCCAGATTTACTGAGTCTTTTTCAAAATGGGGGAATTCAGGGATAGCCCAAACTAATCCCCACCCCAAAACTCAATGGTTCTCTGATTACCCAGATCTAGCTAGACAGCTATGATGACACCCCAGCTAGAAAACCTGGAATTCTCTGGGATGCTGATGGCCTGCCTGCGTTCCCATCAGCCTCAGCTAGTCTGATCCTTGGTGAGGCAGGATGGGAGTTAGGCTTCATCCCCATCTGGGGGGCTGCCTGGCCCACACTCTCCTTGATCTCAGGGTCTTCCTTGGCTGCATTTCAAGATGCTCAAAAACGATGCTTGAACCCCCCTATTCATGCAAAAGCCCGCACACCACCTCTGAAATACAGGCCCTCCCTTGGAAATAAACTAAGGTTCTAGTCCTCATGGTCTGAGAAAAGACCTGCTTTGAAAAAGAAGGCAATTCGTTATGGAGGAATTGTGTGACAAAGAGCATTCCAATAAAACGACTGTATGAATTTTATTTATTTATATATTTCTATACCAAAGGAACTCTGGACTGTTTACATAGAAATTAACACATAAGTGTGAAGCTCCCCTAAGTCAATTACAGAGATCACATTTCACCAGCTAGTAAAGGAAGGTCACAGACTACAAGCCTAATAAAGCAAGCACCAAGGCACTTATTTACACAACACAGGGGTCACAAGGGGAGATGAGGTCTCCATCCAGGAAACATTGTCCAGATACCCTCAGGGGCAGCTCTCCTGCCTTCCCCCAGGCAGAGGCTTTCTCCCTTTGACATGGTGTTCTCTACAAAGAGCAACCATAAATCAGCCTAAGGAGGCCTTGACGCAGCTCTCCCATGTTATCAGGGGGAGGCGAGAAAGTGGCCCTTTGGCCCTCCCTGTTTAACAGTGCTGACCCCTGGCTTATTCACAGGCAGATTTCGAGGTGGAGAATAAAGCCAATTCGGTGCTGTTTGTGCTTGTTGATTTTGCTTTCCTTTTTATTCTTTCATATTTTTGCGCGCATGGTTCCTTCACTACTTAACTCAGCACCAGCCACACTTCAGCAGTCGTGGTTTTACCCAACTGCCACCAGGAAAAATGATAAAGAAAGATTCTTATATCACAAAAGGTTTAATCCAGACATGTCCAAATTCCAGCCCTCCAGATGTTTTGGACCACAACTCCCACAGTCCTTTGCCGTTGGCATTCTAAACTTAGAATTCTGGAAGTTGTGGTCCAAATCATCAGGAGGGCTGAAGTTTGGACATGCCTGGTTTAATCTCACACACACACACACACCCCTGTATGACAAGCCAAGGATGCTGATGGTGGAGTAGAGCCCCTTTGTAATTACTAGCTCCCGATGATTTAAAGAACAGCACAAAAAGGGGAAACAAAAGTCCCCCTGCGTAAAAAAGGCTTTATAGAGACCTCCTTTTAAGAAGTAAGTTGGAGGGTTTGTGTAATGGATGGTAGGCTCTTATTTAAAAAAACCACCCAGTGTCTAGATCACACTTAGATCTTCCCACATATTCACTGGGGTGGAAAAGGAACTTCCAACTATCAAAGGACAACCAAGATCAGCCCCAGATGCCCGGCTAAGCCTTCGGTGGTGACAAACGGTGGCTTTTATTAGCCTGAAGTAGGAATGGCGACAAGTGCAGTATAAGTATTGCAGACAGAGGAAGGGCAGAGGGCTCCCATATCCCAAAATCCACCGGGTGCAAAGATCAGTTCCAGCCTCTGCCTGGGCTACAACCCAGTCCCCTCCCAGACACAAGCAGGAGCCACAAGGCACACAGAGCGCCCACAGCCTCCCAATGTGCACAACAACAACAACAACAACAACAAGGGGAAAAATCAAAAGCACTCCATGCCAGCTGCAAAAATCTTCCATTTGTGCCTCCCCTGCCTCTCAAAACACACGGGTGTGGAAAAGCACCTTGAGGCCGGAGGTTGAATGAGACCATTCACAAGGGCCTAAGAAAGGGATCCTCCCAGTTTATCCAGTCCAGTCTGGGTAAAATGGGATTAATGGGAGAGCTCAGGGAGGGGGGGCAGAAAAGGAAACCTCCCTGTCTAACAGCAGTGTCTCTCTCCCCCTAAATTCAAATTCAAACACCAGGAGAATGAGGGAAGATGGGTCTATCGCTCTCCTTGTTGGTTCATGAGATTCTGGTTGTCAACTATTGGAAACACAATGCTGGTCCAGACATCACCACCCATAAAACGAGGAGGTCAAACTCAAAACACATAGACCGGGGGGGGGGGGGAGATCAAGCCACATTGCACTAAAAGTAGAGCCTCCACTGCCTGGGTGCTGTCTACCTTCTTTATTTATTTATTTAGAGTATTTTCACCCCTCCTTTCTCCTTGGAAAAGGACCAAAGGTGGCTTACAGTAATGAGGGACAATATGCAGTCCAGTACAATTAAGACATAAAATTATAGAATACAGTTCAAGTATTGAGAACAGGGACTTGAGGGACATCTCACAGCATTAAAAGACAACATTAAAAAGTGAGCAGTTAGAGTAAAAATTCCATGTAATCATGCGAGGTTGACCACCCAAAAGTTATGGGGAATGGAGACTAACATTGAAAACATAGTGTCAGTGCAATCACAATACGGATATATAAACACAAAGTTATAAGTGATTTTGAAGGACAGCAAAGGCGGGGGGGGGGGGAGGAGAGGTCAGAGCTGTGCCCATCGGAGGCAACGGGAGGTTGGGGAAGGAAAGGACTGTCCAGTGTCATGATCCAGAGAGAGAGAAAGAGATTGAGGGAGGGAGGGAGGGAATTTTTTTCTTTTACTGATCATGTGCTCTTTTTGGTTCTAATATTGCCTTTTAATGTTATAAGATGCCTTTTCCAATTCCCTATCCTTAAGTTTGACTAGTCTTCAATGTCCTGGGCTGTATATTGTCCCTCATTATTGCAGGTCCCCTTGGGTTCTTTTCCAAGGGGGATGGCGGGGTAAAAATATTCTAAATAAATACTGTAATACTGCGCCTTGCACAGTCCCTGCCCGCCTTCAGAAAGGCTTTGAAAACCTTGCTATTCAGAGAGGCATATGGCAACGTAATTTCATTTCATTTCATTTATTTAGTGTAATTTAATTTATTTAGTTTACTTTTTTTCCCTACTGCCCTTTTGACCCATCTTGTTTTACTGTATTGTACTGTTTTTTTTAATCTTGTAAACCGCCCAGAGTTCCATATTGGAAGATGGGCGGTATAAAAATGAAACAAATAAATAAATAAATAAATAAATTCTTGCGACGTCTGGAAAGGGGGCTTAAAAGAGCGAGAGAGGTCCACACCACCCGAGGGAGGCTTTGGGAGGGAGAGAAGGAGGTTCCTACAGGGAAGGCAACGGGGTTAGGGGGATCCATCCAACATGGGGAGGCACTATCGGGGCGGGAAGGAAGAATTGGGGGGACAGGCCACAAGGGTTTAATAGTGGTGAATGGGGAAACTGAGGCAAGGGGAAAGGTGGGGCTAAAAGAAGGAGGGGCTCCCCACAAATTAAAGCCTAATTAAGAAGACATGGGGATTCTATGCTGGGAAAAGGGCACCATAATATGATAATAACCCACCTGCCGCCGCCGCCGTGTGCTCCCCTTTTCCCAAGGAAGCCTCGCTCTCACCTCCCGGACGAAGATACTGATGCCGAGACCGCTTTGCCTCTTCCTCGGGTCCCCTCCCCCCCCGGGGCCGCGGCTATTGGCTCGGCGCCTGTCGGGCCGCCGCTCCTCATTGGCCCGCCTTGGACTAGCTCCGCCCCCACCCTTCCCCGCGGAGGTTCGAATCGTCGGGCGGGAAGCTGAATGAGGGTTCCATTTCCAGTTGGGAGGGGGGAAGGAGGGGGAAGGAAAGGGGCGGAGCTTCGCTGGGACGCCTTTGGTTCTCTTGGGAGGAAATAATAAAAGGGACGCGAAGGATGCCTGGGCGCCGGGCTCCTTGTCCTGCAGGAAAATAAAAGCTCCTTTATAACTTCACAGATAACAGCCCAGAGGCATCAAGATCCATACAAAATAATAGATCTATTCCCCCCTTCCTCCCCCCTTCCAGCTAGCATTCAAAAAACTCGTGTTAGTCACAGAAGCTGTGCCGTCGCGCGATTAGAGAACACTTTTCTTCAGTGACCAAGGAGGGGTTTCTCTTTTAAATCCGCCAGGAGGCTTTTGTTGAGAATTATCAGGGAAGCCAATGGAGCATGGGGTACAACCACCCACTAAAAATGTCCGTTTAAAAGTCCCGAAAACTCAAGATGCATAAAATAGCTTTTTAGGAGGCGCACAAAGGACCATAAATAAATATTTAAAACTGGCAAAGTTAAAAGAAAAGAAAACAAGACAAAAACATGTGGCACCTTAAAACGTAACAACTGTACTATATTTTAATGCAAGCTTTCCTGGATCAGTTCCACTTCTTCCGACATCTAGCAACAGAATGATATTGAATTATATATACAATGGAAGTTGGGTAGTCTTTAAGGTGCCACATGGTTTTGTCTTTTGTTTATTAGTATGGATTTTGCTTGGAATTCTTGGGCAGACTAACATGGCAACTTCATCGAATGTTCTGCTGTCCATGTTTGTTAGCAGAACCTACAAAGCAGATGAAGGTCCTTTGGCAAAAATCTTGAATGCTGCTGTAGGGTACTGCAAGTTACAAAAGCTCTGTGAAAATCCTTCTTGTCATTCCCATAACAGGAATGTTGTTGTCATTCCCATATGGCAGGCTCCGTTGCTGGCGTCCTTTAAGAAAGGCTTAAAGACTTTGCTTTTTAGGGACGCCTTCAATATTGACTAGGGACTATTTCTTTTTTTTTCCCTCTTGCCCCGGCCTACTTATGCCGCCTGCTTGGACTGATTTGCTATTGTGCCTGTTTTTAGCCTTTTTTAATTTTTTATGTGAACCGCCCTGAGTTCTCGCTTGGGAAGTAGGAGTGGTATATAAATCTGAAAATAAATAAATAAATAAATAACAGCCTTGGTGCAAAGCTCTTTCAGTACAATGAACAGAATACTGAGTAAGACAAGAAACAGAATGCTACCAGGAACCTTAATGTATTGCATGATGATAAGCCCTGAAGGAATTTCAACTGAGGAATTTCTAGAGAAAACAATAGACTTATATGCAAGGAAGAAATATAATCAGGTATTATTTCTTTAAAACACTAACAACCTTTTGAAGACTTCATTTCATTTGGTTTTTTTGTTTGTTTTATAAGCCATTACCATTACCATTTTCTATATTTAATAATACTGTAATGTTAATAATAATAAGATATTTTTGTGAACTGACAACAAATATTATTTTCCTTTAAATTTATATACCTTCCCTGCCCTCCCCATCTGAAATGTCTCCCCAGAGCAAATTGTCTGAAAGAAGCACTGAGCACTAGGGCTCATCCTCTCAAACTGAGAGTTGGGAGAGTGAGAACAGACAGAAGAAAATATTTCTTTAACCAGGATGCTGTTAGTCTGTGGAACTTCTTGCTGCCAGAAGTGGTGATGGCATTTAGCCTAGATGCGAACATGGTTGACTTGGAAAAATGCTTTCTTAACCACTGCACCCAGAAACCACTTCTCTATTTGAGATACATCTATTACATTTTTCTGATCTGGACCTATGGAGAGGAATCCCTTAAAAAAATTCCACCAGGACTTCTTTAGTTTTAACCCAAACATCAACCTAACCCTGTAACAATCCACACAGCAGGTGAACTTTCTGGACACCACTGTGAAACTACAACATGGGCAACTTAGTACCACACTGTCCTGAAAACCAACTGACCAGTATACCTATCTGCATTCATCAAGCTTCCACCCTGAACACACAACAAAATCCATCATATATGGTCAAGCCCCAAGGGTCAGGTCAACTGCATCTGTTGTGACCCACTGGATAGAGACTCCAAACTCAGGGATCTACAAAATGCTTTCCTCAGACTACAGTACCCACCTCGCATGATTAAGGAAAAAATCAACAAAGACACATACCCAAAGATAACCTGCTACAAGACAGATTCAAAGAGGCAAATAACAGAACACCACTGGTTGTCACTTATATTCCACAAGTGAGACCACTCACACAAATCTTAAATGATCTCAAGCCCATCCTTCACAAGAACTTGTAACTCTCCAAAGCTCTTGGTAGGAGACCCATACTTGCCCACAGACAACCTCCCAACCTCAAACAGATACTAACAAACGCAAGATTACAAAATAGCAACACGGACAATGGAACTAAACCTTGCCACAAACTCCAATGCCAACTCTGCCCACACATCTACTCTGGCAACACAATAACAGGACCCAACAATGTCACATACAATATGAAGGGCAACTTCACCTGCTCCTCAAGCAATGTGGTCTATGCCATCTTTTGGCAAACAATGCCCATCCACACTCTACATTGGACAAACAGGACAATCTCTAAGAAAATGCATCAATGGACACAAGTTTGACATAAGAACATAATAACATAAGAAGAGCAATGCTGGATCAGGCCAAAGGCCCATCTAGTCCAGCTTCCTGTATCTCACAGTGGTCCCACCAAATGCATCTGGGAGCGCACCAGACTAGATATCTGTCTCCTGATACCACTCCCCTGCATCTGGCCCTTGAAGTACCCCGGTTTTAAGCCTGGAGATGACACATCTCCATCATGGTTTGTAACCTGTGATGGACTTTTCCTCCAGGAATCTGTCCAGTCCCCTTTTGAAGGCATCCAGGCCAGATGCCATAATCTCATCCTGTGGCAGGGAGTTCCACAGACTAACAACATGCTGGGTAAAAAAATACTTTCTTTTGTCTGTTCTTACTCTCCCAGCCCTCAATTTGAGTGTATAACATAAGAAACCACAATACACAGAAACTTGTTTCAAACCATTTCAGTCTACCAGGCCACTCCTTGAAGGATTTAAAGGTCACCGTCTTGGAACAGAATCATTACAAATCAAGAATACAAAGAGAAACAGCAGAGATAAAATGCATATGCATGATGGACACATATAGAATGGATTAAACATAAGCCAAGGTTTCTTGAGTCATTATCAAATCTAATATTACTATATTGCCACTGGGTTTTTTGTGTGTGTGGAAATTCATCTCCCACCAAAAGGTAAAAACTTTGCCACTCTCCCCCCACCCTTCCAACCCCCCTCACCCTACTCTGAACTGGTGCCTGTTTTTTACCACATGGCCATAAAACAACACCTGCACATCAACATACTGCCTTCATAACCAATTCCCCTCTTCCTCTCCCCCCCTCCCTTATCCACACTCACCTTAACTCTGTCTCTGTGGGAATTTGCAACCGGGCTTGCATGCAAGTATGCCTACATACAACAGCCAATGCTGCTATATGTCTGAAGAAGTCTTTAAGTGCCACATGTTTTGTGTTTTTTTGTACCTTTTGTTTTGTTTTATTTTTCTTTGATTTTTGCCTGCAATTTTTTTTTACCTTGAGGCCGACTGGAGGCCTGCATGCCTTTTTGACACTTTGATGGATGGGTCCAGGTACCATTTACATTCCAATACCAGATTGTAAGGGAGGGAATAGAGCCTGGCCCTGCTAGGTTCATAAGGTCCCGTCCCCCCCAGCTCTGCAGTTCCAAGGTGGTTGTTGCTGCTGCTGCTGCTGCTTCTAAAGTGTGTTAAAAGCTGCAATATCTGTCCCCCCCCCACACACACACATGGCAACCTCTTGTTAACAGTTTTTACAGATTATTTTTGAGTCTGTGCTTGGCTCGGAACCAGTGTGCAATAATTAAACTGAAATCAACTAAGGAGGTGCAACACTGTACTGCTTAAATCTGCTTTATTGAAGCCAAGCCAATAGGTAACAGTCAGTGGTGTCGCCCTGGATGGTGTGAGTGAGCAAACGGATCATGGGTTCAACATCAGTTTTTATAATCTGCATTGGTGGGTGATTGCTCAGATTGTCCTGATGATCCAATTTCCTGAGCCATTAAGCTGCTGATGGTCTAAATCTTTGAGTCAATGCTCCATAGATTGGCGTCCTATTGTTCAATGAGGTACAGTCTAGCAAAGACAGGGAATGTGGAATTCCAGATAATGGGACAATCAATCTCCTGTCCTTCAGGCACAATTTACCCTGCCACTTCATGGCATCACTCCCATGTATCAAAATAGGCAATACGGAGCAGGTGGGGACGGGGCAGTGGCATATTTTTGGTCCTAAGAGACAGGTGTAACCAATCCAACCATGCTTCTAGGAAGCTTGAGAGTCCAGTCTCAAGAGGACTTTTAAAACCTGATTTGCCTAAGATCACATTTCTATGACATGTACCATCATCAGTTTCTGAACGGGTGTCTTCAGTTTTTCAGCACTGTCCGTAAAAGGGAGCTGCTCATCCTGAGGAAGCTTGCAATTTATTTGATTTTCAAAGAGGTCCGGTGAAAAGGGATGATCACCCACTCTTACAAAAAGAACAAAACAAAAAGCAAACTCTGGAAATGACGCCTGGAATTCTTGCATAGACTAACACAGCGTCCTCTTCCAAAACTTCAGTAATGAAATAATATTCCTCTTCCACAACTCCTGGTAAAGTACATCTTTCACCATATCTGAACTTCTGGGACCTGCTTTGAAGGAGGGTGATTTACTGCACTCTAAACCTTGCAATGTTCTTTTTTTATTTTTAATAGTGGCCTGTAAAGGTATCGCCTGTAACCTATTTTTGCATCTTCAGTAATGAAATAATGTAATGTACACAAGTAAAAATTACTGCATTGAGCAGGATTTTGATTTTTTTTAACCCAGGTTCCCTTTCTCTCCATGTGCATCTGGAACTCCCTTTTTTTAATTATTGATGAAAGATTGGCACTTGAGCCGCCCAAATGACTGCTAATGAGCCGCTGAACAGAAAGGATCTGGAGTGAGAAAGGGGGGAGCAGGTAGAGAAGAACAGCACCTGTCGCTCAGCTTTTCAAGGGTTAAAGGAACAGAGTGTGAGCTCCTAGAGAGGCAGGAGGACATTTGAAAGGTGGAGAAGAAGAAAAAACACATATTTAGTCTTCCGGGGAAAGGAAGAGGAGGACTTTTTGCTGAAGTCCCTGCCTGGAGGGAAGACAGACTTTAGAGGTAAGAGGGTGACGTTGGGATCGTGGGGCTAAAAAATGGGGGGGGGGTTTGGAGGGTTTTGGGGGACAGGGATCTTCTTTGCAATCCTGGTGCAAAAAAAAATGGGTTCCCATCTCCTGTTTCGACTTGACAAGCCAGATTGGTAAATTCTCCTCTTCCATCGGCTCAGTTAAGGCAGGGATTTAGACTGAGAAGATGCTCAGATGCTTAGAGGGGAAAAGCCTTGCCATCGCTGGGGAGTCTGGAGATAGACTGGATGAAGTGCTTGTGTCCACCTTCCACGAAATCATTGTCCAGTTTATTTATTTATTTATTTATTTATTTATTTATTATTTTGAATATTTTAACCCCACCTTTCTCCTTGGAAAAGGACCCAAGGTGGCTTACAATAATGAGGGGCAATATACAGCCCAGAATATGTAAGACGCATTCAAGTTCAAAAACAGGGAATTAGAAGAGGCATCTTAGAACATTCAAAGGTAACATTAAAGCTACAAAGAGCACACCAAAAGAAAAAAAAATCCATTATGAGGGATGGAAACTAACATAGAAAATCACTGGCGTTCATGCATGGTAATCTGTCTAAAAGTCACATAGTAGGTAGCCTCATTCAGGGAAAGTTTGTCTGAAGAGGATGGTCTTTGCCTGTTTCTGGAAAGACATCAGAGATGGGGCAGTCCTGGCCTCCAGTTTTCCTGCCAGCCCCTTGATAAAAAGGAAGCCAACTTTTGTGGGGTGGAGTGGGGATGGGGGGGTTAATGTGTGGGGGGACTGAGCCATATCTGATGTCTCTACTAGGTGGGGGATGTGGTTCTTTCTAAGATTCCCAATGAGAAAAGACACCGATCATGGCAGAGAGCAAGGGCTGGAAAGTCTCCTGATATTCACTTTAATTAGTGTATTTATTTTTTTTAACTTCAAAGTTGAGAAGATCTCAAGGCAAAGGGACTGGAAGGGATGCTCTTCAGCCTCACTTCCTGGTTTTCAGGTGAACTGGAGATGTTCTGAGAGTTTAGCTGAATTCTCTGTGCTATGTGGTCAGAAATAAAAAGCCCCACATTGATCTCCTTTCTCTGCAAGGCCAACAATGAGGAGGTTCCTGAGGTGAGCAGATGAAATGTTCCTTCTCTTTCAGCTTTGCACGTACCCTACTGTGCCCTGGACTCAGAAAATTAGTACTGTCTGCCTATATCCATATTAACAATCTAATACGTACTAGTTTTCATTGAGGGGACTCTGTGGCGGTGAGGATGGCAGACCAGTGCTTCGTACCGACTTCGTCCCACCGGCTCCAATTTGACAGTCTAGCTAAGCTCTTAGAAATGAAGGCAGCTCAAGCAAGATCATGTGACTTCCTTCGCTGTTTGTATTTTTGAAGTTGTGCGTCGGTGTGTCCTCCCCAGCTTCTTTCCTCGCCGTTTGCCGTTTCTAAGGCAGAAGAGCAGCAATGACAGGAATCTCTGAGGTGGCCTGGCTTGTACTTCCTTTGTCTTTCTTACAGGGAGTGTGATGGCAGATTCTGGATCATCATCTCTCGGTGCTGGAATGGAAAGCATGACTGTACACTTGCTTGAGGTTTGAAAAAGATTAGTATGGAGAGACATAGGATTGGGGGTGGGGGCGGGATGACAGCTCTGTGTGGAATGAGGGAGGGGAGTCTGTGAGGTGGGGGGATCTTTTTTCCATTAATTTAGCTAATATAAAGGGATCTGGAAGTTGAGTCATTGCAACTGGACTTCTTGAGAAACTGAAACGTTTCACTACTCATCCAAGCAGCTTCGTCACTGACAAAGCTGTTTGGATGAGCAGCGAAACACTTTGATCTCTCAAGCAAAGAAGTCCAGTTGCCATGACTCAACTTCCAGATATATTCACCTGGATGATTGAGAATCTTCACGGACATGCTATAAAGTTTCAGAGAGGGTAGCCGTGTTAGTATTAAGAATTTCATGCAAAAATCAAAGAAAAACAAAAAACAAAAGACACAAACATGTGGCACCTTAAAGACTAATTTTCATATTTTAATGTAACGTTTCGTGGACAAATCCACTTCTTCAGACATATAGCAGCAGAATGACATGTGAAATATAATATGAGATCGGATATACATATCATACCAGATATTCATTGGCTGTAGTATATAGAGTTGGGGGGGTGGATAGGGGAGGGGAGGGAGGAGGGGGAAGAAGAGGAGGGAGAGTTAATTAGCTATAAAGTGACCATGTCAGAACTTTCCTGTTAATCCCATGCCATCATGTCTCCTGTAAACCGAACACAAAATATGCTTTAAATCCCACCCACTTACGATTTGTCAGTGGATATAGGAACCAGCCTGGCTATATGTTTTGGAAAGTATATCTGAGTAAGTTATCTCCCCCCCCCCCGCTTCTTCTAGCAATTCCTGTCCTTCGAGGAGGTGGCTGTGTCTTTCACAAAGGAGGAGTGGAATCTCCTAGAACCAGGCCAAAGAGCTCTTTATATGGAAGTCATGCTGGAGATCCAGGGGATGGTGCACTCGCTGGGTAAGAGCAAAATCCATGCCAGTGGCCAGGATGGCTGGAGATGTTCTTTAAAAGTCTTTGTTTCAAGGTTGAACACAGAAGTCTCTCAGGTGGGTGATCCAGTCGTGTTCCAAACAGCCTTTGTTCTTCAGGGCAGACATGTGGCTTCTACTTACTGCTCCTCCTCTCTCTCTCTCTCTCTCTCTCTCTCTCTCTCTCTCTCTCTCTCTCTCTCTCTCTCCCTCCCTCCCTCATACACACACACACACACACACACACACACACACACACACACACACACAGAGAGAGAGAGAGAGAGAGGAAGTGCTTGCCAGGTAGCCTCACAAGTTTATTGTGTCAAGACCTGGAAGGAGGTGGGCCCTTGGGGATATTTGGTGGCGCAAGGGGTGTGTGTATGGGGGGGGGGCGGAAGAGCAGATGGGATGGTGGGGGCCAGGGATGGTCAAGATCCCACTCCTGGCAAAGGGAGGTATGCCTAGTGGTTATATTAAAGAGGAACCGAGAGACCAACATGTTTAGGGACCACTGTCTTAGTGTATCTTCCCTTGAATAATAGCTGAGGAAGTAGGAAATGAAGGGATTTATAGGAACACATCAGAATGTTTTGAATTTTACTACTCACCAACCTGTTTCCTTCTTTAAAAGAAATTCCTAAACTAGACCTCACTTCCTGGCTGGAAGAAAGAGCAGGTCCATTGGTCCAGGTCTCTGAGGGGCAGAAGAGATGGGCAGGTACCTGCTTAGGTCTGTGTTATGGGACCGTTGAAGGATTTCTCTTAAAAGTCCAGTTTGTATTTATTCTCTCCTGACTAATCAGCTCAAAGGGGTGTCAGGAGTGTTCAGAGACTGACCAGCACATAGCCCAGTGCAGTAGCCCCTTCCGAGGCCAAAGTTATCATTCTTGGTTTCCAGAGGATTCCCAGCAGTGTTTTGCCCCTTGATCAGTCAGTCTCCTTCAGGACCCTTTTCCTCCTGCATAACGAGCGCTGTGTGTGTGTCTCCTGAAACGATGGCAGACCAGGATTTCTGCATCTGTGATGCCAACCTCCCTGAGCAGTTCCTCAGGAGCGCCATGTTCCAGTCTCTCTTTTTGGCCTCCATTCATAACTGGCCTCAAAGGTTACTTTCCCAGGAAGAAGGAGCTCGAAGAAGGAGCTTTCCCAGGAAGAAAGAGACTTGTCTGCAGCTGCCCTGTTTCCCAGTTCCTGCACTCAAGGATGAAACCAACCTGGATGAAACCAACCTTTTTCCTGTCAGTCCTATCATGAGGTGTCCAAAATACAATAGCCCAAATTTAGTTGTTTGAACTTCTAGGGAGTATCATGCTTTCGTTCGATCAGGAACCTACCTACATGTTCATGGTCAAATGGTTTTGGTCTGATAATCTCCTTTCCTCTTTCAAAGGAGGACCAAACATGTGTGGAATAGGCAGTGCTGCACCTGATCTGATCTACCTGACAGAGAGGCTGCAAGGTGAAGTAGAACCGATTTAGACCGATGGGGACTTCCCCAACACTGGCATACCCCTAGGCCAGTATTGGCGAATCTGTGGCACAGGTGACAAAGGTGGCACGCACCGCCCTCTCTGTGGGCACGCGACTTCATCCCCTCACAGCCACGACACTTCACTCACCATCCAGAGCACGCCACTGTGTTCCGTGCAGAGAGCCGGGCGAAGGGGAGGCAGCAGCTTGTGGGCTCATTCGTAGCCCCAGTTTACTCTCCATCAACACTGCTTTTGGGCAGAAAAGTGGAAGGGGTGTTATTTAGGAAAGTGAAGATTGAAGAGCAGGTTTTTGAATTTCCCGCGGCCACAGAGAAGGTGCTGTGGCCACAGGAAGTTCAAAAGCCTGCTCTTCGATCCTTGCTTTCCCAAAGGGTAGCACCCGAAGCATTTGTAACCCGGGATACCACTGTATTCAGGTTAAATTGCTGTATTGGCACTTTGCGAAAAATAAGTGGGTTTTGAATCACAGTTTGGGTACTGGGTCTCTAAAAGGATTGCCATCACTGCCCTAGGCCATATTTATTGGGTTCTGAAGCCCAGCTGGATTAAGAGGAAGATAAGCAGTGAACCTTCCCCATTTTAATTTCCCTCTCCTTTCAAAATCGGGCTGCAGTTCTGTTTTTCTCCCGTTCTGTGGCAACTAAATGCTGCTTGTGTTATAACCAGTGGTACGTTCACACACACACACACACACACACACCGCACTTGCCAAAACCAATCAGGATACCCTCCAGAAATAACTCCTGCCATTGTCAGAGATGACAGGTTATAGAGACAGTGGTCTAAATTTAGAAAAGGGAGATTTGTTCTCCTTGATTGTTCTCCTTGATTCTGTGTTGTATGATGTATGTTGTTTGTTTTTATCTTTTATTTGATTCTCTGTTGGGTTGGGTATTTGGGCAGTTGTTTATTTGGTAATCTGTTGTACGCCACTCAGAGTTCCTGAGGTAAAGTTGGGCGGTCAACAAATTAAAAAAAATTAATTAAAAAATGGAGAAATGGGGGGGGGGAGAAGAAATAATTTAGTCTCTGGAGGTGTCTCCTGAGTCTTCCTGACAGGACATTATTATCATTTTTGTTTCCTAAATTCAGGGGATATTGATTGCCAGAACCTACCGCTTGTGTCCAGGGAAGTTAAGGAGACTGAAGAAGGAAGAGAGATATTTGGGAATCCAATGCGACCAGAGAATCCCAGACAAAAGCAGTCAAACAACAGAAAGAAAAAATCCTCAAATTCTCAGGAAGGAGATAGCACATTAAAGATCCGTGGTAAGATCCAGATGAAATCAAGACGAGATCAAAGCATGGATTCTGGAAAACGTTTCCGTGACGTCAGAACATTTTCTGGTCAAAGTAGCAGCAAAGGGGATAAACCGCCTAGATGTCTGGTATGTGGAAAGAGCTTCACTTTTCGGTCCAGCCTTGCTTTACATCAAAGAATTCACACGGGGGAGAAACCATTTAAATGCACCGTGTGTGGAAAGAGCTTCAGTCAGAAAGGGAACCTTAGGCAGCACCAAGGAACTCACACAGGGGAGAAACCATATCAATGCACAGCGTGTGGCAAGAGCTTCAACCAGAAAGGGAATCTTAGGCAACATCAAGGAATTCACACAGGGTGGAAGCCATATCAGTGCACGGAGTGTGGAAAGAGCTTCAATCAGAGAGGAAAACTTAAACAACATGAAGTAATTCACACAGGGGAGAAGCCATATAAATGCATGGAATGTGGAAAGGGCTTCAGTCAGAAACAGGTCCTTCGGCAGCATCAAAGAACGCACACAGGGGAGAGGCCCTATAAATGCAAGGAGTGTGGAAAGAGCTTCAGTTATGGTGCGTCCCTTACCGCTCACCAAAGAACCCACAAAAGAGAGAAACCCTATAAATGCTGCGAGTGTGGAAAGCATTTCCGTGAGAATGTCTCTCTTATGGTCCATCAAAGAACTCACACAGGAGAGAAACCCTATCAATGCATGCAGTGCGGAAAGAGCTTTATGCACAAAGGGGCCATGAGACAGCATCAGAGGTATCACACGGGAGAGAAACCCTATCAATGCCATGAATGTGGAAAGAGCTTCAGCAAGAAATGGGTCCTCACGCAGCACCAAACTGTTCACACAGAAAAGAAGATCTATAAATGTATGGAGTGCGGGAAGAACTTCAGTCGGAAATGGGACCTCAGGCGCCATCAGAGCATTCACGCAGGGGAAAAACCCTATAAATGCAAGGAATGTGGGAAGTGCTTGAGTCAAAAAGGGTACCTTACCTATCATCAGAGTATCCACACTGGGGAGAGGCCTTTTGCGTGCACAGAGTGTGGGAAGAGCTTCAGCCACAAAGCAGCTCTCAGGCTGCATGAAAAAATCCATGCAGGAGAGAAGCCGCACAAATGCTCGGAATGTGGGAAGAGCTTTAGTCAGAAATGGGACCTAAGGCGCCACCAGAGAACTCACACCGGGGAGAAGCCTTTTAAATGCCTGGATTGTGGAAAGAGCTTCAGTCAGAATGGCGACCTTAGGCGACACCAAAGTACTCACGCCGAAGAGAGACCGTATAAATGCACGGATTGTGGAAAGAGCTTCAGTCAGAAAGGAGTCCTGAGGCGGCACCAAAATATTCATACAAAGGGGGAAGCCGTATAAATGTGTAGGGTGTGGAAGGAGCTTCATACAGAAATTGGAACATAAAGAGCGCAGAGAAACAACAATTTCTTGACACACAGCATCTTGTGTGGTCCAGATCTACTTTCCAAGTAGCTACTACATCCTCAGAATCCATCTCAAACTAACAATTTAGCTGCCTCATGTCAGGGAGGCAAAATTACTGACATTCACCCACCTCCCTCTCTCCCAGTCAGGGGACATCTGTTTTCTCACAGAGTGGCAGGAGTTGGTCGTCAATCAGTCGATGCTTCAAAAAAGCAAAGCAAAGCAAAGTGTTCTGCTTATATACCACCCCATAGTGTTTCAGTAGTCTCTGAGCAGTTTACAGTTTAATTATGCAGGCTGCACATTGCGCCCCCAGCAAGCTGGGTACTTATTTTACTGACCTCAGAAGGATGGAAGGCTGAGTGAATCTTGAGCCTGCTACCTGGGATTGAACCCCAGGTTGTGAGCACAGTTGGTTAGCTGCAGTACAGGCATTTAACCACTGCTCCACAAGGCTCCAACCTAACAGAGACAGCTATTTTATTTATCATTTATTTATTTACTGGATGTATATACCACCCACCTAGCAACAAAGGACACTGAGCAGTTAAAGCAATGTGTTCTGCTTATATACCGCCCCATAGTGCTTCGAGCACTCTCTCAGCAGTTTGCAATTTAATTATGTAGGCTACACATTGCCCTCACCCCACCCCCCAGCAAGCTGGTTATTCATTTTACCAACCTCGGAAGAATGGAAGGCTGAATGAACCTTGAGACTAGGCTCCAAGCTAACAGAGACAGCTATTTTCACAAAGTTCACACAGTTTCCCAGGAACGGGCTCTTAGTGTCACCCATGTCAAGGAACAAAGATAATCGGACAGCTTGAGACTGAAGCATATAATTAGTTCTAGGTCAACAGAAATTCATGGGGGTTCCTGCATCTTTGTTTTTCTAGAGCAGGCCTGCCCAACAAGTAGACTGGAGGCTACCAGTAGCCCATGAAGGTAGCCTGCTGGCCATCAATTTAAAAAGTGAGGGGATAAGTTCACCACCCTTCCCTCCCCATCCCAAGGACCACCACTGCCCCAGCAAAGTTCTGGGTCTGCCAGCCCACTGTGCCAGCCAAGTGGGGCAGTTCAAGGGCCATGGTGCATAGAAATCTGTTCCCTCCAGAACATATCAATTGGTTTTCAATGCATTCCTATGGGAAACCACTGCTCTACTTACAAAAGTTTTTACTTATGAGCATGTGCTCAGAACAGATAAAATTTGTAAGTAGAGGTTTTAGTGTAGAAGCCCTGAGACACTTTGGGCCAGAAAAAAGTAGACCTTGGCCTGTTCAAAGTTGAACAGCCCTGTTCTAGAGGAAGGATTAATTTTTCAGCGAGCCAGAACTGAATTTTTAGAACTGGAGGTTCAGGATCAAACCATTCAAGACCATATTGCAGGATGTTCGTTCATCCTGGAAATGTTCTCTCTTCTTATGGAAACAATAGATCATATACTTATGTTCCTACCCAGCCTTGCCAGGGACAGTTCTTTCATCTCTTGCTTTACCATTTGGTCTGGCATCTGCCTCTTGGTTGCTTGTAAAACTCTTCAGGGCATGGTAAATTTGCTTCCTCTGTAGGATCCTCATAGGGCCATTTTGACCACTGGGGGCAGCCTTGCAGAATGTGTGTGCCAACTGCTTAAGCTGCAGTGCCAGAGGCTGAGCACTGGATCAACAGGTAGGAATTCTATTATGTGCATCTAGCCCTTAATTCTGATCTGTGTTAGAAAAAAATCAAAAAGCAAAGTGGTCTGGTTATATATTGCCACACACTCTGGGTAGTTTACAAGATTAATTATGCAGGCTACACATTGCGTCCCTAGTGAGCTGGATACTCAGTTTACCAACCTTGGAAGGTTGGAAGGCGGGGTGAACCTTGAGCTTACTACGTGGAATGTGAGTCCAGTTTTGACTGCAGTACAGCAGTTTAACCACTGCACCATCAGGCATCACGTTTCACTCAGCATCATTGCAGCACAAGGCTTTTCTGAACAAGGGATTCCCCTTTGTAATCAGGACTAGGATAACTGTTCATTTCAGAAGCCATGTTAACAAGCTGTAAAGCCATCTACCTGACACCCATAATGCAGGAGACCTGGTCCCCATCATAGACCTTATACATTATAGACCTTCCACAGCATTTACTGGCTAGCATCATGTGAGTTTAATTCTTTCCAGGCTATATATACCCATATTACAGTAGTTATATACGTAATGGTGCATCTCTGCTACATTTTCTTTTGTTCAATAAAATTCCACTTACAAATACCTCTGAGTGGCCTTTGTTGCTAGATAGTGCTGTATACAGGTCCATTAAATAAATAAATAAATAAATAAATAAATAAAATCAACCAAATATATGTCACAAAACACTGTTACCATAGTTCAATGACCCCTTATAGATGTGTCTATGAAGATGTGTGAGAACATACCTGGTAACACCGGGGGGGGGGGAGAGGTTCAGTGATATACTGGCTGAAACAGTGGAGTAGCTGTACATTCTGATGCAGAAGAAAAAAAACCTGTTTGGGTACCATTTTAAACTGCAGCAGAGCTTGATGTCATGTGATAAGAGTTCTGCAAATCTAATTTGCTTCCCCCCCCCCCCCACAACAGGGGAGTTGTGTCTCATATCATGTGAGATTAATTCTCCTTTGGAGGTTTTTAAGCAGAGGCTGGATGGCCCTCTGTCAGAAATATTGTGATGGGGTTCCTGCATGGCAGAGGGTTGGACTGGATGGTCCTTGAGGTCTCTTCCGACGCTATGATTCTATGAGAATCTCAGGTCTCAATCCCCCATCTGGAGAGGCGCTTTTCTTTTCTTTTTTGGCCTCCAGAGAAAGGGGTGAGTAGATATAATCCAACCTGTTTTGTTTATCCAGCCCCCTGAAAGAAGTCAGAACTTGTGTGGCTCTTTGAAAATACAGTGGTACCTTGTATAAAAGAATTAATTCATTCCACATGAAATTATGTTAAGCAATTTTTCCTTTATACAAATTCCCATAGGAATGCATTGAAAATGGAGTGATCCCATTTTTATGTTGTACGGATTCTCCCCATAGGCGATTATGTTAAGCAAATTTCCCCTATCTCCGGAATTTTTTACATTGTACAAATTTTATGTTATACAAGCTGTTTGTTATACAAGGGTCCACTGTAGACTTGTTAAGATTAGGCTTAGTGGTTGCCATTGATGTAAACAGCTATCTTTGCGCTATTGGCCTTTTGGAAGAGTTCAAAAGATCAGTGCAAACGCATCCAGAGCATCTTTCTCCAAGTCATAGGCCTGCACCATGAGATCCTCCCAGGCCATCTTCTTTGGTTAGTAGCTATGCTGAAGGAGGCCAGGAAATCTCTGACTAGAAGCTCGGCCTTCTCAGTGGTGGCATCAACTCGTTGGGACCATCTAGACCAGTGGTTCTCAACCTGTGTGTCCCCAGATGTTCCTGGACTGCAACTCCCATAAGTCTTCGTCACTATCTGAGCTGGCCAGGATTTCTGGCAGTTGCAGTCCAGGAACATCTGGGGACCCACAGGTTGAGAACCACTGATTTACCCTTTGCTACTTCCTGCTCTTAATTCTAAGAGGCTGCTGAATTCTTCTTCTGAGAAGCTTTTTGCTGGCAGCCTCCCCTGATCTTGGTTTCACTGCACCATGTGGACTTAACACCATGTCTATTTTTTTCCTTGTTTGATGCTTGGTCGTTATGTTTGACTCTGTCATTGTGTTTTGTGGTTCTGGTTATTTACATGTACGCCACCCAGAATAGTGTTGTGCACTAATGGGGCAGTATATCAATCTCTTAAAATAAATCAAATAAATACCAGTGCTGGTATTGAGTCATCAGTTACTTCCTGTGCATTTAATTGCCTAGTTTTTAAATGACAGCTACACAAGACAAAGCACATTAAGCTTCAGCTTGTTTTCCTCTTTTTCTTCTTCCCCTCTTTTTTTCTAAAATTCTTCTTTTTCTCCCATTTTCACTAATCTTACACCAGCTGTTCCCATGGAACCACAAGCCAGTTCGTTCTGAAACTCTGCTCTTCAGTTTGTTATTTTTTGGTAGCGGCAAGCATAGGAACATAAGAAGAGTGTTGCTGGACCAGGCTAAGAGCCCGCCTAGTTCAGCTTCCTGGATCTTACAGTGGACCCACCAGAGGTCTCTGGGAGCACATGGGACAACATTGATACCTGTCCCCTGATACCACTCCTATGCAGTTGGCACTTTGAGGTACCCTCCTTTTAAACCTGGAGAGAACAGATATCCCCATCATGGCTTGTCATCTGCAATGGTCTTAGCAGATCCTTTGGGGCAAAACTGATCCAGAGACCACCCAGATATGGCAGCATTTCCCTGCCTAATGTCCTTGCCAAAACAGAAAACCCAATACAGTGGTACCATGGTTTAAGTAATTAATTCATTCTCCGGGCCATTTTATATTGTGAAAAATTTGTAAACTGAAACACGGTTTTCCATAGGAATGCATTTAAAACCAATTAATCCATTCCGGAGGTCAGAAAAAAGGCAAACCAGGGCATTCCGTTTAAAATTTTCTTAAACTGAGGCATCCCCATTCTTTTCGTCATGCAAACATCACACACCAACTTTTAATGCCTTATTGGGGGGGAATTAAACCGGAGCATTCCATTGATATTTTTTATTAAACCGAGGCACCCCTATTTCCAATAATTTATTTTCTTAAACCCAGTTTTTCTTTAGCCAAGGCATTCTTAAACCGAGGTACCACTTTATGTGGAAAGATTGCCATGGACTGCTGAAGCCACCCCACAACTCTTGGGACACGAGGAGGGCAGGTTTTCTGCACTGGACAAAGAATCAGAGCAGCTGGAGTGCCAATTATTTAGCAGCAATTTTCCACGGCAGTTTCTAGAATTACATGGCCAATATGTTCTCTTTATAAACTGAAGACAGTGGGGAGTAATAACACATCTGACACTTTTGTAGACACCAAACCATGTTGTTCCTCTTTATTTTTTCCTAAAACACTCTGTCCTAGCCTCTTGTCCAAAATAATATTTTTAAGAACAGTTCTTTGCTTTGCTTTTAATGTTGCCCATAAGTCAAATGCTTTAGTGCAGTGATGGCGAACCTATGGCACAGGTGCCAAAGGTGGCACTTGGAGCCCTTTCTGTGGGCACCCGACATCACCCCTTCATAGCCACCTGTATTCAGGTTAAATTACTGTATTGGCACTTTGCAAAAAAAAAATTAGTGGGCTTTGAAATGCAGTTTGGGCACTTGGTCTCTAAAAGGTTCGCCATCACTGCTCTAGTGTAATTTGTAAAGCACAAACATTCTTCTGAAATCCTTTGGTATGCTCCAATAGTCGTCAGTCATAATTGTCATCTGATTTCTAGTGGGGGATTTTTTTCTGAATCCAGCTTGAACACCTGTTATTCCTCACTCCATATATGGCTAAAGGCTAAGGCACTGTGTCCAGCCATGAAGGATGACTGCCAGATTTTTCTTTGCCTTCAGGCTCACTGCCTGTGTTGCCCAGGCAACAGTGAGTTGGTTGCCTCAAGCATCAGATGCTTGGAGGTGGCGACAGAATGCTGGTGGAGAGTAGAGATGGGCATGAACCGAACTACGAACAACAACAAAAAAAACCCCACAAACAGGGCTGGGGTTTGTTTTAGTTCACACAACCTAGTTTTGCTGAAATTAAACCTTGAACTTCTTTCTGCTTGGTGCTTCCAAAATGGATGCCCAGCCCTCGCCCTGCACCCGTTGTCTCCCTACCTTGCCCTCAAGTCACCACCACAATGCACCCACCTGTCAGTGGAGTTGTGTGCCCACAAGGCAGGCTTCCATGTTAGGAACTGAGTCTGCTGCCTCTCTGGGTGGCGTGAAGACAAAAGTAAGGAGACAACAGAGGGGGGGTGCCCATCACACAAACCCATGGATTTCTTAAAAACACCACACAAACCCATGGATTTATTTTTAAAAAGTCATGCCCGACCAATTTGATCTCTTTCTTTGATAGAATTACAGGCCTGGTGGATGAGGGGAAAGCTGTGGATATTGCTTATCTAGATTTCAGTAAGGCCTTCAATGAGGTTCCCCCTGGTATACTTGTAAAGAAGTTGGTAGAAAGTGGGATAGTGGCACGGTTAGAATGATTTGTAATTAGCTGTCTGATCGCACCCAAAGGGTGATCATTAATGGCTTCTCTTCAGCTTGGAGAGCTGGGTTTTGTTCTTGCTCCAGTGCTATTCAATATCTTTATTAATGACTTGGTGGGAGGAATAGAGAGTAGGCTGATTCTCTAGGATGAAAATCCAAAAGGAACTTGACAGTTTAGAGTACTGGGCCAATGCTAACGGAATGGGTTTCAACAGAAGGTATGTAGGGTGGTGTATCTAGGTCAGTGGTGTCCAAACTTCGGCCCTCCAGATGTTTTGGACCACGACTCCCACAATCCTTTGTCATTGACAATACAGACTTGGAATTCTGGCAGTTGTGGTCCAAAACATCTGGAGGGCCAAAGTTTGGACAGCCTTGAGTAAAAAGAATGAATTGCACAGATATAGGACGGGAGACACCTGGCTGGAAAATAGTACCTGTGAAAGGGATCTGGGAATCTTGGTGAATATGGGTGGCTGTGAAGGGGCAATGTCGGGTGCCCACAGAAAGGGCTCCAAATGCCACCTTTGGCACCCATGCCGTAGGTTCACCAACACTGTCCTAGACTCTGAAATTCCTAAAGGTCTAAAATACAGAAGGTGCTATTTGGCACTTGACCAAACTCATTTACCAGCACTTGACACTCATAGCCTTTTGTTTACCCAGCAAAAGTATTTAATATGGGACCAGGTGGCTATTCCTGCTGATGCCAGGGCCCATACAGCAGAAACGAAAGCAACAATCTGCCCTAAAGACAACTTGTTAATCTAGTAATTAATGAGACCTGTACTTTGCTATTCCAATAAAAATAAAGAGTTCCATTAGATATTTTCTGACCATTTATCCAGATCAGATATTTACTACATTGAAACTCAATAACTTTATTGTCATTGTACTTTTCGTACAACAAAATTAAATGCCATCTCCAGTGCCCAGCATAAAACGGATAAAACATGAAACAGGTAAAATACATCCACCACATTCACATTCTTCAGGTTCTGTTGTTGACAGTTGAAGGAAAATGTAAAGAGAGAAAATATAAGGGAGGCAAGTAACGCATACACACTATCTTTAGTCATATCAGAGCGTTGCAGAGTTTAAAATTATGAATTTGTGTGACATATAGTTACATTTTTTAAACAAATCAAAATGCTCATTACACAATGTTGACAAATTTTTGAGGTTGATAGCATATAACAATAATGAAACACAGTTTTAAAACACACACACACACACACACACACACACAATTTGGACTTCCGTCTGGTCATCCCCGTGCAGCAGGCGCGGCGCTGATAAATCCACTAAACTGGGAAAGGGACGGCGAGGCTCCCGCCAGTCAATTCCTGAGTTAAAAGGGTTGGGGGGAAATCCCTTCCCCGCCCTAGAGAGGCAGGACATGTGGTGCACAGAGTGGGGCGTGGAGACAATAACCAGCCCAGCCCCCTTTTCTGTCCATGGAAGGGAGAATAAGTGCTTCCTGGCGTGAAAATTGAGGGGAGCGACGCTTTAGAGGGGAACAAGGCAAAAAGGAAAGGTAAGGGGCTGGGTGGGATATAGGGTCGTTGGTAGAAGGAGGAAGGGGACGCGATGTTTCCTGAATTCCTTCTTCGAATCATTATTTTTTGGGGGGTGGGAGGGGTGGGGTGGGGTGGGGACGATCCATGCAATTCTGGGTCAAAAGTGGTGCTCAGCTCCATGCCTTTTGCTGCACGATCCGCACTGAAACCCTGCTTCCCTGCGTCCACCGACCCCTTGGAGAGAGAGCCAACCCCAGTTGGTATGGGATCCGGATTGGATCAGGATTGGGGAGGCACGAGTAACGCCAGCAGCCTTGCTTATCGGCTGGGGAAGGAAGGGTGATCAAGTGGTCCTCTAGAGCAGTGGTCCCCAACCTTGGATTCCCGGGCCCCTCCCCGATGTTCTTGGACTACAACTCCCAGGAATCCTGGCTGGGAGTCGTAGTCCAAGGACATCTGGGGCCAGCCAGGATTCCTGGGAGTTGTAGTCTCATGAACCCCCGGGGGGGGGTCCTGCTTGAGGATCTATCCATAAATCGCCACCAAAACCTGACGACGATTCCTTAGAATTGGTTCGCAAAATCCATTCAGCCGAAAGCGTGTAGGGAGAGAATTCAGTGCTTGGAAGGATTTGTATGTGGACTCGTTTTAATCTTGAGAAATTTTGTTATTGTAAGATTCAGATTAAAGTGAGGAAGGAAGTGTAGAGTTCACCTGGTGTCTCCTATGTTTAACATGCAATGTTGGCAGCATTTGCCGTCTCAGTAATCCTGAAGGGGTATATATGAGGGGTATACATTATTAGTATTATTACTAAATTTAGATTTGTCACCCTCCATCTCCCCAGAGGAGACTCTGGGCAGTTTGCAATATAAAACTCAATAGAACAACACATATTAAAAATCTAAAAAAAAAAAAATCCAAAACTAACTATATACAATGGTACCTCTACTTACATGTTTAATCCGTTCCGAATGCATGCTCATAAGTCAAGCAACCCATAAGTAGAGCAGCCGTATCTTAAAAAATAAAATAAATAAAATAAATTAAATAAAATTGTAAGTTGAGCAGACCGCATCTAAAATTTGTAAGGCAGCAGTTAAAACGTCAACGGTTTCCTACTCTTAAGTCGAATTGGTCATAAGTAGAGCCGCTTGTAAGTAGAGGTAGCACTGTAAATTTAAATAATTATTAAGAGTAAGGGGTGGAGCTTTAAAAAGAACGAATCTAGATGTTAGCCACCTCCAGGAGTGACAGCTGTTTGTTCCACGCCAGGCAAGCTGGCAGAACCAAGCTTTTCCGGAAGGCCAGGAGCAAGGGGGCCTTTCTCAGCTCTGGGATATGCTGTTCCAGACGGCTGGGGCCACTACAGAGAAGGCCCATCTCAGTGAAAATCTCTTGTTGAAGGGGGTCTGTAGCATGCCCCGCCCCTACAATTGGGTGGGACGTTGATATAATGAGGACGAGGTGGTCTCTCAAGTAACTTGGCCCCATGCCATGCCTAAAGCTTGCTCTTTTAACTGGAAGTTGATAACCTCCCCTGGATGACTGAGAATCTTCATAGACTTGCTCTGTTAAACTGTATTAAAGTTTTTTTTAAAAAAAGATTTTTTACTTGGAAGCTAAACTTGTAAAACTTTTTGTAGATCTTTTCAGTCTGTTGACTGGTGTTGGTCTATTTCTATTTTAGTACACTCCAAGAAAGTAGGGAAATGTTTAATCTGTGACAAAAAGTCTGTTGGTTCCTAAACCAAGCTTTTGAAATTGAGAAATTTTGAAGGAAAATTCAGAGAACATTCTTCATTGGGATCCCATGAATAATTTGCAAAATGGGCCTTACCCTGCGTGTCATTTCCATTGCACAGCCGTCCTACTACAAGGGCCCGAGACCATGAGGTCCTCATAGTCCTACTGAAACTTAATACAAAACTTGAGCGACTCATAGAAAGGTCTTGTAAAAGGAGCAAGGATTAGATATATGTAGTTTCCTACACCTCTCCCTCCCTCACAGAGAGAGAGGGAGAGAAATGTGCATGCACCTGTTGGCTTGCATTACAGGATGACACGCACAAGCCAGGAGTTATCCACTTCACGTTTCAGCACAGAAACCAGGATTTTAGGAACAGGAGGAAAGAGGAGGGTCCATAGGAGGGCGACCGGGATGATTGAGGGTCTGGAGGAAATGTCTTACGAGGAACGGCTTAGGGAGCTGGGAATGTTTAGCCTTACAAAAAGAAGACTGAGGGGGGGATATGATAGCTACATATGTTTAAATATTTGAAAGGATGTCACATTGGAGAAGGGACTGGTTTGTTTTCCATGGCTTCAGAGACTAGGAGACGGGGCAATGGTTTTCAAACTACAGGAAAAGAGATTCAATTTAAACATTAGGAAGAATTTCATGCCAGGTAGAGCTGTTCGGCAATGGAATATGCTGCCACGGAGGGTGGTGGAGTCTTCTTCTTTGGAGGTTTTTAAGCAGAGGCTGGATGGCCATCTCTCGGAAATACTGTGATGGGGTTCCTTCATGGCAGGGGGTTGGACTAGATCAGTGGTTCTCAACCTGTGGGTCCCCAGATGTTCCTGGACTGCAACTCCCAGAAGCCTCCACCACTTGCTGAGCTGGCAAGGATTTCTGGGAGTTGCAGTCCAGGAACATCTAGAGACCCACAGGTTGAGAACCACTGGACTAGATGGCCCTCGAGGTCTCTTCCAACTCTGTGATTCTATGACTGTCTCTCTTAGCTGCAGCAAGTCTTGGGGAGGATGAGAAATCTTATGTTCAGTAATTAAAAGTATGCCTTGTGCTGTACAGCAGGGGGAAGGTTGTAAATTAGATGAGGAGCTTGTGTGGGTCACACCTGGCCTTTGGTCTAGAGGTGGCCCTCTGAATATACCTTCTTTGCCTCCCTCACAGTGGCATCAGAGACACAACTGGATGGTTTTCTCTCTCCTTCGAAGTTGAAAGCACAAGCATGCAGATGCCTCAGGTAAAGGAGAAAGCAAACGAGATTTGCAGAAGGGTCCATTTCTCCAAGGGCCATTTTACTGTCCCGATGGAAGACGATTGTCCTTGATCTTATCCTTGTTAAAATCACCTTTCTCATGATCAGGAGGAGGAATAGATTTATTGATATCAAAAATAAAGAGGGTCACACACTAACATACAAAAATTAAAACCAGAAAATACTGCAGCACATCTATTGCGTAAAATTGGGTCTGCCATGGATCACCTGACACGACACTGATACGTGTTGAAAAATTCTACCAAAAGAAAACGGCAAATAAATCTTATCCGTCTTGAAGGTGGTACGAGACTCGTTTTTGCCTCAGCAGACAACTATGGCCTCACACACACACTCAAGCGCTACAGAAATTTCTACACTCATAAAATATGTATTTGTCTTAACATAAGAACATAAGAAGAGCCATGATGGATCAGGCCAAAGACCCATCTAGTCCAGCTTCCTGTATCTCACAGTGGTCCCACCAGATGCGTCTGGGAGTGCATGAGACTAGATATCTATCTCCTGATACCACTCCCCTGCATCTGGCCCTTAAAGTACCCTGGTTTTAAGCCTGGAGATTACACATCTCCATCATGGTTTGTAACCTGTGATGGACTTTTCCTCCGGGAATCTGTCCAATCCCCTTTTGAAGGCATCCAGGCCAGATGCCATCACCACATCCTGTGGCAGGGAGTTCCACAGACTAACAACGCGCTGGGTGAAAAATATTTTCTTTTGTCCTTTATTTTGCCAAATTATATTTATGATCAGTAAAGCTGTGAAATCTACTGCATTTCTGACATGACATCCTGAATGCTAACCAGTAAAAATCAACTACAAACCCAATAAAATCACATTAAATAACATTAGAAGATAACTCTTTTTGAATATGAGATTTATGCTTTCTTTCAGACCCTGGTGTCCTTCAAGGAGGTGGCAGTCTATTTCCCCAAAGAGGAGTGGCGCCTCCTAGATCCCGGGCAGGTAGTCTTATACAAGGACGTCATGCTGGAGAATTACAGAAATGTGACCTTCTTGAGTAAGTAGACTTTCTCTTCCATTGATAGGTGCCAAAGAGCCGAATATTTATGTCTCTCTGCTTTCTTTCGTCTCCTGTCTTGGATGCACACCTTAAAGTGATGAAGGGGTCTGAAGGTATTAGGGAACTTGAGAGGAATATCTGGAAGTTGAGTCATGGCAGCTGGGCTTCTTGTCTTGAGAGATTGAGATGTTTCGCTGCTCATCCCGACAGCTTTGTCAGTCTGACAAAGCTGTTTCGATGAGCAGCGAAAGATTTCAGCCTCTCAAGAAAAGAGGTCCAGTTGCCATGACTCAATTTCCAGATAAACTCACCTGGATGACTGAGAATCTTCACAGAGATATTGAGAGGAATGCCTTCAGGGGACGAGCTTTGACTCCTGGCAGGATCACCCGAGGACTAATGGTCACAGCTGAAATGCCAAGCTAAGATGTGCCCACCTCCTTCTGGGTTAATGGTGGCATCAACAGAGAGACTCCTGGAGGGTAGTTACGGGGCCGCCATAGCAGCAGTACGTGACCACCTCCATTGTACTTTGAGCACATCATGAGTTGACAGGACTCCAGGAAAAAATAACTAGAATCCTATAAAAGATTTGAAGCCAGCGTACCACATTCTTTTTGTTTGCAAGAGCCGGGCAGGGCTGTTGTTGATAGGACATGCTGGCTCTGTGTGTGTCACTCATTCATAAGGCCAACACCATAGGTTGGAGGTGACTTGATCCAGCTCATGAACATCAAAAATGGCCTTCTTAATAATTAGTAAGGACCTTCCTGGGAGGCTTCTAATGTATCTCTTAGGACTTAGCGAATTTTGAGAGTGACCCAGCCATCATGCTGATTTGTGTGTGGAGTATTAAGATAGCCGGGCTGGTTGACTCAGACGTTTCCAAGGTTGACTCAAACGTTTCCAATTCTTTTGAGTGTCATGATCAGAGCTCTTTGGTGTATATCTCTGCAAATGGGTGGACGTCTAGCATATCTGTTCGCTGTGGGGCACTTCCAGTTCAAGTCCCTGCAGAAGGCCATCCCACTCTCCGTACTGGTTAACCTCTGCCTTGAGCCACTGAAGGAACTCATCTCAGCGATACTGAACACTCTGATGCAGTGTTCTGGTTCTCCTTGTTTTCTCGTTCCGTTGAGGTGATAGGTCTGAAAGACAGTGGCCTATACTGTATGGCTCATTGCCACTATAATGGGGGCACCTTGTTCTCCAGATGAACCATGTTCACCCAGAGTGGGATAGTCTTCCCCTAAAGCAGTGGTTCTCAACCGGTGGGTCCCCAGATGTTCCTGGACTGCAACTCCCAGAAATCCTGGTCAGCTCAGCCAGTGAGGAAGACTTTGGGGAGTTGCAGTCCAGGAACATCTGGGGACCCACCGGTTGATAGAACCACTGCCCTAAAGCATCCACATGTGACTGCCAAGGCAAAGAGAAACAGACTGCCCTTGCCCACACCTCAGGGGTCCTCCCTGCACTTAGAGGTACTGTGGCAGCAGCAAAATCTGTGTCTTTTTCGGTCGTCGAATTATAGAATAGTGAAGTTAAGAACATAAGAACATAAGAAGAGCCCTGCTGGATCAGGCCAAAGGCCCATCTAGTCCAGCTTCCTGTATCTCACAGTGGCCCCACCAGATGTGTCTGAGAGCACACCAGACTAGATGTCTGTCTCCTGATACCACTCCCCTGCATCTGGCCCTTGAAGTACCCCAGTTTAAGCCTGGAGATTACACCTCTCCATCATGGTTTGTAACCTGTGATGGACTTTTCCTCCAGGAATCTGTCCAAGCCCCTTTTAAAGGCATCCAGGCCAGATGCTATCACCAGATCCTGTGGCAGGGAGTTCCACAGACTAACAACGCGCTGGGTGAAAAAATACTTTCTTTTGGAAGGGGCCTGCAAGGGGATTGGAGTCCAACCCCCTGCTCCATCCCCAAATACAAATAAAAGGAGATCGACCTGGTGGTTGTCCAGATTTTTCATGAATGCCTCCAGTGTTAGAGCGCTCACTACCCCTTGAGGTCATTGGTCCCTTCACTGTACTGCTCCAATGTATACCTTCTTCCTCTCTGTACGAGTCTCTCTCTCCCTGCAGATATTGGATTGGAACCCCTTATCTGCTATTCCCCAGACCTCCCTGTTGAAACACAAAGGCACCAGTTCTAGGAGTCTTAAGAGGTAGCTTGCTATGTGTGCCTTCCTTTTCTCTCCACGACAGGCAGAATCCTGGCAAGACAGGAATGTCCTGGCTCATTTCCCCCAGGTGGTGGGAGATACCGAAGCACTCTGCAACCCAAGGTAAGGGAGGAATCTTTGCAGAGGCATGCAAGTGCGAAATCTGAGAGTTCCTACTGTGTTGGCAATGAGGGTGGGATCTGAAAGAATACTGAAAGAATACTATAGGGGGAATCACCCTATAAATATAAATACCTTGTGCTTCTCATCTGCCATTTCTGCTGTGCAGTTCCCTGGAAAAGTAAGATGGAAGATCAGCGTTTATAACTTCCTCTTGTGCACCCAGAGCTATTCTGCTTCCATCCAGGACTTCTTCTGAACAAAGATCCCATCCCCTCCCCCCAACCCCATTGTGTTTGCAGCTGGTGGCCTTCCAGGAGGTGGCTATCTATTTTACCCAGGAAGAGTGGGACTTCCTGAATCCAGGCCAAAGAGCCCTGTACAATGAAGTCATGCTGGAGAACTATGGGGCTGTGTCGTCTCTGGGTAGGAATAATTTTCCCTCCTCCCTTCATCTATAGGAGTAGTGTCCAAACATCGGCCCCTCCACATGTTTTGGACCACAACTCCCGCGGTCCTTTGTCATTGACTATACAGGCTCGGAATTCTGGGAGTTGTGGTCCAAAACATCTGGAGGGCCGAAGTTTGGACAGCCCTCATCTATAGGCACTGAAGAGCTAGGTTCCTTTTCTGGGCCGTTTGCCTCTGGAGGTTGGAGGACTTCCATCCCTCTTACCCTAATAATGACATGGCCCAGAGGTGAATGGTTTCTCCTGATTCCAGAAGGCCTTGTCAAAACTCTGGGTCTTTGGTTTGCAGAGGAACCCTGGCGAGGGACAAGATCTAGTCTGAGTGTTCTCTACTGTTGAACCAAGTCTGATTGGCCTTATAGTGGAGGCAGTCTAGGAAACTGGCATGTATTTACAACATGGGTAGAGGAAAGGTAACAGCAAACTTGATCAGACATTGTTTGTTTGTTTGTTTGAAATTTATATACTGCCCAGCTTATATAAAACAACTCAGGGCGGTTAACAGAAGACAAAATACAACAATCAAGGTAATAGTAAATAAGACAAAACTATAAAATGAATGAGGGGCGTGGTGGCTCAGTGGACTAAGGCTTCTGAAAACTGTCGGCCGCAAAGTCAGCAGCTCAGCAGTTCGAATCCTGGGTGCCACGCAGCGGCGCGAGCTCCCGCTGTTAACCTCAGCTCCTGCCAACCGAGCAGTTCGAAAGCATGTAAATGCAAGGAGATAAATAAGTACCACCGTAAAAAGTGGGAAGGTAAAACAGTGTTTCCTTGCAGCCATGCCGGCCACATGGCCATGGACTTGCACAACACTGGTTCTTCGGCTTGAATACGGAGATGAGCACCACCCCTAGAGTCAGACATGACTAGCAAGCATGTGTGGGAGGAACCTTTACCTTTTTTACCTTATAAAATCAGTGCCAAACTGTAGTCATGGACTGGGGGACAACTAAGAAACTGAAATGCAGCCCAGGCAGGATAACTACTATAGGGATGAGGTGTCTTCCGGAGGGCATCATTGCCCATGATGAGATTTATAATCTAAGCGTGCCCTGGCTTCCAGTGTAGCTTTCCCGAAGACTCAGCTAATAGGTGAATAAAAAGAATGTAAAAAAAAAACATTAAAATGATGAATAAGCAGCAGGCAGGCTCTGGATGGCTGAATACTTTGTCATTCCTTTCTATGTTTCTCTCTCGGATAGAAATTCCCAAACCAGACCTCATTTCCTGGCTGGAAGTAGTAGACGATCCATTTGTCCTGGACTCTGAGAAGCAGAAGACATTGGCAGGTACCTGCGTAGGTATGTTGTAGGAACACCAAGGGCATTCTGTCACACCCCCACCCACACCCCCACACCCCCACATACCCCCCCACACCCCCACACCCCACACAATTTGTGGTTATTTATTTGTTTAATTTATTTTGAGTTAGTACAAAGTTGTCACCTGCATTCATTTGAAATTCGACATTTTCCCCTTAACATTTGTTTCTGTAAACAAAATAGCCTTGGTACATGTGATAAAGTGAATAATACAGCAGGACCCCCATATCCAGTGAGTCAGTAACCACTGATTCAGTTATCCACGGTTGGTAGAGGGAAAAAATTAAATAAATCATTCAGCAGCCACAAAGCAAGCAATGGTCACAAACAGCTGCCGTAAAGCAATCTGCTGTCAGAAACAGCAGCCAGAAAGCAACCTACTGTTGCAAAACAGCAGCTGTAAAGCAATCTACTGTCGCAAAACAGCAGGTTTGGGGTTTTTTGGGAGCATTATCTCTTATCCACAGTTTTTGTTATCCACGGGAAGCCCTGAGACAGTGGATACCGGGGTCCTACTGTACACTGTCCTCTTAACTGAGTTGTTCTAACCAACGCCTGGGAACTACTGTATTTCTTGGGGGGGGGTGCTAAGTGTTGTGACATTTAGGGATAGGCTTTGATTACTGTAGTTCAGCTGATTTATCCATATGAGCCATCAGGCAGATTTCGGATGCCCACTGTGAATAAGGATGATTTACCTTCTTTTTACTTCATGTAGTGTAGTGACCAGAATCAGAGCCTGGAGAACAGCATTCTAGTCCCTACTTGGCCGTGGAAACTCACTGGAGGAGAGGGTCTGTTAAAATCGTTCCTTAAATCTCTCTCTCATTCTGAAAAGCCCTATTGGGGTCACTCTCAGTTCCGATTTGACAGCACATCACTAACTAAATAAACTTCCAGTTAACATTGACCATTCATCAAGTGTGAACCCAGGACCAGATCTGAAATCTTGTTACTCTTACTGGTTTCACATAGACTCATAGAATCATAGAGTTGGAAGAGACCTCAAGGGCCATCCAGTCCAGTCCCCTGCCATGCAAGAACCTCCCATCAAAGTACCCCCAACAGATGGCCATCCAGCCTCTAACCTCCAAAGAAGGAGACTCCACCACCTACTGTGGCAGCATACTCCACTGCCAAATAGCTCTAACCGTCATGAAGTTCTTCCGAATGTTCAAATGGAATCTCTTTTCCTGTAGTTTGAAACCATTGCCCTGAGTCCTAGTCTCTGACGCCATGGAAAACAAACCTGTTCCCTCTTCAATATGACATCCTTTCAAACATTTAAACATGGGTATCAACATGAGCATATCACATAAGCATGCATAAACTCCTATCAGGATTTCAGGCTACATATACATGAGTACTCTGGATTTATCCATAGTCTGAGTGCTTTTCCTTGGCATAATACTTTTTCTTTAATCTTTAAAAAAACATGAACTAAACCAAAAACACATTTGCATAGCTTTACATTAATTCATTTCTCTTATACCGCATGTGCAAAGACTTTTGGGTGGAAACATTTGGAGATACACCTCTTATTAAAAATGCTCAATGTTAGAGCAGTGAATCATGTCAGGCTTGGTTAACATATTACTTGTTAATCCTCCTATTGTCAATAGGTAGATGAATGCAGTAGCTCAAAGTATTGGGACGGTTTCGTTTGTTTTTTCCTCCAAAGACAGTTGCGGCTCAATTAAATATTTTAATGTTTGTTGGCACTGTGGTGGATATTGTGACTGTGGAGAAGTATGCTCCTGTGTCGATGTCTAGTCCTGCTGTAAATACAGTAGGACCCCCGTATCCACTGATTCAGTTATCCACAGTTGGCAGAGGAAAAAAATTAAATAATTCAGCAGCCACAAAGCAAGCTTTTGTGACAAATAGCATCTGTAAAGCAAGCTACTGTCACAAACAGCAGCCATAAAGCAAGCTACTGTCGGGAAACAGCAGTTTGGAGGTGGGTGGGAAGGTGTTCTCTTTTACCCACGGTGTTCATTATCCACGGGAAGGCCTGGAACCAACCCCCAGTGGATATCGGGATCCTACTGTATGTGATGTGCTCAGACAAAAAAATCCAAGGGTTTGGATCTCAAAGCTTCAACTTTCCTTTGCTGCCCCAATGAGGTGTGTATGAAGGGGTTCCCAGAACACTTCGCAGTGTTGGTCCATTCTTTGGGGTTTGAGGCTCTCTCAGTTCCCACTTTCAGTTCTTCCCAAGAGTCTCCAAACTCCCCATAGAGTCACAAAGGCTCACCTGTCCACCAGTCCCCAGTTCCAATGTAGATGGTCTGTCTTGCTGAGGTGATTTCTTGTGAGTGACTGGTCTGGATAGGAGGCCATGGCCTGCCTCCTGTCCTCTCTTTCCCTCCTCTCCCTCGCAAGCGTTCAACCCCGTTTTATAATAGCCAAGTAAATAACACCCCTGCCACATTTGCAAAAAATAAAAAATAAAAATCATTTTAATGGGTAAAGTCATCTTTCTCTCTAAAAGGCCTGTTTCTCATACAGACATACACACGCTAAATTTAATATTTGGTTCCAAATGATCAAGGAAGAAATTATTTAACAAGGGCTACAGCACATATAAGGAGACTCCCCTAGAAAATACTTTGCAATCCCCTTGGGGGTCCTGACCCACCCAGATTGGGAAATACCTGTGTAAGAGGTGCTTGCTTTAGAGGTTTGTTCTGGTTTATTGGTTTTTATTTATTTATTTTATTTTTATTTTTATTTATTTATTTTTACAACTTATATGCCGCCCACTACCCAAAGGTCTCTGGGCGGCTTACAATCAAAGAATTAAAACAGTTAAAACATCAAATATCAATAAATAATTAAAACAATAATAAAAAACAATAATTTTGTGTGATTGGGAGTATTCTTTTATTGATGAAGTAACAGGACATTGTTTCTCTAACCCCCCCCCCAAAAAAAATCAGGTGACCATGGGTACAATGAGAATTATCAGGAGTTGGCTATGCTGCCTCAGAGGACTGACACTTCTAAATGCCAAATCCCACTGGAAGACCACCAAGTGAAGAATCAGGAAGAGTTTTCAAGCTTTGCAGAGATGCTCAAAAGTTATCTAAAATTAAGCAGACATTTCAGAAGCCACGTGGAGGAAAAGCCGTATGAGTGGATGGAGTCTCCAAAGAGTTTCAATGACAGCGAAAAAATCTATAAACACCTAGGAATTAGCAAGGAAAGGAAACCGTATAAATGCACCGAGTATGGGAAGAGCTTCAGAAAGAGTTCGCACCTTACCGCCCATCCGACAACAGACACCCAGGGCAAATCCCATAAATGCATGAAGTGTGGGAAGAGTTTCCATATGAGTTTCAGCCTTACTTTCCATCTCAGAACTCACACAGAGGACAAACCTTATGGATGCGTGAAGTGTGGGAAGGCCTTCAGTGACAGCCGAACACTAGCTGACCATCAGATGACTCACCCGGGAGGGAAGCCATTTAAATGCACAGCGTGTGGAAAAAGCTTCGGTCGGAATTCACACCTTACTAGACATCTCACAACGCATACACGTGAGAAAAACTACAAATACATGCAGTCTGGGAAGAATGCGAATGTAGGTCCAAGCACGGCTTTCCACGCGAGGACCCCCACAGGGGAGAAGCCTTACAAATGCACGGAGTGTGGGAAGAGTTTCAGTCAGAAAGGGAATGCCAACAAACATCAAAGAGTTCACACAGGGGAGAAGCCGTACAAATGCATGGAGTGTGGAAAGAGCTTCAGGGAGAAAGGACACCTTAAGGTGCATGAAAGAACTCACACGGGGGAGAAACCCTATAAATGTACGGAGTGTGGAAAGAGCTTCAGCGACAGCGGACCCCTTACTAGGCATCAAAGAACTCATACAGGGGAAAAACCATATGAGTGCCAGGAGTGTGGAAAGAGCTTCAGTCAAAGAGAGCATCTGAAGCTGCATCAGAAGAGGTCGCATGGGGAGGAATTGTATGAAGGCATGGAACGTAGCAAGAGATTCCCTCAGAAAGGACAGCTCGTGAAACGCCAAGAGAAGTCACACAGGAAAGATCCTATATCAATGCAAGCAGTCTGAAGGGAACTTGAAAATAAATCTTAGTCAACTTAATTTTACTTGCAGAGGAGAAGGGATGTCAAACCCCAGCGTATGAACATATTTTCCATGCCAGGTTGCCTTATTTCAACTCTAAGGAGCCTCCTGGGAGAAAAACTGCAAATTTGTATCGAGTAGGGATTTTCCGGCAACCTGTCTGGATCCAGTTGTTGTCCTAAGTGAAAGTTTGAATTTTTTAAAAAAAGTTCTTCATAATATGGAAATGCACAGCTTTGTAGTTTTGAACTACTGCTGCCATTCTGAGAACTGTGGCTCAAGACACCACACACAATTATACTTCTTCACTACTCAGTGGGGCCAGCAATTGACAAGCAACAATTTTTAGAATGGTTTGTGGCCACGAGGGGTGAGAACATTGTGAATATCAACATATTCCTAATGGCACAAATATTTCAAAGTCCACTTGACGAGGTAGGTGCCTGAGGATCCTTAGCATACAGCTGTTGCTTATTTCACTAATACATAAAACAAATGAGAGAGAAAATAATCTCCAGGCTTAAAACCAGGGTGCTTCAAGGGCCAGATGCAGGGGAGAGGTATCAGGAGACAGAGATCTAGTCTCATGTGCTCCCGGACACATTTGGTGGGGCCACTGTGAGATACAGGAAGCTGGACTAGATGGGCCTTTGGCCTGATCCAGCAGCATGGGTCTTCTTATGTTCTTATGTAAATATGGGAGAACAGTTGAAACAGAAGTTGACAGAATTCACCTGAGTCACACTGGACTTTTCCATTTAAATGTCAATATGGAAGAATAGCCTCTTTGACTCACTGTCAGACTTTCCTGAGAGTTTTTCTCTCAGTGGTTTGTTGCTAGAATTAATAGACCTCGTGATTATTATACATGAATAGGAACAGCAACAGAAGGGGTCCACAGGGTCTGTTCCCTCTAGTCATGTCTGTGTTCTGTGTCTAATTTTGCTGGGGAGCAGACATTTTATGTTCATGATTTTTTTTTGCCAGGAAGTACAGCTTTACTCAAGCTGCCTAGGGCATTTATACACGACCCCTAAGCTCCACCGCAAATGGCTGCAAGGTCCGGACCTTAAAAATGTTTACCCACCAGCTCCGGACTTTGCAGACAATTAAGTGCGACCCCGCACTTTAGCAAGACCAAACAGCAGTTTTCTTGTACCTGCTTTTTGGAGGTGACAAATATTTGATCCGGTGTAAGGATAGTGAGTGCGGGGCTCTCCTGGCTTCTGTTTGTTCTTTTTTTTGCGCCCTGCCCCTTTAAGAGATCTGAATGCTGCCCGGAACAAAACGGAGGTAAACCGGCATTCTTTTCTTTCTTTTTTCTCCCTCCCTTCATGCAGCCAGCAACCAGGAAGTGCCGAGGGGGGTGGGGACAGAGGAAGAGCGACGAACCCCTAAGATCTCTGGTCCGAATTTAAGTGGCCAGCGGATCTTAGGGGTCGTGTAAAAAGGCCCCTAGATGCCCTAAGCGCATCCGATCTTGCCTGATTTTGGAAGCTAAGCAGGGTTGGGCCTGGTTAGTACTTGGATGGGAGACCACTAGGGAATATCAGGTGCTGTAGCTGCCTGGAGTAGGAATTGGCAAAACACTCCAGTATTCCTGCCAAGAAAACTCCATGTACATGGAGTCACGAAGAGTCAGTCACGACTGTAATGACACAACAGACATACACACAGCTTTCCTCTTCCAGTTCTTTTATAAATGTGTTTTCAATGGACAAGCAGAAACAAAACCTCCACACCAATAAACATACAGTTAAACATCTAATAAAAGAAACTTGAAAAAAATCTATATGCATAGTATATAGAACTTTCTCCTAGTTCTAGGAGGAATAAATATCTAGCATTCTTACTGTGTATTGGCAAATGAACTTTGAAATAATCCAAACAGATATTTAAAGAGATGAATGTTAAATAAAGAATTGTCTTTGTTTGTTTACAGACTGCCTTTTTCCTAGCGAGCGACCCAAGTCCAGAACTTAAAAGTCTAAAGATACATAGCAAGATGGATATTGCTAGGCAAGTTGCTCTTAGATGTTAACTCATTCTCCAACTTATTTTTCACTGTTATAATAGAACCCTGGTTCAAGAGAACTGGTGTCACATGATCCACACACAGTTTTTTTGGTCCCCTCTCAGTTTTAACAGTTGCAGTACCCATGGTAGACGGATTATGGCTACGGAAACAGTCACAATGAGCACGTGAACCCTCAGCATTCCCTACCAGTCCCCACATCACTTCCAGATAGATAATCCTAGCAACCCCCATAAGAAGGAATGGGTCTAGTACTGGGGCATCACTTGGGCCACTTTCAAAATGGCGGGAGGAAGTGTCTGCTGACCTGGAAGCATTACTTTAGTGCAGTGGTTCTTAACCTTCATAATGCCACGACCCTTTGATACAGTTCCTCATGTGGTGGTGACCCCTTGCCCTGCTTGGAAGAGGCCACAAGCCCCCCTTTGGCAGGCCACTGCCGCAGGGGCTATAGAGAACTTCCCTCTACAGGCACCCTGAGCCAATCGCAGCCTCCAGTGCTCTTGACTGACATCCCATCCCCTCCAACAATCAAGCTGTAACTCACTCTTCCCCCCTCCTTCATCCCCCTCCTCCTCCAGACCCCAACCGTTTGTGCCTTTTTCTTCACTGGCTCATGGCAACCCCTGGGAAATGGTCGTTTCACCCCCCCAAAGGGTTCCCGACCCCCATGTTGAGAACCACTGCTTTAGCAAGAAGGAGAAAGATGGTGGTGGGGTTGCTGTTCCTGTGTCTGAGCTAGGCAGGAGTATTGGGGGTGCGGAAACTGGGCACACAGGTTTATTCTGTACAGTATAAATATATGCAGCAGAGGGGTGGATTCAGGAGACCAGCACAGAACACAGGTCAAGCTTAGAAACAGATACAAACCATGAAATAGTGGTTAATCTCCTGTAGTTCAAGACTCTGGCTTTCACACATCTTTCCCTTTAGTGAAGAAGTTTGCAAAGCCATTCGTCTTGACCACCAGGTTTTCAAACTATGCTCTTGGATCAGCTGTTAACTTGGCAACATGAACCTGTTAAAGGCAGGGTCCAAAACTATTTTGAAGAGGCTTAAGCAAACTGAAACTGAACACTGTCGGCTACAAAGTCGGCAGCTCAGCAGTTTGTATCCTGGGTGCCACGCAGCGGAGTGAGCTCCCGCTGTTAACACCAGCTTCTGCCAACCTAGCAGTTCGAAACATGTAAATGCAAGTAGATAAATACGCACCTCTGTAAAAAGCGGGAAGGCAAAACAGTGTTTCCTTGCAGCCATGCTGGCCACGTGACCATGGACTTGCACAACATGGACTTGCTCTTTGGCTTGAATATGGAGACGAGCACCACCCCTAGAGTCGGACACGGACATGTGTGTGGGGAACCTTTGCCTTTTAAAGCAAACTGGATGGATAGAAGGAGACTTCAGAAAGTTATGAACTTCAGAAGGCAGATAAACCTGTGGTGGAATAGTATGGGCACCGGGCTGTGTCAGGCATTATATTATTTGTTCTGTTTATAGCAGGTATCTGCTTTGGATCGGATTATGGTCAAAAGTTTCACATGTCAACTGGCTCCTCAGGTTCTATGTTCTCCAGTGGTGCTATTTGTATTTAGTCATGTCTCATTTTTACATATGGCAGCTAACATGTATGTACCAATACCACATCACTGCCAGATAAAGTGATCCTAGCAACCTCGCTATATCTGGAGCTGAAACAGGAGTGAGTCTTTCTAAATAGGAGGAGGACAAGCAGCTTTATATAGCTACAAGGAAGAAAGTTGTGGTAAGAAACGTAGCACCAGCACATACACAACACTGCGGAAATGGTATCAAAGGCCTGAATTCCCCTTTACCACCTTATGAAATTTCTGGCCATCCACACCATTCCCTTCCAGTAGTCCTGAACAGAGTAACAACTGAGTGTAAACTGGTATTTTTTTAAATATATAGTTCCTCTTGGTACCCTACCCTTCCTCAGCAGGGTTCAGAATGATTAACAATCCAAGGAAAACACTATATAAGCCATGCAAGGAGAAGCAATTAGAGTACTCAGAATCAGAGGCATTAAATACAATAGTATTAGGTACTATGACATAAGAAATGTTTCCTAGAACAAATGAAATCTGATAGTCAAAACAACTAACTGTGGCTAACTGTGAACAACAGATGCTAGTCTGATTTAATCCCACAGGATTTACAAACAAAAACTATGAACAGATCTGCAAATGTATGACAAAAATGCTGAAGGAGTTTTAACGGGTAGGAAGATTAAAATGCAATTAGAAATTTGTAATTTTCCCCATACCTTCCCCCTTTCCTGATCTGATTATCCTTGTTCTTTCCTCCCTTTTTATTTGAGAAAAAGAATAAAATCATACCCTTTTTATGAATTAGACCAACTGCCAGCCCCTCCCCTTAGAAAATAATATCTGTCATAAAGATTTCAAATCATGCCATGGCGGTATTTGGAAGGATGATATACCCAGACTCAAAGATCACAGCGTTTTTGTGTATGTGAAGCACAAGCAGCAGAGGAAATACATTATTTACTGCATTGCTCCTTATATACCAAACCTAGAACCAAATTCATAGCAATTTTGCTACAGGATCTACTGGGTAAAAGTGACCAAAATAATCACCTGTCTGCTATTTGGTTTTAACAAAGCCTGTAACAGAGGGGCAAGATAGTCAGAGGGGCTGCCCAGAAGTTAAGGAGAGCGTCTCTGAAGCCCCACACGATTGAGTTAAATGACCTTTTAAAAATGAAGCATGAGTTTTTAATCCCTTTGATTTTAGCTCAGCGATGTAGGGAATATTCACATTTTTATTTATACTTTTTAATCTGCTAGATTTGTACTTCTTTTTTTAATCTGGCGGAAACTGTGTCCAAACAACAAGAATCAAAGAAGTATTAAAATGCAGAATATTCAGATGCTACGCGGGCACATCTGTTCCCCATCCCCCTTTAGGAAGCCTCTTTCTCGCTGACTTGGGACTGAAAACAGCGCCGCCCAAACAAATCACGGTCTTGATGGACTCGGTGGGAGAGCAAAAGGATTGGAGCGGGTTCGGCCACTCAGTCCTCCGAAAGGGGTCGACGAGCCGCGTTTACGTTCCTAGAGAGGCAGGAATGTTTGACCGCTGGGGAAGACTATACAATACAGTACATAGTATTCCAGGCGCTTCCTGCCGTCATCCGAGAAGGGGTGGGTGGGGGGAAGGGTGTGGGATTGTTTGCTTTTTGGGGGAGAAGCCGCCGCTTGGAGGGAGGAGGACCAAAAGGTAAAAAGGGTGATCCAGTGGGGGGTGGTGGTGGTGGTGGTGGTGATGATGATGATGATGATGATGATTGCAAAACTAGGGTAGGTGATGCCCTTATAGGTCACTAATAAAACTGGTATCACCTGTTCTACTTTTGTATTTAATAAAACACCAAAAATGCAAGCTGAGCTTTCGATGGCAAGCCCTCTTTATCAAAGTACTGTACCAAAAAGTACATACAAGTAGGACCACGCTATCTGCTGGGGATTCCTTCCCATGGATAATGAAAACCGTGGATAAGAGACGACGCCAGCCCAACCACCCCCAAACTGTTGTTTCCTGACAGTAGCTTGCTTTTTGACTGCCGTTTTGAGATAGCAGCTTGCTTTACAGATGCTATTTGTGACAATAGCTTGCGGTACAGTTGCTGTTTGTGACAATAGCTTGCTTTGTGGCTGCTGAATTATTTTATTTTTTTTCCTCTGCCCACCGTGGATAACTGAACCAGTGGATAATGAATCACTGGATATGGGGGTCCTACTGTCCTTGGCAAAAGATTTAGTTTGCCAGGCATTGAGATTCTTTGTGGCCAGATGATATCAGTCAGCTGCGCGCTCTTCTGATGGGGCAGGAAGCAAGGCTGGTGTTAAAACTGCATCAGAGTCCAGGACTGGGTCTCAAACCCCAGCTCTCCAAACAAAGGGACATAGGCCATGCCCACCCACCCAAGGCTCAACCCCCCCTTTTACTTCTACGGATTGATGATGATGATGATGATGATGATGATGATGATGATGATGATGATGATGATGATGATGATGATGATGATGATGATGGGCCAAAAAGGTCTGGGACTGTTTTGAGGGAAAGTATTTCCCTCTTCCTTCCTTCTTGAGAACCTTGTTGGGCAGCAAATCTTGGCAAAATTGGTGCAAAAACTAGGCTCTGGACTCTGGGTTTTTCTTTTTTTTACGGGCCAGTTTAGGACTCCAGAAGTTGAGTGATGGCAACTGGACGTCTTATGGGGTGGAAACATTTCACTGCTCATCCAAGCAGCTCCCTCAGTCTGGGAAAAGTTGGTAGGAGGCTTCCGATTTACAGTTCACCTTGATTTCTCATCACCCTGGTCTGAAGAGGCTCGTGGGCAGACAGAGTCCTGAAGAGGCTGGTTAGATGCACAACGGTCTGGGGTGCGTGCAACCCTTCCTAGCAACCATTAAGTATGGGTTGTTAGTGGTGGCCTTCTTGGTGAAGTGGTTCTGGTTTGTCTTGGGATGGATGAAAGGGCTGCAGGATAAATGGGAGTCAGATCCCACAAGAAAATAAAAGGCCCAGTTGCCATGGCTCAACTCTCAGATAACTTCACCTGGATGACTGAGAGTTGCCACAGCCCGTTTAGGAAGTTCTCCTCCTCAGTTTGCTGGTTTAGCTATATTGCATCCTGCGTATGATGCTTTTCAGGAGCTTTTGGGCTGGGACCGAGTTAGTTTTCTGAGCTGGGGCAGCTGTCAGCCACCTCAGGAGCCAATGTCTTCAGTCTCTGTCTCTCTCAAAGTTTTGTGCTATTTGATCAGCAGCAGAAGCAATACTTATTGAATAAATAGGTAGCCAGAGACAGAGTTTTCTTAAAACCAAACAGCTATATTACAAACTGGACAAAAATATATCACAGCATCACAGAACTTATACAAAGTTCAACAGCATAACAGCATAAGACCATACATAACATTGACAAAATATATGACACAGAAACAGTGGGTGCCTTACTCACAGAAGGCCCAAATGAACAATGATTTACAGAACATTTTTATACATGTGTCTGTCCAATCATAAATGACATTACTTCATAGCTATTGCAACCCCTTGCATCAGTCAAAATTCATTATGTTAATTCTTAACATCTGCACTCCATTAGAAAAAAACTATACATTAACTCACAGTGACTTTGCACTTTTACAGACTCCATCTTTCAATCAATTAAATACATATCAGATATATATAGAACATCCTGTCTAATACATGTATTTCACTAACTAATATCTGACAATCTCAGATCTTTCTTCCACCTGACTTTCCCCCCCATTCAAGATTAGTGTTCGAGTTGCAGTGCTAGCAACAACGTCTGTTGGAAGTGGACAATTACAGGGATTTGTTCTGTCAGCTGTGCAACGTCAGCAATAGTGAAGCTAATGAACCAGTTAATAATATAAAAAGTTGACATTTCCTTTCCGATGTGGTGTAGCATCAAATTACACCTGTATAAATTTATAAGTATGTTTGTTTAAATCATAGGTCTAAATCATATTTAAACATATGTTTAAACATATTTAAATCATATGTTTTTAAATATGTTTAAACATGTTTAAATCATATGTTTATTTAAGTCATAAATACTCTAAATAAAAAAAAATACCCCACTGTTCTACATAAGAAGGACTCCAGGCGGCTGATGTCATTAAAAAGGCAATACTTAGAAGCTAAAAGCTGTAAAGTATATAAATATTTTTAAAAAATTAAAATATTAAAAGTATAAATAAAATCAAGGTTAAAAAGCATATTTAAAAGCAACAAGGCACAACAGTCCATTGAAACCCCCTTATCAGATAGCCAGGCGCTAAGATAGGCATGCCCAAAATTTGGCCCTCCAGATGTTTTGGACCACAACTCCCACAGTCCTTTGCCATTGGAAATACAGGCTTGGCATTCTGGGAGTTGTGGTCCAAAACATCAGGAGGGCCGAAGTTTGGACATGCCTGCGAGAATGCCTGCCTGAAGGGAAAGGTTCTTGGCTGTCTGTGGACGGACATCAAAGATGGGGTCATCCTGGATTTCTGTAGGAGAGCATTCCAGAGTCTGAGCGTGGCTATTGTGTCCCCACCAAAAAACACCTGTGAAAGCGTTGGGACCAAGTGAAGAAGCCTCTCCTGATGATCTTAAAATCCTGGCAGGCTCCTAAATCAAAATGCAGTCCTTGGGATAGTTTGGACCCAAGCCGTTTAGAGTTTTTTCATGTGCGCGATGTCCATTATATCTAGAAGCTCCTGGCTGGTACTGCTGGACAGCTCGGTGGTTCAAGATTGAGAGTTCAGTTCCTCACTGTGGCTCCTTGACAGGGGCTCGACCTGATGACCTATAGCAGTGGTTCTCAACCTGTGGGTCCCCAGATGTTCCTGGACTGCAACTCCCAGAAATCCTGGCCATCTCAGCTAATGATGAAGAATTCTGGGAGTTGCTGTCCAGGAATATCTGGGGACCCACAGGTTGAGAGAACCACTGATCTATAGCAGTGGTGGCAATCCTTCGGCACTCCAGATGTTCTGGACCACAACTCCCAGAATTCCGAGCCTATATTGCCAATGACAAAGGGCTGTGGGAGTTGTGGTCCAAAACATCCGGAGTGCCGAAGGATTGCTACCATTAATCTATAGCGGTGGTCCCCAACCCCCGGTCCGCGGACCGGTGCCGGTCCGTGGACCAATCGGCACCGGGCCGCCCGAGGAACTTCAAAATACACTAATCCCCTGAGAAAGCCTATTTGCAGTGAAGAGTATCTGTAGGGGGCGAGGCTGGTCCGTGTGGGTTTGTGTCATTGGTTTGCAAAGAGAGACCCCGCCTATTGCCCAAAGAGTGCGGGGAGGGGGTGCTGCTCCCTTTGGACATTAAGCGACGACGTCGACGAGGAGGAGGAGGAGGTAAGGCGGGGAAACGGGCAGGCGGGGAAGGGAAGGGAGAGGAAATCGAGGCTGATTTTCCCAGGCTTGGTCTTGTTGGCAGCACGCTCTCTCCCATTCCTTTGGAGAGCCTATACCTGCAGTCCTTAATGTTTGTGCCCGTGCTAGCGTCCATGTGTTCTCGCTTCACTGCGCCATCCAGAAAAGCCAAAGGGGGTGGTGGTCGTGGTGCTGCTGGCGGTGGCAGCGGCGGCGGGAGAGAGAGAGGAAGGACAAGGGAAAGCTTGAAACATGAGGACATCTTTGGTCATCTTTTCGTTCTCCGTTTCCACTCCAGCCGGCTTGGATTTTTTTTCTGGAGGGTCCCTGCCATCCAACTCCCGCCCCCACAATGTTGCGTTAATTTCGGGCGAATATTGGCGCGCTCTACACCTGCCCCCCCACCCGGTATAATCGTGTTCAAGGTGTGTGTGTGTGTGTGTGTGCGCGTGCATGCACGCAAGCGGGTGGGTGTGATCGTCTGGGCTCGCCTCCCTTCCTCCCCCTCCCCTCTCCTTGCTTTCTTTTTTCTCTCCTCCTCCCTCCCAAGTAGTTTTAGAGCTGGAGAAGGACGGGCGTAGAAGAATACATGCCCCCCCCTTTTAAAAAAATTACGGGCCAAGAGAAAGCGATCTCGCGCCAAGAGCCCTGTAAAATAAACAGTTGCAAGAGAAGGGAAAAGGGGGGGAGAGAGAGAGAGAGAGAGAGAGAGTGTGTGTGTGTGTATGCAAGCGGGTGGGTGTGATCCATCTGGGCTCGCCTCCCTTCCTCCCCCAAGAGAAGGGAAAAGGGAGGGGGGTTTGTGTGTGTGTGGAGGAGGAGGAGGAGGAAATGAGCAACGGTTAAGCGGAATCGGGATGGTCTCGGCGGCACTTGGGGAACCGGGAATGGAGGTGGGACGGGAAGGAGGGGTGATGGGGCTGTTGCCAGGAGGGCAAGAGGAGGCTGCTGGCGGCGGCGGAGGTCCCGCGAGCGGATGGTGACCCCCTTCCTCCTCCTCCTCCTCCTCCTCCTCTTCCTCGGTTCGCCAGGAGTCGTTCCGGTTGAGGCCGCCGGCGAGGGTGCCCTCCGCGTCTCCTCCTCCTCCTGCAGCCAGCCTTGCCCGACTCCCCGGCAGCCTATGGTTGGTTGGCTGCGCTCGCCGGGGCTCCTCTCGCGGCCGGCGTGACCGGGCCAGAAGGAAGGAGGAAGTGCCGCCGCCGCCGCCCGCTCCTCCTCCTCTTCCTCCTCCTGCTCTCAGGCTGCCGGCTTCAGCTCCAGTTCTCCTCTTCCGGCTCTTAAGGGTGGTGGGCGCCCGCCCGACTCCTTCTCCCCCACTACCACCACCACCCTCATCCTTCCCCTTGGCTCTCTCTCTCTCACGCCCCCCGTGGGCGTGCCCGCCCGCCCGCTTGCTTGAGGCCACCCTCCCTCCCTCTCCCTTCCTCCCTCCCCACCCCCACCCACCCCACCTGGTCTCCTCTGCCCCCCCAGTCCCCTCCCCCCTGCCCTGCCACCCTCCCCCCCAATTCCTTTGCCATGGCCACCCGCTCGTGCTGGGAGAAGGCACAGAATCAGAACGAGCAGCACCAGGCCATCCTGGCCAAACTCCTTTGGGAGGAGGACAACAAGTACTGCGCCGACTGCGAGGCCAAAGTTAGGAGGAGGGGGGCGAGGGGAGGGGGGTCTCACACCCTCGGGGAGAGGAGGGAGGGAGGAAGGGGGTTCAGTGGGTGGGGCGAACGAGGGGGGGGTCACGCGCGCACGTGCAGCAGCCGATCTAAGGGGAGGGAGAGAGAGGAGGAGGAGGGGCCTTTTAATTAAATTAAAATTATTAAATTAAAACAAGCGGGCCACGGAAAAATTATCAAACATTTACCGGTCCGCAGGGATAAAAAGGTTGGGGAGCACTGATCTATAGGGTCCCTTTCAGCTCTCTGGTTCCAAGAACGTTATTTCTTTTCTCTCTTCCACTTCCCTGAACAAGAAAAAAAATTGTGCACCTCTCACTTTCTTGTAAGCCTCTTACCATGGTGACAGCCATTTTTATTTTATCTTCCTCCATTTCCTATATCCCTTGCTAGGGTCTTACTACAGGCAAAGAAAATATAAGCTCAGTTAATAGTTCATAGGGCATATATCATCCTTCTCCTTTCTATAGGTGGAAACATTTTTTAAAAAGTTTAAAAATTAAAAAAAAGATAAAAATGTCATGGCACCTTCAATACTAATTTCTATATTTTTTAAAATGGGAGCTTTCGTAGACATGCCCACTTTATCAGACATAAGTTAAATACTTCTGGGACACAATCAAGAGCAACGTGGAAAATGACACAGGAATGTGAAATGCCATCTCTTTACAGCTTGGGGGATGCCAGTCATCATCATGATAACAGAAGGTATGTAACCTGTATATGATTGTAAGTCTTCCTGCTGTAAAGGTGTCTTTGTTTTCTAAGTCATCTGAAGGATAACTTCTCCAAAGATCCAACTTCTCACCATTTGCTTTTAAAAGGCATGATAGCAGCCACTGCAGGAATCTCTGAAGTGGCTGATCCTTACTCTTCCTTTTTCTGTCTTGCCGGCAGGGGAATGGCAACAGAGGCAGGCTCTGGGCTGTCCTCTCATGGTGATGGATGGGAAAGATTGGCTGGATGCCCGTCTCAGGTAAGGAAGGGAATATCAGAGAGAGAGGAGGAGGGGCTTAAGAACATAAGAACATAAGAAGAGCCCTGCTGGATCAGGCCAAAGGCCCATCTAGTCCAGCTTCCTATATCTCACAGTGGCCCCACCAGATGCGTCTGGGAGTGGACGAAACTAGATATCTGTCTGCCAAAACTAGATATCTGTTTCGGGACAGGTGCTCTCCCTGTCTTAGTTGCGGGGGGGATTTTTGAAAGAATGTCTTGTTCTCCATTATTTTTGCTACTGCAATGTCAAACCTTTCCTAGATTTCTTATAACATTACGAATACTACAAAGAAAGTGTGATGAAAGAAATATTTGTAAAGCCACCCGTTTTTGGGTTTGTCGTCGCACCACAGGTGGCCTGCCTGTCTCTGAACTTATGTCCAAGAAGGGGTAATGTTTTTCCCCCCTTCCTTCTTCTAGCAGCTTCTGTCCTTCGAGGAGGTGGCTGTTTATTTCACCTGGCAAGAGTGGGACCTCCTAGATCCAGGCGAAAGAGCTCTGTATAAGGAAGTCATGCTGGAGAACTACCGGATGGTAGCTTCACAGGGTAAGGACAGAATCCATGCCAGTGACCAGCATGCCCAAAGGTCTTTTTGATTCCTTTATAACCACCACCACCACCTCCTCCTATGAACAGCAGAGGAGGAAAGGGACCTTATGGGACATCATGGTCTAGCCCTGTCAGGGAAGCACACTGTGGGGATTTGAACCCTCAGACTCTGGCCCCTCAGCCAGAGACCTTAAGAATAGAATAGAATAGAATAGAATAGAATAGAATAGAATACTTTTATTGGCCAAGTGTGGTTAGACACACCCAGAATTTGTTTTGGTAAAAATACTCTATATAAAAGGAAATATAAGAATCATATAGTCAACAATAAAAACACAGTACAATACTACAATATAACCTATTATTTAAAAAGGAAGAAGAAATGTAAAAATTAATTATTCAACAGTTTGATAGCACTTGGAAAGAAACTATCTCTATATCTAGTTGTCCTAGTATGCAATGCCCTAAAACGTCGCCCTGAGGGTAACAATTGAAACAGATTGAAGCTATCTGGTGGGTGGATCACAGAAGTGTCCCTGGTTGGTTGATCAGCCCACACTGAATCAGCTCGACAATCTGTAGCAGAGCATTTCCACCTATAGCAGGGCCTTGTAAATCTCTGCAGAAAAAGGCGGTATTTTTTTATTTTTTTTGTTTACATTTAATATTTAATATTTAATATCACTTTAATATTATTTTTATTTTATTTTTGTTTTATTGTGTTACTATTTATGGTTTTATTGTATAAATTGTTTGAATGTATTAATTGTTGTAAATTGCCCAGAGTGGCCTTGATGCCAGATGGGCAGTATAAAAATCCAATAAATAAATAAATAAATAAATAAATAAATAAAATTGTTTGTACTCCACCTTTGTCCTTAAAAAAGATTCCTCAAGGTGGCTTACAGACACAGAAGTACAGTGGTACCTCATAAGACGAATTTAATTCGTTCCATGGGGCAATTTGTTCTATGAAAAAATGGTCTTGTGAAGTGCTGTTTCCCATAAGAATGCATTGAGAACCAATTAATCTGTTCTGAAGGGAACAGATTAATAAGTTTTCAATGCATTCCTATGGGAAGGCTGCCTCAAATCCCCTTAATCAACGGACAGCCGAAGGCTGTTCTGCCTGCAGCCGACAGACAGCTGATTTTGACAGCTCCAACCTGTCTGTCCCTGCTGTGTGGAGCAGCCTTCAGCTGCCGGTGATTCAAGGGGTTTATCCCCAACCCAACAAAGTGGGAGAAGCTTTTCCCCTTCTTTGCTAGGTTGGGGCAGGGGAAAATCTTCCCTTCTTTTGCTGGCTGCGGCTTCCTGTCCCCTCCTCCTTTTCAGTCACCCAAAAGCTGAAAGGAAGAGGGAACTACAAGCTGGGGGGAAAGACACTCTGAGCGCCCCAAAGCAGCTCAGTGTGTCTTTTCCCCAGCGGCTTCAGCAATGATCCTTGCCCAAGCCTCCCGCCGCCACTTCCCTCGCAAACAGCCCGGGCGATGGAAGCGAGACGAACTTCTGAAGGGGCTGCCTGGGAAGCACACCTCTTGCCTGGCAGCTGCTTCCGAGGCTTGGCTCTCCTCCATGGCCAGGGCTGATTGCGAGGGAAGCAGCGGTGGCGGCTGTAACGGAAAATGTGGGGGATTGCTCCTCTGCCTAGACCCATCTGCAATCAATCAACCGCAGCTGCTTGAAAGCTGGCGTCTGGAGAAGTCAAACCCCAAATGGGTTCTTTAAGAATCCTCCAGCTTTTCTCTAAAATCTTTCTCACTCACCAGAATAATTATGCAACAAGGCACCTTCACTTCCATAATAAGTAAAAAGTGTTTATTTGACTAAGAAGGATTTCACAGGAATATTCTCTTACTGAAAAATAAAGAACGGTTTCCCTTCCTAACATAATAGCTGAGAAATATGTGTAAATCAGAAATCAAAAGCATGGATTTATAGCAACCCGTTGGGATATTTTTGGAAACTTGGTTGTCGCAACTTTCTTTCTTTCTTTGAAAGGAATTCCCAAACCAGACCTCATCGGCTGGCTGGAAGAAGGGGGAGAAGATCTATTTGAACAGAGGTGGTCAGGAGGAAGCTGCTTAGGTACGTAGAGCTAAAATGCTGAAAGTGTTCTATTAATATTTCAGCTTGTGATTATTCAGTCGGAATCATCAACGTATTCAAAGCTTGACCAGACAGGCCACAAGAGGGAACCAGGGGCCATATGCTATGTATAAGGCTAAAATACAGATAGGGAAAGGGATATGGGGACAGTTAAAGAATAGAAAGAACATCAGGTTTTTAACTGGAAGTGCAATCATGGCATCTGGACTTTTTTTCTTGATAAATTGAAAACTTTCACGACTCATCCAAGCAGCTTTGTCACTCTGAGGAAGCTGAATTATAAATTGGAGGCCTTGCGATTAACTTTCCTCAGACTGATGAAGCTGTTTGGATGAGTAACTAAATGTTTCGATCTCTCAAGAAAATAAATCCAGTTGCCGTGACTCAGCTTCCAGATAACCTCACCTGGATGACCGAGAATCTTCAAAAATATCAGGTTTTTAAAGTGGGGAAATTGAGTAAGATGTATGGGTACCCAGGGTGAAGGAAGCACTATATTCTGTTGTGTTGTTTATGTGTACAATTTGTATTTTAGTTATGTTTTTTTAAAAGCTATGTACAGTAATGTCTCGTAAGATGAATTCAATTCATTCTATGAGTCAATTTGTCTTATGGAAAATTTGTCTTATGAGGCATGGTTTCCATGGCTACTTCGATCCATCTAACCCTGGGTTGAGGACCTGCAGCCATGGGTTCAGAGGCTTCAGGGGATGGGGAGCGCTCCCTTGAAATCTCCATGGTGAGAAATTCCACAATATCTGCTTATTAGTGGCTAGGGCAGTGATGGTGAACCTTTTAGAGATTGAGTGCCCAAACTGCAATTCAAAACCCACTAATTTTTTTGCAAAGTGCTAATACAGTAATTTAACCTGTATACAGGTGGCTATGAAGGGGAGATGTCGGGTGCCCACAGAAAGGGCTCTGAGTGCCACCTTTGGCACCCGTGCCATAGGTTTGCCATCACTGGGCTAGGGGTTTGCCCTATCTGCCCCAAAACTCAGTATTCCTGTGTAAATCTCATTAAATGCCACTTAGAAAATTACTTCTCTGGTGCCATTAAAAAACAGTCTGGCTTTTCCGTTAGCGTCAGCCTCAACTTGGTCACTCACAAGCCATAAATCAGGGTAATTACTTTAGCAAGCTTTTAAATAGCTGAACAGATTTATAGTCTCATAGCAGGCCTCATTAGGGAGATCATCCCACCGCTGCCACCATGCACCAAAATGTAGAGGGGGGTCAGTCTCTAAACAGTTTCTTTTGCAATAAATCAACTCGCAGCTGATCGTTAAAGCAAGATCCTGGAGACTTAAAACCCCTTCCAAAAATAGAGTGAGTTCTTTCACATTCCCCGGCGTAGCTGTGAAGGAAAAATCACACTTATCAAAACAGAAATCAAACAGGCAACAGGCACCCTGGCTTGAATATTAATTACGGCATTTATATAACAACAAGATTTCACAGTAATATTTCTCTAACTTGAAAATAATAAAGATGTTTCCCTCCTTAGTTACATATTGTTTTCCTAAGAGGCTAAGCCTCTCCCTACTTCTGATTTCTACATTGTTAAAAAGTCAAAGGAAAAATACTAAGCAGACTCATTCTGAATCATTCTGATGGAAAACATTTTTTCTCTCTCTCTCCTGCTCTGCGCAGCTCCCGACAGTTCACAGCCTGGGAAAAGCAGTCACATGTCTTCTCAGTCCAATCAGAGTTCACTTGCTAGTTCTGCTCTAGCCATGTTTACATTCTTTAAAGATTATAAATCTACAACAGAAGTCCACCAGAACCTTAGAATTCACATTCTTTTAAGCTGAGAGAGAGAGAGAGAGAGAGAGAGAGAGAGAAAGAGAGAGAGAGAGAGAGAGAGAGAGAGAGAGAGAGAGACAGAGACAGAGACAGAGACAGAGACAGAGAGAGAGAACGAGGGAAGAGAAGCAGGGAGGGGGAGGGAGAAAAAATGCTCCTGAGTAGGAGGGCAAGGAGCCAAGGAAGGGGGTGTGGTGTGGTGGCAATGGAAAGTCAGGGAACAGTAGAAATCCGGACCAAATGTCTGGGTGGGTGGGTGGACAAAAAAAAATTCCCCTGAACCCGCTGTCACAGGCGGCATGTTGGGAGGCTGGCGGGGAACTGCTGGGTGATTTCTGATGGCGCCGCAGGCTACTGGTTGCCAGTGGTCTATGGGTTGTGCAGGCCTGCTGTATAAGGTTCAATGTAGTAATTCCTATTTCCACAATGACTTTACCTTAAATGGCCACCAGAGGGACCCAGAGCCCATGCTAGACATTCGTGTTCACTTTTATTGGGGAGTTTTGACACCCAAGGAGCTTGGCATCAATCCCCTGTGGATATGTGAGAAGGTGTTCTAAGTTCCAGCCGAAGTCACAGGGAGGGAAAACATGGTTCTCCTTGGTACAAGGGCAAAATAGAGGAATCTAAAGCTTCTGAATCTTCCTGAAACTCCTGACAGGATATTATTTCTCTTTTTATCTCCCAAATCCAGGGGACGAGAACTGCCAGAAGACATCTCTTGTGTCATGGGAAGTTAAGGAGGCTGAAACAGGAAGAAAGATATTTAGAAGTCCAAAAGGACCAGAGAATGACATGGAAAGGAACTCTAACAAACGAAAGAGAAAGTCCTCTGGTTTTCAAGAGGCAGACAGCAAATTAAAAAGAAATGGCATAATCCAGTCAGGACCAAAACAATATGCAGGCCTGGATCCCGGAAAAGATTTCAACGACAGTGCAACACTTTCCAGTAAAAGAAGTCACAAAGGGAGGAAACCTTGTCAATGCACTGCATGTGGGAAAAGCTTCATCTGCAGTTCCAGCCTTGCTTTACATCAAAGAACTCACACCGGAGAGAAGCCGTACAAATGTATGGAATGTAGGAAGAGGTTTGGTAAGAAATGGGTCCTTAGGCAGCACCAGAGGATTCACACGGGGGAGAAACCCTTTCAGTGTGCCAAGTGTGGAAGGAGCTTCAGGCAAAAGGGGGACCTGAGGCTGCATCAGAGAACTCACACAGGGGAGAAGCCATATCAGTGCCAGGAGTGTGGGAAAAGATTCAGTCAGAAAGGGCACCTACGAGGGCATGAAAGCGTTCATACAGGAGGGAAACCATATCAATGTATGGAGTGTGGAAAGAGCTTCAGTTATTGTGGGTCCCTTCATGCCCATCAGAGAACCCACACAGGGTTGAAACCATATAAATGTATGGAGTGTGGGAAGAGTTTAAGCGATAGTGGGTCTCTTACTACCCATCAGAGAACCCACACAGGGGAGAAGCCATATAAATGTATGGAATGTGGAAGGAACTTCAATCAGAAAGGAGTCCTTAGGCGGCATCAAAATATTCACACCGGGGAGAAACCATATAAATGTATGGAATGTGGAAGGACCTTCAGTCAGAAAGGAGTCCTTAGGCGACATGAAAGTATTCATACAGGGGAGAAACCTTATAAATGTACGGAATGTGGAAAGAGATTTAGTCGGAAAGAGAACCATAGGCTGCATCAAATGACTCACATAGTAGAAAAACCCTACAAATGCATGGAGTGTGGAAAAGGCTTCAGTCATAAAGGCACATTTAGGCTACATCAAAGTAGTCACACTGGGAATAAACCCTATAAATGCACACAGTGTGAGAAATACTTCAGTCAGAAAGGGATTCTTAGTCGGCATAGAAAAACTCACACAGGGGAGAAGCCATATAAATGCCCCGAGTGTGGAAAAACCTTCAGCCAAAAAGCGATCCTTAGACGACACCGAAGAACTCACACAGGGGAAAAGCCATATAAATGCCCCGAGTGTGGGAAAAGCTTCAGTCAGAAAGCAAGCCTTGGCCGACACCGAAGAACTCACACAGGGGAAAAACCGTATAAATGCATGGAGTGTGGTAAGAGTTTCAGTCTGAAGGGGAATCTTGGGCGTCATCAAAAAAACTCACACAATAAAGAAGCCATATAAATGCATGGTATGTAGAATGAGTTTCAGTCAGAAAGGCATTATTGTGCAAACGGGAGACATAAATGCATGCTGTCTTCATACAGCCGCTTAGCAACAACAAGAAATAAGTTACTAATAAATGGGTTGAGCAACAAATTGTTGCAATCTAGATGAGGTGATCCTAAGATTCCTCCATTGGCCGACAGTTTTCTCTAGCATAAGGCATTCTGAGAAGAGAATTGGGACCCTTGTTGAAGCACACACAACTGGGACACAGCATATTTTCTCTCTCTACAGCTTTGCAAAAAGAGAGTGTTTGAGTCTTAGTAAGGTCCCTCGGAACTACAAGCAATGTGGGACTGGGGGTTCGTCTCTTCTTACTGAAACGTTGTATATGGTGGCTTCCAGAAATGTACCCATCCCAATACTGTTCTACCTCAGCAAGTTAGGGTTTAGATTTTTCGGCTACAGCTGTCAGAATTCTGACTCCTGGTAAATTGGGGTAGTTCTAATGACAAAACTGAAAATCTCACACCTAATTACCAGTTCATGGTCTGTATCACAGTCTGCTCTCATTCTGGTTTGATCAGTGACAATGCATCGTCCCTTCTTCCAGTTACAGTGGTACCTTGTATAAAGGAATTAATTCCTTCCAAATGAAATTATGTTAAGCAAATTTTCCTTTATACAAATTTCCCATAGAAATGCATTGAAAACGGAGTAATCCCATTTTTATATTGTACGGGTTTGCCCCATAGGCAATTCTGTTAAGCAAATTTCCCCTATCTCCAGAATTTTTTATGTTGTAGAAATTTTATGTTATATAAACTGTTTGTTATGCAAGGGTCCACTGTACATTGTCTATTTAATTTTTATACTGGCCGTCTGATTATGTCCATCTGTATAATCATCTGTGCAGTTCCATGAACCACATATTTGCAATAAACAAGTTGTTGACTTCCCAAAATCCTCAGTCACTTCTGTTTATTTAGGATATGTTCTGGAAAAAGTAAGATAGACCACCACCTCCCACAAGAATTTGCGAAGTGAGATCAGGCTTGTTTTGAGTATCCCAGATGTGTATAGAAAATATGCATAACTTTATAGGATTAAATTCGGAAGAAAAAGGTAGAACAAGGTGCCTTTGCCAGCAAAACAGGAAGTTCCTTTTCTGTAAGCATTCTTGATTCACAAGCTGTGTTATATACTAGATGTTGATATTTCAAAGTCGTCTTAAGCTTTCGTACAGTCTCATCACCTTCTGGACAGCAGTGACACAATAGAGACAAACATAATTAGGGATGGGCACAAAGTGAAATTGAAGGGATTCCCCCCGGGTTACCTGCCGCTTATCGCTTGAGCCAGAGCTGGAATAACCACGCCAGAGTTTCGTGCAACGGAGAAATGTTTTACTTCTTTGCAAAGAGACTCTCAGTCGAATTGCTTCGAAAAGCTGAGAGCCCCGAACAATAAAACTTTTACAGTCTTTATAGCATACATTCGCCAACACCCCTTCTTATCAGCAAAACAACAAGGATACATCTGGACCAAGAAAACGGACAAAACAGATCAAAGGAATACATTGTTAGCACATCATTTACAAATCATCCTGACAGTTCATTGACAAGGGAAGGCATCAGTCTTACACAACAGCGCCATCCAGCCTTATAATTCCTGGAAGCCCCCTATTGCGCTATCAGATAAGTTTGAGTTGGCAATTTTGTGACTTGGCAAAACAGGATGCAGGTTCAGGGAGATATGTCGTGCTTTTGAGCCACAGTTTGATGTAGGGAGAAGAGGTGAATTAAAGGACATGGCTCGGATCGAAAGATAGACCCAGAGCGCAGCCATTTTACCTACCATGGTTGTGTATATATGCTTATGCCAGATATTGAAATATTCCTATCATATTCCCTCCTCTTCAAATTAGACAATTAATTTGTACGCAAATTAATTCGTCTATAGACAATATACTTCTTAATATTCAACAAGATAATAAACTTAAGGTCAGTAACTAACAAAGAATAGTAGCAGAACATACAGAATTACATAAACATAAACATAAAAAGCAAGGTACCACATCTTTTGTGAAAAGTGTGCGGATCCCACTCTAAGCAGATGAGTCCAGTATGCTTACATTAATATATAGGAGTGTAAGTGAAACACCATTTTCCCAGGTCCACATTTCGAATCAAATACCTATAAGGATAAATGCCATTCGTGGCCAACTAATTCATATGTGTTTGTCCAAGTAAAAATGTGGGAGGGACTGCCCTTTGCCATTTTATGTTCTGCCATATACCCTTTTGGCCATGCACGTTTCAGACTGACAAAATAGCTGTCCTCCCCCTTATTTTGTGAGACACTTCAAAGAGAGGGTATGTGTGTGAAAGATGCACAAACACATCCCCATCCTTTGCACAACTTGTTTGAACCACAGGGGTCCCAAACTTCTGGATTGCCTGTTCTGGCCCCTTTCATGTAGGTAGCACAAACACTTGCCATTTGACTTGTATGCATTCACCCATGTAGCTGATCCACAGCGAATTCCTAGGCCTTTTCCAAGTGCATTATAGGCGTCAAACCAAATGACTGCCCGCTTGCCACTGTTCTGTAGGACAGTAGTGGAGTTTATATAGTAAAGAAAACCCCCACCTTCAGGATTGTCCCTTCTAGGTACTCCAGTCCTAGGCATTCCAGCCCAAATCATGTACCTAAATCTGTGTGGGACCCCAGGCTCATAAAAAAACGCTCTCCAGACAAGGTTTTACATATGTGATACATCTTGTCCTGATTTAGACACATTGTACCCGCTTGTGGACATTCTATTGGGCGCTGGGTGAAATAAACCAAAGTGTTTACCACTTTGTCTCCCTGAGTAGCTGTACCAACACAAAGCTTACATTCTTCTATACCTTCAGGTTGAGCAGCTAAACAAACAGATCGAAATAAACCAAAGAACAATCATTTCCACTAATTTGAGCATCCTATTAACCCTTTGCATCCAATTATTATTAATTGGCAACTCTCACAACATATAAACCAAAGTTATAACAAGTTAAATTCAGTTTAGAAGACACCTTCTAAAAGTGCTGAGGCTCCTTTAAGAACTTTGACAGCTGCAGAGCTTTCTACAGCTCTTTGACAGCTCGCTGACTGCAATAGTTCCAGGCGCTTAAAGAGAAGGCTGTTTAAATTTCAATGAAGGAAGAATACCTGCATTAAAGCATGGTCTCGCACAAAATAAATATGGCTTTAACTTGTAGCTGGAACAAATCCGCTCGCCTTCCTAGCTGTAAAACCCCCTCCCTCCTCTTCTTGTGGGGGGGTGGATTTAAAAGGCAGGAAGTTTAAAAGCTGAAAGGAAAAAAGTCAAATCTTCTGGAAAGAATTTCTTGACAAGCACACACAGAGGAAGGACCAATATTTTACTTTGGCCTCCCAATGTCTGAAGTAGCTTTCTTGGAGATTAGTTTCAAGCTGTCATCTGGGCTTAGATACGAAGTCCACAAGTCCAGTCCGCGCTGGTTCCCTCTGGTCTGGTCTGGTCTGGTCTGGTCATCTTTGGTCCTCTGCGTCTGGCACGCATCGGCATCTGCCAATGGCTCAAAACAGTTGATGATTTCACTAGATTTAAAAACAGCCTGTCTCTGTTCTGGCGAAGAGGGTATAAAAAGTTGCAAGTCTGCTGGCCGCGTTTCAAAATAAAAGTCAGTGGCTGTTTTAAACCCACTCTCTCTCCCATAAAGAAACACGCACACAAAAAGGAAAAGGAGGCAGGAAGACAAGATTTCAATCTGTCAACCTGAAGTGCAGAGTGAATTATCAGGCTGCTTGGGGACCGTCGGAATTGCCAAACGCAGCCGTCAGCTGGGCAAGGATGCGATGATCACAGACCTGATTCGCGTGGATTCCCTCTGTTCCAGTTGATGCTGGCTTAAGTCGTCTGCTGCCGATGGGACATCACGGGTCTGGTCTCTCTCTGCCACAGGGTCGCCTCTGGGGTGGACCTCCTCGTCTGCTGGTTCTGATGCCTCCAACTCGAGACACATGTGGTGAATTCAGGGGGAGAAGTCATCGTGATGATGTTGGTTGGGCCGCAGGACGGCAGAGCCTCATCCCATGCTGGCTTTAACTCCCTCGTCCGGCGGTACCCAATGCTGCATGGCGATAGGGGCGATGGTGACGAATGGCCTTACAGAGGGGTCCTCAGTTTGGCATCCACGACCAGCGCTGTCAGCCTTCCAACCCAAATCGACTCCTTAACCCGGACACAATGGATGGATGGTCTTCTTCCCCAGGAAAGTGTTCCCTCCAGGGTTTATCTGTGTAAAAAGAGACAGACAGACAGACACAAACACATATACACACAAAATTGGCCGAGCAACCTGAAAGTCTCGAAATATTCACTGCCCATCATGTTGAACTTTAAACCATGGCGAAACGTCATCTCTTCATTAGTTCTTAACAAGTTCAACTTAAAACAATATGTCACTGGTGCGTCTGGGCTTCCAGTCTGCAGTTTGCATTTTCATAACAAAGTGAGAAGGTTCACTACAGAATTGTTCTTGAAAGACAAAAAAATTTCACCCCTGCCATGGAGTTCCGTGTGCAGAAAGAAGAAAAGAAAGAAAGAGAGGAAAAAACAACAACTGTTAAGTCCATTAAAAAAAAAACCTCTTTTTCTTCAGGGAAGCTCCTGAGGCAAGGTGTGGCTTAAAAGCTGCACGTGCTATTTGCATTTTAATGGCTAGGCAGCCTTTTACTGCCTAGAGCAAAAAGATAATTCCTTTATTCTCCTGTGGTGAATTAGCTTGAAAGAGTCATTAAAATAACAAGTCAATTCATTATCCCTGTATCTTTGAACTTCCAAGGGCCTATGAAGAAAAGTGTGGATTGTGCTGAATAAACAAGGCCCCTCTCTCCTTTTAAGGTGGCACGGAAAATCGTGTTAGTCTTTTAGCTGGAAATGGGGGAAAACCTTCTCCTGGGTCTTTGATTAATTAATACACTGCTTTTTCATCCCGAAGCGGGAGGCTGAATACGCTGATTTTGGTGGGTAAAATCCCACTCTCTCTTTTCTTGTCCTTAAAATAACAGCTTAGCGCTTTCTTCTTTCCTTCGTTCCTGAGAATCTCCTTGTGCTTTAAGTTAAATTACCCTGTTTTTCCTCAAAGGTTCTCAGCTGCTTTTGGAAAGGAAAAGGACATTCATTCAACTCTCTGTATGATATCTCATGGATATTGCCAGCTTCCAGAGTTGGCGTGGTCTCTGATTCAAATTTTCTGCTCTTGATTGTGAAGAATTTTAAAAATAATATCTCTGCCAATCCGTCCGTGCTACACACAATAAACAGTGGCTCCCTCAAGATCTCTATAGCAGTGCTCCCCAACCTTTTTGTCCCCACGGACCAGTAAATGTTTGATGATTTTTCCGTGGCCCGGGGCTGGGGGTGGGGGTGGGGGGAGATGGGGGGTGGGGGTCGGGTGGGGGGCAGGGGGAGGGTGTGTGGGGGGGGGAGGGGAGGAGGGGGGGCGGGGGGGCTTGGCGTGTGTGCCTTGCGGGGGGGCCATGGGAGTGGCGGCGGCGGTGGCACTCGCCAGCTGGGGGCGTCGGGCGTGCCGCTCCCCCCCGCGCGCACGGGCGGGGTGGGGGGGAGCCCGGGGCTCCTGGGCAGGCGGCCCCCCGCCTCCTCCTCTTGTCGGCGGCCCCCGCCTCCTCCTCTTGTCGGCCCGTCTCGGTGGGGCGGCGCCAGCGGCGGCTCGGCGGTCCCGGTGGCACCCTCGGGCTGGAGCCGCCACCGCATCGCCTTGCCTCCGGCTGCGGCCTTCGGGCGGGCGAACGGGAGGGGGGAGGGGAGGGAGGCCGGTGGGGGGGTGGAGTCTCTGCGCCGCCCGGTTCCGCTTCCAAGGAGGGACCACTGCCTCCATGCGCGCGCGCACATACAGACACACACGTTACAACCGCCGCCACCACCGCTCCTTCCCACCCAACCCACCCACCCGCAATAACCTCCCGCCATGCATGTCCCGTCGGGGGCGGGCGGGTGGGCGGGTAAGGCAGGCAAGGCAGCTGCGGAGCGCCCCGCCCGCCCGCCCGGCCACGTGCGCCCCGGGACGGGCTTGGGACGGGCTGCGACGGGGCGGTCCCGCCCCCCCATACCTTCTTCCCCCTCGGGCACCCACCGCGCTCGGGACCCTGCAATGCCGTGGGCCGGGGGAGGGTCGCGCCGGCAGGCAGACACCTACACACACAAAACACACAGAGGGACTCACCGTTCCCGTCTTCACCGGCAAACTCCGGTTGGGGGGGGCTGGGGGGCCCGGCCTCTCTCTCTCTCTCTGTGTGTGGGGGGGGCAGGGGACGGGAGCGGCCGCTCCTTCCTTCCTTCTTCCTCTCCCAGTGGAGCGGCGGCGGCGGCAGCTCCTCCAGCCTTCCTCCTCCACCGGCCGCCCGCGGGAGAGAAGAGGAGGAGGAGTAGGGCGGCGGAGGAAAAGGGGAGGAGCCTCCCCGGCCTCCCCAGGCGGCCCGGTGCGGGGTTGGGGACCACCGCTCTATAGTCAGGCAGTTATCATGGGATGGAAATACCTCCTAACACTAAAAATGGAATTCAGGGTTGCACATGCTGGGCTCCCATCTAGTGCTGCCTGTTTCCCCATCTCTCTTGCAAAATGCTTTTTCATCATGTCGTGTGCCTGTATCTGGGCATCTGGAAAAGGCACAAGCTGTTCTTTCTCGTTCCTATTCATTCATGCCCCCTTTCTTTTCCTCCTTTCTGCTTCACCTCCTTTTCCTTCTATCTCTCCTTATTTGTCCTTCCATCATTTCTCGGGTTCCTTCCTCTGGGTTTGGGTGCAGCTTCAAGGAGTGATGCTGAATCAGTTTTTACTTGGATGCAGCTTACTGATAGAGGTTTAAAACTGCTTGCTGCTTCTTTAGGGCATAGGATTGGCCTTTTTTTTTTTGTTTTTTTTAAAAAGAGTGTTTCTTAGGTGTTTTTCACCTCCTAAGTTCGACTACGGGACTTGATCTTTTAAGGAATGTTATTCTCAAATGCCTTATGATGTTTTTATTTAAAATGTCCCTTCGGCTGGTAAATTTTGTTGTGTAACAAGCCAGCCTAATTTATACAAAACATATAGGATGTTACTTTCTTCTAAGTACCTAAAAACATTCTTCCTAATGTCAATATTTCCCTTGGCCTTTTAAAATAGCTGGCGGGGTCTTCGATTTGGTGGAATTTTTTTTTTATATTAATTAACTAATCGCATTCTTGCAATTTCATACACCTCTTGCTAGCAAGCCAAAATTGTTTTATCCTTCTTGAGGGCTGGAATCAGGGTGGTAATGTCCTGGATTCTCTTAGCCAAGAGGGGTTCTTCTTAAAAATTACATTCGTTCCTGTTTCATTTAATACCAAGGTCATTTTTCCTGGTGGCTAAATTGCAGTTTGCCATGAAGCACATCAAAAAGGGGTGGATGATTTGCTTTGGTCTGTCCCCATTTTAAAAGTTCTTATTCGTGTGCCTGTTACATAATGGGACATCTGAGTCCTGTCTGTGTTGACACTTAGGATCGCTAACCCTGCTTACATTTAATCGTTGCTTGTGTCCTCAATCTTCCTTTGTTCAAGAAATTCCTCATGTCTCCCTGCTACATCATACGCCCTTAAAGGATATCACTGCCTCTTTGTAAGGCATGATTTCCTACTTCCACCACCGATTCCTGGCACTTCTGCCACTCTTTGATAGTCCACTTCTCCCCATTCAACATTTCCTTTTATTCTATGACAGAATTCCTCTTCACTTTCCTCTTCTTGTTCCTCATCTCTCTTGGGGGCCCCTTTCCCTGTTTCTTGCTCATATTTTGGTGGTTTGCCTGACGGTCCTGGCTATGGAAGATCTTTTGGTGTGGGGAGATCATCTTTTGGAAGGGAAACGGGTGCTGGACCTTGCAAAGGCAAAGCTGCAGGAAGGGGGGCCGCTGGATTCCCAGGAGGGATAGCCGCAAGATAAGGAGGTGGTGGGGTGAAGACATCGTAATCTTCAGGACGGCTTTCTAAAGCTGCCTCCTTTTTCTTCAAAGCCAATAGCTTAGCTTGGGGTTGCAACTCTCTACAAAATTGAATCCATGAAGGATTTTCTTCACATTTCCTTTCCAAACTTCAATATAGGGAATGTGTTCAGGGCAGTTTTTGAGAATTTTTAACCACAGTTGCCTGATGATACTTTCATTAAAAGTCCCTTTTGGTGTCCAATCCGTCTGCAACACTGGCTACTCAATCTGACACAAAGTCTGCATTCTTTCTCTCTTAATTTTTGATCCCAAAGTCATAGTTCCTGATTGTAGAGTGCCAAATTAACAGGAACAGTCCAGGGGAGATGTTGGCTTGCTTGAATCTTGCCCCATGGCTTTTTAACAATTTTATTTAGGCTATTTTCCTAAATTTCTCCCACACAATGCCACTAGACCCGCACCTGAATTTTACACAATTTCACACACACTCCACTCGATTCTGACAGCGACTCGGTGGGTCGCCCCAAACGAGAACTGCGCTTGTCCACATTCGCTCGGTTAGGGAGGTGCTAGACTCCAACCTTCAACACACTCACAGATTCACTGGGTCAGTGGCCACTCAAATCACCCACATTTCACAATGCCACCCAACCTGTTCTGGAGCCCACTGCCTACCCAGAACCTTATTTCTACTATTCTAAAACTTTGACAGCTGAGAATTTCTTCTTGCCGCCACACACCAAGTGGGTCTCCTGCCCCACTTGAACCCTTGAGGTGTTAGAGCACTGCTCTTCTCCCCTCTTCTAAACTACAGAACCACCGTTCTGCCAACCCTTTACATGCCAGGAGGTCACCCCCCAGCCTAGGGATCCCAGAGAATTACTCTCCTTCCCGCTGCCCATACCAAACAACATTTACTTATTTCACAAGGTATGTGAGGACATATACACACTGCCCTTCTCCTCCCCAATAACTCAGAACCGTCGTTCTGTTACCCTTTTACACACTTCAGAGGCTCACCCCCGAAGTTCCCACTTTGGACCGGTCCGATATCTTACAAAATTCCTTCACGAACTCTTCCCCAGCCGGCAATCAGCAGTTTCTCCCCGAGCGGTCCGTCTCCACCACCACGTTAAGTGAAGAATTCCCCTTTTTCAAAATGAAAAGGTGCGCGCTGGAAATCTTCCCAAATCGCTGGCTGTTCGGCCCCGCTCAGTCTGGCCTCTGGCTCTGAAGGGAGGGCGATCCCGGCACGAGCCCCCAAAATGAAGGGATTCCCCCCGGGTTACCTGCCGCTTATCGCTTGAGCCAGAGCTGGAATAACCACGCCAGAGTTTTGTGCAACGGAGAAATGTTTTACTTCTTTGCAAAGAGACTCTCAGTCGAATTGCTTCGAAAAGCTGAGAGCCCCGAACAATAAAACTTTTACAGTCTTTATAGCATACATTCGCCAACACCCCTTCTTATCAGCAAAACAACGATACATCTGGACCAAGAAAACGGACAAAACAGATCAAAGGAATACATTGTTAGCACATCATTTACAAATCATCCTGACAGTTCATTGACAAGGGAAGGCATCAGTCTTACACAACAGCGCCATCCAGCCTTATAATTCCTGGAAGCCCCCTACTGCGCTATCAGATAAGTTTGAGTTGGCAATTTTGTGACTTGGCAAAACAGGATGCAGGTTCAGGGAGATATGTCGTGCTTTTGAGCCACAGTTTGATGTAGGGAGAAGAGGTGAATTAAAGGACATGGCTCGGATCGAAAGATAGACCCAGAGCGCAGCCATTTTACCTACCATGGTTGTGTATATATGCTTATGCCAGATATTGAAATATTCCTATCAAAATGCTGTTTCATAACAAAAGAAAACGACACAAAGAAGCAGCATTTCTTACCAAATGGTGTTTTTTGTTGTTGCAACAAACCATTTTGGGGGGAAAGTTTAAAAAATAACCTCAGGGCTTTTTTAAAAACTTTTTTTTTCATTTTCCAACCCCCCCTCCACGAACCATTTCATTAGTGGTTCATTTTGTATGTTTTCTTTTAAAAATTGTATAAAACGAAACAAAAAATGCGGGGGGGGGGGGGCGGCGGCAGAGAAATAAAACATAATTTTTTCGTTTCCTGCCCATCCCTAAAAATAATCTGTGCAAAAATGATCACAAAATTTTCACATGTTGCAATTCCATTACATTCAATGGTACAGCCCAGCATTCAATATTGTAAGATGGACACCACCAAGTTGTTCCTTATTTTGCTGATCACCATTGTGCATTGTGAGCTCCAGATTCTTTGGCTTGGCTCCTTCCAAAGGTCCTTGCAAGGGTATTTTGATGTAAATTGTAATCCTTCTCTACAGCCTTAACTTCTCCCAAGCAGTATCTAACGAAGATGGCCTGAGGCTAATTATGCAAAATAATGAGAGATCTGCTGGGTGCATATTGAAAAGAAAGAGAGACCACGGGAGAACCCTGCACATCACAGACATTTAACTGGGTAGAATTAGAGACAGTATTCAGTGTATATTATGGTCACTTTCTCTCCCTGAATCAGGAGTTTTTTTCTCTCACTGATTTTGGACTGGAAACTCAGCAGCCCAAATCCGAGCTAATGCTGGACCCAAACAGAAAGGATTCGAGCGGGACGGGAGAGGAGAGATTCGGCCTGTCGTCCCTTCAAGGGTTAATGCGACAGACTCGTAAATTCCTAGAGAGGCAGGAAGCTTAAGGCCGGCGAGGAAGGAAAATAAACTACGCACCTCTTCCGGTCTTCCGGGAAAGAAAGAGGAAGACCCCCCCCGTTGCTGTCTATGGGGAGGAGGACCAAGAGGTAAAAAAAGGGTGGTGGGGGGGAGAGGGATGGGGGGGGGAGGAAGGTGAGCCAAAAAGACCTGGGGAAAATATTCTGCTCCTTCCCCATCTTCCCTCCTGGGATCCTTCTCAAGGGAGCTCCTCCTGGCAATCCTGGTGCAGCTGAATCTGGTTTTTTTTCCCCTCCCCACCTTCCAAGCCAATTTGTTTTTAAATCGCTTCCCCGCAAATCAGGCCAGTCAGGGCGAGGCTGAGATGGGGTGGGGGGGTGGGGAAGCCTTTCTGCCTCTGGGGAGTCGGGGGGGGAGCTTTTCCCACCCCACCCCACCCCCCAAAATATCTAGTCATTATGCAAGCTTTCTTCCAGCCCCTCGGTGGAAAAGAAACAGCAGTCCAGGTGTGTGTGTGTGTGTGTGCGCGAGACAGAGAGAGTGGAGTGAGTGAGTGGATGAATGAATGAATGTGTGTGTGTGCGTGTGTGTGTAAGAGAGAGAGAGAGAGAGGAGTGAGTGAGTGGATGAATGAATGAATGTGTGTGTGTGTGTGTGTGTGTGTGTGTGTGAGAGAGAGAGAGAGAGAGAGAGAGAGTGGAGTGAGTGAGTGGATGAATGAATGAATGAATGAATGTGTGTGTGTATGTGTGTGTGTGTGTGTGTGAGAGAGAGAGAGAGAGTGGAGTGAGTGAGTGGATGAATGAATGAATGTGTGTGTGTGTGTGTGTGTGTGTGTGTGTGTGTGTGTGAGAGAGAGAGAGAGAGAGAGAGAGAGAGAGAGAGAGACAGAGTGACATTGACAGTGAGTGAGTGGATGAGCCTGGGAGGGGGGGGAAAGCACTTCCCACTCCAAAAAAATAAAATAAAAAATAAAATCCCCAGCTTTCTCCCAGCCCCTAGGTGGAAAAGAAACAGCCGCCCAGTTGTGTGTGTGTGTGTGTGTGTGTGTGTGTGTGTGTGTGTGTGTGTGTGTGTGTGTGTGTGTGTGTGTGTGTGTGTGTGTGAGTGAGGGAGAGGGAGGGAGGGGACACACCTGGGTCTGCCCTCTGGAGTGGAAGGGATGCCGCCAATTTCCCTTGAAGATCCCTGACCAGCAGATACACACACACACACACCCCACCTTCGTTTCTCCAGGCAGAAAGCAGGGGTTGAAAAGGGGTCCTGAATTTCATTTGCCCTTGGAAAGGGAGCCCCAATCCCAAGGCAGGGATTGGAGGAGCTGCCCCTCAGGTCCCCTTTCAGCTGTCAGCTGGAATTCTGCAACTGGCCTTCTGGAAATAATCTGCCCTGTCTCGGCTGTGGAACAGGAGAGGGGGGGGGTCCTCAGGCTGACGATTCTTTGCCACCTGTGCCAGCCTTCCTCTTCTTGATACGCTACCACAGAAAGAGAAACACAAACTATGTCTCATTTCCCCCTGATATCGATTGAACATTGGTAGGTGCTTGAGCACCACAATAAAAAAAATCTAGAAGAAATAAGTACTACTGGTAAAAGAAGCAATCTAGACAGACAACCCTAAGCCAGAACTGGGAGGAGTCTATGAGCTTTTTTAGTGAGGCTGACTTGATGGACCAACAGGGTTTTGGATTTGTCAGGCAGAAAAAAAGAGAAAAAAAGTACCCCCAGGCATGTCTACTGGTGGTGAAGTGTACCTACATTTTCTAATTGGACAGGGGACAGAAGCACGGGATGGTATAGTTCCGGGCTGAACTGCAATGTGAATTGCAATGCCTTGGACAACTGCTTTTACAATATTTTCCTCTTGTTGGGTGACATGGCATTTAGGCATCGTTAATTTTCCTACGCATTTAGAATTGTCCTTTCTTTCAGGAGTTCAGGCAGAATGTCCATTTCTGCTACTTCTAATATCTTCCCAATCAGTTCTTCTAATATGGGTATTTCTTCGTTCTTCCAGTATCTGATTCTAGCCCATAAAATCCTAGCTGCTGTTACTATATGGATTACAAAATGTCTGATTTTTTAATTTAAACTCTCTGGCATGATATTCAATAAAAAGAGTTTGAGTGTAAATGGTATATGAAAGTCAATTTTTTTTGCAAGCATTGGTGCACAATCATTCAATAACTTTAAACTTCTCTGGGTGTCCACCAGGCGTGATAAAAGCTCCCTACTTGTGCTTTACATTTCCAGCGTTTATCTAATATATTTTTGTACATTTTAGACAGTTTTGGGGAGATAAATACCATCTGTAGAGGATCTTGTATATACAGTATTTTCTTTAAAGCTTACAGATTTTTTTGTATGTTCCTTTGACTGAAATCCTGTCTTAAATTGTGTAGCATCAAGTTACACTTGTAGAATTTTTTAACGAATTAACACCCAGACATATGTCTTATTGAGCCCTAGATTTCCTAACAAGTTGTGCAGTGGCCCAGACAGAACAGCTTGCTGGATATGACCTCTGCCTCTGTGTGAATTTCACAATGGCTTGAGCACTTTTAAGTTGCAAAGGCATCGCGTACCTCTGCAACAGGATGTTGACCACTATGCTGCAAGGCCCTGTATGCTGTGATGTCTCTAGAAGCCATTTGCTTCATAAGAAAATAATTTGAACAGGTCTCTGAGCGTCTTTTCTTGTGATCCTCCTGCGCCCTAGAGAGTCATTTTTACTTTCTTATCTTCTTTGCTTTCCTCCTTCATCCCATGCTAGAGTGTCCTCTTGGACAAAGCTGAGATGAACCCAGTTAATAGTTTACAGGACAAAAACCATCCTTTCCCCCTTTTAGGACACAACCAGGATTATGATGGAAAATGACACCGGAATGTGAAATACTATTATTTTATAGCTTGTAGAAAGCTGGGCAAACAGAAGTCATGAAACCTATATATATATGCCTGAAGATTTTATTTATGTGAAATATTTTACCCCGGCTTTCTTCTTAAGAAAGTCTCAAAGTGGCTTTCAATGATTAAGACGCCATTTTAAAACGTCATTACAGAAAGTATGCCAAAGCTAAACAAGGACCAAACCAACAATATCACTAAAAGACAGGAAACAAAAGCAAAAAATGATAGCTCTTCCTGCTGTACCAGTCTCTTTTCTCGACAAGCGGCTGAGGGACATCACTTGCCAGCCCTCTCCGGATCCCAGCTTCTCTCCCCACATGTTTCTGAGGTACGACAGCATCAACTTCAGGAATCTCTGAGGTGGCTTATCCTTGGCTTGTGCTTCCTTTTTCTGTCTTACAGGCAGTGAAATGGCAACAGAGGCAGGCTCGGGCCCATCATCTGTGGGTGGTGGATGGGAAAGAAGGGCTGGACATCCGTCTCAGGTAAGGAAGGGGAGTATTGAGGAACGATGGGGAGGGACAATCTTGGTCGTCCTCCCCCCCCCCCGTCTTTGTTGTGAGGCGGGTGGTGTTTTTTTTAAAATACCTTTCTTTTCATTACTTCTGTTGCTACCGTGTGAGAGATTCTCTGAATTTTTGTGTCATCGTGAATCCTGGAAAGATAGATGAAAAATGGAAAATACAGTGATACCTTGTATAAAGGAATTAATTTGTTCCAAATGAAATTATGTCAAGCAAATTTTCCTTTATACAAATTTCCCATAGGAATGCATTGAAAACACAGTAATCCCTAATCGCAACCATTTTTATGTTATACGGATTTGCCCTATAGGCGATTGTATTAAGCAAATTTCCCCTATGTCTGGAGTTTTTTATGTTGCACAGATGTTATGTTATACAAACCACTTGTTATACGAGGATCCACTATAGGTGCAAAGTGATCTGATTATTGCTTATAATTGCATTATAGGAGCCCGGCTCTGTGTTTGGGAGGGTATATCTGACTAGATTTCTTCTTCTTTTTCTTGCAGTTAATGCTCTTTGAGGAGGTGGCTGTGTATTTTTCCCCACAGGAGTGGGATCTCCTAAACCCAGGCCAAAGAGCCCTGTACAAGGAAGTCATGCTGGAGAACTACAGGATGGTAGCCTCTCAGGGTAAGGACAGAGGTCTGGTGTGTGTGTGTGTGTCCCCTAATCATCTTCTCTATTTATGACAGGTATTGAGATACTTGAAGGTTGTCTGAATGTCATTGGGTGGAGCTCGAAGATTCAACTTTGTCTTTTGCTTGAATAAGGCATTATAGCTCACATTTCGTGGGATAGTCCAGTGTGAGCTATTTCTGGTAATCACACAACTTAGAGGAAATAGTGCTCCAATTTAACTCTGATTTGTCCCAAAGCTGGATTTTTTTGGGGGGGGGGTAGCAGTAGAAGGAAAATTTAAAAGGCCCAGTCTGAGCAATTCCTTCACAGACATAATGGTAACTTTAAGGTCTGTAGCTCCCTCTGAAGAGATCCTTTCCAATGTGATCGGATCCATGTCTTTTCCACTTTCTTAAGTTCCACAGACCTCCCCCAACACCTATTTGTCATCAGGGCTGTCTCCATTTGGGGTAAAGAGGGCACTTCTACATTATTTTAACTTGTCCCTTCATAGCCAGTTCTAGAAGGGGAGTTTAGAGAATCCCTATTCCCTCTCATTCAGTTTATGGTTTGGAAACCTGAGGGTTGTGTTACTGTATTTTTCCTTGTATACGCTATTTCTTTTCTAAAATCATGACACTAAAAAGTAAGGGGTATCGTATACACAGAAGTAAGCGTTTCCCAAGTGATGGGGTGGGTGGGTGGGTGGAGGAGAACCCAAACTGACCTTGCTGTTTCCCTCTGTGGTTTGGTTTTTGCAGAATCGGCTCTGTCTTTTCAGCAGGGGAAGCCTTGGTGTTGAGTAGCTCATTAAGAAATACCTTTCCACTGAAAAGAAGGTGTGGCTGAATAGAATCCTTGCAAGAGCAAAGCAGAAAGGAGGGCAATCAAGCTCTCCGGAAAGAAAAGAAAACAGCAGTGGGTGAGGTGGAGGAGCATCCAAACAGAGCTTTTTGTTTCGCTCTCCAGCAGCCTTGATTGTCCTCCTTTCTGTTTTGCTATTGCCCGATGCATTCCCTGCTGAAAAGACAGAGTCGATTCTGCAAAAACCAAACCGTAGAGAAAGGAAACAGCAAAGTCAGTTTGGGATCTCCTCCACCTGTGATCTTGTGGTTTTAGTCTCTCAAAAATGAGGCAAAGTTAGACAAAAAGGAGACGTTGTCAGCGCTGATTTTATTAAGCAAAAGCAAGGCAAAAAACACAAAAACAGAAAACCATTCGCAAATGGGGTCCCCCTCTAAATGGAGTGAGGACCCCGAACACCACTTTTCAAGGGTTTTTATACCTTTTCAGACCCTTTCTCGGTCACTATCGGACAACCACACCTCCAGGACCACCCACGAACTGTCCATCATTTACTGAGCCCACCTGTACACCCGCAGACTCTTAGCCTGAACTTACTTCCTTTTTTCTATCATTTTACTCTGTGCTTTCATCACACACAGCTGCTTGCCTTTTACCACATACGTTTCCGTTCTTCTGCCGGACTCATAAAACAGGAAAACCACACTAGCTTCCGCAGCATGGCTCACTTTTATTTTGCTGTTTTCCTTACTAATCACAGCTGATAATTGCTTTTATGCTTGCTATTGATTACATATTGTATCTATAAGCTTATTAGCAGGCATGCTTATATATTTTCATTTCCCACACACCCAGCAAAACAGAGAGGAGTGTTCAGAACAGGGAAACAAAAGGAAATAGCGGGGGGGTGTGGTGGTGGAATGCTCAAGGAGGATTTATTAATTTTATTAATTTACGGTCTTAAACGTGGGAAGCATCTAATAAAGGGCAGAGTCTTATAGATGGGAAAATATGGTATGTTCCCTTTGCTTTTCCAGGTCTACAAGAAACTTCATTTTGCTAGTCACATATCCCTCTCTTTCTACATTCTCCGTTTTCATGCAATTAATCCAGGATGTGTAAATCTAGGCCAGTGGTGATGAACCTTTGACACTCCAGATGTTTTGGACCACTACTCCCAGAATTCCAAGCCTAGATTGGCAGTGACAAAGAACTGGGAGTTGTGGTTCAAAACACTGGGAGTGCTGAAGGTTCTCCACCACTGATCTAGACTCTAGACAGGGCCAAGATCAGCAAATGCGAAGGACAAGGATCTGGCAATTCCAAATTTAAACCAAGGAATAGGTACTAATTCAAGATAAATTCAGGACTAAGATAATAGGATGCAGCTGGAAAGGATGTAGTCCATACAACACAGGTTGATCTTCAAAGGAGGATTTCACCCATGGGAGCATATGAGATGGTAGGAGTACAGTAACCCTCCATCTATCGTGGGGGTTAGGGACCCGACCCGACCTGCAATAAATGAAAATCCGCAATATGCGGATGCAGGTAAGGTCGGGCCTGGGGGCGGCGGTGCGCAAGGTTTAAAATGTATTTAAGCAATGGAGCCAAGACATTTTAAATATAGTGTGCTACTTCTCCTGAACCCCCGGGGCGTGGGGGAGCGGCACATGATGCCTCTGCTGACTGGTGCTGGGGTGGGGGAGAAAAACCTTTATTTCCCAACCCCAGTGCCAGTCAGGCTTTTAAAACCTTTCCCCCCCCTCCCTCAAGCCCTGGGCTCCAGCTGATTGGCACTGGGGTGGGGAAGAAAACCCTTTCATGGTACCACTGTGCTACGGTCCCGCGATATAGTGGGACCACAGTATATAAACCGCAGAAGGGTGGGGGACCACTGTACTCAATCAGTGTTTGGCCGTGATAGCTCACCACCAAGAAATGAACCAGATGTAACTGAGATGACACATACTCAGCCTGCTCTGGGAAGGTTCTACACACTCCCAGGATCCAATGTGTACTCCAAGAGTGCTGTTGTTTCTCCTACATCTTGCCTGGAGAACTAGATTAATAGTGGAGGAATAGATAAGCTTATGTAAGCAATATAGGAGAATAGTTTTATGGAAACAAACTGGAATATCTGGGAAATCTAATAGTGACCAGCCTGTCTCTTTCTTTGAAAGACATTCCCAAGCCAGACCTCATTTGCTGGCTGGAAGGAGGAGGAGATCCCTTTGAATGGAGGAGCTCATCAGAATGCTGCTTAGGTATGTGTTGTGGGTCAGCTTGTGATTAGCCACGAGGTGCGTTGGGTCCCAACGGCAGTATTCACAGCTCAACCAGCCAGTCTCCTTTAGGACCCTTTCCATCCTGAGTAACAAGCACTAGATATCTGTTCAAATGAGACATACAGTATTTATCTGTCATGGCCCTAGTTTTACTGGTTGGTCAGTGAAGACTGGGCTCCTAGAGTTCTTTCATTCCCAGGCAAAGAAGATTGATGTAGGGATGTTGTGGGCTCTCGTGGGTCTCTTCCCTCTCAATCCTCAGTTGGACAAGCACCTTGAACTATACCCAGAAATGGAAGTCAGTGGATCTTCCAAAACATTGGAGTCATCCCCCATAACCAACCTCTGTTAACAATCTGGCCGCAGTGTTTTGGACTCCCCCCCCCAAAAAAAGTTTTTGAACACTGTCCAAAGGCAGTGGCACTTGGAGTGTGTGTTACAGTAACCCAGCTGAGATGTAACTAAGGCGTGTGTCACCGTAGCCAAATCAGACCTCTGCAGGGCATGGGCACAGCTGGCGCACTTGGTTTGACTGTGCAAAGGCACTCCTGGCCACGGCCGGAACCTGGCCATCCAGCCTCAAGAGAAGAAGCCAGGTGGACATAACTCTGATACATGACAAAACAACATCGCACACACCTTTGTCATGTTTATTGATCTTGGGATCTTCTAAATTCAGCTAGCTTTCCAGAAAGACAACTGGTGAGCTTTTCCAGTCTTGTGTAGTAAAACCAAATAGGTTACCATCCAGAAACCAACTCCTGTCATTGTTAGAGATAACAATTAAGGAGATCTAGTTCCAGTAGGGGGCACAGGGAGGTAATGGTGATAATGTCTCAGACAATTAAAGGCAAAAGAGTTAATAATTCAAGCTCAGTTTAAAGCTGATGATTCTTCCTGAAAAATAGGTAACAGGATATTGCATTTCTTTAGATAGATAGATAGATAGATAGATAGATAGATAGATAGATAGATAGATAGATAGATAGATAGATAGATAGATAGTGTCACATGGGTTCCAGTCATATTCATATTACAACAAGTTTAGGCCTTATTCTTTTCTTTTCTTTTCTAACCATTGATAGAACATATTCAATGTTCTATAATATTGTGAGTTCCCTTTTTCTTTAATTCTCATTGTCAGTCTGTCCGTTTCTGCACATTCAGAATTGTTTTTAATAATTCCTTCATTTGTTAGTATTTCTTCATTTTTCCAGTGTTGTACCCATACAATTCTCACTGCTTTCGGAATATGTAATATTAGATAAATTTCTTGCTTATCTAAGTTCTCTGGTACTGTGTCTGATAAAAAGATCCAGTTTGAAATCTTTATGCTCTTTTAACATTTTAATAAGCCAAATATGTATTTTAATCCAGTTTTTAAAGCTTTATTGTAGGTCCACCATACATGATAATACATCCCCATTTTATGTTCACGTGTTCCTATAACTCTTCCAAATTTAGGCCATGCTCAGGAAGATGGTCACTGCTGGAAGCTGTATCGTGTGCTTAAAGAGCCTGAAGAAAGAAGAGAAATAGGATCAAAGTCTCACATGGAAAACTCAACCAAGAAAGGAAAGAGAAAACCCTCAGGTTCGCAGGCAGCAGATGGCAACTCCAAGAGTTACAGCATAATCCAGTCAGGATCAAAATGGCATCAAGAGATGTACCCTGAGAAATATTTCAGCAGCTGTGGAACATTTTCTGATCAAAGAAGCAGCAAAGAAGAGAAATCATGTAAATGTGTGGCATGTGAGAAGAGATTCACCTTTGGTTCTAGCCTTGCTTTACACCAAAGGACTCACACAGGAGAGAAACCATATCAATGCCTGGAGTGCGGAAAGAGTTTCAGTCAGAAAGGGAACCTTAAGCTGCATCAAAGGAATCACACGGGGGACAAACCGTTTAAATGTATGGAGTGTGGAAAGAGCTTCAATCAGAAAGGGAATCTTAGTCTGCATCAGAGAACTCACACAGGAGAGAAACCATTTAAATGCATGGAATGTGGAAACTGTTTCAGTCAGAAAGGCAGCCTGAAGCTGCATCAGAGAACTCACACAGGGGAGAAACCCTATACATGCACAGAGTGTGGAAAGCACTTCAGTAAGAAAGGGAACCTTATGCAGCATCAGAAATTTCACACAGGGGAGAAACCATTTAAATGCATGGAGTGTGGAAAAAGATTCACTCAGAAAGGGGACCTTAGAATGCATCAGAGAACTCACACGGGAGAAAAACCATATAAATGTGTGGAGTGTGGAAACTGTTTTAGTCAGAAAGGCAGCCTGAGGCTGCATCAGAGAACTCACACAGGGGAGAAACCCTATAAATGCGTGGCATGTGGAGAACGCTTCAGTCGGAAAGGGCACCTAAGGAGTCATCAAAGTATTCACACAGGGGAGAAACCCTATACATGTATGAAGTGTGGGAAAAGCTTCAATTATTGTTGGTCTCTTACTGCCCATCAAAGAACTCACACGGGGGAGAAACCATTTAAATGCAAGGAGTGTGGAAGAAGCTTCAGTCAGAAAGGGGACCTTAGGATGCATCAGAGAATTCACACAGGGGAGAAACCATATAAATGTATGGTGTGTGGAAAGAGCTTCAGTCATAAGGGGGTCCTTAGGTGGCATCAAAGTATTCACACAGGGGAGAAACCATATAAATGTGTGGAATGCGGAAGGAGATTCAGTTGGAAAGGATACCTTAGGTGGCATCAAAGAACTCACACTGGGGAGAAGCCGTATAAATGTATGGAGTGTGGGAAGAAATTCAGTCGGAAAGGGAATCTTAGTTCTCATCAAAAAACTCACACAGGGGAAAAGTCATATAAATGCATGGAGTGTGGAAAGAGCTTCAGTCAGAAAGGGGTCCTGAGGCGTCATCAGAGGATTCACACAGGGGAGAAACCTTATAAATGCATAGAATGTGGAAGGAGCTTCAGTCAGAAAGCACACCTAAGGGGACATCAAAGCAGCCATACAGGGGAGAAGCCATACACATGCATGGAGTGTGGAAAGAGCTTCAATAACTGTGCATCACTTACTACACACCAGAGAACGCACACAGGGGAGAAGCCATTTAAATGCACTGAGTGTGGAAAGAATTTCTGTCAGAAAGGTGTACTTAGGCGGCATCAAAGCATCCACACAGGGAACAAACCTTATCAATGTATGGAGTGTGGAAAGAGCTTCAGGCAGAAAGGGGTCCTAAGTCGGCATCAGAGAACTCACACGGGAGAGAAACCCTATAAATGCTTGGAGTGTGGAAAGAGTTTCAACCGAAAAGGCAATCTTACATGCCATGAAAAAGCTCACACAGGTGAGAATACATTTAAATGTATGGAGTGTGGTAATTGCTTCCATCAGAAATGGGAACTTCACTTGCATCACTGCAGGAAGTAACAGAAATAATTTCCTAATAAACTGGATGACAGACTAGCAATTGTAATCCAGATGAGGGGGTTGGCAATATTCCTGATACAACAGTGATTGATGGGAGCTGCAAACCAACCATAAATGAAGACCTACAGGTGCTCCATCGCATCTAAGCACAAGGCATTCTGCGAAGACAACTTTGAACCTTAGCCCTTTTGTTTTGTCTTGCTTGTAATTTTAAAAAAATGCTCCTTTTTTGGACAGAATGTGTATCATGTTTTGCTTTTTGCAACTGAGTGGAAATTCTTTTTACCTGATATTTGCTTAAATATTATGGTGGTTCTTTTTCAAATAGATTAAACTTTTGTGTTACCTTAAAATGATACTTATTTTGCTTTAGCTAAGTCATTGAGCCTCTAGGTTCATAGTCTTAAAAATGTGAATGGCAGGAGTACTGATTTACTGTACTTTGGGTCAGAACAAGGTCCAGGCTATCCTAGTTAATATTTCATTTTTGGTATATTCTGGAAGGTGAGTGTTTCCTTATTTGCTTTTTTGTTTCATTTTTATGCCGTCTGTCTCCAGGTGAAGGAACAGGATGTGTCTTATGGTAATTAAAACAATTCTGTTTAAACACGTGATCAATGGCAAAGTTAACAACCACTAGGTATTCCAACAGCTGTAACTCAAAGCTCCAAATCATAGAATCATAGAATCACAGAGTTGGAAGTGACCACAAGGGCCATCCATTCCAACCCCCTGCCATGCAGGAACCCCCATCACAGTATTTCCAACAGGTGGCCATCCAGCTTCTGCTTAAACACCTCCACAGAAGGAGGTGGAGATGTGTAATCTCCAGGCTTAAAACCAGGGTACTTCAAGGGCCAGATGCAGGGGAGTGGTATCAGAAGACAGATATCTAGTCTCGTGTGCTCCCATACACATCTGGTGGGGCCACTATGAGATACAGGAAAGGTGGACTAGATGGGCCTTTGGCCTGATCCAGCATGGCTCTTCTTATGTTCTCATGACTCCATCACCCTCTGTGGCAGCATATTCCACTGCTGAACAGCTCTAACTGTCATGAAGTTCTTCCTAATGTTCAAATGGAATCTCTTTTCTTGTAGTTTGAAACCATTTCCCCCGAGTCCTAGTCTCTGAAGCCATGGAAAACAAGCCTGTTCCCTCTTCAATGTGACATCCTTTCAGATATTTAAACATAGCTATCATATCCCCTCTCTGTCTTCTTTTGGAAGGACTAAATCCTCAGAGAGGTTTCAGCACACATGCTTCTGAGGCCTATCTTATTATTTTGTGCAGCTGTAAAGAGAGAGAGAGAGAGAGAGAGAGAGAGAGAGAGAGAGAGAGTGAGTTTTGGACTTTTTCAGTTCCATGTGAATGAAAAAAGGGGTTGTGGGATGTGGTCTTTGTGCACAAGCCCTTATAGTTCCCATTGTCATAAATGGGGAAAAATAGAATTAACTTTGTAACATTCTTTGTCCCTCTGGCAAAGTTCTGAAGGAGAAAAAAATTAAACAGCAATAATCCACACACAGAGAAATGAATTGCTAAAAGGACTATGAGGTTTATAGGAAAATAGAAAGAAAATGGGGTGGGGGGAGGTGCATCACAACAGGTCCAAGACCAGGGTACATTCAGCTCAAAGAGTCATATCTATTTTATATGGTTCTTCCCAAAACTTAGGTGGGTATGTTGCTGGTCACAGCAGAATGAAGTGTCCTCTTAACATTCTAAGAGTTACACATGTTTCTCAAATGGCCATTTTTGCTCATTTAAAAGGTGCCATGGATTCAACTTCAGTGCTTACTTTGGTCCTCTTTTGGACAATGGTAACCTATAGAAGGTAAAGGGTTACTGTCAATATAGTCACACATCTTTTGCATGTTTCTATGGGTGCCATCGTGATCTTGTAAGAAACTGTTCCTTCTGTTCTGCAGATTCTGGTGGTTCTCATACTGTTGGCAATAGCCCTTGTACACCATATCTCTTCTGCTCAGACAGAGTAACTCCCAAAGACTGTCTCCATGTATAGTGTGAGGTGGTGCTATTTGCTACATGCTGAAGCAATATGTGATTGGAAATTGAAAAGAGGGATCAATAGCAGAGGATCTTCTTTACACCACGGGAGATCAGGAATTTCCAAGCAATCCCCCCTCCCATGGGAAATCCCATGCCTAATTAAGAGTTCATGATCTATCTTACAGTGTGCTGTTTGTTTTTCCTTCCAGTTACATAACCCATGTGATTTTTTCTGCATTGGCCACCTGATGATGTCCATTTGTTCCCTAAAACATGTATTTGAAATACAAAATGGTTGTCTTCATGCAGTTCTCAGTTGTTCTCCTGCTTTATGTCTGTGAAGATTCTCAGTCATCCAGGTGAGTTTATCTGGGAGTTGAGTCACGGCAACTGGACTTAATTTTCTTGATAAATCGAAACGCTTTACTGCTCATGGAATCATAGAGTTGGAAGAGACCTCAAGGGCCATCTAGTCCAACCCCCTGCAATGCAGGAACCCCCATCACAGGACTCCTGACAGATGGCCATCCAGCCTCTGCTTAAAAACCTCCAAAGAAGGAAACTTCACTGCCCGCTATGGCAGCATATTCCATTGCCGAACAGCACCCCACTGGTCACGTCTCTCCAAGCTGAAGAGAAGCCATTAATGATCACCCTTTGGGTGAGATCAATCAACCAATTACAAATCCATCTAACCGTGGCACTATCTATTCCACATTCTACTAACTTCTTTGCAAGTATACCATGGGAACCTTATCAGAGGCCTTACTGAAATCTTGATAATCAATATCCACAGCATTCCCTTCATCCACCAGGCCTGTAATTCTATCAAAGAAAGAGATCAAATTGGTCTACAATGGGTAAGGGTTAGGGACAGGGACTTCCTTGACCACAAACATATATGGGGATAACATAAGGTACCACTGCATTGGGTGGTTTTATGTTAATTTCATTAACATGGCTTTAATATATTGTTTAAGATGCTGTACCAACCCATTGGCCTGGTGATGATAAACCATGATATGGAATGGGCCAATATCCAACAGCTTCCAGATTTCTTGCAGCCTCTGGCTAAATTAATTGGTACCCTGATCTACTGTATAAGAATTGGCACACTGATCTACTGTATAAGTTCCAGGAAACATACCCTGACAAAAACCACTCCCCAACTAACACTCAGCCCATAGTGGAAAGGCTACTGCCTCTAGTTAGCAAGTGACAGTCCATGATCACCATAATGGGCATATGTCTGTCTGCAGACTTGGGCAAGGGGCCCTCACCTTCTCAAAGGGCTTACTCACTAGGAACAGGGGAACTAGCAGTTCATGCAGCTTCAATTCAGGCCATGCTTTTTTTTGGCAAACTGGACAGAACCAGCAGCAATGCTCCACTTTAGAATAAATCCCAGGTCAAAATAACTGTTGGCATATATGGGTAGTCATATTCTTAGTTGTGAAATGTTCTAACCCATTGACCAAAGTGTCTACCTCCCAATCTTCCCTGGTCTTGTTGCACACATGCATAGTGCAACATCAGCAAAACTATAGAGCAGTAATGGCGAACCTTTTAGAGACCGAGTGCCCAAGCTACGATTCAAAACCCACTAATTTTTTGCAAAGTGCCAAATTTAACCTCAATACAGGTGGCTGTGAAGGAACAATGTCGGGTGCCCACAGAAAGGGCTCCGAGTGGCACCTTTGGCACCCGTGCCATAGGTTCACCAACACTGCTATAGAGCAATTCGTAACATGGCAGTCCTCGCGCACATGGCTGTCTTACCCACAAATGAAACAGTGTGGCTCAACAACAAAATGTTTTTAGTTCTATGGGCTCCAAAGAGTTAATGGCACTCCCAAACAGTTCATGTCAAGGAGACCAGTCTATAATAGTCTCTATTGCTGGGAGGAGCAGAGACCTACCTCCTTTACCAGCTCCAAGGCACTCCTCTGTTACACTAAACAAGGGCTGCAGCAACATGGGTGCTAAATCACTCAGCAGTCTCTGGATTTGAGTAGCCTGGATGCCTTCCATGGCTACTCCTTGGTAGCCACCGCTAACAGCAGCTGTCCCATATATGTAGTACATATGGAGGCACAGCCAAAGCCTATGAGGAAATGACTGGGCTTGCCTGTGTGGTAGGCGGCACTCTCTTTGACTGATCCCCTTCATCCTTCCCTGCTCCACATTGCCCATGAAATGAGGTGCAGAGAGAGACTATATAGGAGGACCAGATGAACAATGCCAAATAGTGCCCTTGGGAGCTGGATGGTTGGGTAGCTTGCCCATATGCTGTCTTTTCTGCCAGCACCACACACTGTACTGGTTCTCCAGTCTTCTCACCTATAGCTTCCTCTTGGCCTGCTTGGGCTGCTTCCTCCAGCAGAACAAAAAACTCTTCTCCCAATACCTAGCATCAGGATCCCAGCGACAAAGCATCTCCCAATCGGCTGTCAAGTGTTCCAACAGTGCTAACAATTCCTGGGACTTGAATGCCTCCCAGTTGATGATGTCTACCTAGCAGTTCCCCTGCCCCTCACCTACTTTAATCCCCAAGCCCTACATGTCCACATGTGCAGCCTCCAGGGTGTTGTCCCCATCACCCCTTTGGTGAATAGTGGATTTGGGATCTTGCACTTACTCTCAGAGAGGTGGAAAACCCACTCTCCCCTATGCATGATGCAAGGCATCTCACATTTTACTATGTTTTTATTTCTATTATTTTTCCTATTGTGAGCATCCTTGGTTTTCCTTATCAGGAGAAAGGTGACCTATTAAAAATAAGTAAAAAAAATAACGAGCAGATAGACAACCAGTCCCACAACTCTTATAGTTTCCAAGCCTTGCTCTCTTCCTTTGCAATGGCTACAGAAAATAACATACTATTTCTCACAGGTCTTAACTGAAATTCCTCTGGGAGTTTTGAATTTTGGGGCTACAGCTACCGTAACACTTTTTTAAAAAATTGTTATTTATTGTGCATTCAGCCTGATTTGTGTTCATTACTGTGGGCAGCTTTGCAAATTATATTTTTTTGCACTATATTTTCCAGGATGTCCTATCAAGCCACATTGATTAGGATATCCAGGAACATTTAATGGACAAGAAATTTCAATTAAGCACAATGTGTTGTGGGGGATTTATGTGTTGTTTAAAATTTTAATAATAAAGAAAAAAATTAAAAAAGAAATTTCTGTGATGCCTCCTGTCATTCCTATCATCAAGACTGTGTCCTACAGGGTTGAAGACTTAGCAAAAGCAAAAGAAATATAATTTGAAGGTAACTCAAATATTTATTCACTTTTGAAAAGAACCACTCTAATGTTTAAGCAGAAATCAGGTAAAAATAATTCCACTTTGGGGGGGGGGGAGCAAAAGACAGGATACACATTCATTCCTAAAGGCTGCATATCCTAAAACTACAATCAAGACAAAAAGGCTAGGGTCCAAAGCTGTATTCACACAATGCTTTGTGTTTCGACATGGTGGGGAACCATGTGGACTGCCAGATGTGGCTGGGTTTGTATCATCTCCAGGCAGCTTTAGCAATAAAAAAGGAATGGGGATAGAAGAGTTTTATTTACTTATACTCCGCCCATCTGGCCACTCTGAGCAGCTAACAACATTCAGGAGTGTACTGTAGTAATACCTGGAGGTTTGCAGATCTGTCGGTTTGGATGACAACTGTTGTTTGTTTGTCCAGTTTATTGGCAACTTCTAGTTCTTTTTGCAATGTTACTATATGAAGGAATGAAATTTATATGGCTTCTTTCCTTTATGAGTTCTTTGTAGCCACCTAAGGAGCCTTCTCTGAAGTAATAACTTTCTAAACTCCATATATTTCCAGAAGTACCTTGGTTTACAAGTACCTTGGTTTAAGAGTGTTTTGCAAGACAAGCAAATATTCTTCTAAATTTTTTCTTTATCAAGGAGCAATATCTGGCAATATAAGCACTGGAGCAGGTCACATGATCATAAGTCAGCCAATGGTGGCACTCTCTCTCTCTCTCCCTCCCTGCTGAATTGTAGATGATTGTCTAGATTGTTCCATCTCAGGCAAGCCTCAAAAGCAGAGGGAGAAGAGAGGGAGGTTTCCCTCGCACCTTCCCCAAATGTTTTCAAAGGCGAGTGCAGGCAAGGGGTTTGTTTTATTTTTCTTTACATTTTTTGTTTTCAACATCATTTTTTAACCTTTATTGGCACTTTTAAATAAAACCTAGAGGTTTCTCAACATACATTGAGATCCCCATCGTTTGCCATTTGTATGAGATAAAACAGCAGTTTGCTTCTTCATAATTAGACTTAAAAAGGCTTCTCGGCCTTTTGGCTAAGATCATTTCTTATTTTTCAAACAATTTCTAATCATGAGGCAGCTGGTCAAGTGTGTATACTAAACATGGGTGTTTTGTTTTGGAAGGGGTCCAGTTGTGAAATGAAACACATTTGATACTGGGACCCGCCATCCAGAAGGAAGTCAACCAGTCTCTTACCTTGTTTTGGGTCATGTGAGGCTAAACTCCAATGAGAAAGCAGCTTCTATGTCATATTTTGCTCTTCCTGGTGCTGGCCAATCAGGAGCTGCGCTGGGACATGCATCATCCCACCTCCCTGTTTGATTGGCCAGCACCAGGGAGAGTGAAAGATGATGCACCAGAGGCTGCTTCCTCGTTGTTTAGCCTCCTGCGACCCAAAGCAAGAGACTAGTTGATTTCATTCTGGAAAGTGGGTCCTGGTACCGAACAGCAGCTGTGCTGCCATGTTTCATTTTGGAACCGGACCCCTTCCAAAACAAAACTCCCATCTCTAGTGTATACGACTACAAATTGCATTTTATTATTGTCACATTAAAAACACAATAAAGTCCAGTTGTTATTCCCAAGAAGAGCAGATACATAGAATCATAGATTTGGAAGAGACCTCAAGGGCCATCTAGTCCAACCCCCTGCCATGCAGGAAACCCCCTCACAGTACTCCTGACATATGGCCATCCAGCCTTTGCTTAAAAGCCTCGGGGTTCAGGTCTTTCCCCGTTGCCCTTCTTCTCCAAACACAATAAATGAGACGGTGTTTGAAAGAAACTAAACGATTTATTGTCCCTTTTCTTGGTACTTTCTGGTAGATGAATGGAATTTAAACTGAGAGCCGTAGCTCCAACCTGATCAACAAAGGGGTTGTGGGGGTTCTGCAACACTAGGTCTCCGAACAAGGTACTATCTCCTTAGTGAAGTCCCAAAACAAAGTTTGACGAGATCACTGTCTTTGCCTCAGGGAATACTTTATCCTGAGGGATAGGTTCTTCTCCCTTCCCAGACCCATTGCATGGGCCGGATTCGGGTGACCCCTCCCACATCCTCGGCCCCGCAGAGGTACCAGTTCTTCTGTCAAATCAGGTTTTAAGGCTCTCCCTGAAGGGGTCAGTCCATGCCCTTGGAGTCTCTCACCCCTGACTTGGGCTGCCACCTCTTTGCAGATTTTCAGTTACCTCCCTCTCCCTCTGGAGTTGTAGGCTAACCTCTTCCCACCCACCCCCGGGTTATAATCTTGTGCCTCTCTTTTGCCCCAGTATGAACAGCCGAGTCGGTGGTGTCTTCTCCGATAACTCTCCGCCTCCTTATCAGGCATCATCATATTTTCCCATGTGCCCGTGTCCGGGTTCTGCACCCAGAGCCATTGCCAGCCTGGAGGGAGAATCTGCAAGCAGTCCCTTTTAAACCCGGCCTGCCCGACCATTGGCGCCTTTTTCAAACTTCCCACTTCTTCCTTTTCCCACCCCTTGCAGGTGTGAGCTTCTCTCATGACTCCTCCCTCCTGGGAACAGGGATTTGTCTCAGGCGTCTTCCCTTCAGTGGGTGTTGGAGCTGACAGCACTCTCACTGGTTGAGGTCTTTCAGGTGCAGCCACTCCACAAATCTGTTCTAGGATCTTGCCAGGAACTGAAGTCAAGCTGACTGGGCAGTAATTATTTGGGTCCTCTCTCTCCCCCCCACACACATACACCTTTAAAGATTTGCCATCTTCCAATCTATGGGGACTTCCCCTGTTCTCCAGGATTTCTCAAAGATTATTGCCAATGGTTCTGAAATTACTTCTGCCAGTTCTTTTAGTATCCTTGGGTGTAATTCATCTGGCCCAGGAGAATTAAATTAATTTAATGTTTTCAGGTGTTCCTGTACTACCTCTCTACTTATTCTATGTTGCAATTCCCATCCTACCACATCTACCCTTTGTGCCAAGGGAACTGTTTTTTCCTTTTTGGAGAAAGATGAGGCAAAGAAGGTGTTGAGTAGTTCTGCCTTTTCCTTGTCTCTTGTTAATGATTGATTCTCATCGCCACACAGTAAGTCTATCATTTCCTTATTTTTCCTATTGCTGCGGACATAACTAAAGAAACCCTTTTTACTATCTTTAATCTCTTTGGCAAGTCAAAGTTCATTTTGCGCTTTAGCTTTTTTTTACCACCCCCTGCATATTTTAGCTATTTGTTTATATTCCTCTTTGGTGCATTCCCCATTTTTCCATTTCCTGTACTTGTTTTTCTTTATACTTAGCTGAGTTAAAAGTTCTTTAGTAAACCATTGTGGCTTCTTTAGACCTCTCCCATTTCTTCTTCTTATTGGAACAGTTTTAAATTGTGCCTTTAATATCTCACTTTTAAGGAACTCCAATCCATCTTGGACTCCCTTCTCTTTCAGTGTTTCAGTCCACGGACTCACAGCCAATAATTCCCTAAGTTTACAAAAATTGGCTTTCTTAGAGTCCACGATTCTTGTCTGACTATGCTTAGCTTTACCTTCCAACTGTATAACAAATTCCAAGAAGGCATGGTCACTTTTACCTAAAGATCCCACCACTTTGACCCCATCTATAAGGTCCTCCTTATTGGTTAAGACCAGATCTAAAATGGCTGCTCCTCTTGTTGCCTCCTCTACCTTCTGAACCATGAAATTGCCTTCAAGGGCAGTAAGGAATTTGCTGGACCTTGCATTCTTAGCTGAGTTGGACTGCCAGTATATATCAGGATGGTTAAAATCTCCCATTAGTACTACATCTCTCCCTTTTGACTGTGTGGCCATCTGCTCACAGAAAGCATCATCCCAATCCTCTGGTTGATTTGGGGATTATAGATCTATAATCACATCTACTACTGTGGGCAAGAATCCTATAGAAGAAATGGAGTAGCCTTCATAGTCAACAATAGAGTGAGAAAAGCAGTGCTGGGATACAACCTAAAAAATGATAGAATGATCTCGGTACGATTCCAAGGCAGTCCTTTGAACATCACAGTAATCCAAGTTTATGCTCCAACTACCGGTGCTGAAGAGTCTGAGATTGACCAATTTTATGAAGACTTACAAGAATTTCTAGAACTGACACCAAAGAAAGATGTTCTTCTCATCATAGGGGATTGGAATGCTAAAGTAGGGAGCCAAGTGATAAAAGGAATAACTGGCAAGTTTGGCCTTGGAGTTCCAAATGAAGCAGGGCAAAGGCTAATTGAGTTTTGTCAAGAGAACAAGCAGGTCATTGCAAACACTCTTTTCCAACAACACAAAAGGCGACTCTACACATGGACATCACCAGATGGACAATACCGGAATCAGATTGACTATGTTCTCTGCAGCCAAAGATGGAGGAGCTCTATACAGTCAGCAAAAACAAGACCTGGTGCTGACTGTGGCTCAGATCATCAGCTTCTTATTTCAAAATTCAAACTCAAACTGAAGAAAGTAGGGAAGATCACTGGGCCAGTCAGGTATAACCTAAGTCAAATCCCATATGAATACACAGTGGAAGTGAAGAATAGATTCAAGGAACTAGATTTGGTGGACAGAACACCTGAAGAACTATGGATGGAGGCTTGTAACATTGTACAGGAGGCTGCAATGAAAAATATTCCAAAGAAAAGAAAATGCAAGAAAGCAAAGTGGTTGTCCAACGAGGCCCTACAAATAGCGGAGGAGAGAAGGGACGCAAAATGCAAGGGAGAAAGGGAAAGATACAGAAAATTGAATGCAGACTTCCAAAGAATAGCAAGGAGAGACAGGGCGGCCTTCTTGAATGAACAGTGCAAAGAAATAGAGGAAAACAATAGAAAAGGAAAAACCAGAGATCTGTTCAAGAAAATTGGAGATATTAAAGGGGCATTTTGTGCAAAGATGGATATGATAAAGGACAAAAATGGTAGGGACCTAACTGAAGCAGAAGAGATCAAGAAGAGATGGCAAGAATATACAGAAGAATTATATCAGAAAGATCTGGACGTCCCTGATAACCAAGATAGCGTAATTGCTGACCTGGAGCCAGACATCCTGGAAAGTGAAGTCAAGTGGGCCTTAGAAAGCATTGCAAACAACAAGGCCAGTGGAGGTGATGGCATTCCAATTGAACTCTTTAAAATCTTAAAAGAGGATGCTGTAAAGGTGCTGCATAAGATATGCCAGCAAATTTGGAAAACCCAGCAGTGGCCAGAGGACTGGAAAAGATCGGTCTACATTCCAATCCCAAAGAAAGGAAACGCCAAAGAATGCTCCAACTATCGCACAATTGCACTCATTTCACATGCTAGCAAGGTTATGCTCAAAATTCTACAAGGCAGGCTTCAGCAGTATGTGGAAAGAGAACTTCCAGAACTACAAGCTGGATTTCGAAGGGGCAGAGGAACTAGAGACCAAATCGCCAACATGCGCTGGATTATGGAGAAAGCCAGAGACTTCCAGAAAAACATCTACTTCTGCTTCATTGACTATGCCAAAGCCTTTGACTGTGTAGACCACAACAAACTATGGCAAGTCCTTAAAGGAATGGGAGTGCCTGAACACCTTATCTGTCTCCTAAGAAATCTATATGTGGGACAAACAGCAACCGTCAGAACTGGATATGGAACAACTGACTGGTTTAGAATCGGGAAAGGAGTACGACAAGGCTGTATACTGTCACCTTGCCTATTTAACTTATATGCAGAGTACATCATGAGAAAGGCCGGTCTGGATGAATCTCAAGCCGGAATTAAGATTGCCGGAAGAAATATCAACAACCTCAGATACGCAGATGATACTACTCTAATAGCAGAGAGTGAGGAAGAATTAAAGAACCTCTTAATGAGGGTGAAAGAGGAGAGTGAAAAAATGGGCTGAAGCTCAACATCAAAAAAACTAAGATCATGGCCACTGGTCCCATCACCTCCTGGCAAATAGAAGGGGAAGAAATGGAGGCAATGACAGAGTTTATTTTCTTGGGCTCCTTGATCACTGCAGATGGCGACTGCAGCAACGAAATAAAAAGACGCCTGCTTCTTGGGAGGAAAGCAATGGCAAACCTAGATAGCATCCTAAAGAGCAGAGACATCACTTTGCCAACTAAGGTCAGGATGGTTAAAGCTATGGTTTTTCCAGTAGTGATGTATGGAAGTGAAAGCTGGACTATAAAGAAGGCTGATCGCCGCAGAATTGATGCTTTTGAGCTGTGGTGCTGGAGGAGAGTCTTGAGAGTCCCCTGGACTGCAAAGAGATCAAACCTATCCATTCTGAAAGAAATCAACCCCGAATGCTCACTGGAAGGACAGATTTTGAAACTGAGGCTCCAGTACTTTGGCCACCTCATGAGAAGAGAGGACTCCCTGGAAAAGGCCCTGATGCTGGGAAAAATCGAAGGCAAAAGGAAAAGAGGACGACAGAGAATGAGATGGTTGGACGGTGTCATCGATGCAACCAAAATGAATTTGACAAAACTCCGGGAGGCAGTGGAGGATAGGAAGGCCTGGCGAGCTCTGGTCCATGGGGTCACGAAGAGTCGGACACGACTGAACGACTGAACAACAACAACAACAACAACAACAACAACAACAACAACAACAGATCTATAATCTATAATCCCCAAGTCAACTACAGTGACATCTCTCTCACCTACCTAAGCCATGGTGTGGACATGGATTTCTAGCAAAATATTTTGTGAGTTTTCGCATTTTGTATGTACAATATGCAGTCTATGGAGCCCCAGAACAAATCATCTGAGTTTCCATTATTTCTTATGGTGAAACCTGCTTTGATATACGAGTACTTTGATTTATAAACATAGTTCGGGAAACGAATGTATGCTTGTAAACCAAGGTATTACTGTACTGTAAATGTTTCTCCCATGGGAATAATTTGAAGCAGATCAAGGAAAATTTCCAAATGAAAAATTTTCCACATTCCATACATTTATGTTGTTTCTTTCCTGTCTGAATGTTTGATGCTGCAGAAGGATCAATCCATTCATGACAGAAGCTCATTCCACCTTCCGTGCATTTTTATAGTTTCTCTCATGTGAATACTTTGATGCAGTGTTACGGACTGTTTCTGATTGAACATTTTCCCACACTCCACACATTTATATGGTTTCTCCCCTGTATGAATTCTTTGATGCCGCCAAAGAGTCCCTTTCTGGCTGAAGCTTTTTCCACACTCCACGCATGTATATGGCTTCTCCCCTGTGTGGGTTCTTTGATGGGCAGTAAGAGACGCACTATGACTGAAGCTTTTGCCACACTCAACACATTTATATGATTTCTCTCTTGTGTGAGTTCTTTGATGCAGCTGACGTTCCCATTTCTGATGGAAGCTATTCCCACACTCCATACATTTATATGGTTTCTCCTCTATGTGAGTTCTTTGATGCAGCTGAAGTTTCAATTTCTGATGGAAGCACTTTCCACATTCTTTGCAAACATAGGCTGTCTCTCCAGTGTGAGTTCTTTGATGCAGTCTAAGATTCCCTTCCCGATTGAAGCTCTTTCCACATTCCATGCAGTTATATGATTTCTCTCCTGCATGAGTTCTCTGATGCTGAAAAAGGTTCCCTTTCCGATTGAAGCCTTTTCCACATTCCTTGCATTTATATGGCTTCTGCCCTGTATGAATATTTTTATGCTGCGTAAAGGACCCTTTTGAACTGAAGAATTTTCCGCACTCTGTACATCTGTATGGCTTATCCCCAGTGTGAAACCTTTGATAAAGCCTTAGGCAACCTTTCCTACTGAACGTCTTTCCACACGCCATACATTTATAGGGTTTCTCTCCTGTGTGAGTTCTTTGATGCAACTTAAGCCCCCATTTCTGACGGAAGCTCTTTGCACACTCCATACATTTATAGGGTTTCTCTCCTGTGTGAGATCTTTGATGTAACCGAAGACCCCAATTCTGACGGAAGCACTTTCCACACTCCGCACATTGATACGCCTTCTCTCCTGTGTGAGTTCTTTGATGTAACTGAAGACCCCAATTCTGACGGAAACTCTTTCCACACTCCAAACAGTCATATGGCTTTTCTCCTGTGTGAGTTTTTTGATGGTAATTAAGATTCCCTTTCTGGCTGAAGCTCTTTCCGCACTCCATACATTTATAAGGCTTCTCACCTGTGTGAGTTCTCTGATGCCGTCTAAGATCTCCTTTCTGAAGGAAGCTCTTTCCACATTCCACACATTTACACAGCTTCTCTTGCATATGGATATTTTTATGCTGCCTCAAGGCCCCTTCCCAACTGAAGCTTGTTCCACATTCTTCCCATTTAAATGGTTTATTCGCTGTCTGCATACTTGGATGCAGCCTAAAGGCTTCATTCTGTCTGTGCCTCTTAGCACACTCCATGCTTTTGTGTTGTTTCTCTTCTCCTTGAATGCTTTGATGCAGCCTAAGATTCCCTTTCTGACAGAAGCTCTTTCCACATCCCATATATTCATATGGCTCCTCCACTGTGCAAGGTCTCTGGTGGTGCCTTCGGTCCCATTTCTGACTAACACACTTTCCACATTTCGTACATTTATGTGGTTTCTCCGCTCTCTGAGTTCTTTTATATAAAGCAAGACCAGAACTAAAAGTGAAGTTCCTGTCACATACCACACATTTACATCGTTCCTCCCCTTTACTACTTCTTGGATCAGAAAATGTCCCACCATTAATGAAACATTTTTCAGGATCCATGCCTTCGTACCATTTTGATTCTGACAGGATTACGCCATGTTTCTTTGATTTGCCTTCGGACTCCCGAGACGGGGAATATTTTTTCTTTCTTTTCTTGCACTGATTTTGCATGTGGGATTGTGATCCCTCTCGATCCCCACATATTTCTCTTCTTTCTTCAGGCTCCTTAATTTCCCATGGCAGAAGAGAGAATTTCTGGATGTTTTCATCCTCTTGACCACCACCTAATTTTGAGAGATAAAAAGCTAAGTAACAGTGGTGTCTTGTATAAAGGAATTAATTCGTTCCCAATGAAATTAAAGTATGTTAAACAAAATTTCCTTCATACAAATTTACCATAGGAATGCACTGAAAACAGAGTAATCCCTAATTGCAACCATTTTATGTTGTATGGATTCGCCCCATAGGCGATTCTGTTAAGAAAATTTCCCCTATCTCTGGAATTTTTTATGTTGTACAGATTTTATGTTATACCAACTGTTTGTGATACGAGGGTCCACTGTAATATGTTATAGATTCTAGAACTTCATGGAAACTTGGGAGTTTGTGGCATGCGTGCCACAAAGGACACACGCTATTGCCCCAACACAGAGCTCGCCTGGCCCTCCGCCCTGCAAACACTCGGCTTCCTGCTGCTATTCTCCCTCCCTCTTCCCTCTCTTTTTTCCCCACTGTAAAAGGGGTCGTCGCCCAATGACAAACCACTGGGGGCCTGAGCCGTCTCAGGCTGTACTCCACTGTAAAAGGGGTCGTCGCCCAATGACAAACCACTGGGGGCAGGACTCAGCGCTGCCACCACCAATCCCTGTGTGGCCACCGGCGAAGCTTTCCCCCAGTTCGCAATGCACTTGACGTTACAGGAGGAATCACAGGAGGAACCACAAGAGATCCTGGAGCCGTTATTAATTTTTGTACACCTCCCCCCTTTAATTTTAAAATATTGCAACCTTTTTACAATAGTTCTTCTCATTTTAGTTCTTTTATGATACCTTCCCCGAGTCCTAGCCGTCTCAGGCTGCACCCACAAGGTGTGCCCTGGCTTGATAGACAAAACACCAGGGAACTCTTGCCCACAAGTGTTGCTGTTGTCCCTTAGGGAAGCCCTCCTCTAGAACCAGTACCTTCCCTTGGCCTGTAACAGCCTCTTAATTCTGTTTGGTGTGCCTAAACAAAGCCTACTGGCCATGCCACTCTTGGAGGAAGTTAACATGGACTATCCCAAGGGGTTGGTGTCAGTCCAGAACATAGAACTTGTAGTCCACTAGACCTATTTTCCACACCACCTCAAAGGGACCTTGGCACTGGGGAAATGACTTAGTGATTTCCGGATGTAAACAAAGCCAGCCCTTTCATCCTGGGGTGTACTCTCAAGGAGTCACCCAGTTGATCTAATGCCACTTCCTTTTTACAGCTTTAGATTCTCTCATGCTCTCTGGAACATCATTTTCTTGGTGGCCAAATGGCCAGCCGAGGGTGGGGAGGTGAGCTGATATCACTGCAAATTAGTCTCAAGTGCTTTGGAACCAGTAACTGGGCTCCTGGGTCAGTTAGCTTGGGGTTTACCTGGTACAGCAACCCAATCCTTAAAGCCAAAGTCCAATTGACCCGCTGGGGTCCTCCCATCAAGCTTGGCAACTGCTAATGCCTGTGCCAGAGCCTGGTCTTCCTGCTGCCAGGAATTTTGTTAACTCCTTGGTCTTTCAATTCTGTCAGCTCCTTGGTCTCTCCTACTGTGGCTACTGCTACTTCCAGTTCCTGTATGAGTTTTCCACGCCCTGCCAATTCCTTCCTATTGAAAGGTGTCGCGACACTCCCAGTGCTGGCTGCACCTTGAGCTGTTGCCTGTCTTTTCCCATAGCAATCCACCTGTGACTATTGGCTGCTTCCTCTACCGCCTTCATGCCCTGTACCTCCAAACGCTTTGCCTCTCGCTGCCTCACCTCATTCTGCTTCCTCCAGCATCACAATTAACTCTGCCCCCATCCACTCAACGGTCCTTCCTTTCTTCCCTCCTCTCATCCTTAAATCCGCAGCCCTCCACATCCACACGTGTGGACTCACGGGCATCATCTGCAGCACCACCTCAGCCCACAGAGGAGCTGTGAGCTGGAAAACTTGCCCTTACTCTTGGGGAGGTAGGAAGTCCCCTTTCCCTAGCAGGAAGTGCAGGGTCAGCCCCACACTTGTCGCTCTCTTACTCGAGCTGCAGTTGGAGCCCAGGATCAATAAATACATTGGTATCTTGTATAAAGGAATTAATTCATTCCAAATAAAATTCTGTTAAACAAATTTTCCTTTATGCAAATTTCCCATAGGAATGCATTGAAAACAGAGTAAGCCCTAATTGTGACCATTTCTATGTTGTACGGTTTTGCCCCATAGACAATTCAGTTAAGCACATTTTCCCCATATCTGGATTTTTTTTTTGACGTTGTACATTTTTATGTTATACAAACTGTTTGTTATACAAGGGTCCAATGTATAATGAAGAGCAAGTGTTATTGTTTTGGTACTGCATTTAAAATTCTTCCATCAGTCAGGAGCAATTCGCGTTCTATGATTCGATATTTGCACTCCTGCATCAAGCAGAGAATGGATACGATGGCCTTAAAGGGCCCTTCTAACTTGATTATTCTGTGATTCAACTTCAATGACAGTTCTTGAATCTCTCCGGAGAGGCCAGGTTGAGCACCTTCAATTACCTGAGTGTTTTTAATTAATCCTCCCTAAGATAAGCCTCCCTAGAAAACACTATCATATTGTTGATGGCAAGCCACTGCAGGGGTGTTCTGTGCTTGAGACCAGATTGCCTTTTCCCCAGCTGACTGACTCCTCACACTCCAGCGTTCCTGCTTAGAGATGGGCATTTTGTTTTGGAAGGGGTCCGGTTCCGAAAATGAAACACCGCAGCTCAGCTGCTGTTCGGAATCAGGATCCAGCCTCCGGGACGAAATCAGCCACTGGACTTCCCTTTGTTTGGGTCGCGTGGGCAAAACTCCAATCAGCCTCTAACATGTCATCTTTCCTTCTCTCTGGCGCTGGCCAATCGGGAGCTGTGCAAGGACATGCCTCATCCCGCCTCCCTGTCGGATTGGCCAGTACCAGGGAGAAGGAAAGATGACATGCTAGAGGCTTCTATCTGATTGGAGTTTCACCTGTGTGGACCAAACAAAAGTAAGTTAGTGCCTGATTTCGTTCTGGAGGTTGGATCCTGGTTCTGAACGGCAGCTGTGCTGCTATGTTTCATTTTTGGAACCAGACCCCTTCCAAAACAAAACACCCATCTCTATTCCTGATCTTTCCGTCACCTCCAGTGATAGGCTAGTCTGCTCTTTGGGGGCTGGGTGGGACTACGACAGCCCACCAATAGGGGCGGCCAAGCCAATTATCTCACCCCAGAGGCTCAAAACAGAGACTGGCACATGGGAGCTTGGCCAGCTTTGCAAAACATATATCTAGTGCCTTACATGTGGGAGGAAAGCAGTCCCACAGAAGATCTTCTGATTATTTTGTAAATACTGCTGGTAGACTCAACACAGGTGGCTGATTATTCCTACTGACTAATTGCAAGCTGAAGTATTAATAGAACTCCAATGCATACCTAAGCAGCTTCCTGCCAATCTCCTCTGCAAAAAATTGATCTTCTCTTTCCTCCAGCCAGCAGATGAGATCTGGTTTGGGAATGTCTTTGAGAGAGAGAGAGAGAAGTGACTAAAACATTTCCAAAAATCCTATTTGGTTGCTATAAATCTACCATTTTGTTCTTTATTTCTCATCATACTTAGTATTTTGTATTTATTATATTTATACCCCACCCATCTAAGTTAATCTTCAGCAATCAATCAAATCCTCCAAGCAAGATACATCAGAAGCGACAGCACTGTTCGAGTACACATTGATTACTGGTGTTGTGTGCAACTTTCCAGGTAAGCTCTGCAATTGTCCGAAAGAGCTCACACTGGACTGTGCCCCAATCTGTCCAAAATGTGAGCTACACCCCCATGCGATCACACACTTATTCAAAGAAATGCCCCACTCTTATTCTCCTGCCTCACCGAGAGAAAAGCAGACAGTAAAATACAAAGCTTTATAAAGTGTTCTGCTTATATACCGCCCCATACCACTTCAAATAGTCTCTGGGCGATATACAGTTTTTAATTATAGTATGCAGGCTACACATTGCCCCCCCCCCCCAGCAAGGTGGGTACTCATTTTACCGACCTCGGAAGGATGGAAGGCTGAGTCAACCATGAGCCTGCTACCTGGGATTGAACCCCAGGTCGTGAGCACAGGTTTGTCTGCAGTACAGGCATTTAACCACTGCGCCCCAAGGCTCCTAGTCCTCTACCTTTATCTCAACAGTTGATTAGTCAGAAATCCCCATAGCCGATGCAACTGGATTTACCCAGCAAACATATCACAGGGCAACCTCCTTTCTGTGGCATTTTACCAAGCCCTGCACCTTATAGAAATAACATGCTACAGATTGTTGAGCACATTCATGGTTGACTGGTCAGGAAAGGCATCGACCAAGGCCTGCTAGCCATGCTAGCCGCTGTCATCATGGGGCCTGCCCTTACCTTGAGAGGCTACCATCCTGTAGTTCTGCAGCATGACTTCCTTATATAGAGCTCTTTGGCCTGGATCTACGAGACCCCACTCTTGCTGGGTGAAATACACAGCCACCTCTTCAAAGGACATGCACTGCCAGAAAAATGAGAAGGAGGTTATTTTTCGGATGTAGTCTCCTATACAGACAAGATCCATCTCTGGCTTTGCAAATGTTTTAAATTCTTCACTCTTTCTTGGTAGAATTCATGACGCCATGAAAAAAATTCAGGAAAGTTCCCACTCAGGGACATGACAACAGCAACAGTAATGGAAAGAAAGACATTCTTCCAGGCTTCCTCCCAACAGTAAGCACAGGAAGAGCACCTCAGCATCTCCTCTTGATACTCCCTTACTTACCCGAGACAAAGGTACAGTCATTCTTCCTCACCAAGATATGGCGATACAGATTCTGCCTCCGTTGCTATCGCACAGCCTACGAGGTAAGGAGAGAAGGAAGCATAAGCTGAGCCATATCAGAGATTCCTGCCGTTGTTGCTGCCATGCGAGTGATAAAACGTACATCCTCACACCTAGAAAATCTTTTAAAAACCATATAAAGAGACCCAAGAAAAATGGAAATGGTGGTGAGGACAAGTCGGTTAACACGGACGATCCTGACAGCATAAGTTAATTTAGTCATGTGATCGTGATGATGGAATCTTTGATGTGATACATTAATCCAGTAATAAATTTTGAAATGTTTAATCTTCTTTGAAAATAAAAGAAATATTTATGCTTTAAAGTGTACTGATGTTTTTATTTATTTATTTTATCTCTGTTTTATAACAATCTCTCTAATCCTGCCAATGAACTCTGACATGGTGGTGAAAACTGCACTTGTTGTTGTTGCTGTTCATTTCCACAGGAGGAAATTAATATGAAAAGAGCTTTTTGGGGCGACATGCAAAGCAAAGCCTTCTGGAACATAAGACTGCTGTACTGCAGGTAAAACTGTGCTCACGATCTGGGGTTCATTCCCAGGTAGCCAGCTCATGGTTGACTCAGCCTTCTATCCTTCTGAGGTCGGTAAAAGGAGCACCCAGCTTGCTGGTGGTGGTGGTAGTGGGGGAATGTGTAGCCTGCATAATTAAACTTTAAACCGCCCAGAGAGTGCTTGAGGCGCTGTGGGGCGGTGTATAAACAGAACACTTTTGCTTTGCTTGGATACCGCCCCATAGTGCTTCAAGCACTCTCTGGTCGGTTTACAATGTATTTATGCAGGCTACAGGATGGAAAGCTGAATGAACCTCGAGCCGGCTACCTAGGGCTGAACAACAAGGTCCTGAGCACAAATCTAGCTGCAGATGGGCTGCAGATCTAGCTGCAGATCTAGATGGGTTTGTGGCCATAAATAAAGATTGTTGTTTAAAAAGTTCTATTGCCTAAAGCCTTCTTATCAACACCACCCGCCTTTGGCAATACTGAGGAACTGGGAATACTGTATTATATAATAATATCTGGAGGTTTTCACATCACATTAGCTGAATTATATTTGTTGGTAGCTTGTCAAATTCATTAGCAACTTCTTTCTTGTTCTTTTTGCAGTTTTATTAAAAGGGAGCATGCATTTATGTGGTTTCTTCACTTTAAGACTTGCTTGATGCCAATCAAGGGGCCCTTTCCCACAGAACCTCTTTCCATACTCCATGCATTTATATGGTTTCTCCTGCGTGAACCTTTTGATGTAGTACGAGAGATCGTTTCCGACTGAACCTTTTCCCACACTCCACAAATTTAATACGGTTTCTCCCCTCTGTGAGTTCCTTGATGCAGCCTAAGCTTCCTTTTCTAAATGAAACCTTTTTCACACTCCATGCATTGATATGGTTTCTCCCCTGTGTGAGTTCTCTGATGCTGCCCAAGTACCCCTTTCTGACTGAAGCTCTTTCCACATTCCTTACATTTACAGTGGTACCACAATTTAAGAGCAGCCTGACTTAAGAGCAATTCGACTTAAGAGTGGGAAATTGTTGGCGTTTTAACTACCGCCTTACAAATTTTAGATATGGTCAGCTCGACTTACAAATATTTTTTCCTTTTTTTTTCTTTTTAACTTATTTTTTTCAATTTTTTAGATAGGTGCCCGAACTTAAGAGTAGTTCGACTTAAGAGCTTGCATTCTGAACGGATTAAATTCATAAATTTAGGTGCCACTGTACTGTATATGGCTTCTCCCATGTGGATTCTTTCATGGGAAATAAAGAGACCCACTACCAATGATGTTCTTTCCACACTCCATGCGTTTATATAATTTCTCTTATTTTTGAGTTCTTTGGTGGTTAGTAAGGGACCAACAATAATTGAAGCTCTTTGCACACATGCATTCATATGATTTCTCCTGTAGTAGGTGAATGTTTTCATGCCATCGTCGTGCATTTGTATTTTGTAATGACCACAGGGCTCCCCCCCTTTTATTTCCATGGTACAGTGTTCAGCTGTTGTTGTTGTTCAGTCGTTCAGTCATGTCCGACTCTTCATGACCCCATGGACCAGAGCTCACCAGGCTTTCCTATCTTCCACTGCCTCCTGGAGTTTGGTCAAATCCATGTTGGTTGCATCGATGACACTCTCCAACCATCTCATTCCCTGCCATCCCCTTTTCCTTTTGCCTTCCATCTTTCTCAACATCAGGGACTTTTCCAATGAGTCCTCACTCCTCATGAGGTGGCCAAAGTACTGGAGCCTCAGCTTCAAAACCTGTCCTTCCAGTGAACATTCCGGGTTGATTTCTTTCAGGATGGATAGGTTTGATCTCCTTGCAGTCCAGGGGACTCTCAAGACTCTCCTCCAGCACCACAGCTCAAATGTTCAGTACATTATGATAAATTGGGATATGCACAATTGCGCCCTTTCTCTCTGTGTGTGAATCAGGAGCTCTTTTTTTCTCACGGATTCAGGATTGGAAATTTAGCGATGGACTCAAGAGGAAGGATTTAGACAGGGGAGGGAGGAAACCTTGGTTCTCTCCTCTCCTCCAGGGTGAAGTGAATAAAGGCAAGTTGGAAAAAGGTGGGAAAGCAAATCATCAACGCACCTGCTTCGATCTTCCGTGAAGGAGAGAGGAGGGCTTTGGCTTTTTTGTGTGTGTGAGATCGCTGCCTGCAGGGAGGAGGACCAAGAAGTGAAAAGTGTGTCAGTGGGATAATGGGCGAACGTGAGCATCATAAAATAAAATAAAATATTTTTTTAAAAGCCTAGGAATGTTTTGGTGGAATCTCTCTTGGGATCCTTGCTAGAGAACTGAATGCTAGCTGGAGGTAGGGAGTTGGGGGGGGGGGAAATAGATCTATTTTTTATGGATCTTGATGCCTCTGGGCTGTTATCTGTGAAGTCACAAAGGGACCATAAGGTCCAAAATTAAGTAATATAATATGACAAAAAAGATTGCAAAATAGTAAAATATAACAAAAATTGGGAGATGTCCTGAGGTCATCAGGGGACCTTTATATTTTCCTGCAGGAATAGGAGCCCGGCGCCCAGGCATCCTCCGCGTCCCTTTGATTTCCTCCCAAGAGAAGAACCAAAGGCGTCCCAGCGAAGCTCCGCCCCTTTCCTTCCCCCTCCTTCCCCCCTCCCAACTGGAAATGGAACCCTCATTCAGCTTCCCGCCCGATGATTCGAACCTCCGCGGGGAAGGGTGGGGGCGGAGCTAGTCCAAGGTGGACCAATGAGGAGCGGCGGCCCGAGAGGCACTGAGCCAATAGCGGCGGCCCCTGGGGAGGGGACCCGAGGCCAGGCGGTCTTGGCATCATCAGCATCAGCATCAGCGCCCGGGAGGTGAGAGCGAGACTTCCCTGGGAAAAGGGGAGCAAATGGCGGCGGCGGCGGCAGGTGGGTTACATCCAGGTGCCCTTTTCCCAGCAGAGACTCCCTATTTCTTCCTAATTAGGATTTAACTTGTGGGTAGCCTCTCCCCCCTTTTCGCTTGCCTCAGTTTTCCCATTCACCACTATTAACCCCTTGTGGTCTGGTTGCCCCCATTCCTCCTTCCCGCCCCTATAGTGCTTCCCCGTGTAGGATGGGACCCCCTAACCCCATTGCCTTCCCTGTAGGGATCCCCCGGTTTCCCCTTCCCTTCCTCGGGTGGTGTTACCCCTCTCGCCCCTTTAAGCCCCATTTCCAGACCTCGCATATTTATTACAGTATTTATTTTGCATATTTTCAACCCGCCATTCTCCTTGTAAAAGGACCCAAGGCGACTTACAATAATGAGGGACAATATACAACCCACGACATTTAAGACATAGTCAAACTTAAAGGGCGGGAATTAGAAAAGGCATCTTATTACAACATTAAAAAGCAACATTAGAACTACAAAGAGCACACGAACAGTTAAAAGAAAAAAGATCCCATAATTTCAATTTCAGTTCCAAAATTCCATATGCAGAGCACTTTGTTTCTCTGTGTGTGTGTGTGTGTGGATTATGACACTGGGCAGTCATTTCATTCCCCAGCCTCCCGTTCCTTCCAAAAAGGTAGACTGCACTGGAGCAGTGGAGGCTCTGCTTTTAGTGCAACATGGCTTGGTCTTTGTTTTGTTTTCTGGCCTCTACTTGTGAGTTTGCACTCCTCCTCCTTTTTGGGGAGGTGGTGTCTGACCTGAGATTTATCTGGACCAGCATCGTGTTTCCAATAGTTGACAACCAGAATCTCATGAAGGAGAAAGACCCATCTCCCCTCATCCTCCTGTTGTCGGAATTTGCTGTAAATTTCCAGCCAGATCCTCTTAAAGAAACTCATGAACCAGGAAGGAGAGTGAGAGACCCACCTCCCCTCATTCTCCTGGTGTTTGAATTTGAATTTAGGGGGAGAGAGGCACTGCCCTTAGACATGCAGGTCTCCTTTTCCGCCCCCCCTCCGAGTTCTTGCATTAATCCCATTTTACTCAGACTGGACTGGATAAACTGGCAGGATTTCTTTCCTCCACCCTTTTGAATGGTCTCATTCGACCTCCGGCCTCAAGGTGTCCCCCCCCTCCCCCTCAGTGTGTTTTGAGAGGCAGGGGAGGGCAAAAATGGAAGATTCTCGCATCTGGGATGGAGTGCTTTTGAAATGGTTTTACTGATTTTGTTGTTGTTGTCCAAAACCTGGGATTCTGCAAGTTGGGAGGTTTCGCACACTCTGCCCATGGCTCATGGCTCCTGCTTCATGTCTCGGAGACGACTCGGTTGTAGAGCATGCAAGAAATTGTGAGAAGATCTAAAATGTGATCTAGATGTTGGGAGGTTTTTGTTTTTTTAAAATAAGAGCCTACCATCCATTGCATAACAAACCCTGTAACTTACTTCCTATAAGGAGGTCTCTATAAAGCCTTGTAAGCAGGGGGACTTTTTTTTCCTTTTTGCGCTGTTCTTTAAATAAATCGCCCGGAATCGGCTATAATCCACCATCAGCATTATTGGCTTTTCATACTGTGTTTGTGTGTGTGTGTGTGTGTGCGTGCGTGGGTGCATGCACGCATGTGTATGAGATTAAACCCTTTGTGATACAGTATAAGAATCTTTATCATTTTCCCCTGGTGGCAGTAGGTAGGGTAACGCTCCCTGTACCTGGTGGTGGGGCAAACCCATGACCACCCAGTGTGGCTAGTGCTGACTTAAGTATCTCAGTGGAAGGACAGCTCTGTGGTTGAGGTCTCAGGCTGCGGTGCCTCAGGTTGGGAGTTCGATTCCCCCACACTTGCCCTTTCTTGACTGGGTCTGGACTCCATGATCCATCAGGGTTGCTTCCAGCTCCACAGTTTGTAAGAGGGTGATAACTTGGATTGATTTAGGGGAGCTCCCTACAGTCCTTGTATTGGAAGGCTCATTAACAGATTCTTTGTCACACAATTCCTCCATAACGAGTTGCCTTCTTTTTCAAAGCAGGTCTTTTCTCAGACCATGAGGACTAGAACCTTAGTTTATTTCCAAGGGAGGGCCTGTATTTCAGAGGTGGTGTGCCGGCTTTTGCATGAATAGGGGGGTTCAAGCATCGTTCTTGCGCATCTTGAAATACAGCCAGGAAAGGCCGTCTCCATTCAGGTTTTCTTGCTCTGGTGTCATCATAGCTGTCTAGCTAGATCTGGGTAATCAGAGAACCATTGAGGTTTTTTTGCAGGGGGGGTGTTGAGTTCCAGCTTGCCCCAAATTCCCTCAGTCAGAAAAAGACTTAATACATCTGGCTGAGAAAGAGAGAGAGATCAGGAGAAACGACTGTTTAATCCACTCAAATTAAAAAGTTACCTCCTCTGGCCAGCCTGACCTTTCAAACAAAGGTGGATGGCTGTCCTGCTTATATTGGGGTAGATTAGTTTTAAAGAGGTCTGGTTGATCCAAAGAAAGGTAAACCTTCCCTTGACCCAGGAATGGGTGGGGATTGGGCTGACACAAAGAGGAATGTCACAGGCTATGGGGAGGGAGACCTTTGGTTATGCAGAAGGACCAGCAAGGCACATTGTTTGTAGAACACAAGGCCCCACCAGGGGAAGGGGAGAGGAGACAAAGGAGTTTGCAAAGGGGGAAACATTGTCCAGACCCCAAACAAATATGTCTTCTCAGTTTCCTCTTTGTTTTGGGAAGAGTGATTGATCGCCCAGAGGGGCCCACAGCCTTCTATTGGGTCAACTGATACTATCAGGGAGGTGAGAAGTGGAGAATCTGCCCTTCCTGCTGGGTGTAGGAGTCCTCACTTCATAAGGGTAGCAGAGTTCAGGCTGTAACTCCCCTGGCAGGCTCTTTAGGCAGAAATAAAAATTTTATTCAAGCCCCAATTTTGTGTGGCTGTGTGCAGTCTAGGCTTGTTCATTTGGCTGATATTTTATCATATCATATTTTGTGTGCATGATCCCTTCAATAAGACACCCCCACGTTCAGTGCAGGAACCCAAATCAAAGGCTATCTATCTGCCAGGTGGTTGTCTAAATTTCTCTTGAATGCCTCCAGTGTTGCCAAAACCAGTCTTCCTTTCTATGGGGTTTTGAGGTTTCCTGTGAGGTCTGGGTAGCAGAGGGCGTGAAGCAGCCAAGCGAAAATGGACTGCGAGGTTTTATCTTTCAACCTTTGCTGATGCTTGGCCTCCCTGCCAGGTGGGCAGTTTAGAAATTAAATCAAATAAATAAATAAATAAGCAAGCAATCTTGGTATCTGAGCAGAAGCATCCCCTGCTTTCAACCAACAAGGGTCATCATTTTGGGACAGTTGCTTATGAAAAAGGCCTGTGCTCCATCTCAGAATAAAGGGTCTGGATTAGACCCCCGGAATACCAGAAGCAGGCAAGCTTTTGAGCTGAACTCTTGTTTAGGCTGGGTGTGTTCAGAGCCAAACAGGGGATGAAAGAAACAGAATGGTCGAGACAAAAAATCCCAAAGTAATATCACAAACTAAAATGTTTGTCTGCTTCCTCTCTATATCTGTGTCTCACCAGAGATATCCCTACTATTCTTGGTTGAAAACCATCGATCCAGACACTTCTGAATGAGATACAGTCAATGGTCTTATGGTTTTCACAGCTAAAAGACAAATGTAAAAATAGGCGATGGACCACTAAAAAAAATCATCCAACACCAAACAAGCTTTGGTTCATTGTGTGATGATCTTAAAGTTCTTCAGCTTAAAGTGATTCACAGAACTGATCATGTGGTGTTTAAATCACAAAAGCTTATTTATTGCATCATGATTTTTTAATGACGTGCAAAGATATTGCCACTTTTTTATTTTGTGTTATTCTTGGTGAGATATTCCTGGTCAAGGCTAGAGATGGGAAGTCCCAGGGAGGGGGAAATGAGAATAATTGGGAAAAATGGGTTTTTCATTTTTTTTTCTGAAACCTTTCTTGTTTTAGTTTTCTGAAAAATTGAAAAAAATGCTTATGGAGTGTTCTACTTCAACACGATGAATAAAATATTTTAAGACAGGTTGTTCAACTATTTTCCAAATCATTTAAAAAATATCATTGAAACTTAGTCCCACTCCCTTTTATACATTTCCCTGTTTTCAATTCTTTTTATGAGAATGAGGTTTTTATTTTACAGTGGTACCTTGTATAAAGGAATTAATTCGTTCCAAATGAAATTCTGTTAATCAAATTTTCCTTTGTACAAATTTCCCATAGGAATGTGTCGAAAACAGAGTAATCCCTAAGTGTGACCATTTTTATGTTGTACGGATTCACCCCATAGGTGATTCTGAAGTGATTTCCCCCTGTCTCTGGAAATTTTTTCCTTTAAGCTGATGTTCTGTTAAACAAACCACTTTTTATATGCGGGTCCACTGTATTTTTATTTAATACTGTCGAGAGGAAATATGAATAATGGTTAATTCTGGATTTTTAAACATTGTTTTGTAGAGGAGTTGTTTTCTTCTACATAAACTAGTAAACAGTTCAGGAGATTGTTACTCCATTTGTTGCTTCTTGTTGTTGTACAGTCGACCGACTCTCCGTGACCCCATGTCCATGGAGTTTTCTTGGCAGGAATAACTGGAGTGGCTTGCCAGTTCCTACTCCAGGCGCTTACAGGTCGCCCATCCAAGTTCTAGCCGGGGGCCGACCCTGCTTAGCTTCCGAGATCAGGCAGCTCATTTGTTACTTACAAATACAAATAAATATTGTTTAAAAAGTAATTTCTGTTTGTAATAATTGTTTGGATAAACTATATTTTAATATGCTAGTTGTGATAATTTTATGACAACTCAGATTGTGCATAGTCGTATTTTATGTTCCTAAGTAACAGAATGACTTTCAAGCTGTAAAAGAGATGCTGCCAGTCTCCCGCTGGGTAATCCTAAATTGGCAAGGAAAAAAAAAAGCTAGGTGAGCACTCCCTCCTTTTACAGCTAAGGGCCTCTGGACGATGCTGTCTCTCCTGCTGGCAAAACTCTTGGGTCTCCTCCCCTCCTTCCGGATCTGGTGTTTTGGGTAACAAATGTTTTCTCACAGGTATGGTAGCCTGTGATCTCCCTCTTTTGTGCACAGGCTCCTGCCATTAAATATTCTGTGTGTGCACTTTGTGTGCATGATCCCTTCAATAAGACACACACACACACACCACGTTCAGTGCAGGAACCCAAATCAAAGGCTATCTATCTGCCAGGGGGTTGTCTAAATTTCTCTTGAATGCCCCCAGCGTCGCCAAAAACAGTCTTCCTTTCTATGGGATTTTTAGGTTTCCTGTGAGGTACGGGTAAGCAGAGGGTGTGAAGCAGCCGAGCGAAAATGGACTGCAAGGTTTTATCTTTCAACCTTTGCTGAAGTTTGGCCTCCCTGCCAGATGGGTGGTCTAGAAATCCAATCCAATAAATAAATAAATAAATAAATAAATAAATAAATAAATAAATAAATAAATAAAGCTTGGTATCTGAGTGGAAACATCCCCTGCTTTCATCCAGCCGGGGTGGTCATTTTGGGACAGTTGCTTAGAAAAAAGACCTGTGCTCCATCTCAGAATAAAGGGTCTGGATTAGAACCCCCACCCCCGGCAATACCAGAAGCAGGCAAGCTTTTGAGCTAAGTGGAACTCTTGTTTAGACTGGGTGTGTTCAGAGCCGAACAGGGGATGGAAGAAACACAAGGGTGGAGAAAAATCACCTCAATGTGGTATCACAGCATCAGGATTGAAGTAAAGTGTTTGTCTGCCTCCTCTATACCTGTATCGCACTGGAGATGTTCCTACTATTGGCTAAAACCATTGATCCAGGCATTTCTCAATGAGATGCAAACAATGGTGACATTGACTTCCTGGTCTCTCCTCCAGTGTGGTTCTCTTGAGATGTGGCAGGCTAGGAAACAACAACAACAACAACAACAACAACAACAAATTTATTGATTAGCCCAACAGGCCATATCAAAGACTAGGAAATATAAAAATCTGATGATTAGATCAAGCCCCCCCAAGTGTCTCCCCCCTTTATCTTTGCAGGCACAAATTCCAATGTTAGCTCACATCAAGATGTCTCAAAATTGGCATTGGTATTGCTTTTACTGTATTTACAATGTCTTCCCGTGGTTGGATCCTTTTAGTATTTGTATCCCTGCTGTTTTTAGCTTCAAATGTTGTCTCTTAATTACGTCCTAACCTAAGCCAACTTCAGTCCTTTTTCTGAAGAGGAAGGGGGTGGTGGTTTTAAAATATTATAAACAAATGCCCAATTGAGCCCCAACAGGTTATTCTTGAAGTAAAAGGAAGCCACCTGGTCCAAACAAAATAAAAGACAAATGTAAAAGTAGGAGATGGACCACTAAAAAAATAATCCAACACCCAACAAGCTTTGGTTCATTGTGTGCTGATTTTAAAGTTCTTCCGCTTAAAGTGATTCATGGACCCGAGGATTTGGTGTTGAATTCATGAAAGCTTATTTATTGCATTATGGATTTTTTTTAGTGACTCACAAAGATCTCACCAGTTTTTGTATTATCTTGGTGAAATATTCCTGGTCGGGGCTAGGGATGTGAAGGCCCAGGAAAAAAAAAAAAACAGAAAAATTGGGGAAAAGATGGTTTTTTTTATACTTTTTGCCTGAAGCCTTTTTTTCCTGAAAAATTGGGAAAAAAAGTGATTATGGAATGTTCTATTTTAACACGATGGATAAAATATTTTAAGACAGGATGTTCAAATATTTTGCAAATTATTTAAAAATATGCCATAGAAACTCAGTCCCACACCCTTTTATACATTCCCCCCTTTTCAATTATTTGTATGAGAATGAGGTTTTTATTTTTATTTAATACTGTGGAGAGGAAATAAGAATAATTGTAAATTCTGGAGTATTTTGTTCCACATAAACTAGTAAACAGTTCAGGAGATTGTTACTCCATTTGTGATGAATATTATTTAAAAAGTAAATTCTATTTGTAGTAATTGTTTGGATATACTATATTTTAATATGTTAGTTGTGATAATTTTATGCCAAGTAAAAATGTGCATATGATTCTATGATTCTGTATTTTATGTTCCAAAACCCTTTTGTTTCCTCTCCTCCTTCCAGATCTTGTGTTTTGGGTAACAAACGTTTTCTCACAGGTAGCCTGTGATCTCCCTCTTTAGTGCTCAGTCTCCTGCTGGTGGCTTTGTGTGTAACTCAATATCTCCTTGGTTGTTTACTTGTAACTTGTGATCCTTCCCTATTATACGCCCATTTCCCCCTGTAATCCCCCACCCCGGTGACCCTTCGGTTCATAGGATATCTGCCAGATGTGTTTTCCTGGGTCAAATTGCCTTTCTTTCCAATGTATTTAAACCTTGAAACCTCAGGAAAACTGCACGACCCCCCCCTTTGCCCTCTCTGCCTATGGAGGCCTTTTTTTCCAGAAGTCATTTTGGTTTTTTTTCCTGAAAAACTGGAAAAAAATAAAAAGAAAAAGAAAAAATATTGAATATTTTATTTTGACATGATGAGTAAAATATTTTAAGACAGGGTGCTCATATATTTTTCAGATGAATTCTAAAAATGTGCATAGTACAATAGGACCCAATATCCTCTGGGGATTGGTTCTACACCTTCCTGTGGATAATGAAAACTGGAGATAAGAGAGAACACCAAAAATGGCTGTTTTGTGACAGTAGCTTGCTTCATGGCTGCTGTTTTATAACCCGTAGCTTGCTTTATGGCTGCTGTGGCAATAGCTTGGTTTGTGGCTTCTGATTTATTTATTTATTTATTACTTCTGCCAACTGTGGATAACTGAATCAGTGGATATGGGAGTCCTGCTGTATCAGATTATTCTAATGTCTGCGCACTGAGGACCAGCAAGTCCTAGATTACAAACTGAACTCTCCAGTGAAAGAATAACATAGAATCATAAGAGTTGGAAGAGACCTTAAGGGCCATCCAGTCGAACCCCCTGCCCTGCAGGAACCCCCATCAAAGTACCCCCGACAGATGGCCATCCAGTCTGTGTTTAAAAACCTCCAAAAAAGGAGACTCCAACGCCCACCACAGCAGCATATTCCACTGCTGAACAGCTCTCACCCTCAGGAAGTTCTTCCTAATGTTCAAATGGAATCTTTCTTCCTATACAGTACAGTAGGACCCCCGTATCCACTGATTCATTATCCACTGATTCAGTTATCCACAGTTGGCAGAGGAAAAAATTCAGCAGACAGAAATCAAGCTGTAAAGCAAGTTGTTGTCACAAATAGCATCTGTAAAGCAAGCTACTGTCACAAATAGCATCTGTAAAGCAAGCTACTGTCACAAACAGCAGTCATAAAGCAAGCTACTGTCAGGAAACAGCAGTTTGGGGGTGGGTGGGGATGCGTTCTCTCTTATTCATGCTTTTCATTATCCATGGGAAGGCCTGGAACCAATCCCCAGCGGATATCGGGGTCCTACTGTAGTTTGAAAGCATTGCCCTGAATCCTAGTCTCTGAAGCCATGGGAAACACACCTGTTCCCTCTTCAATATTACATCATTTCAAATATTTAAAAATAGCTATCATATCCCCTCTCAGCCTTCTCTTTGTGAGACTAAACTTTCCCAGCTCCAGACCTTCAACCATCCTGGTCTCCCTCCTCTGGACCCGCTCAAGGTTGTCATCATCCTTTTTTTTAAATTGAGGAGCACAGAACTGTTCACAGTACTGTACTCCAGGTGGGGGTCTGACCAGAGCAGAATAAAGCAAATGCAAAAAGCTACGTGTTCTGTTTATATACTGCCCCATAGCACTTATAGCACTCTTTGGGTGCTTTACAGTTTAATTATGGAGGCTACACATTGCCCCCCCCCCCCAGCAAGCTCTACTCCACCATCAGCATTATTGGCTGGAAGGCTGAGTGAACCTTGAGCCGGCCACCTGGGATTGAACCCCAGGGCGTGAGCACAGTTTTAGCTGTGGTGCAGGCATTTAATCACTGCACCACCAGGCACGATCACCTCCCTTTATCTAGACACGATGCTTCTGTTGATACAACCAAGAATTGTGTTGGCTTTCTTGACCACCGCATCACGCTGCTGACTCATGTTCAATCTGTGGTCCACACGGACTCCCAGATCCCTTTCACAGGTACTATTTTCCAGCCAGGAGTCTCCCATCCTATATCTATGCAATTCAGTTTTCCTGATTAGATACAGGGCCCTACATTTCTCTCTGTTGAAACTGAATTCTATTTGCTTTGGCCCAGCACTTTAACGTATCAAGGTCATTTTGGATTTTCATCTTATCCTCTCTAGGGAATTATTTATTTATTATTATTTATTTATTATTGAATTTATACCCTGCCCATCTTCCACCCCTCTCAATTTGGGAGATGCACTTCTTCCTTTAGGAAGTGCTGCTTAACAGTTCAGGAGATTGCTACTCCATTGGTTATAATTACAAATAAATACTATTTTAAAAGTAAATTATGTTTGTAATAATAGTTTGGATATACTATATTTTAATATGCTAATTGTGATAATTTTATGGCAGGTCAAATTGTCCATAGTCATATTTTATGTTCCTAAAGTAACAATGACTTTTAAGCTGCAAAAAAGGGGGAAGTGCTAATGTAGCATTTTTTCATTTCTTCTGGGGGGAAAAAACAGAAAAAATCGGGGGGGTTTCTGAGCTTCAAAATTTCTTGAAATTTTGCATCTCTAGGGGAGATCTGTTGCTGTGGGAGGGATAATAGAGATGAAGATAGCCTATCCCGTTGTTGTTGTTGTTGTTCAGTCGTGTCCGACTCTTCGTGACCCCATGGACCAGAGCTCACAAGGCCTTCCTGTCTTCCAATGCCTCCCGGAGTTTTGTCAAATCCATATTGGTTGCATCAATGACACCGTCCAACCATCTCATTCTCTGCCGTCCCCTTTTCCTTTTGCCTTCCATCTTTCCCAACATGAGGGACTTTTCCAAGGAGTCCTCTCTCCTCATGAGGTGGCCAAAGTACTGAAGCCTCAGCTTCAAAATCTGTCCTTCCAGTGAACATTGGGGGCTGATTTCTTTCAGGATGGATAGGTTTGATCCCCTTGCAGCCCAGGGGACTCTCAAGACTCTCCTCCAGCACCACAGCTCAAAAGCATCGATTCTGCGGCGATCAGCCTTCTTTATAGTCCAGCATTCACTTCCATACATCACTACTGGAAAAACCATAGCTTATCCTGACCTTAGTTGGCAAAGTGATGTCTCTGCTCTTTAGGATGCTATCTAGGTTTGCCATTGCTTTCCTCCCAAGAAGCAGGCGTCTTTTTATTTCGTTGCTGCAGTCGCCATCTGCAGTGATCAAGGAGCCCAAGAAAATAAACTCTGTCATTGCCTCCATTTCTTCCCCTTCTATTTGCCAGGAGGTGATGGGACCGGTGGCCATGATCTTAGTTTTTTTGATGTTGAGCTTCAGCCCATTTTTTCACTCTCCTCTTTCACCCTCATTAAGAGGCTCTTTAATTCCTCCTCACTTTCTGCTATCAGAGTAGTATCATCTGCATATCTGAGGTTGTTGATATTTCTTCCGGCAATCTTAATTCTGGCTTGTGTTTCATCCAGACCTGCCTTTCACATGATGTGCTCTGCATATAAGTTAAATATGCAAGGTGACATTATACAGCCTTGTCGTACTCCTTTCCCAATTTTAAACCAGTCAGTTGTTCCATATCCAGTTCTGACGGTTGCTGCTTGTCCCACATATAGATTTCTTAAGAGACAGATAAGGTGGTCAAGCACTCCCATTCCTTTAAGGACTTGACATCGTTTGTTGTGGTCCACACAGTCAAAGGCTTTGGCATAGTCGATGAAGCAGAAGTAGATGTTTTTCTGGAACTCTCTGGCTTTCTCCATAATCCAGCGCATGTTGGCGATTTGATCTCTAATTCCTCTGCCCCTTCGAAATCCAGCTTGTACTTCTGGAAGTTCTCTGTCCACATACTGCTGAAGCCTGCCTTGTAGAATTTTGAGCATAACCTTGCTAGCGTGTGAAATGAGTGCAATTGTGCGATAGTTGGAGCATTCTTTGGCGTTTCCTTTCTTTGGGATTGGGATGTAGACCGATCTTTCCAGTCCTCTGGCCACTGCTGGGTTTTCCAAATTTGCTGGCATATCGCGTGCAGCACCTTTACAGCATCCTCTTTTAAGATTTTAAAGAGTTCAATTGGAATGCCGTCACCTCCACTGGCCTTGTTGTTTGCAATGCTTTCTAAGGCCCAATTGACTTCACTTTCCAGGATGTCTGGCTCCAGGTCAGCAACTACGCTATCTTGGTTATCAGGGACATCCAGATCTTTCTGATATACAGTATTTCCTCTGTATATTCTTGCCATCTCCTTCTGCTTCAGTTAGGTCCCTACCATTTTTGTCCTTTATCATATCCATATTTGCATGAAATGCCCCTTTAATATCTCCAATTTTCTTGAATAGATCTCTGGTTTTTCCTTTTCTGTTGTTTCCCTCTATTTCTTGGCACTGTTCGTTCAAGAAGGCTATCCTGTCTCTCCTTGTTGCCCCCCCCCCATATGACAGGGAGAGCCAAGATACCCATCAGCCCCCACCAGCACAGCCAGTGGTGAAGGGCGATGGGAGTTGTAGTGCAGTGTCTTTGGAGGGGGCACATCTTTCCTTCCATCACCACCCCATCTCCTCTTCCTGGAAGTCTTTCAGCTTGGAAGGCAATATGACCCGCCTCCTGGTCAATTAGCTGAGTCTGCTGAGACCCTGCTACGAGGTACCCGATGTGTTAGTCCAGGACCCACCTTGAGTCCCTTGTACGTGGAATACCGTCTCTGGGTACGACTGACTCACTCTGTTTTCTGTTTCTGTTGGTTTGCGCCTCCCCTTCCTCCCCCCCCCCCCGTTTCTCTGATAATAGTAGCACGGTCGTTAACATTTGGGATAGGATCCACAACATTTTCTCTAAGAAAATCCGCAGCTTCCGCTAGCCGTTTTTGGAAAACCCCTTGTCCCTCTTGCTGCGGAGCCACAGTGGCCCTGCTCTTCCCTTTCGTCCTTTCCTTGGGGAGCTGTTTGGTTTGGGTTGCTTGTTTTTCCCCATCTTTTTATCTCCCAGTGCCTTGGTTTTGTGCTACCTTCAACCTTCTCTTCTCCTGGAGGGTTTAGCCTCTTGATAAAGCTGAGGGCGGGTGCAAAAAAGATCCTTCCCTGCTTGGATTTGAAAAGAGACCAACTGGCTGGGCGAGGGAAGGCTCCGTAGCGTTGCAAAGCCTCCGAATGTTGTAGCCTAAGAAGGGAGCAACGCCACTAACCTTGGCCCTGCCAGCTGCTCTCTCTGGAAACCCTAAAACCGAAGGATATTTTCTGGTTTGTACTTCAACATGAAATTACAATAGGACCCCAGTATCCGCTCGGGATTGTTTCCAAGCCTTCCCATGGATAATGAAAACCGTGGATAAGAGAGAACGCCAAAATGTCCCCAAAACTGCTCTTTTGTGATAGTAACTTGCTTTACAGCCCCTGTTTTGCGATAGTAGCTTGCTTTACAGCTGCTCTTTGTGACAGTAGCTTGCTTTGCGGCGGCTGAATTATTTATTTATTTTTTTCCTCTGCCAACTGTGGATAACTGAATCAGTGGATATGGAGGTCCTACTGTATAGCAAAGAACTGCATGGGGTGGTTGTGGAAGCAGGAAACGCTGATATAAAAATATTTTCATTGAATATATTCCTCAAATCGAGGATGATTCAGATCATGAACAGGCAAGAGCAGCGTGACTTTTGTTGGATAATATTTCAACATACTCTGAGGTAGAGAAAAATGAGTGCATCATCAGGACCCACAATTCTGGTTTTATTTTTTTAAAAATGCTGCTGGCAGTTGGAGTATCCCAATGGGCTTCAGGGCTGTGACACACTAGGGCAGTGGTGACGAACCTTCGGCACTCCAGATGTTTTGAACCACAACTCCCACAGTCCTTTGTCACTGGCGGTCTAGGCTTGGAATTCTGGGATTTGTGGTCCAAAGCGTCTGGAGTGCGGAAGGTACCACTGCTAGAGGCCCTCCGTGGGCGTTCTCTGCAGGGGACACTGGCTTGGGAGGCGGGGAGGTCCTTTTAAGCCATGCGGATTAAGGTGAAAGGGCCCAGAGCATAATAAGGTTCCCTCCATCCACGATCAAGGCAACTGCTGGGTAATACAGGAGGTAGGTAAAACAAGGTAATGGAGAGCCTTCTCTGGTTTGGAACGGAGCAGAGCAGGCAGCAACATTTTGGGGGTAGTGGCTTGGGCTTTAGAGCCTGTAATTGTAGACTTAAAATAGGAAATGGGTCTTGGGAACAGGGAGATGGAACAGAGGCTTGCTCCACCCATGTGACTCTCACCTGAGTCTCTAGGCTCAAGAGATCCCCTGTGAAGGAGACTAGAACACACTGTCCATGTGCCATGGAAGACGGTCTCCTCTGCCCAAACTCCTGTGGTTTTTTTTCCCCAATCTGTTTTTTGAACCAGCGAGATTCCCCCCAGAGGGGAGGATGCACCGTTCCTGGAGGTACTGCAATACCAGGTCGATGCGTGGAGTGGATGGAGCAAGCCCCTATTCCATCTCCCAGTTCCAAAAATCCATTTAATATATAGTCCTCAAATAGAGGACGTATCAGATATTAAACTGATAAGAACAGATACTACACTTGATCTTAGCCAAAAGGCCGAGAAGCGATACCAGAAAGGCTCGAAAATCACGCTTCTTCCAGGCTCTGGTGGCCTTCCAGGGAGCCGTGTGCAAACGCAAGTGCCGGCACGCACAGCCCCCCACCGGCCTCGGCACCCCAGGAAAAGCCCCGCAGTGGACTCCAAAAGTGCTTCTCTGTATCAAATGTAGCAAAGCTGTTTCCAAAGTGATTGCTTGGGAGCTGTAGAACAGAGGATTCTCTCGGCTTGCTTGGTTTCTCCACTGTGTTGTTGGTGCCGGACGGCCATAGGCATGCAATTTGCATGCACCTCCCTCTTCCTCCTTCCCATCATGCTCTGCAGCAGCAGTGCAGATTCGCCAGCTGCTGCCAGAGGTCACCAGTGCGCCCACCTCCTGCAGAAACAAACACACACACACATATGTGGCTGAACAAGCCTGCACTTGTGGATGAGGGAATGTCACAGCAGGGTTTTCTGTTTGTGGAAGGCGTGAAAAACGTCTCACACATTCTGTTATCGACTGTTTGGGCCTTAATCGCCCATCTATGAGCAGCTTGGCTGTTCCTCACCCAGAAATGGTTTGATTCTGGAATGGAAGATGACCTCCGCACCCTCTCGACAGATTGGGAGCTCGTTCTCTGAGGAGTGTGGCTCTTTCATGAAGCCGTGCCCAGCTGTGACAGAGAGGTATTGGTAGGATCCAGGTGGCCCCAAGGTTTGGGAGAGTAAAACACGGTACTGTCCAAATACATTTCATCCAAAGGGATAAACCAGCCTTTGCAGGGCAGATGACTCCCAGAAGTCTTAGCCAGCACAGACCCTGGGAGTTAAAACACTTTGGGGTGTGGGTGTGCTAGGAATCTCAGGTGCTGAACCCTCTCATGTAGGAGGCTCAGGCCTTTGGACAACTGCTGTGAACTTTGGGCTAGAACAGGCCTGCCCAACAGGTAGACCGCAGGCTACTGGTAGCCCGTGAAGGGTTCAAATGTAGCCTGGCGGCCATCAATTAAAAAAGTGAGGGGATAAGTTCTCCACCCCTACCACCCCCATCCCAAGGACCACCACTGCCCCAGCAAAGTTCTGGGTATGCCAGCCCACTGTCTCAGCTGAGCGGGGCAGTTCAAGGGCCATGGCGCATTGAAATCTGTTCCCTCCAGAACAGATTAATTGGTTTTCAATGCATTCCTATGGGAAACCACTGCTCTACTTACAAAAGTTTTTAGTTATGAGCATGTGCTCGGAACAGATAAAATTCGTAGAGGTTTTAGTGTAGTAGCCCTCAGGCACTTTGGACCGGAAAAAGTAGGCCTTGGCCTGTTCAAAGTTGAACAACCCTGGGCTAGAAGCTGCTGCGAGTTCAACCCACCCCTGAAATTGCAGCCTTTATTTTCAGGGAGGTAGGTTTCAGAGTTGTTGAATTACAGTAAAACCCCGTCTATCGCGGGGGTTAGGGACTGACCCGACCCATGATCATTGAAAATCTGTGATATGCGGATGCAAGTCAGATCGGGTGGGGGAGGGCGCAATATTTAAAATGTCTTTAAGCAATGGAGCCAGCTGGGCTCTGTTGCTTAAAGACATTTTAAACATCACGCACCGCTCCCCTGTGGGGTGGGGAGAAGCGGCAAGCGATGTTTAAAAGACTTTCAGCAACAGAGGCAAGTGCTTGGATTCGTTGCTTAGTCATTTTAAACATCATGCGCTGCATATCCCCCACTCCCGTGCAGGGGAGCAGCGCACGATGCCTCCATGGAGGCAAGCCCTGGGCTCCAGCTGATTGACACTGCGGTGGGGAAGAAAAACCTTTCCCCACCCCAGCACCAATCAGCTGGAGCCCGGGGCTGTGGGAAAGGGCAAAAGGTTTTAAAAGCTCCCATTTTTAAAACTTTCCCCCCAAGCCCTTTCAGGGTACTGCAGTCCCGTGATATAGCGGGACTACAGTATATGAACCATAAAAGGGCAGGGAACCACTGTATGCTGGCATTAAGGTCATTTGTTTAAACTGCAGCAACAAGTGACATCTTCTTAAGGCAGCAAAGACATGTGGCTAGCAAGCCTATGCCAAACGGGGTGTTGTATTACCTGCCTCATTATCAAATACTGTATTTTTCTAAGACGTCCCCAGTTTTCTAGCCCAAAATAAGTTTCTCTACTGTGTAGTTCTCTCATTGGCTTACTTTCGTGTAAGCCAATGGAAGGGTTCAGCGCCTGAGAAAGTGCATGTCAAATGAGTGTATAAGACAACCCTAAATTTTTAGTCTTTTTGGTGAACAATGCAGTCTTATGCATGGAAAATACAGTAGGTCTCCTAAATTTTACTTCAATCCCCAATTGGAAGGCAGGGGTTTTCTGCATGAATCTTAGCCCCCACCCAGACCCCGGCACTGGTCAAAGACTTATAGGTCTCCAAGAGCCAAATAGAGAGGAGGTTTTGGGTGGGCGGGCATGACCCGATCCTTGACTTCAGAGGCAGCTTTAACAGTAGCCCTGCTGCTTCCTGACTTATCCCAGGTGAGCCTGGAGAAAATCATCTTGCCAAAAAGCACTTGACATCCAAGAAGCATCTCCTGGCAAACCGCGTATTTTGCCATTGGTCCATGCCTTGAAGTATTGCCCACGAAAGCTTGCAATGATTTTTAATTAGTGGACTATCAAGGCATCGCCTACAGCCTTGTCTTGTCTTTTGTAATGGCCACACGGCTGCCCCTTTTTTACTTCAGCAACACCCTTCTGAAACCCTTTCAGGTACAGGGAAAGCTTTCATCCATCTCCTGATCCAGAACAAGACAGATAAATTATTTCCCAAATGTTAAGACTGTAGCTCCTCAGAGGTGAAGCCCCAAGTCTAGCTAGCAAGGTCCTAGTCCCTGCGACTTAGGAAAACAATCTGGTGCTGTCTGGTTAAGTTCTGAGTTATGGGCACCCTATTTTAGGGTTTATCATTCTCTTCTCTTGGGGTGGGTGCCTTGGCTCCCAGGAGGCAGCTTGGGGAATCCATCTTTTCACTCCTGACCCTGCAGCCTGGGACCTCAAGCTGGAAACCCCTAAGTGCCCTCAACTTCTGCTCCACACATCCATGGTGAACAAGTCAACTGGAAATGGGTAACCCTTCTGATCTTGTCCAACCCCAGCTCCCATCTGCCACTTGTGATTAGTCTCTGCTTGTTTGCAGCCTGCTATGTATGGACTAGGCCTGTGCACCTGTGGGAGCAGGTATTCGCTGGAGGAGGATTCTTGCACTACAAATCCAATAAACCCCGACCTTTGGCTACATTGTTGAGGGCTTATGGGAACTGTAGTCCAACTGGTAGTCCCAGGTAGCAGGCTCATGGTGAACTCAGCCTTCCATCCTTCTGAGGTCGGTAAAATGAGTAGCCAGCTTGCGGGGGGGGGGGCAATGTGTAGCCTGCACACTGTAATTAAAAACTGTAAACCACCCAGAGACTACTTGAAGTGGTATGGGGCGGTATATAAGCAGAACACTTTTAGTCTAGTACTGTACCTCTCTCTGATGGATGGAAAAAGTGGGACAAAACTGGCTGCCTTTTGTGAGGGAAAGGGAAAAAATAATAAGAAAAGTGGCATGACAAGTGCAGCCGATCCCTTTATTTGCTGGAAATATTTATACCCTAAAAAAGGACCCAAGCCAGCTCATGTACAATTCCCCCCCCCCCGCTATATTGTAGTTCAAATACTGCGATCCCGGTATATCGCAGGACCGCAGTATATGAAAGCAAGGGTTTCTGGGCCAAGCTGTGTGGGCCTGTTTGGGGCCTCCAGCATTGATGCCAGGCCTGGCACTGCCCCGAACAGGCCTCCAACGGGCTTCACGGGCCTGGCAGAGTCTCCAGAAGTGCCAGGCCTGGGGTAAGTGCAAGAGGTCCCATGCAGGTCCCCCCCAGTATCCATGTAATGGGTAGTTTCCCTTTAACGTGGGTTGGGTCAGGTCCCTAACCCCTACGATAAAACGGGATTACTGGAATTAGAATTTCAAGGTTCTGCTTGGCTAGGCAATGGGGCAACCCTCCCAGTCGGAATGGGAATAAAATCTACTCTGTTCCCCCAATAAGTAAGGACAAATTATTATTACAAATAAAGAGAAATGCTGTTATTTTATTTTGTCAAGTGTCTCAAAAGGCAGTCTTTTTCAGTCCCCATTGTGGGAATGGGGCGGTATATAAGTGTAAATAATAAATAAATAAATAAATAATAAATAAGGAACATTCAAAGGTGAGTCGCGGACGGTTGGGGAGATCCCAGGGTGTAACTGGAGCTGCTCAAAAACCCTGTGGGGGGAGAAAGAGAGAGAGGTGTCAGCAGCAAGTGTAGGATGATTGCAAAGAACTACCAACCAAGGTGAAGAACCTTCACTATCTTTGAGTTACACGCCACCTCCAAAGTGGCCCTCTGTGTCCACCGATGCCAAGTAACTCCTCTTAGGAGAAGTCTTCAGATTTGCACCCTTCTGGACCAAGACCCCCAGAATCCAGCCAGGCTGTTTGAGGGATTCTGGAACTTCTCAATTTGCTCCCCTTTACCATCTCCCTCGCCTGGCACCATAGAAACCCGAGTTCAACATAACGTCTAGCTATTGCTATTGAATGTGAACCCCAACCACCAAGTGGGAAAAATGCTAGGAAAAAGATTGATATCTATTTAGTATGTTCCCTAAATACATAGTGGCCAAAAACCTGTTAGTGTAGTATGGTAGGACCTCCCTTGTCCGTGGATTCGCTACACTGCCATCCATTCAATGGGCCTCTTCTATAACCAACAAAAAGGTAATGATGTAATCCACCTCAGGTTCACTTTCAAGGAGAAAGGCGGGGTAAAATAAATTAGCTGTTATTAATGTTACTGTACAATGTTATAAACAAGATTAGCTACAGTACCTCTCAAGACAAATGCCTCCTAAAACAAAAAACTCAGAAGAAAAAAAAATCTGGGAATAGGCATGCTTTGCATGACAAAGAACTTCCTATGCAATGCTTCACAAGACAAAAGAACAATTCTACATGTAGGGGGGGAATCAGTTACAGTGGACCCTTGTATAACACAAGATTTGTATAATATAAAATCTGTACAACATAAAAAACTCCAGAGATAGGGGAAATTTGCTTAACAGAAATCACTTATGCGGCGAATCTGTACAAGATAAAAATGGAATTAATTTGTTTTCAATGCATTCCTATGGGAAACCTGTATAAAGGAAAAATTGTTTAAGATAATTTCATTTGGAACGAATTAATTCCTTTATAAAAGGTACTACAGTATATCTTTATTCTAGCTTCTGGAACAGATCAATCCGTTCCCAATTTCAGGCAAAAATCAAAGAAAAACAAAAGACACAACATGTGGCACCTTAAAAAGACTCATATTTTAATGTAACGTTTTGTGGACAAGTCCACTTCTTCAGACACCTAGTAGCATTTGAAAAGGAATTCCTGAAAAATATTAACACAGCTACTCTCTCTGAAACTTCCATTCCCAATGCATTCCTAGAGGAAACTTGTAAGAGAAAATTTTCGTAAAACAAAGCAACCCATAGCCTCCGGAATGGATGAACCCATTTTCAATGCATTCCTACGGGAAACCGCATTTTGTAAGACATTTTCCTTAAAACAAATTGAGCCATAGAACAAATTACATTTGTTTTAAGAGGTACCACTGTATTAACACCGATATGGAGGCCTTTTAGGCCATCTTTTTCTGCTCCGCCTTTCTCCTTGCGTGGTGGGGCTCGGGCAGCTGACCAGGCGACTGCTCTCGGCGTCTCTTCCTTTGTCCCAGCGTTTGAGGATAGAACCCGCGGATGGCGAGGCCGCGGGCACCGAAGACAGAGCGCTGGGTGGGAACATCCCTCTGCCTCCGGGCATTACAGGATCCGGGCACGGGACAGACCCGGACCTGCCAAGAAAAGGAGGCCTCCCTCCCAGCCCTTCCTTCCCTTCTCCCGCAACTCCAGCCCCGGGTTCCCAAAAAAAAAACGCCATTAATTTCGGAAAAAATCGCGACGTGAGAGGTTGCCGCCAGAAAGCAAAGGGTATTTTCTTTTTAATTGCATTAAATGCGCCCTTTGCACTCGGGTTTCTTTCTGAGCGGACCTTTCTCAGTACATCCAAATCACCACCCCCCCACCCACCCCCAAAAATCAATAAATGCTGGACTCAGCGTTTTTGGAAAGAAGACATAAAAATCAAAGTTTTTACTACACCCGCAAAATTTTAACCATCCACCCACCCGAAATTGAGTTCTTAAGTAAAAGCACCACCTGAAAGGGAATCCGGAGTCAGAAAGAAAGGCTCCTCTCCGCGCGCTGCAATTTATATTCCATCGGGGGCGCCTCTTGGGCGCCACCAAGTGGAAGATTGTTAAAAACAAAAAAGAGGGGCGTGGCTGTAGCCCGTTTGCAGTTCTGATTGGTCAACGCCCTTTGAACCCACCAACCGGGTTCCTGCAGGAGCCTACCAGGGGCGGGGAACTAGCGGGGAGTCATGTGATAAACACCACTAACCCGGAAGTGAAACGAGCGCGGGGTGGGGGGGCGAATCGCGGAAAAGAGTGATAATCTGCCACGTGGCTTGGAGCAAGGGGGGGTGAGCCTTTCAGAGCCGACATCCCCCCCCCCAATTTAGCCCGTCGGATTACAACTCCCCTCGCTCCGCGTAGCCGGCGCTGGTTGGGAAAAGCTGCGTGAAGGGTAGATTATCCTTTCTGGAGCTGCCTATAATATATTAGTTTTTACTTTTGTAAAACCACTGGCTCCGATCATGACCCCCTGAATCCACCAAGGCTGTTTGAGGAATTCTGGAAGTTGTAGTCCAGCCGTCCTCCCCCCCCTCCCATTTGCTCCCGTTTATCAAATCCCTCGCCTGTCGCCTTGCTGATACAAATCTGAGCACAACATCTATCTGTTATTAATATATTATCTTAAGACGCAATGGGCACTAAAATGGTAATGGGGCTGCGGGACCTCCCTTATGAGGAAAGGCTACAGCATCTGGGGCTCCAGTATTCCTGCCAAGAAAAAAAACTCCATGCCACGTTTGTGTGTTTTGTTTTGTTTTGTTTGGGAGTTGAGTCATGGCTACTGGACTTCTTTTTTGAGAGACAGAAACGTTTCGCTGTTCATCCAAACAGCTTCATCGGATGAAGCTGTTTGGATGAACAGCGAAACGTTTCTATCTCTCAAAAAAGAAGTCCAGTAGCCATGACTCAACTCCCAGATAAACGCACCTGGATGACTGAGAATCTTCACAGACGTTTTGTTTTGTTCTTCTTTGATTTTTGCCTGAAATTCTTGAAAAGACTAGCAGGGCTATCCTCTCTGAAACTTCCATGGACATGGAGTCACAAAGAGTCGGTCACGACTGTAACGACACAACAGCAACAGTCTGGGGGAAAAGGCACCTGAGGGTGTATGACTCATTTCAGTTATTAAATCAAAGCTGAAAAAGCCACAACAAAGCCCCTCAATTCTATAAGATTTCTCATTGCATGCCAGAGTAGATTCCTTCCGATTCCTCTGATCTTCTAGACAAAGGGTTTTCCCCTTCTTCCTCTAGGTAGAAGATGAAATCTGGCTTGATTTTTTTAATTAAGGAAACCCACTTGGAACTAGAACTTACTGTATTCAGCAATATATGTATTTGCTTGTTTTATCAACAAAATGGAAATACAGGTAAAATATTAATATATATTTATGATTGACACAAATACAGTATCAACATAGAAAATCTGAAAACAGGTTAAAGGAGCTGGGAGTTGAGTCATGGCTACTGGACTTCTTATTTTGAGAGATAGAAACGTTTCGCTGTTCATCCAAACAGCTTCATCGGTTCATCCAAACAGCTTCATCAGGTTAAAGGAGTCTGTTACTCCACTAAAATGGCAGCATAATGAAATACTGTCAGAGCAGAGAGGCGCAATAAGATCCTGTACATCGCAAACATCAAAGGAGATGTTTGTTAGTTATCAAAATATGTCCCGTTTACCAGGATGACCTCATTAGGGAGAACAGAGATCACCACTGCAATGACCATCTTTTTCCACCTGTCATTATCTGCTCTTGATCTAAGATGGGGGCACTCTTGAAAGGGCTTCAGTTTATATCCTAAGGCATAAAAGTAGGCATAGGATGGGAGTGCTTACAAATGTGGTATGAGGAGGGGCAACACCCTCCCTACAGGCCAAGACCTTGTCTTCCTGGCACTCTCCGGTTTTCATGAAGAAAACTCACAAGAAGCTCCTTGGCTGACAACGTGACACCCCGGCTATGTCCACAACAGAAGAAGCATCCTTCTTGGGATTGAAATGCAACGTTAGCTAGACAGATTTCAAATTAAGTGCTTACTTCAGGGATCTGTACCTTTTGGAGAAAAGTTCCAGGTGGCTTACGATGCACAACATTTGTGTTTAAATTACAAATATAGTTTGTGTATAGGTGGGGATTCATGTGAGCTGCATGCCCAAAAGCAGGGAATTCTTAAAGGCAGGATTCTTGAAGACAGCAACTCATCCCTTGGTTTCTTATTTTGAAATAATAACAAATACTCTCCAAAATACTGCATCTCTCTGTCTACATTGGCACAAGTAATCAACTGCATAGGGGAGACGCGAAGCTAGCAAGCTGGTTCCCAAGGGCTCTCTCTGTCCAATTTGTTTCTGCTGACTCCTCATATATTTATGAAATTTATTGTACCGCATACTCTTGTTGACTCCTTAAAAGCTCGACATTAGACTGCCGGAAAGAGGAATAAGTAGATCCTAGATCAAATCAAGCTTGAACCCTCTCTGGAGACAAAATGGCAAATTGGAGCCTGTCCTATTTTGGGCACATCATGAGAAGGCAGGATTCACTGGGAAAGACATTAATGCTAGGAAACAGAAAGAAATAGGGGGGAAAGACCAGATATGAGATGGACAGATTCTCTAAAGCAGTGGTTCTCAACCTTCTTAATGCCGCGACCCTTTAATACAGTTCCTCATGTTATGGTGACCCCTTGCCCTGCTTAGAAGAGGCCACAAGCCCCGCCCCCCTTGTCAGGCCACTGCTGCAGGTGCCATAGAGAACTTCCCTCTACAGGCACCCTCAGCCAATTGCAGCTTCTGGTGCCATTGACTGACATCCCCTCCAACCTATCAAGCTGTAACTCACTCTTCCCCCCCCCTTCCTCCGCCTTCTCCTCCAGCCCCAAGCTGTTTGTGCCTTTTTCTTCACTGGCTCATGGCGACCCCCTGTGAAATGGTCATTCAACCCCCAAAGGGGTCCCGACCCCCAGGTTGGGAACCACTGCTCTAAAGGAAAACACAGGCTTGAGTTTGAATGAGCTGAGCTGAGCTTTTGAGAACAGGACATTTAGAGATGGCTTATTCTCAGGTCTCCATATGCCAGGGGTGACTTGATGGCATACAACAAAAACAAAATGTACTTGGCTAAAGCATCTGTCACACTGGTTTTTCTCTCTGTCATATATGTATATATCTGTTATATGTACAGTATATGTGTGTGTGTGTGTGTGTTCTCTCCCTATAAGAGTCAGTCGTATACAGCATGTTTTGTAGAATCACGGAGCCTTTTCTAACAAGTGATGCATTAGTAGGATTGCTGCCATGTGAGTTAGTAGTCAAAAATTAGATCAGAAGACTTCACATAACTGTCTCGAGTTATTTCTCCAAGGGGTCTAGCAAGTAAGCAGTTTTCGTTTAAGTGCTTTCTACAGTTCCTTTTGTGTGAAGCTGTCCGTACAGGTTTTCTAATGTTCCCAAACGTGGCCTTCCCATGCAGACACTGGAAATCTACTTTCACTGAAGCTCCTTCCACATTCCACGCATCGATATGGCTCCTCTCATGTGAGTTCTTTGATGCTGCCGGAGATTTCCTTTTTGATTGAATCGCTTTCCACATTCCATGCATTCAAACGGTTTCTCCCCTGTGTGCGTTCCTTGATGTCTAGTAAGATCTGAGCTCAGGCCGAAGTTCTTTCCACACTCTGTGCACTGAAATGGTTTCTCCCCTGTGTGAGTTCTTTGATGCCGCTTAAGATTCCCTTTCTGACTGAATCTCTTTCCACACTCCATACATTTATAGGGTTCCTCTCCTGTGTGAGTTCCTTGATGTCGAATAAGATTTGAGCTCAAACTGAAACTCTTTCCACATTCCATGCACTTATATGGTTTATCTCCAGTGTGAGTTCTCTGATGCCGCCTAAGTTGTCCTTTCTGTATAAATCTCTTTCCACACTCCATGCATTTATATGGTTCCTCTCCTGTATGGGTTCCTTGGTGCTGAGTAAGATTTGAGCTTAGACTAAAGCTCTTTCCACACTCCATGCATTTATATGGTTTCTCTCCTGTGTGTGTGTTCTTTGATGCTGCCTAAGGTTCCCTTTCTGACTAAAACTTTTCCACACTCCAGGCATTTATATGGTTCCTCCCCTGTATGAATTCCATGATGTTTAGCAAGATTAGACCTCAGACTAAACCCCTTCCCACACTCCTTGCATTTATATGGTTTCTCCCCTGTGTGAATATTTTGATGCTGTCTGAGGTTCCCTTTCTGACTGAAGCTCTTTCCACACTCCATGCATTTATATGGTTTCTCCCCTGTGTGTGTTCTTTGATGGGAAGAAAGGGACCCACTCTCGCTGAAGCTCTTTCCACACTCTGTGCATTTATAGGGTTTCTCCCCTGTGTGTATTCGTAGATGGATAGTAAGGTTCCTGTTATCTGTAAAGCTCTTTCCACACTCCGGGCACTTATAGGGTTTCTCCCCGGTATGAATTCTTTGGTGCCGCCTAAGGTTCACTTTATCTATGAAGCTCTTTCCACACTCTGTGCATTTATACGGTTTCTCCCCAGTGTGAGTTCTTTCATGCAGCCTAAGATTCCCTTTCTGACTGAAGCTCCTTCCGCATTCCATGCATTTATACGGTTTCTCTCCTGTGTGAGTCCTCTGGTGTAACACAAGGCTAGAACTCACAGTGAAGCTCTTACCGCATTCCATGCATCTATATCGTTTCTTCCCTTTGCCTTGTCCTTGATATTTAGAAAATGGTTCTTTATCTTGGAAATGTTTTCCATGGTCCATGCCTTGATACTCTTTTGACCCTGAATGGATTCTGCAGTATCTCTTTAACCTGCTGTCAGTCCCCTGAGAACAGGAGGATTTTTGCTTTCTTTTCTTAGGCTGCCTCGCCATGGGATTCTTGGATTCCCTTTGATTCCCTAATAACTCTTTGTTCTCTTCATGCCGGTTAACTTCATGCTCATTAACTTCCAAGGACACAAGAGGTAGCTCCTGACAGTTCTCATCATCTTGGCCATTGCCTAAATTGTGGGAGATAAGAGAGACAATATGTTACTATATTTTTCCATCTCTGAAATGCTGATGCATATTAGACATCCCCACACACACACTTTTAAGACCCCCCAATTAAGAACATTAATAAATCCTCTTTGAGCCCTCCTCCACCCTGCCCCACCCCATGGCATTTCCTTTACTTTCTGTGTTCTGAAGACTCCTCTCTGCTTTGTTTTTGCAAGGACTCGACCTCAGTCAACCTCAATCTGGCTTCCTGTGCCTTGAGCCCATTATTATATCGTCCTGCACTCTGGGATGATTGAGGACAGATCCTGCCCCTCCTCTATCTGACTACCTTGCAAACATTTGAAAAGTGCTATCCTGTCTCCCCCAATAAGGAATTCAAGTATGGTACCTTATGGTATGGGTTTCTTGGCCTTATTTCTCCTGAAATAAAAAAGGAGAAAAAAAGGAGAAACAGAGACCTCTGTGACTGATGTGCGGATAATATTAGTCTCCCAATCTCCTGATTACACCTCAGAGGGTTTTTTTTTTGGGGGGGGGTTAAGGAATCAAATACACATACACTCCCGGAGACCCTGAGCCATAAAACAGCATTAGCTTGATAAATTCTCCAAATAAACCTTCCAGAATTCGCCTTGAAGGAATAAGTGGAAACAGTGCCAAAGTATCCTCTCTGCGCCAAATTGAGGCAGCCCTTTGCCAACCAGACGTTAAGAGGGAGGTTAACTCTTTGCGGGAACTCTTGAAACAAATATCTCAGGCTCACCCTTGATCCTCACAGAATGGAAAGCATATGGGAGGATACGGAATAGCACTGATATCCATCAATCTACTGAATAGGGAATTATTGGCTGTGATTCCATGGACCGACACACTGAAAGAGAAGGGAGTGCAAGATGGATGGGAGTTCCTTAAAAGCGAGATATATTAAAGGCACAATTTAAAACTTTTCCAACAAGAAGAAAATATATGAGAGGTCTAAAGAAACCGTAATGGTTTACTAAAGAACTTTCAACTCAGCTAACTATAAAGAAAAACAAGTACAAGGAATGGAAAAATGGGAAATGCACCAAAGAGGAATATAAGCAAACAGCTAATATATGCAGGGGGATGGTTAAAAAAGCTAAAGCGCAAAATGAACTTAGACTGGTCAGAGACATTAAAGATAATAAAAAGGGTTTCTTTAGTTATGTCCGCAGCAAAAGGAAAAATAAGGAAATGATAGGCTCTCTGCGTGGCGATAATAACCAGTTACTAACAGGAGACAAGGAAAAGGCAGAACTATTCAACACCTTCTTTGCCTCTGTTTTCTCCAAAAAGGAAGAAAGAGATCCACTGGGACAAAGACTAGATGAGGTAGGATGGGAATTACAACATAGAATAGGTAGAGAGCTGGTACAGGAACACCTGGAAACATTAAATGAATTTAAGTCTCCGGGGCCAAATGAATTAACCCAAGGATATTAAAAGAACTGGCGGAAGTAATTTCAGAACCATTGGCAATAATATTTGAGAAGTCCTGGAGAACAGGGGAAGTCCCCATCGACTGGAGGAGGGCTAATGTTGTCCCCATCTTCAAAAAGGGAAAAAAAGAGGACCCTAATAATTACCGCCCAGTCAGCTTGACTTCAATTCCTGGAAAGATCCTAGAGCAGATTATTAAACAGGCAGTCTGCAAATATTTAACAAACAATGCTGTCATTACAAGAAGTCAACATGGGTTTCTTAAAAACAAGTCATGCCAGACTAATTTGATCTCTTTCTTTGATAGAATTACAGGCCTAGTGGATGAGGGGAATGCTGTGGATATTGTTTATCTGGACTTTAGTAAGGCCTTTGATAAGGTTCCCCATGGTATTCTTGCTAAGAAGTTAGTAGAAAGTGGGATAGATAGTGCTACTGTTAGGTGGATTTGTAATTGGTTGACTAATCGCACCCAAAGGGTGACCATAAATGGCCTCTCTTCAGCTTGGAGAGACGTGACCAGTGGGGTGCCCCAGGGTTCTGTTCTGGGTCCAGTGCTGTTCAATATCTTTATTAATGACTTGGAGGAAGGAATAGAGAGTATGCTAATTAAATTTGCAGATGATACCAAATTGGGAGGGGCTGCAAATTCCCTAGAGGATAGGATGAAAATCCAAAAAGACCTTGACAGACTAGAGTGCTGGGCCAAAGCTAATGAAATGGATTTCAACAGAGGGAAATGTAGGGTAGTACATTTAGGTAAAAAAAATGAATTGCACAAATATAAGATGGGGGATACTTGGCTGGAGGATAGTACCTGTGAAAGGGATCTGGGAGTCTTGGTGGACCACAAATTGAACATGAGTCAGCAGTGTGATGCAGCGGCCAGGAAAGCCAATTCGATTCTTGGTTGTATCAACAGAACCATAGTGTCTAGATCAAGGGAAGTGATAGTACCACTCTATTCTGCTCTTGTCAGACCCCACCTGGAGTACTGTGTCCAGTTCTGTGCGCCTCAATTTAAAAAGGATGTTGACAACCTCGAGCGGGTGTAGAGGAGGGCTACCAGGATGGTTGAGGGTCTGGAGGAAATGTCTTATGAGGAACAGCTTAGGGAACTGGGAATGTTTAGCCTCTCTAAAAGAAGACTGAGAGGGGATATGATAGCTATGTTTAAATATTTGAAAGGATGTCATATTGAAGAGGGAACAGGTTTGTTTTCCATGGCTTCAGAGCCTAGGACTCGGGTCAATGGTTTCAAACTAAAGGAAAAGAGATTCCATTTGAACATTAGGAAGAACTTCATGACAGTTAGAGCTATTCGGCAGTGGAATATGCTGCCGCGGAGGGTGGTTGAGTCTCCTTTGGAGGTTTTTAAGCAGAGGCTGGATGGCCATCTGTCGGAAATATTGTGATGGGGGTTCCTGCATGGCAGGGGGTTGGACTAGATGGCCCTTGAGGTCTCTTCCAACTCTATGATTCTGTGTGACCGTACCTCAAGAGGTGGTGAGGGCTCCAACACTGGAGGCATTCAAGAGAAAACTGGGCAGCCACCTGGCAGATATCCTTTGATTTGTATTCCTGCATGGAGCAGGGGTTGGACATGATGGCAATGTAAGCCCCTTCCAACTTCACTATTCTGTGATTCGATTTAACTTATTATAAGGGTGGGGGCTCTCTGCTACAGAATGGTGCGTACAAGTGGATCCTTTAGGAGAAAGGTGGTATATGCATATTTTAAATAAATAAATAGCAAATAAAACTGACCATATCATACCATACCATAAGGCAGTGTTTTTCAACCTTTTTTGGGCAAAGGCACACTTGTTTCATGAAAAAAATCACAAGGCACACCACATTAGAAAATGTTAAAAAAATTAACTCTGTGCCTATATCAGTCTCTAAAAGGTTCGCCATTGCTGGTGTAGGGAGAAGCAGGACAGAGGGGCCACAGATTGAGGCAGCCCGCTCTCTAGCACCCAGTTCCCACTTACCTGTGTTGTTTTTTTAAAGACATTTTGCCCTGCAAAGACTTCTGTGTCCAGTGGAGACCTGAGAAGGGGCACTGACTCTCCAGGAACACAAATAAGACCCAAAAGCCCATCTTGCTCTCCACACTGTGGCCAAGGCAGATGCCTTCAGCAAGTCCAGCGACAGGAGGGGAGGAGGATGAAGGAAGGCAGGAAGGGGCAAGACTTCAAGGAACCCATCGCGGGGCCCCTCAGAGACAGCTCTTCCCCTCCCGGACCCTAAAGGCCGGCCGGCCGGCCGTCCAGCCATGCCAGTAGCCCCCACCCCGCCCGCCTGCCTCCTCAGCCCAGGCCCGGCGGAGGGCTACTCCATCCCCTCCTCCTCGCAGCCCTGCCGCGGTGCTCGTGGGGCAGCCGGGCGCCCCTCCTCCCCTTCCCCTCACCTGGTGGTTTGTTCTGGGCTGGGGCTCCCGGGCCAGCTCGTGTTGGCGGGCGGGCTGTCGGGCGCCTCAGTCCATTGGTACCTCCCAGAAAGGGGTGGTGGTGGTCCAGGGTAAAAAAAGGAGGGGGGAGAGGGAAGCGAGCGAGTTGTGGCAGCGGCGGCAGGCACAGGGCAAACACTAAGAGAATGAGCGGGGCCAGGTCCGGCCGGGGAGGAAGTGACGCCAGCGCCGCGGGCCTCGGGGGGGGGGAGCCAAGCTGGCCCTTGGACGCTATTTATAGTGCCTCCCAGCTGTGGGCCGCCCGCCGGCCCTGGGTTGAATTTCTTTAGAATTTTTCAATTTTTCCCACGGCACACCAAGCAACATCTCGCGGCACACTAGTGTGCCACGGAACAGTGGTTGAAAAACGCTGCCATAAGGTACCACACTTCTTGGATTAGAGCTAAAATGACCTTGGGCAAATTATCAAATCCCTCTCTCATATACCGTTATCAAACCTCTCTTTGCCTTGTCACTGGACTATTGAGGTAATGTGTGTTGTGTCATTATAGTTGTGACCGACTCTTTGTGACTCCATGTCCATGGAGTTTTCTTGGCAGGAATACTGGAGTGGCTTGCCAGTTCCTACTCTAATTGAGGTAATGGGCCCTTTAAATCACCACAGGAACAAACCTGTTTTTTTTTTAAAGAGTCTTCATGTATTTCCCCTTTTCCTCTTTCACTGCCACCAACTTTTAGCTGTCCCCTTGTGCATGCATTTACCCCCTGACAGAGCTCCTTAAAACACCATTAATAAGAACAGTCCTCAGGTATTGAACTAAGCAGCCCTCGGCCTGAATAGAACAAATGGGGTTTTATTAAACTAAAAGTGTTAAAAGAGCACTGTTTATTGCTACATTCTACATTTAAGTTTAATCAATGATTCTTCATTTTTTTCTATCATCTCTTCCTCTCAAACTTGTTCCCTCAGACTATTTCAAGGACTCCAATTCTCACCTGCCTGTATTTATATATCTCCTTGTGTGACTGAATTGACACTGTGTTTTTCAATGTTAGTTTTCTTCCCTCATAACTTTTAGATGGTCTACCGTACATGATTACATTGACTGACTTCATAAATAAACCTATTTTTTCAATGTTAGCTCCATCCCTCATAATGGCATTTTTACTCTTTTCTTTAACTGCTTGCGTTCTCTTTTAGCTTTAATGTTGCCTTTTAATGCTGTAAGATGCCTCTCAATTCCCTGTTCTCAAACTTGAATATGTCATATATGTACTGGACTGAATATTGTCCCTCATTACTGTAAGCCGCCTTGGGTCTTTTCCAAGGAGTAAAGCGGGGTAAAAAATACTCAGCAATAAAATAATAAATAAAATTCCCCTCATTTCTCTCAGCCACACTTACTAACATTCCATGGTCCTTGCATATTTTAAAAAAATGCAAAGAAAAACTACTGATCCCGGGCAAGCGAATGGCAGTGGTCCCTTCTACAAGCAATTTTAGGTGACCCACAGAGATTTGGGAAGGTTTGGGGTTCATGGAGCTGAGTTATAAAGCTCTACAAGCCTCGTGGTGCAGTGGTTAAATGTCTGTAGGTAAAACTGTGCTCACGACCTGGGGTTCAATCCCAGGTAGCAGGCTCAAGGTTGACTCAGCCTTCCATCCTTCCGAGGTCGGTAAAATGAGTACCCAGCTTGCTGTGTGTGTGTGTGTGTGTGTGTGCAATGTGTAGCCTGCATACTGTAATTAAAAACTGTAAACTGGCCAGAGACTACTTGGAGTGGTATGGGATGGTGCATAAGCAGACCACTTTGCTTTAAAGGGGGTGCCCCTAGCAAAAAACCTTTCCAATTGGAATCAATGGGAAGTGGTGGCAGCGGTATCACTCACCCGATCTGCTTCCAATTCCAATTAGAAAGTTTTTTTTCCTAGGGGCACCCCCTTTGGAGCGTCATAACTCAGCTCCTTGACCCCCAAACCTTTCCAAATTTCATGGGGCTTGCAGGGAAGAGTTTGAGGACGCTCCCCCGCCATTTCCTCTAGAACGAATCGTTTCATTCTAGAGGGGGAAATGGTGTTTCATTTCGTTTTGTAAGAAAGGCTAGCTGCCGTTTTGCTTTGTTTCGAAATGATTTGAAACCTTATGACACGACGAAACAGCGTGTCATTTTTCGTAATGGTGCCCGTCCCTAGCTATGACGCATATTCACTTACCACCACACATAAACAAAACATTTAAATATAACCAGGCATCACAAAATGCTTGTGGAGCGGAGTCAGCGATCGGTGAGGAAGGAAAACTTCCAGATTCTCACCATTGTTAGAACGGCCACCACGACCATCACCCACCAAGCAGGTTGAATAATGAGACCATACTAGTCTCATTCGTTGCTTATTTCCCAACATTTGTGTTGGAAACATCTGCCCATTCATTCCCTTTACAACCTCTGATCAAGTGTCTCACATGAAGAAGGGACTAAGCCACTTCTCCACGGGAGAGGTCACTGAAAAGAGATGGAGTTAACCACGTGGGGCATTATTGCCTTCCACCTGCCACAAAAGGCACCAGGAAGACCTTCAGCCGTGCTGGCTATAGGCACGGATTCCGTCCTTACCCAGGGAGGCGACCATCCCGTAGTTCTGCAGCATGACTTCCTTGTACAGAGCTCTTTGGCCTGGATCTAGGAGATCCCACTCTTCCTGGGTGAAATACAAAGCCACCTCCTCGAAGGACACCAGCTGCTAGAAGAAGAAAAAAACGGGGTAAAATTACCTACACCGATATAATTTCCCAAACGGATAGCTAAGCTCCTAGTATCCTCTGACAAGTCATGAGAGGATGGCTTAAAACATTTTTCTTGTTTTGCTTTCTGCAGGAGTCATGGGGTGCTTTTACACGACCCCTAAAATCCGAGGCAAAGAGCTCCCAGATCTGGAGCTTAAAAATGTTTTCCCACCACCTCCGGACTTTTAAAAAAATTAAGTACGACCACGCCCACCTAAACGCGTCCCAGCGCACTTTTCAAGTACCTGGCCTCCAGGAGGTAAAAAAATCTTCCGATCCGGATTGTAAAGCTGTGAATGCCGGGTTCCCTTGCCTTCTGTTTTTTTTTTTGTCCCCACCGCCCCTTTAAGAGACAGGAATCCCTACGGGGCTGCTCGGGGCTGCTTTGACCGGCAGACAGAGGTGAGCCTGCATTCTTTTCTCCCTTTTTTTCTCCCTCCCCTCACGCAGACAGGAACAATGGAGTGCAGAGGAGTGGGAACACAGGAAGAGGGACAAACCCCCACGATCTCTGGTCCGAATTTAAGTTGCCACCGGATTTTAGAGGTTGTGTAAAAGCGCCCATGATCACAAGAGATTGACAGGGAAGTTCTTACATGACCACACGGTAGCCTTGGAAGTAATGAAAAGATGGAGATTGTTCCACAATCTCCATTTCCAATACAGAGAAAGAACTGAGGTGGTCCCACTACACCTTCCTTACCTGAGGGTGGTGTACCACCATTCTTTTTTGTACAGCACCAAGAGGAGAAGAACCAGGGACTGCCTCGGTTGCCATCCCACTGCCTGTCAAAGAGAGAAAAGAAGCATAAGCCAGGCCAGCTTGGAAATTTCTACTGTTGAAGCTCCCATTTCTTGGAAACAGATACGTCTAAGGAGGTCTGTCAAGTGATTTTTTTAGGGGGCTGTGGAGCTTAAGAGACTGGTACAGTAAGAAGAATTCCTATTTTTCTAAACATTTAGGTTTCATCGCATTTAATATAAGTGATAGATGGCCTTCCCAAAGCCATAAATTGGTGGTTCTCAACCTGTGGGGTCCCCAGATGTTCCTGGACTGCAACTCCCAGAAATCCTGGGCCGCTCAGGTAGTAATGAGGACTTCTGGGAGTTGCAGTCCAGGAACATCTGGGGACCCACAGGTTGAGAACCATTGCTGTAAATCAATGGCATTTCAAATTCCTCTGTCTTTATCCATTGTGCCCTTGCTTGTACCTTGTATGAAGTGGTACCTTGTATAAAGGAATTAATTTGTTCCAAATGAAATTCTGTTAAGCAAAGTTTCCTTTATACAAATTTCTCATAGGAATGCATTGAAAACAGATTAATCCCTAATCGCGACCGTTTTTCTGTTATACGGATTCACCCCATAGGCGATTCTGTTAAGCAATTTCCCCCCATCTCCAGAATTATTTTCCTTTAAGTGGATTTTCTGTTAAACAAACAACTTGTTATACGAGGGATTTCTTTCAAAGATAGACAGACACTAGTAACTAGAAACCATTCAACCATTCAAAATACAAATCTACACTCACCTCCTTAAGTCATGTCTGTTATTTACATTTATTAGTCCTCGGGGGCGGGGGGATTTGAACACATTCCATTAACAGGAAATTTGGCATCTTATCAGGCCATATCAGGAGACAGATATCTAGTCTCATGCACTCCCAGACACATTTGGCAGGGCCACCGTGAGAAACAGGAATCTGGACTAGATGGGTTTTTGGCCTGATCCACCATGGCTCTTCTTATGTTCTTATGTTCAATGAGGCTCAATGAGGTGGGAAGGGCAGGCAAGCAGTCATAATGAGAAGCAGGCCTATAAGAGGACATACATGTCAATTACTGGCATCCATCCCACCTTCTATTGGTCTAACTTCCTACTGCTGAGGAACAAGTCAGCCTCTTCCTGTTAGCTTACCAAATGTTGTCCAGAAGTGGACTTGAAACTACCCCAAGGGTCATCTCTGCATTCCACAAATGACCCCTTTAGAAACATGGTTCATGAGAACTGGAAAGCCCGACAGAACCCATTCCAATCTATAGGACTCCTTGGGTGTCTGTTGAGATTTACTGTCATTCTCAAGTCTACCAAGAAGACCAACCCATCCTTTTGGTTTCTTCTTTACCAAGTAAAAGGAAGCCTTACCTATCAAGGTGATACTCCTATAGTTCTCCATAATGGCCTTCTTGTACAAAGCTCCTTGGCCTGGATCCAGGAGATCCCACTCTCTCTTTGTGAAATACACAGCCACCTCCTCAAAGGAGACCAGCTGAGGAAAGGAAAGGAAGAGTCCTCCTGCTCAGAAGAAGGTCAGGACTTTCAAACTGATCTCAATGCTCCCAAGAGTTCACATGAGAAATACAGCAAGAGTTGACAGCACACAAACCATTTTCTAAACAGAAAAGGGGAAAAAATATTGATTGATTGATTGATTTGATTTGATTTGATTTATATACCCTGCCACCTAGCTAAAAGGCTACTCTGGGTCATTCTACAGCAAAGAGATACAAATTATACAACATATAAATGTAAAATATACAAAATTATATAAAAATAAGCAAAACAGGGAGGAAGAAGAAGAAGAAGAAGAAGAGACATCTTCTTGGTGGATGATCTTCAAATATCAGCCCTATGTCAGTTAATGAATTCATGGCATAACACAGATTTTCCTTTAGGTCGCGTCCCTAACCCTGCGATAAATGGGGTATTACTGTATTCGAATAATAATAACACATTTGACATCTCCAAAAGGGTAAGAAGTAACAAGGCTGTCACTTTCATCACTCTCAGATGATTCCTCTCTTACCTGAGGTGTCTGTAAATTTATCCTTTCTACTCCACCATCCAGAAGAGGCAATCTAGGTTGCATCGCTGATGCCAGCATCCTACCTGTGGGCAAAACAAAGGAGGTATAAACAGGGCCATCTCTGGTCCATGTTGCTGGATAAGGAATGCAGAGGTTCTTCTCTGATCTGATTACTTTTCCAAATGTGTAAGGTTTACAGTATAATGTAAAACAGGCCTGTCCAACAGGTAGACCGCAGGCTACTGGTAGCCCGCGAAGGCTTCAAAAGTAGCCCGCCGGCCATCAATAAAAAAGTGAGGGGATATGCTCTCCACCCCTCCCTGTCTCAGCCAAGAGGGGCAGTTCAAGGGCCATGGCGCATTAAAATCTGTTCCCTCCAGAACAGATTAATTGGTTTTCGATGTATTCCTATGTGAAACTGCTGCTCTGCTTACAAACATTTTTATTTATGAACATGTGCTCAGAACAGGTAAAATTCGTAAGTAGAGGTTTTAGTGTAGTAGCCCTCAGGTACTTTGGGCCGGAAAAGTAGATCTTGGCCTGTTCAAAGTTGAACAGCCCTGATGTAAAACTTGCTATCACATATTAGTGTCAAATGCCTTTCAAGTATTTTAAGTTGACGGGAAATGAAGTTAAGTGGGGTTCTTTTTCCATTTAAGTGACACAGGGTAGACTATACCCAAAAGGAAAAAGGGCACTGCCAGGTCCTAGAGGACTCCAATGAGGCTTACAGGAGCTGTTCGGGAAGTGATGAAAAGCAAGAAAAGCTCATTAAGAAGATGGAAGGCTTGTCCAAACGAGGACAACAGGCAGAAACATCAATTCTGGCAGAACAAATGCAAGGCAACAATCAGGAAAGTAAAGACTCTAAGGAGCGTATAGCTAAAACACGCAAAGTAATAACAAGGAGTTCTTTAAGTACATTAGAAGTAAGAACCTAACTAGGAAGGCCATTGGACCATTAGATGATAATGGAAGGCAAGGGATTATTCAAGAGGAAACAGAGATTGCAGAGAGACTCAATGAATTCTTTGCTTCAATATTCACTAAAGAAGACAGAGACCACATGCCCAAAACAGAGCCTATCTTTGTTGGGAGGGAAACCAAAGAATTAAGCCAGATAGAAATAACCAGGGAGGAGGTCCTTGCATGTCTTGTTAAACGAAATGCTAACAAATCACCAGGACCAGATGGCATCCATCCATGAGTTCTTAAGGAACTTAAAAATGAAATTGCTGAGGTCCTAGCCAAAATATATAAACTTTCCCTCAAATCAGGCTTTGTGTCTGATGACAGGAAGGTAGCAAATGTAACACAATCTTCAAAAAAGGATCCAGAGTTGATCCAGGAAATTACTGACCTGTCAGTTTGACATGTGTCCCAGGTAAAGTGATGGAAACCATCCTAAAAGATAAAATTAATAGGCACATAGAAGAGAAGGCGATGATGAAGGAGAGCCAACATGGCTTTTGCAATGGCAAATCATGCCTCACTAAACTGTTGGGATTTTTTCAGTGTGTCAGCAAGCATGTGGATAAGGGAGATCCAGTTGACATTGTTTATCTGGATTTCAGAAGGCTTTTGACAATGTCCTGCATCAAAGACTCTTGAATAAACTTGCAACTCATGGAATAAAGGGACAGGTCTTGTCCTGGATCAGCAACTGACTGAGGGACAGGAAACAGAAGGTAGCACTAAATGGACACTTCTCCAAGTGGAGGGAGGTAAAGAGTGGGGTCCCACAAGGAATAATGCTGGGACCCCTGCTTTTCAACCTCTTCATAAATGATCTAGAACAGGCCTGCCCAACAGATAGACCATGGGCTACCAGTAGCCCACGAAGGGTTCAAAAGTAGCCCGCCAGCCATCAATTTAAAAAGTGAGGGGATAAGTTCTCCACCCCTACCACCCCCATCCCAAGGACCACCACTGCCCCAGCAAAATTCTGGGTCTGCCAGCCCACTGTCTCAGCCAAGCAGGGCAGTTCAAGGGCCACGGCGCATTGAAATCTGTTCCCTCCAGAATGGATTAATTGGTTTTCAATGCATTCCTATGGGAAACTGCTGCTCTACTTACAAAAGTTTTTACTTATGAGCATGTGCTCAGAACGGATAAAATTCGTAAATAGAGGTTTTAGTGTAGTAGCCCTCAGGAACTTTGAGCCAGAAAAAGTAGACCTTGGCCTGTTCAAAGTTGAACAGCCCTGATCTAGAAGTAGGAGCAAATAACAAGGTAGCCAAATTTGCAGATGACACTAAATTATTCAGGGTAGGAAAAACATGAGAGAGAGAGTGAGGAGCTCCAGAGGGATCTCTTGACACTGGGGGAGTGGGCAAACCAGTGGCAAATGAGCGTCAACATTAGTATGTGCAGAGTGATGCACGTTGGGCCAAAAAAACCCAAACCCAATTACATTTATAAATCTCTGCTACAAACCAGGAAAAGGACCTTGGTGTCCTGGTGGACAGCTCAATGAAGGTGTCAACCCAGTGTGTCGCAGGAGTGAAAAAAGCAAGCTCAATGCTAAGGATCATTAGGAAGGGTATAGAAAATAAGTCAGCAAGTGTCATTTTGTCTCTTTATAAATCTATGGTGGGGCCCCATATGGATTATTGTGTACAGTTCTGGTTCCCATACCTCCAGAAGGATATTATGAAAATTTAAAAAGGGAAAAGGAGGGCAACCAGAATGATTAAGGGACTGGAACACTTTCCTTACTATCTGAGGCTGCAACGGCTGGGCCTCTTCACTCTTCAACGACGGCGTCTAAGAGGTGACCTGATTGAACTTTATAAAATCATACACGGTGTGAACAAAGTAGATAAAGAAAAAGTGTTTTTTCCTATTGCACAACACTAGAACTAGGGGGTACTCCATGAAACTTCTGGGTGCTAGATCTCAAACAAATAAGAGAAAGTACTTTTTCACCCAGGGGATCACTGGTCTGTGGAACTCCTTGCCAGAAGAAGTTGTGCCAGCTGTCAGTCTTGACAGCTTCAAGAAAGGATTAGACAAGTTCATGGAGAGCACTGGATCTGCAACCGCTGGGTGGGTGGGTGACCACTGGGTGTGTGTGTGATCCGGATCAAAGTTTGCTGCGGATTGTAGTGGTTGGATTGTAGTGGTCGTGTGAAAGCACCCAGTGGCTATCATTATGGATGCCTAAGGGCAACCTCCAGGTTGGAGAGATAGGCAGGATATCTCTCAATACCATTTGCAGGGACTCATAAGAAGGTGAAGACATTTGCTTGGGAATACCCTGAAGCAAATGGTGAGCCACTGTGTGAGACACAATGCTGGACTTGATGGGCTGTGGCCTGTTCCACCAAGGCAGTTCTTATGTTCTTATAGAGGTGAACTAAACAGACAATTAGATCTAAGGATAGGGATGCAATTACAGATGCTGAAATCTCACAAACCCATGAGGGGGAAAATCAGCATACAGCACTAGACTGGGCATCACACATTTCACAACCCAGCACACATGCCTGAAGGTTTGTTTCTCTCTCTCTTTTTGTCTGTCTGACAGATCCAAAACCCTTCGGTCATCCAAGTCAGCCTCACTTACAGCTCTTAAAGTTCCTCTCCCGATATGCTCCAATTAAGGCTTGGGGTTGGGTTTTTCCCCCAACCTGGTTTTACATTTTCTTTACAAGTTTTAATGCAGTTAAGATATTTGGGCCTCAATACACATTTAGTAAGGGGGGAGTGGATGTCCCACAGCTAGTTAAGCTCTTAATAAAAATAATATTTATTTATTTTTTAAAAGAAATTAACCCTGCCTTTCTCCTTCAAAAGGACCCAAGGTAGCTTACAGCATTAAAAGAAAATATTTAATAGGTAACAACAAAAAGTATACAAATAACTGTGGAGATTCTCAGTCACCCAGGTGAGGTTATCTGGAAGTGGAGTCATGGCAACTGGACTTCTTATGAGATCGAAATGTTTCCCTACTTGTCCAAGTAGCTTCCTCAGTCTGAGGAAAGTTATTGGTGAGGCCTCCCATTTATACTTCACCTTGGTTTCACATCACCCCGGTCTGAACAGGCTCCTTAGGTGGACAAATAGGCTTGTTGGATGGACAATGGCCTGAATAGGTTTGTTAGATGTACAATGGCCTGGGTTGGGAAGGGTTGCATAGGTGGGACCTTCACACACCCCAGGCCCATTGTCCATCTAGCGAGCCTATTCAGACCATTGTCCAGCTTATGAGCTTATTCAGACCAGGGGGTTGTGAAATGACAGTGAACTATAAATTGAAGGCCTTGCCAGTTTCCTCACCCTGACGAAGCTGCCTGGATGAGTGGTGAAAAATTTTGACCTCACAAGAAACGAAGCCCAGATGCCATGACTCTACTTCCAGATAAGTATACAAATACAGTGTGTCCTCGCATAACTAACAGTTTGTATAGCATAAAATCTGTACAACATAAAAAATTCCGGAGACAGGGAAAATGTGCTTAACAGAATTGTCTATGGGGTGAATCCGTACAACATAAAAACGGCCGCGATTAGGGATTACTTTGTTTTCAATGCATTCCTATGGGAAATTTGTATAGAGGAAAATTTGCTTAACAATTTCATTCGGAACGAATTAATTCCCTTATACAAGGTACCACTGTAATTCAAAAGAATCAAGCAAATACCACACAAAAATGGTAAACAAAACCAGCATGAAAAACAAATTCAGACATAAAGGTAACTATAGACAGTGGTGCCAAGAAATCTCATGGGGCACTGGTTAAATCGCAGTCAAAACTCTGCTCACAAGCTGGGTTCAGTCCCAGTTGCTGGCTCGAGAAAGACTCAACCTTCCCATTCTTCCAAAGTTGGTAAATTGCTGGTTAACGGGGGATATATAGCCTGTGCAATTCCACTGTAAATCACTCACTATGGGCCTTTTCACACGACCCCTAAGATCCGCTGGCCACTTAAATTTGGACCAGAGATCTTAGGGGTTTGTCGCTCTTCCTGCGTTCCCACCCCCTCCGCACTCCTGGCTGCTGGCTGCGTGAGGGAAGGGAGAAAAAAAGGAAGAAAAGAATGCCGCTCACCTCCGTTCTGCTGTCCCGGAACTGCATTCAGATCTCTTAAAGGGGCGGGGGGCAAAAAAAGAACAAACAGAAGCAAGGAGAGCCGGGCAGTCACTACATTATATCCGCATCAGGAATTTTCACCTCCAGAGAGCAGGTACCTGAAAAGTGCGCTGGGACGCGCTTAGGTGGGCGTGGTCGCACTTCATTATCTGTAAACTCCGGAGCTGGTGGGGAAACAATTTTAAGCTCCGGAGCTGTGAGCCATTTGCGGCAGAGTTTAGGGGTCGTGTACAAAGGGCCATATGAGGTGGTATATACACATGTGGCTTTTCCACTCCTAGATAGAGTCTTTTCTTGTTTCAGAGGAAAGGCAGAGGAGAACCCCCAGCCCCAGGAACCCCTTCCATTGCTCAGCCTCCAAAGAAGGGAGAGAGGAGTCTGGGGGGATTTTCACCTTCTACCCCTCAGTGCAGAAAGTGCAGATGAACCAGAGAACAACACCTGCCAAATTCCAGTTCATGGCAGGAAGTGGAGCTGGGGAGCAGCCTCTCCGGTGCCTGCCCTAAGATCCAAAGGCAAGTGAAATTAAAGACAGCTAGTTTCAAACCCTAATCTGGAAACTGAGTCATGGTAACTGGACTTATTTTCTTGTGCCATGACTCAACTCCCAGATAACATCACCTGGATGACTGAGAATCTGCACTAACAGATTTCTAACCTTTATTCTCTGGCTGGGGAAACAGGATGGGAACCTTGTTGGTCAGGGACCTTAAAAAAGGACTCAGTTGCATCCCTTCCAGTATAGATCTTAGGCGGAGGGAGGGAGGAATAGATGGATGGACAGACAGACAGACAGATAGATACTGTAGACAGCTAGATAGATATTATTATACTGTTATATATTCTATATTCCGTGACTGCTGTAAACCGCCCTGAGTTCCTTCTGGACGACGGGTGGTATACAAATAGATAGATAGATAGATAGATAGATAGATAGATAGATAGATAGATAGATAGATAGATTTGACCGAGAGAGCCTTTTCTTTTCTATCAAGGGCCTGGCAGGAAGATTAGGCAATGGTAGATGAAAAATAGGGTATTTCTTTTTTGTCTGATACAAAGGCTATTCATGCATGCAGCCTGATTGGCTTTGTATTCTATGGAAAAGCATTTCCCCCCTCCCTGCGTCTTTTCGTGTCCCAGTCTAAATCTCTGCCTAATTGGGCTGATGGAGAGGAAGAACTCCCGAAAGCGGAGAGAGAAAGCAGGGAGGGCTGAACCCCAGCGGGATTGCATGGGATCAGCTGCCTAGCAAGGGATCCCAAGAGGGGAAGAGGGAGCGCCTCCCTTCCCCCCCACCCAAACCATTTTGATTCCCCCCTTTCCCTTTGCTCCATCGTCCCACTGCCGCTGTTTTCTACCTCTTTTGTCCTCTTCCCTCCAGGAAGGAGCAGCAGCAGCAGCAGCAGCAGCGTCCCCCAAAAGGCCTCCTTTTATTATATTTTATTTTGAAACCCCCTTCCCGGAAGACTAGGAGGAGCGCAAGGGTTCTTTTCTTCCCTACCTCTCCCACGGCCCGCCTCTCTAGGAACTCCAGTGCTGTTTATTTAACCCTTGGAGCGATGAGTGGCCGAAGCTGATTTTCTCTTCCATCCTTCCTTCCTATCCCCGTTTCTCGCCCCAGTCCTTTCGGATGGAGAGGAGATCGTGAGCAGTGATTTGGGCTGCTAAATTGCCAGTCCAAAATCAATGAGAACGAGAGAGCTCCAGATGCAAAGGGGCGGGGAGGAAGGAACGTGGGTTAAAACAAACCTAAACATTTGAAACAGTATTACAGTAGGACCTCGGTAGCTTGCTTTACAGATGCTATTTGTGACAACTGCTTGCTTTACAGCTAGTTTTGTGGCTGCTGAATTATTTAATTTTTTTCTTTGCCAACCGTGGATAAGTGAATCAGCGGATAAGTGAATCAGTGGATACGGAGTCCTACTGCATTAACATTGCACCGTCTGGAAGTTGAGTCATGGCAACTGGACTTCTTTTTCTTGAGAGATTGAAACGTTTTGCTGCTCATCCAAACAGCTCCATCAGTCTGAATAAAGCTAGTGCCAGTCCTCCATCTTAAAGGACACTCCTTCAAAGATGAGGATGTACAGAGAGAGGTGGTTTGAGAGAGGGGTCGGGGAAGCCGTTCATGTGAGCATTGAAAACCCCTCTCTCAACAGAGGTGGGGCCTCAGGCATATTCTATCAGCTACTTATCAGGCTGTGATTTCAAGAATACCCAGACAATTAAAAAAACCTTCACCACCAAGGCCATAGCTAACAACCCATACTTTATAGGTTTCGGCACCTTAGGCCATTGTTCACCTAACTTTAAGGCTATGGATACTATTGTCTCCTTCACGATTCTATTCAGGCCATTGTTCATCTTATGAGCCTAATTCAGACTAAGGTGACAAGAGGTCAACGCTGACTATGAGATGGAGAACTCGCACTAACTTCATTCAGACTGATTAAGCTGTTTGGATGAGCAGCGAAATGTTTCTGTCTCTCAAGAAAAAGAAGTCCTGTTGCCATGACTCAACTTCCAGAGAAATTCACGTGGATGACTGAGAATCTCACAGACTAACATTGCACTGCATTGTCTGTCAAAAACAGAATAAAAATAATTTTACATTGTTTTATTATTTTATGTTGTGGCACCTACAGACTAATTTATATTTTCACATGAACCTTCATGGATCAAACCCAGTTCCACAAAAACCCACATTAAAATAGACTAGTGTTTAAGGAGTCACAGCATTTGGATCTTTATTTATTTTTTTCTTATATGATTTGTATAAACTAACATGACTACCTCTTCTAAAATGACTCCATTTGGTATGTCTGTGAAGATTCTCAATCATCCAGGTGAGGTTATCTGGAAGTTGAGTTATGGCAACTGGACTTCTTTTCTTGAGAGATTGAAACATTTCACTACTCATCCAAGTGGCTTCATCAGTCTGAGGAAAGTTAGTGGCAAGGATTTGGTATATGTAAATTTTAGATTGATTGATTGATTGATTGATTGATTGATTGATTGATTGATTTAGTGTGCTATATTATATTTTGGTAGCTGGCCACCTTGTACATATGAGAAAGTGTGGCATTTAAAAAGAAATAATGATATTAAATACTGTCACTCATCTTTCTATTCAGAACTAGCGGAAGAGTATTGTTCTTACATGCTGATATACTCAGTACACTGTACTGAAGAGAACAATGGAATTGATTTAAGATTGGCTTTAAAATCCCTCTCAGCCATGGAAACTCCATCCTCCAATGAAGGCGGAGTGTGGGCCAAGTTTCTGAGCTCTGAGGTCAGCTAAGCCATAAGGCATGGATTATGATTTTTCCACGAACGCCTTCCATAGGTTCAGCGTCTTGCACCGCCTGCGAAATAATTTCTCGACAGCACGACATTTAAAAACAAAAAAGATGCAAAGAGGAACACAGGAAGTGGCTTCTGCATTTTAGCCATGGAGATGCCACCTGCCTCCCTGCAATCGCCGCGTCTGCTCTTGTCTTTGGATGATGATCCGGTGCATTAAATTGCGACCTTCGACTCCACACACACACACACACACCACCCCGCCCCAAGAAGGGAAGGCTTCCCATCCATCAGAGGAAGGAGGGGGAGATGAGAAGTGCTTCCCTCCCTCCCCTTCCAAAATATGCGCCCAGAGCCCAGTTCTGGGACACGACCGCCCAGAAGTGTTGCACCCACTCAGCCGGGACACCATCCCAGTGGGGTTTTCGCTTGTTCTCATTCATTCACGACCACCCGCCATTTGGGGCTCCTCGTCCCCGTCGCCCTTTTACCTCACCCCTCTCCGTCGCCTTCGTAGGAAACCCTCTCGTCCTCGTCCTCCTCCTCCCCAAACAGCCTCTTCCCTTTCCTGGAGGAAGAGATGGGGTGGAAGGGGGAGGGGTGCGATGCTTCGCTGTCTTTTCCTCTCGAAAAATGACCTCTTGCCATTTAACCTGACCATGGGCGGAGAGAGGAGGTGTTGCAACTCTCGCTCTCCCTACAAGCTGCCTGGTCTCCTGTTTGTTATTCTGTGCCTTAAATCGCCTTCGACTGATGGCGACCTTATGAATTGTTCAAAAAAGCAAAAAAAGCAAAATGTTCTGCTTATATACCACCCCATACAACTTCAAGTAGTCTCTGGGAGGTTTACAGTTTTTAATTACAGTGTGCAGGCTTCACATTGCCACCTTCCCCCCAGCAAGCTGGGTACTCCTTTTACCGACCTGGGAAGGATGGAAGGCTGAGTCAACCTTGAACCGGCTACCTGGGATTGAACCCCAGGTCGTGAGCACAGGTTTACCTGCAGTACAGGCATTTAACCACTGCGCCACAAGGCCCTGTCCAAAAACAGCTCGTGCAAGTGCATGCCTCTGGCATCTTTTAAGGAGCTGATCTATCTCGTATTTATTTATTTATTTATTTTATTTTTTATTTTTACAACTTACATGCCGTCCACTACCCAAAGGTCTCTGGGCGGCTTGAGTCTGCCTTAATTTTTTTCCAACTGCCTTCAACTTTTCCAGGCGTTACTGTCTCTGCCAGATAACGTTTGCCTCCAGAGCTGGTTTAGGCTTCATTTGATGTAGGACCCAATTGGGTACCTTTCTGGCAATCCGAGGGGTCCACAAAGTGCGGCATCACATTTCAATCAGACCACAGTTTTCCCTAATTTTGGAGGGTGGAGGGTTGTTTTATTTTTATTTTATGTATTTTATTTTACTCTCCAGCTTTCACACCCATAGATGGTGTCAGGAAATACAAGACTGTGGATGATCTTAATTATTATTTTGCCTCAGGGCTTGGTAGTAATAGATCTGCATCGGCACATCAGTGGGAAAAGCATCACCACTCATATGAACAGCCTTGCTGGAACAGGCCACAGACCATCCAGTCCAGCATTCTGTCTCACACAGTGGCTCACCATTTGCTTCAGGGTCTTCCCAAGCAGATGTCTTCACCTGCTTACGATTCCCTGCAAATGGTGTTGAGAGATATCCTGCCTCTCTCTCCAACCGGGAGGTTGTCCTTAGGCATCCATAATGATAGCTATTGATACCTGTGTTCTCCATGAACTTGTCAAATCCTTTCTTAAAGCTGTCAAGGCTGACAGCTGTCACCACTTCTTCTGGCAGGGAGTTCCACAGAGCATTGACACCCCCCCCCGAGTGTGAAAAAAGTACTTTCTCTTATTTGTTTGAGATCTAGCACCCAAAAGTTTCAAGGAATGCCCCTTAGTTCTAGTGTTGTGCGATAAGGAAAACAGTTTTTCCTTATCTACGTTGTCCACACCATGTATGATTTTATCAACTTCAATCAGGTCACCTCTTAGACATCGTCATTCAAGAGTGAAGAGGTTCAGCCGTTGCAGCCTCAGATAGTAAGGAAGGTATTCCAGTCCCCTAATCATTCTGGTTGCCCTCCTCTGCCACCAGCATCAAAATGTACCATTCAATGATAATGTTTTTCAAAAGATCATTTTGTTCTACCTTATATAATAGAATCATAGAACAGTGACGTTGGAAGGAGCCCAAAAGGCCATCAAGTCCAACCTCTTGCTTGATGCAGGAATACAAATCCAAGGTTACCTGCCAGGCTGTTGTCACAATTTCTCCTTAACACGTCTAGTGTTGGAGCACTCACCACCTCTTGAGGTCACTGGTCCCATTACTGTACTGCTTTAACAATTAGGAAGGTTTTCCTGATATTCAGCAGAAAGCTGGCTTCTCTTATCCTGAGCCCATTGTTGCGCCTCATGCACTCTGAGATGATCAAGAACAGATCGTGCCTCTACTCTGTATAACAGCTTTTCAAATATTTGGAAAGTGCCATCATATCGCCCCCTCGGTCTTCTTGTCCAAACTTCGGCCCTCCTGATTTTTTTTGGACCACAACTCCCAGAATTCCAAGCCTGTATTAGCAATAACAAAGGACTGTGGGAGTTGTGGTCCAAAACATCTGAAAGGCCGAAGTTTGGACATGCCTGCTAGGAGTCTAGGCTAAACCTGCCCAGTTCTTTCAGACTTTCCTCATAGGCCTTGGTTTCCAGCCCCCTGATAATCCTCGTCGCCCTCCTCTGAACTTATTCCAATTTGTCACTTTCTTGAAGAGTGGTGACCAAAACTGGACACAATACTCAAGGTGAGACCTAACAAGTGCTCAATAGAGGGAGGATAGACACCTCATGGGATTTGGAAATTACAGTATACTTTTGTTAATGCAGCCTAATATACAATTTGTGGTTTTTTTGTGACCAAATCACACTGTTGGCTCATATTCAGCTTATGATCTACCAGCATTTCAAGACCATAATGTAGTACTGTATTGCTAAGCCAGGTGTATCCCATCCTGCAACTGTGCATTAGGTTTCTTCTTCCTAGGCACAGTACTTTGCACTTATCCCTGTTAAATTTCATTCTATTGACTTCAGCCCAGTGTTCGAGCCTATCAAGATAATTTTGAATTTTATTTGTCTTCCAGGGTATTAGCTACTCCACCCCAATTTTGTGTCATCTGCGAATTTGGCAAGCATTAAGAACATAAGAACATAAGAAGAGCCATGCTAGATCAGGCCAACGGTCCATCTAGTCCAGCTTCTTGTATCTCACAGTGGCCCCACCAGATGCGTCTGGGAGCACATGAGACTAGATATCTGTCTCCTGATACCACTCCCCTGCATCTGGCCCTTAAAGTACCCCGGTTTTAAGCCTGGAGATTACACATCTCCATCATGGTTTGTAACCTGTGATGGACTTTTCCTTCAGGAATCTGTCCAATCCGCTTTGGAAGGCATCCAGGCTAGATGCCATCACCACATCCTGTGGCAGGGAGTTCCACAGACTAACAACACGCTGGGTGAAAAAAAACTCACTGATTTTAATATACAGTACTGTATATATATTAGGCAGGAATTGTAATGAAGGGCTTGAAGGATTGTGTATACACACACACACACACACACACACACACACACACACACACAATCCCTCAAGCCCTTCATTACATCAAGCCCTGCCTTACATCATGTGAGTCCTTACATAGAAGTGAGACTCTAGCTAAGACGGAAGCTCTTTCCACACCCCATGGATATGTGCGTCTTCTCTTCAGTTGTGTATTCTTTGGTGTTTACGAAGTGTTCCACTTTCTCTGAAAGTATTTCCACACTTGTTGCACTTATAAGGTTTCTCCCCAGTGTGGGTTCTTTGGTGTTTAGTCAGCGTTCCGGCCTGGCTGAAGCTTCTTCTACATATGATGCATTTATACGGCTTCTCCCCAGTGTGCGTCCTTTGGTGCTGCCTAAGGTTACCTTTGTCACTGAAGCTTTTTCCACACTCTAAGCATTTGTGTGGTTTTTCCCCTGTGTGAGTTCTCTGATGTTTAGAAAGTATTTTACTTTTGCTAAAGCTCTTCCCACATGCCATGCATTGGTACGGCTTCTCCCCCGTGTGACTTCGTTGATGCTGTATCAGGTATCCTTTCTGACTGAAGCTACTTCCACACTCCGTACATTCATAGGGTCTCTCCCCTGTGTGGGTGCTCTGATGCCTCCGAAGATGCCATTTATGTCTGAAGCTCTTCCCGCACTCCATGCATACATATGGTTTCTCCCCTTTGTGGGCTCGGTGATGTTTAACAAGGTCCCCTCTGTCAATGAAGCTCTTGCCGCACTCCCTGCATTGATATGGTTTCTCTCCATTCCTGTATAGCCCATCTGCTTCTTCATGGATTCTCATTTCCACTGAGACCAGTGATGGTTTCTGAGAGTCATCATAGCTCCAATCATCCCCTGGTTTGGGAAGTAACAAGAAACACGTTTCAGACACCGAGTGCAAATCTCAGCAGCCATCAAACTCAACTTAGTTACTTCCCTCATTTCAATATCACCAGGACACTCACTTTCCCCCAAGTGTTCCTTTTAAATATTATGCTATCTTTGATAATGAAATGGGCTAGAAATGAGTGTCCTCATCTAGTCTGTGTCCCAGATCCTGAGATGCATTGTTTCCAACGATGAGTAAGGCTATTCCCTACAGGTCAACAGAGGATAATAACAGGGATTGGCAAGAAGCAAGGTTGAACTCCTACAGTGCTGAATCCCATGCCACGTTTTTGTGGATAACATTTATTTAGGTAATTTGGCCCTTTGCTGTTTGCAATGTACAAGTCGAGTCATTGGAGGGGAGATACATTTCAACTGCTTGAAAGGTAGTCATACAGGAACTTCAGCAAGATCAGCCTCAAGACCTTGCACAGGGGAATCCAAATCCAATTTCTTTTCCTCTAGTTTGAAACCATTGCTCCGGGTCCTAGTCTCTAAAGCCATGGAAAACAAACTGGCTCCCTCTTTGATATGACATGTTTTCAAGTATGTAAACATATTAAAATATTTAAGGAGAGGCTTAGGGAGCTGGGAATGTTTAGCCTTTCAAAAAGAATGTTGAGAGGGGATATGATAACCAATGTTTAAATATTTGAAAGGATGCCATATCGAAGAGGGGGCTGGTTTGTTTTCCATGGCTTCAGAGACTAGGACGCGGGGCAATGGTCTCAAACTACAGGAAAAGAGATTCAATTTAAACATTAGGAAGAACTTCATGATAGTTAGAGCTGTCTGGCAGTGGAATATGCTGCCACGGAGAGTGGCAGAGTCTCCTTCTTTGGAGGTTTTTAAGCAGAGGCTGGATGGCCCTCTGTCTGGAGTCCTGTGATGGGGGTTCCTGCATGGGTGGGGGTTGTACTAGATGCCCCTTGAGGTCTCTTCGAACTCTATGATTCTATGAATATGTTCTGAATCAGTGGAATATGCTACCACCAAGGGTGGTGGGTGGTGGAGTCTTGTTCTTTGGAAGTTTTTAATCAGAGGCTGGATGGCCATCTGTCAAAGAGTCCTGTGATGGGGGTACCTGCATGGCAGGGGGTTGGACTAGATGGCCCTTGAGGTCTCTTCCAACTCTACGATTCTATGATTCTATGAATCATCCCAAAGTGCAGGGTGTGTAATGATACACTCAAGCTACAGGGAAGCCAGATGTCAGCTACGTATAGATCAGTGTGGAGATGCATCCCTAAAGGAGCCCAGAAATGTAAGAGTGCCGTCTGCTCCTAAACTGGAGGGTGCAGCTAAGAGCCAAACTACTGCAGAAGAAGAGAAGGTAGAAGGAAACGTACCCGCTGTGGCATGCAACGGTCATGTGGAAATCATAAGGCAGGGGTTGGAGTATGCGGAGTTTAGGAAGGAGAAAAGCGTGGGAGATTTGAAGGAAGAAAAAAAAACGGCCCAAGGTCAGGATTATAAAAGGGAGGTGCCTAGGGTTTTACCGCCAGATTGGGACTATGTCTGGATGGAGAACCCAGACACAGAACATTGGGGAAAAATAATTATGCCCAAAAAAGAAGCTGAAAGTTATCAAAGGTGAGCCCATCTGATGGGTGGTTCATACTGGGGCGAGAGGGAAGACCGGGAAGACGGGCGGAAAAGGAAGGAGATCTGACTGCAACTGGAGAGAGAGAAAGCCTTCGCCTGTAAGTCCGAGGAATTGTGGGCGTTAGGGTATTCTCTCAGTGGTCGGGCACTGAAGCCACTCCGTCCAAGAGGAGTGGGTCATCTTAAAAGAGAAACAATGTGGCAGGGGGTTGATGACTACGGACCATGGAACCAACCCTTAGAAAGAGAAGGGACAGAGACCAAAGAGAACATGGACCCTCATGAAGGACAGGTGATTTGAATCATAGAATCATAGAGTTGGAAGAGACCTTAAGGGCCATCCAGTCCAACCCGCTGCCATGCAGGAACCCCCATCACAGTATTTCTGACAGATGGCCATCCAGCCTCTGCTTAAAAACCTCCAAAGAAGGAGACGCCACCACCCTTTGTGGCAGCAGATTCCACTGCCGAACACCTCTGTCATGAAGTTCTTCCTAATGTTCAAATGGAATCTCTTTTCCTGTAGTTTGAAACCATTGCCCCATGTCCTAGGCTCTGAAGCCATGGGAAACAAACCAGTCCCTTCTTCAATGTGACATCCTTTCAAATATTTAAACATAGCTATCATATCCCCCCCTCAGCCTTCTTTTTGTAAGGCTAAACATTCCCAGCTCCCTAAGCCGTTCCTCCTAAGACATTTGGACTGAGTTCATTTTGGGACTTGAACCTGGGACTACTAGTTTGTTTGCGGATTTGTTTGTGGATTTGTTAAAGGACAATCCCTCAAACCCCTTCCTAACACCAGAAGGGTCATCTGAGGGAAGTTCCCCTTCCAAGTTGGAGTTATTCGTTTCAAATGCTGAGTTGTTAAATAAGTTCTGTTGCACCACAAATGAAACTTTTATTGGAAAATAACAAGTCTCGCATCAGGTATGAAGTCGAACCTGCACAATCAGGAAAAGTTTCCTTACTGTGAGTAGTACGACATTGGAACCAATGACCTTGGGAGCTGCCGAGAGACCCCAACACTGGAGGCATTGAAGATAAAATTGGTCAACCAGCTGCCAGACCTGCTTTTGATTTAGATGCCTGCCTTCAGCAGTGCGTTAGATCCAATGGCCTTACAGGCCCCTTCCCAACTCCACAATTCTGTAATTCTATGAATAATAATGAGTTAGGTTGATTCAATAGGTTTGCAAAGAAATTGAAAGGCTCCAAAGTGAAGGAGGTTCAATAAAAGACTGACTGAAAGGGCTATATATCCTCTTTTCTTTGTCATTCTACTATTTCCTGATTTAATTTTTTTTTTTTAATAAAACACCATTTGCTCATTAACCATTTTTGTATTTTCTGGCAACAGTAATCTCATCAATACCCACACTGGCTGCTTGGCCAAATGCTCAGATAAGAAGGGGAAAGAAGGGAAGGAAAATACAGTGGTACCTCGTATAAAGGAATTAATTTATTCCAAATGAAATTCTGTTAAGCAAATTTTCCTTTATACAAATTTCTCATAGGAATGCATTAAAAACGGAGTAATCCCTAATTGTGACCATTTTTATGTTGTACAGTTTTGCCCCATCGGCGATTCTGTTAAGCAAATTTCCCCTATCTCCGGAATTTTTTATGTTGTACAAATTTTATGTTATACCAACTGTTTGTTATACAAGGGTCCACTGTACCCCTTTAAAATGCTCCCTGTTTGGTAACGGTGGTAGCAGCCATACCTAAGGGTCTGAGGCTGAACAAAAGACTTGCATAAAGCTCTCCCTCAGAGTGGAGGCAGAGGCAAGGGCCCGTGTGTCCTACGTGAGCGGGGATAACACGGTGAAGGAACAAACGGGTGCCTGATCAGATCGTAGCAGGCTTCACTCCTATGTGTTTGTATAAAATGGCATCCCCAATATATTCTGACTTTCAGGGTGCCCATAATGCTGGTGATACAGGAGGAGATCAGCCCAGAGGCACTGGGCAATCTGGGGAGGATGGATTTGGCATACATTGTGGGTGTTGAATATTCACGATCGAGCACGGGGGCCAAGAAGTTCACAGGCCCCCCTCAAAAATCCCATCCCACACCCCCTTGTACCTTCCCATCTCTTCTCTTCCTCGGGCTCCTGGACAAACGGATCTTCTCCTTCCTCCAACCAGGAGATCAGGTCTGGTTTGGCTGGTTTTTTGTTTTCAAGGAAAGAGACAGGTGTTGCTGGTTCATCTGCTGCGATTAATCAGATTTGTATTTTTCCCACACGGTAGCCCAGAGGTGCAACTTTGGCCGTTTCAGAGCAGCTAGAATTGCATTTCCCAATGAAAGGCATCATAAACCATAGCCTCCTGATTCAACCGTTCAGGGTCTTGGCTGTCATCCAGATAACTAACACAGCTAGCCAGAATTAAGATTCTCATGGCCTCTCATTCTCCCGCTCTGGGAGTCTACTTCTGAAGATCCACCCAAATCTCTGGCTGACTTTGCACCCTCAGGGCAACAACAGGAGAAGCCACTGCCTCAAGAGGGAGGGGGCTCTAGCCTGAGGTCAAAGGATGTGCAGTCGGAGTCCTTCCTGGCTAAGAGAAAAATGCTGAGCAAAATTGGGAATTAGGCTGGCAATAAGTGAGCAGCTTCCCCCCTCTGTATTACTGACCACGTTCTGCTAATATTTGAAACCACAAAGGGGACAAATTCCTGGCTTCTGAAGCAAGCACTACAGTAGGACCCTGGTATCTGCTGGGGATTGGTTCCAGGCTTTCCCGTGGATAATGAAAACCGTGGATAAGAGAGAACGCCCGCCCGCCCACCTACAAACTGCTGTTTCCTTGCAGTACCTTGCTTTATGACTGCTGTTTGGAGACAGTAGATTGCTTTATGGCTGCCGTTTGTGACAGTAGCTTGCTTTACAGATACTATTTGTGACAATAGTTTGCTTTACAGCTGCTGTTTGTGACAATAGCTTGCTTTGTGGTTGCTGAATTATTTAATTTTTTTCCCTCTACAAACCGTGGATAACTGAATCAGTGGATAATGAATCAGTGGATACGGGGGGGGGCTGTCCTACTGTATAGGGCTTCAACAGGAACAACAGGCATGCCGGTGGCAGATCCCTCTGGAATCTGAAGCCCCCATAGGAGTGGATGGTTCACACCGTCCCCCTACAAACTGCACAGGGAAGTGATCCAGAAAAATCAAAACTGAACCCATTGGCCCGAAGCAACGGAGGAAAAATGTCATCCTTACCCAGAGCGGCTACGATCCTGTAATTCTCCAGCATGACTTCCTTGTAGAGAGCTTTATGGGCTGGAGCCAGGAGACCCCACTCCCTCTTAGTAAAGTACACCACCACCTCCTCGAAGGTCACCAGCTGCAGAAGGACACCCAGGCCGGCTCTCAGAAACAGTCTCCCCGTGGACACCCAAGGGCCCCGTGTGAGACAAAAAGCAACTGTTAAGAGCCTTGTGACACCCTATTTGTGTGTGTGTGTGTGTGTTTGTGTGTGTGAGACAGAGAAATTCCAGAAGATTAAACACCCTCCCACTTCGCCCACTGCCGAAATAAAAGTATAAGTAATGTAACTGTTAGCAAAATGCATGTAATGTAATACTGAACAGATTCAAAATGGTTTCTGTGTATAAATGCATAGTCATTGGCCAAGACACAGGTGAATAGTGGAATCATAGAATCATAGAGTTGGAAGAGACCTCAAGGGCCATCTAGTCCAACCCCCTGCCATGAAGGAACCCCCATCACAATATTTCCGACAGATGGCCATCCAGCCTCTTCTTAAAAACCTCCAAAGAAGGAGACTCAACCACCCTCCGCAGCAGCATATTCCACTGCCCAATAGCTCTAACTGTCCTGTGGCCATCACACCTTCTGTGGGTAAGACAAAAGAAGCACCAATGAAAACTTGTCAGATCTTTTTAGATCTGGTCCAGTGGCGCCCTGGCAAGGCAGAAGAGAGATCTGAGAAGTGGCTTTTGAGGACAGAGACTGCAATGGATGGAAAGACGATCCTTCTTGCTATACCTTTTCACAACCAAGTACCAAGTTTTTATTGAAATAAAAAGGGGGAGCCGTGTGGCCATTACAAAACACAAATGCAAGACTAGGTAATAGGTGATAGATACCTTTATAGGCCACTAATAAAAAATAATTTCAAGCTTTCATGGGCAAATTGCCTTTTGCAGAATTTGTCCAAGAAAACATGCAATGATTTTTATTAGTATATAAAGGTATAGCCCAGGTAGCTTTTTAGGAAACAATAAACAAATAACATCAACAAATGCATATTACTTTTCAACATTACCTTCCTTTTGTGTTCCTGCTGATTCCAAAAACTTCAAACTGGAGTTAGCCCAGTGTTTAAGCTTTAAGGACTCAGAGTTTGGAGATAGCAACCAAATCTGGCTGGTGGACACTCCCCATGTGTGATCATTTTCACTGAGTAGCCATAGGGCAGTGGTGGCAAACCTTTGGCACGCCAGATGTTTTGGACCACAACTCCCACAGTCCTTTGTCATTGGCGGTCTAGGCTCGGAATTCTGGGACTTGTGGTTCGAAACATCTGGACTGCCAAAGGTTCACCACCACTGGCATAGGGTAATATCACCCAGGAATATCCCACATTCCCAGATTTTTTTATTGTAAGCTTTGAGCTGGAAAAAGTGTGGTTTGGTCAGGAAGTACAGTACATGTACTACAGTAAGGATGACATCAATTATATCAATAATTTTAAAAAGGAAATTGAAGCATGTGTTGGAAAGACAGTGAGAGAGACAGATAGTGCAAGATATACTTTGAAAAGGAGTTCAATCATGCATCAGGGAAGAAATAAACTACCCAGAAGGACCCCCTTATCTTTGGGATCAGTATCCTCTGATGATCAACAGTCTAAAAATGTTCAAAATATTTAAAAAATCTCTGCATTTGAACTTTTTATTTGTGATCTTCTTGTGTGTCAGCAAGTTGAAACTGACCTATAGCAACCCTAATAGGGTTTTCAAGTTAAATTACTGCTCAAGGTTGAGTGAGCCTTCCATCCTTTTGAGGTCCATAACATAAGTTCCCAGCTGGAACTATATAAGTGCTATAGAAGCACCACTGCACTGGGTACTTCCATGCGATCTTCTTGTTCCAGAATTCCAGACTTCATGTAAGAAAGCCAGGACTGAATGTGAATAAATATATTTTAAAGGATCATACAACTGAAAACAAGGGTTTAGAAAAGGCAGCTCATGGTGGGTTGCCTGGATCACCCCCCTAGTGACCTGACCTTGGTGACAGAGAAGTTCGCAAGGAGTCCTACTCCTCCCTGCCCCAACCCCCCCCCCCCCCCCCCCCCATCGTCCCAAACTCCTTGCCCAAGGCTGGATCTGAATCTCCCATCACTCCCCTGTGGTCACGACGTTTACCCCTTGGTCCTGCCATATCATCCTGCTTCCCAACAAAGGTGCAAAGACTAGGTAGGTCCCTTTGAATGCCATTGCAAGCCATTCAATCTTAAATTGTCAAATGGTTTTGATTTGTTGCATTTGTGCTTATTTTCTTCTTCTTCTTCTTCTTCTTCTTCTTCTTCTTCTTCTTCTTCTTCTTCTTCTTCTTCGTATTATTATTATTATTATTATTATTATTATTATTATTATTATTATTATTATTATTATTATTATTATTATTAGTTTATTTACCTCATGTTGGTCTGATTGATTAGTTTTTATTTACTATTTTAAATTATTTAATCTGTTTTTGTATTTTTCCTATGTATGTAAACCGCCCAGAGTAGCTTTTTGCTAGATGGTTTTGCAGTATATAAGTCAGATAAATAAATTAAATAAATAAATAAACACGGACTGCACTCCAAGGAGGCATTCTTATGGATGGAGCGCCTGTAATCCGCATCCCTGGATCGTGGAGGGGAGGGAGCCTGCCTTCTCTCCCCACCCCCACACCCCAGCATCAACATCTCCTTGATTACCCCCCCCCGCCCCACTCCCACACCGCTTCCTCCATCCCATAATTCCACGGTCAAACCCTTACCTCTTTGCTCTCTCTTTTCCAGGTATCAGCTCGCCCCCCCCCATCAATCAAGGCTCTTCTTGGAGGACTGGGGTGCGTCCCTTATTGTCTTCGCCCCTCTCCGACTGCCTTGCCCCTTCTAGGAATGGGAACTATGCTCCTTTAACCCTGCGGCGACCAAATGGCAGCAGTGGATCCCTTGGTGTCTTTGGGAATCCTAGACCTAGATTAAGGGAATTGAAAGTGGTTTGAAGGGGGGGTCAGGGAAGCCATTCATGTGAGCATTGAAAACCCCTCTCTCTACAGAGGTAGGGGAGCTCCTCAGGCACAGTCTATCTGCCACTTATCAGGTAGTGATTTCAACAATCCCCAAACAAATCAAAAATACTTCACACCTCCACCACCAAGGCCATAGCTAACGACTCATACTTTATATGGGTTTCAGCCCCTTAGGCCATTGTCCACCTAATGAGCCTATTGAGACTATTGTTCACCCAATGACCCTACTCAGGCCATCGTTCATCTTATGAGCCTATTTCAGACCAGGGTGTGTGTGTGTGTTGCGTCATTACAGTCGTGACCAACTCTTTGTGACCCCATGTCCATGGAGTTTTCTTGGCAGGAATACTGGAGTGGCTTGCCAGTTCCTACTCCAGGCGCCTACAGCGCCTGGTATTCTCTGGTGGTCTCCCATGCAAGTACTAACCAGGGCTGACCCTGCTTAGCTTCTGAAATCAGGTGAGATCGGATGTGCTGAGGGCATCTAGGCAGCTTCAGGCCAGGGTGACATGAGGTCAAAATGAACTATAAAATGGAGGACTCGCCACTAGCTTTCCTCAGACTGACAAAGGTGTTTGGATGAGTAATGAAACATTTCAGACTCTCAAGAAAGGAAGTCCAGATGCCATGATTCAACTCCCAGATAAGGGGGTTAAAAGGGACCTATCAGGACATCAAGTTCAAGTTGTCCAATTGTCATTTAAATGCCTCCAGCCTTGGAGCGCTCTTTTCAACTGTTAAGGGTTTTCAGTTGCATGACCCTTTTTGAACAAAACTCTGCTCCTTCACATCGACCCTGTGGGGAGAATCTATAATATAAATAAATGCCACCTCAGCCCCCCCCCCGTCACTCAACTGGGCCCCCTCTTCTGCTTCCATCTCTTCCTCCTCTGCTTACTTGTATCTGCTGTCCCACCTCAGGGTTTGTATGCTCCAGGAGTCGCTGCGAGATATGGGCCCGATGCAGACCCGGGAAAGCCACAATAGAGTAATTGAAAGATCTAACTATGAAGCAGGCTGACACTCCTCTTCTCTCCTTCATACCGGCCTGATAAAAAGGCAGCCAGCAAGTGACTGCCAAAGGAAAGTGCCATGTAACTGAAATCACAGTAGAACTAGTGTAGTGCTCTACAATGCCCATGTGTGTTATCTGACCACCAGAGACTACAAGACAAGTGGAAGGTGGTGCCTCTTCCCTACAGCTCCTAGAAGAGTATTAACCCCAAATTGTCCAATCAAGTGCAGCTACAGCTGTGGAGATGCACAAGGATACTGCACAAAGAATGTGCACACCCAGCAGCAGTCACAACTGCCACCTTATTTATTTATTTATTTATTTATTTGCATTTATACCCCACTTATCTTCTTCGCGAACTCTAAGCGGCTTACAAAGGCTATAATAGCCACACAAAATACAATAATTAGACAGACACAGCAATAAACAGTGAACAATAAACGTTAAAACCTTAGGCACCTCAATAAATGAGCTCTAAAAACACAGACACATAATGATGGCGGAAAAGAAAAGAAAAAGAAAACCCTAGGTTAAAGGATCGCCAAAGGCCTCCTGGAGGAGATAGGTTTTTAATGCCTTCCGGAAGGCCAGCATTATGTATTATGTATTGGGGGAGATACTATCATTGGTATGCTATAGGTATCCTGTCCCTCCACGTGAGCAGAAACCAATGAGACCTTGTTATCTGACAATGTATTGCTATGCAGCAGTGAAAATTTCATGAGGCGTAGAGAGCCGCATATAGATAGGAAGAGAAATAGGCATTGCTTTTTAATAAGAGGCCAACGGGCACAAGAGCAATTTTTCAGAAATGAAACCAAAGGCAAAAGATTCCACCACATAGCTAAGCAAATATGTATTTAAACCCAGTGCTATGTCACTTATACAAAAGAACTTTTAAAGGGAGAAATAGAGTGCAGAGACAATTATTTATTTATTAGACTTCTATACCGCACCATCTAGCAACAAGGCCATTCTGGGTGGTGGACAGATAATTCAGCAAACAAAACAAGAACAGTGTACAATATAAAAATACAACTAATAAACAAAATGAACATAACTAAATCAATAATAAAGTAATAAAAATCACTCAAAGAACAGAGAAATAGCTAAAACAAAAAGGACAGACTGGAGATCAGTGAATCAAAATAGTAAGAAAAGGCCAGGGAAAGCCTTTCTACCTAACCAAGTCTTGAGATGTTTTTTGAAGACTGACAGCGTAGGGACCAGACAAATCTCAGCCGGAAGCTGATTCCTTAATCAGACTGGGAGGTGGGATGATGCATTTCCCTGCACAGCTCCTGATTGGCCAGCACCAGGAAGAAGGAAAGACGATGTTGAAGGCTTCTTCCTCATTGGAGCTTAGCCCCACGCAAGCCCAGTGCAAGGTAAGGGATTGGTTGATTGCATTCCTCCAGTTCCGAACAACACCTGGACTCCTGCGTTCCGTTTAGGAAGCTGACCACTTCTGAAATGAAAAGCCCATCTCTAGAAGGAATGGAACCACTGCAAAGCAGTGCCTCTGATCCCCAGCTTGGAGAGCCTCCCCAGGAGGATACTGTGGTCGACGGTATCAAAGGCCACTGAGAAGTCAAGGAATAACAAGGACAATTTGCCTTGGTCGGCTTATTTCAACTGGTCATCATGCAGGGCAACCAAAGGCGATTCTGTACCATGTCATGCCCTGAAGCCCAACTGGAATGGATCAAGGGCGTCAGCTTCATTCAGGAGTCCCTGAAGCTGGTCCACCACCACCCTCTCAACTACCTTGCTAATAAATGGAGGATTGGCAACAGGCATGTAATTGCTAATTTGGTCCGCTGCCAGATTTGGTTTCTTCTGAATGGGTCTAATGAGTCTCCTTGAGGAGGAGGGACCTAGCCCTTTCAGAGAGATCCATTAATTATTGCAGCAGCCCATTCAGTAGTCACTGGCAGAGATCAAGGGACTGGTCCACTTCAGACAACCTCACAGGTTGAAAGGTGGTCAAAATAGCCGGGTGAGTAGATGCACTGGAGGTCTCTGCTCAATCTACTGTTTGCAACCGAAGGTCAAGGGTTCGGTGGGTGGCCTGCACTTTTGATTTTAAAAATGCCGCAAATTGGTCAAAGGAAATACGAGGCCTATCACTGCAACCAACCCCAGGTAGATCGTGGACTATACGGAACAATTCAGCCTGATGGTTTTGTGCTTCGCCTATCCAGACAGCAAAGTAAGATCTTCTTGAAGCCTTAATCCTGGCTTAGTAAATAGTCAAAGCGATCTTGACAGCAGTTAAATTATGATCCATCAGGTCCTGCCTTCTATTCCGCTTTAGGGCCTGTAGGTCGTCGCTGAACCATGATGCTCCACGGACCCTGCGGCGAAGGAGGCATTCAAGTTGATTACCCCGGAGGCAGAGGCATACCAGTCCTCCACCAAGACATCAACAAGCGCGCCAACCAGTTCACTGGGAATCCCATGCATGGCGTTCTGGAACCCAGTGGGATCCATTAGCCTGCATGGGCAGACCAACTTAATGGGTCCAAGCTCCCTAAAGAGAGGGGGATTGCCACTGTTAAGCTGCATTGGTTCAAGGCCTTGGTTCTCCCACTGCACGGCTTTGGTTTTCGTACTGCATGTGTGCTTAGGATGTGTGTGAAACCACCAAAAAACACTCCATTAGGTGGCCAAATTGTGGTTTTCAGCCTGATTTTCAGCCTACTGGCAGGTGGAAATAAAGCAAAAAGTGTTCTGCTTATATACCACCTCATACTACTTCAAGTAGTCTCTGGGCGGTTTACAGTTTTTAATTACATCCTCCCCACATGCTGGGTACTCATTTTACTGACCTCGGAAGGATGGAAGGCTGAGTGAACCTTGAGCCTGCTACCTGGGATTGAACCCTCAGGTTGTGAGCACAGTTTTACCTGCAGTACAGGCATTTAACCACTGCGCCACGAGTAAATGACAAACTGAAAGGAGAGGAGAGGGAAGTGGGGATAAGGGCAGTGAAAATGGCACAGGAAAAGGACCCCAAGTCATTAGGTGGCTTCCTGTCCCACAATTGCATGGGGAACAGGACCCACTTGTGTGTGAACCAAAAGATCGATCCAAACAGATCTAAACAGCCCAGTGCACTTAGAAATGAGCATTCTCTGCTAGGCAGGCTCTCACGCATCTTCGGGATGTTCGTTCATGGGGCAAATGAACTCATGGGCACCACCAAAAATTTGGGCAGTCAAGCTCAAGGAGGAGTCCAGGACTAGCCTGAACCTTGAAGGGAATGTGACCCCATCCAGCACAGGTTGAATCTATGTTCCCTCATCTGCCTTTTTATGGACCAAGAGCACTTATGTGGTGTCCAGATCAGCCAATCTCAACGCCTTCTTTGGGTCATGGTCACAAACACAATACAGAAGAAATATGGGCCAAAGCAGGGTGATGTGAGACGCCTGATGAACTGTCTAAGGCGGTGTGCAAATAATTGATTCCAGTCTGGGGCTCCCTTCAAAGGTGCCATATGCCCGTGCAGAGAATGGCTGGGATGTATTAAGTTTAAATTTGTTTACCCGCATTCCATCCATTAATAACACCAGGCACTGGTTAAGAATGGAGACAGCTTCCTTGGAGATACAGGAAGCTGGACTAGATGGGCCTTTGGCCTGATCCAGCATGGCTCTTCTTATTAATTGGATGGGAAGAGAGGAAAGGGAGGGGGGGAGAGGCTTTGCAGATTAAAGGAAAGCCTTCAACTGTGAGGATAATAAAAAGCTATGAGTTGTTTAAAAAAATGTGGATGTGGCACAACATTTGGTGGTCCTGATGTGCAACCTATAATATGGACAAGAAGCTAGGGCAAAATATGGCAAGACATAATAGGGGGGGAAAAGAATGGTAAGAGTCAGAGAGGGATGTATTTTAATCTCCCTTCTTGTCCAAATTGTACCAAAACATACTGGCTGGAATCCTGCTGTGGCTTAATTACATGTCAGTGCAATTGCAGTCAGAAAGGGAGTCTCTTGCTGAATCAGTGTAATTGCCTATGTCCCAGTGGAAATTTACTGTTACATCATGAACAGTTCTTCCCATTCCTAGATTGGTGTCAGCTGTCGGACTTGGCATGCAAGGGGTGGATGAATACACAAGAAGACAACAAAAATGATGACCGCAAGAGAATTACATAAAGCAAAGTGTTCTGCTTATATACCGCCCCATACCACTTCAAGTAGTCTCTGGGTGGTTTACAGTTTAATTACAGGATGCAGGCTACACATTGCCCTCCCCCAGCAAGTTGGGGACTCATTTTACCGATGTCAGAAGGATGGAAGGCTGAGTGAACCTTGAGCCTGCTACGTGGGATTGAACCCCAGGCCGTGAGCACAGTTTTACTTGCAGGACAGGCATTTAACCAGTGCCCCACTTTAAGGCCAGGAAAGAAGGCATCAAAATTCGGAAAGATTTCCTATAATTCAGTTCCATCCTCAATCCAAAGGGAGTCTGCAGCTTAGAAACTGGAAGAATACTGAATCTCTTTCCACACTCCATACGTATGTATGTTTCATCCCAGTATGGGTCTCCTGATGTTGAGAAAGACTTGAGCTCAGACTGAAACGCTTTCCGCACTCCACGCAACTATAGGGTTTCGCCTCTGCCTGAGCCCTTTGCTGTCGCTCAAGGTGCCCTTTCAGACTCAAGGTCCTTCCACACTCCAGATCTCTATAAGGTTTCCCCCCTGCGTGAGTTCTTTGATGCACTGCAAGATTCCCTTTCTGGTTGAAGCTTTTCCCACACTCCGTGCATTTGTACGGTTTCTCCCCCGTGTGAGTTCTTTGATGGAGCCTTAGATTCCCTTTCTGACAGAAGCTTTTCCCACATTCGGTGCATTTGTAGGGTTTCTCCCCAGTGTGGATCCTTCGATGCAGCCTAAGGGCATCTTTCAGACTGAAGCTCTTTCCACACTCAGTGCACTTATGGGGCTTCTCCCCCGTGTGGGTGCTTTGGTGGCGCTTGAGGGCGCCTTTCTGAGTGAAGTTTCTCCCACACTCCATGCAAGGAAAGGGTTTGTTCCCGGTGTGAAAACTCTGATGCTGTCTCAGGTTCCCTTTCAGACTGAAGGTCTTCCCACACTCCGGGCATTGATAGGGTTTCTCCCCAGTGTGAGTTCTTTCATGCACCCGAAGGGCATCTTTCTTACTGAAGCTTTTCCCACACTCCATGCATTGATATGGTTTCTCCCCCGTGTGAATATTCTGATGCCGCCTAAGGTCGCCTTTCTGAGTGAAGTCCTTGCCACACACTATGCACTTATACGGCTTCTCCCCGGTGTGAAAACTCTGGTGCTTCCTCAGGCTCCCTTTCAAACCGAAATTCTTGCCACACTCTACGCATTTGTGCAGCCTCTCCCCTGTGTGAACACTTTGGTGCTTTCTGAGGGTCCCTTTCAGATTGAAGCTTTTCCCACACTGCGCGCATTTGTACGGTTTCTCGGTGTGAAAACCCCGATGCTTTCTAAGGCTTCCTTTCAGGCTGAAGCTCTTCCCGCACTCCATGCATTTGTACGGTTTCTCCCCTGTGTGAGTTCTCTCGTGGACCTTGAGGTACCCCTTGGAAGTAAAGCTTTTCCCACACTCCGTGCACGTGTAGGGTTTCTCTCCCAAGTGAGTTCTCTGATGCAAAGCCAAGCTAGAAAAAATAGTGAAGCTCTTGCGACACACCATACATTCCCACAGTTTCTTCCCTTTGCTTATTCCTTGACCCGAAGGTCTCCTGCTCTCAATGAAATGTTTCCTGGTGTCTGTGCCTTGAGGCCGTTTCAATCCCGACTGGATTTTGCCATATCTCTTTAATCTGGTGTCTGCTTCTTGAGAACTGGAGGTCTTTTTCTCTCCTCTCCTGGACTGGTTTTGCACATGAAACTTGGGGCCCATTGGATTCCCAAATAATCTTCGTTCCTCTTCAAGCTGCTTTCCTTCCAAGGACCTAAGACATGATAGCTTCTGGCAATTCTCATCCTCTTGACCATTACCTAAATTTGATAGACGAGAAGAGAAATATTAACCTGTCAGGGAGGTTCAGAGAGAGATGGGGACTTGAGGTTTCACCATAAACCAAATTATTTTCCTCTTCTTTTCAACATCTCAAGGATCATCTCCTTTCTTCCGTGTGCCCTTTGCTGGAACTAGGTTCCATTTTCAATAACCTTGAAAGGAAAGGGAACTAATCTGGGGAAATCTCGCTGCTTTTCCTCATCCCAATCTAGCTGCCTCTAGAAACCAAGATGAATAAATACGGAATGAGCAGCACACTATCGCTCTGTGTAGTGTTAGGAATACCTCACCAGTCCAGACTGGTTTTACTTCAATTGTAGAGTCCAGATCTGTTCTGATAAGGTCAGGAATAGAACTCTCAAGTACCCAATTGTTTTTATTTCTTCTTCCCGGGAAAAAGGAAAGGAAAAGGTAAGGGTCTTCCCTCAGAGGCTAAAGAGAAGACCATGCTTACTTTGGGATTCTATAGAGCTGTGGTGGCCATCCTTGGACAGTCCAGATGTTTTGGACCACAACTCCCAGAATTCCAAGCCTGTATTGCCAATGACAAAGGACTGTAGGAGTTGTGGTCCAAAAGATATGGAGTGCTGAAGGTTCTCCACCACTGCAGCAGAACATACGTAGCTGCTTGATCAATTCAATCTTGAGTTCGTGGCAAAAGCTAAAATGACTGAAGGCAGGCTGCTGTAATGTGAACACATCATGAGAAAACATGATTTAGTGGAAATGACAATATGCTTAGTCATGTTGAAAGCACGAGGGAAAAGAGGAAAACCTAACATGACATGGATTGACTCTATTACTGAAGCCCAAGTCTTTACATTTCCAAGATTTGAGGAGGCTTGCTAACGATTATTCCAAACGTCGTAGGTAAAAATGAAATAAATTTAAAATTAAAAACAACACAACCAAGAACAAATAAACAAAAGAAAAACATGGTTGTCCCTTAAAAACTTAATTTTATATTTATATTTATATTTTTTGATTATTGTTAACCGCCTAGAGTTCCTTCTGGAAGACTGGCGGTATATAAATGTATAAATGTATAAATAAAATAAAATAAAATAAAATAAAATAAAATAAAATAAAAAGTGAACTGTTTTTGTGGATACGTTCAGGCATTCCAAAGTCACCGTAAGTCACAAAAGCAAAACGACGCTGCTTCCTAACATCAATGTTCCCATATCAGCCCTAAGAATTATCGAATCCTCGTAGGGTTGGAAGGGACCTTGGTGGTCTTCCAGTCCAAAACCCCTTGCCCAAAGGCAGAAGACCTCCAGAGATAACACTGTAGAGTCCAGGGATGTCCAAACGTTGGTCCTCCAGATGTTTTGGACCACAACTCCCAGAATTCCAAGCCTGTATTGCCAATGACAAAGGACTGTGGGAGTTATGGTCCAAAACATCTCGCAGGCCAACGTTTGGACACCATTGTTATAGACACTTGATCATTTGGGATATAAGAAGGAAAGGGCAAGGGGCAAATCTATGCGCAGCAGAGAGGAAACGGGGCTGACGCAGACAAATATCCTCTACCAAGGCGCTTGACCGGGAAAAATATATATATATTCCTCTATGTCATAAACCTCAAGAGAAGTTTCTTCTTCCTGTGAAGGCATCCTTTGAAGCCAATGCTTTACGAAGGCTAATCACCGTTGGGCGCACAGGGGTGCTGAACAAGTGTCCCTCAAGGCGGATGTGCAGGAAGCAGATCTGCTAGGCTTTCAGGAGACATCTATAATGCTAGCTATGCAGCTGCCTAGGTGCCCTGAGCACATCCGATCTCGCCTGATCTCGGAAGCTAAGCAGGGTTGGGCCTGGCTAGTACTTGGATGGGTGACCACCAGAGAATACCACGTGCTGTAGGTGCCTGGAGTAGGAACTGGCAAGCTACTCCAGCATTCCTGCCAAGAAAACTCCATGGACATGGGGTCACAAAGCACGACACAACAACAAGCAATGCAAAGAAGAGACTGTAACGACACAACACGACTGTAATGACACAAAAACAATGCAGGAGGAAAGAAATCCTGGAGGGGCCTGACTGATTTAGCTGGGAATTCTGCTCATGGATTGTACACACTTTGTGCCGGATGATTGCTACCGAAGAAGTGGAAGTTGAAATATTAACAGAACTTCCCCTCTCGTCACATCTGGAAGCCGAGTCAGGGCCACTGGACTTCTTTTCTTATGAAATCAAAACGTTTCGCTACTCATCCAGGGAGCTTCGTCAGTCTCACCAGAAAAGAATTCCAACTTCCGGATAACCTCCCCTGGATGACTGAGAATCTTCACAGACACTCTATCGTCACACAACAAATACCTAAGGAAGTACCTTCCGATGTCTTCTGCTTGTAAGAATCCTGGGCACACGGATCGTCTCCTTCTTCCAGCCAGGAAATGAGGTCTGGTTTGGGAATTTCTTTCAAGGAAAGAGAAACAGGTTGGTGACTACAGTGGTCCCCCACCCTTTCGCGGTTCATATACTGCGGTCCCGCTACACTGAGGGACTGTAGTATATGAAAAAAGCCCCATGGGGTAAGGGGCAAAGGCTGTTTCTGGCCTCCTATACTTACCCCAGGACTGGTGCTGCCTCGAACGGGCCTGGAAGGGCCTTCCCAGGGGCCTCCAGAAGGCCTGGGAAGGCCCTCGCAGGCCTATTTGAGGCAGCACCAGGCTGGGGGTAAGTACAAGAGCCCCCAGTTAGGCCCCCCAGGCCCGAACTGACCTGCATCCACATATCCCTAAGCCCTGCAATAGGGGGGGTCACTGTACCACATTTCTGAGCATTCTCATGTATTACTATGAACCATTCAGCTTGGTTATTGCTCAACTAATAATCTAGTCTTTTAGGAAAGATACACAAGAAGCAACAGTACTGACAGACTATATCAGGCCTGCCCAAAGTCCGCCCCGGGGGCCCAATCCGGCCCGTCAGGCCATTCTGAGTGGCCCGCGGCTGGCTGGGCCGCCCCTCCCTCCACCTTTGCCCCATTTTTAAAATTCTTCCGTCAACACTGACACCACCGGGAACCTTGTGAAGCTCGGTGTGCGCGGGCTGGCCACTGCCACCGGCATAGCTGGCAAGCTTGTGCGGCACCGCAAGGGAATGTGTGAAGTTGGGCGCACGCGCGGGGCAGTGATCGAGCGGGCCACACCACCAGCACCGCTGGGAAGCTTGGGCGGACAGGCGGTCTGCCACCACCAGGACCGCAGGGGAATGTGTGGGTGTGAGCAGGCCAGCAGGCCTCTACCACCACCAAGGACCTTTGGGGTAGGCTGGCGGGTGAGCCGTTGCCACCGCTGGGGAGCTTGGGGGGGCGTGCAAGGTCGCACAGATTGCCTCTTCCAAGGGGCTCCCTGTGCTTCCTTTGGTCCCCACCTCCCTCCCTCCCTCCCTTGTTCCCCACCTTCCTTCCTTCCTCTCTTGGTCCCCACCTCCCTCCCTCCCTCCCTTGGTCCCCGCCTTCTTTCCTGCGGGTGGGGTTGCAAGGGGTCAGTGGGTGGGGCTTATGGGTCAGTGGGTGGGGCTTGCAGTGGGGTGGCAGGGTCGGGGAGCAACCGGCCCCTGACACATTCTCAGCCACCAAATCTGGCCCTCCTTACAAAATGTTTGGGCACCCCTGGACTGTATAATTCAAGTCGTTTAGATGTGTGTAACCTCGTATAAGACAGGCTGAATACCATTTATAATGATGAAGGGGCAAGTCAAGGGCAGAGAGTGGCTAGGGACTAAGATCGCTGCTTCACTCAAATTCTGTTCCCAGCATCAAAGTTAAGCCTAACAAAGGCAAAAAGTAAACAAACAAAATAAACAGCAACAACAACAACCAAACACATGCAGGCTTGAGGAAGAAAAAATGTTCTGGGCAATTGTAGCAGTAAAAGAAAGGCAGCTGGAAACTTATTTTAACTTAAAATCTTCATCAAAAAAGTGAGGCCTAACAGATTCAAAAAGTGGTATCGAGGTTTCGGAAAACAGACCAAAAAGTGGTATCGAGGTTTTGGAAAACAGACCAGGTATGGGAAGGAAGACACAGAAGCTGCCAAATCGTGAAGCAAGTAGAGTGATGGATACAGCAAAACCAGCACAGCTCCCGAGAGAGAGAAACCCGGTGGTAATTAATCTATTATGAGCAAAAAATGATGAATTAGCAGCCCCAGTGACATCTGTTGCTGAAACACCCAGTTCAGGCCTGTCCAGAGACAGGCAATGGTTTCTTTTTAAATCTCATTATTTGCCTATTTTAGCATTCTCATTGTTTTTATTCTTATCTATCTATCTATCTATCTATCTATCTATCTATCTATCTATCTATCTATCTATCTATCTATCTATCTATCTATCTATCTATCTATCTATCTATCTATGGGCCTTTTTACACGACCCCTAAGATCCGCTGGCCACTTAAATTCGGACCAGAGATCTTAGGGGTTCGTCGCTCTTCCTCCGTTCCCACCCCCTCCGCACTTCCTGGCTGCTGGCTGCGTGAGGGAGGGAGAAAAAGAGAAAGAAAAGCATGTCGCTCACCTCAAGGCCATCAAGTCCAACCCCCTCGTCTCTGTAAAAGTAGCTCTTAAAGGGGCGGGAGCCAAAAAGCAGCAAACAGAAGCGAGGAGAGCCCCGCACTCACTATCGTTGCACCGCATCAAAGATTTTTCACCTCCAAAGAGAAGGTACAAGAAAAGTGCGCTGGGTCGCGCTAAAGTGGGCGGGGTCGCACTTAACTGTCTGCAAACTCCGGAGCTGGTGGGGAAACATTTTTAAGCTCTGGAGCTTGCAGCCATTTGCAGCGGAGTTTAGGGGTCATGTATAAACGCCCTATCTATCTATCTATCTATCCTGTATATATAAAAAAAGAAAAGAAATCCCTGTGCCTACTGACATATCTTATTGGAGGTGACCTCAGAAGTCTTTGTACCATTTGGGAATTCTCTGACACAAATTGGTGAGTGAAAGCAATGATGGATGAGAAAAATGTGCTCCATTGTAACTACCATCACAGCTGACACGATTAACAACACAACTACTACCACCAGCAAGTGGGTCAAATAATAACCCCGAACTGGGTGCTCGTTCACATTCATTGTCTTTCCAACCTTTGTGTTGAAAACAAGCAGACATTCCCTTTATACCCTCAGCTCAAGGCTTTATATTTTGAGAGAATCAATTGATTTTTTTTATTATATCAAGGGGAAGGGCACCTTTAGAAGAACCAATGCAATTTTGGAAGGGGAATGGGGTACCAAAGAGGGAAGAAAAATGGTTAAATTTCCAAATGATCGTTGTGGGTGGGGGTGCATGTATTGTGTTGCTTTGCTGTGATGTATTACTGGATGATTTAGGTTGGTATGGTTTTGTTTTATGTTTTTAAAAGATAAATTAAAAAAACAGCAGAGGTCACTGGAAATGACGGCGACGACCACATAGCACACCTATGCATTCCACCCACCATGAAAGAATTCAGCAAGACTTTCTGCAATGCTGGACATTGGCAGAGATTTTCTCCTTACCCTGAGAAGCTACCGTCCCATAGTTCTCCAGCATGACTTCCTTATAAAGAGCTTTTTGGCCTGGATCAAGGAAATCCCACTCCTCCTTTGTGAAATACACAGCCACCTCCTCAAAGGACACGGTCTGGTAAAAACAGGAGGAGGAAACAAACCTATTATCTGCTCAGAGATCATCTCTAAAACATACTGCCACTGTCTTCATATAAAGTGTTCTGCTTATATACCGCCCCATACCACTTCAAGTAGTCTCTGGGCCATTTACATTTTAATTATGCAGGCTACACATTGCTCCCCTCCAGCAGGCTGGGTACTCATTTTACCGACCTCGGAAGGATGGAAGGCTGAGTGAACCTTGAGTCTGCTACCTGGGATTGAACCCCAGGTCGTGAGCACAGTTTTACCTGCAGTACAGGCATTTAACCACTGTGCCACGTGGCTGGTAAAAGACTTAAGTGGGCGGCTTTAAAAATCTTCTTTGTCATTCTTGCAGGAATCAAGATGTCAGGAGATTACCAGGAAATTTCTTATACAATGTAGTAGCAGGAGTGATTTAAAAAGCTTTCCATCTTACTCCCGTCCACCACGCCGTGTACATTTCTCTGTAATAATCCCCTTCCTTACCTGAGGGAGGTGTGCGGCCATTTCCCCCAGCCTACCGACAAGAGAAGATGACCTGGAGCTTGACGCTTTTGCCATCGCACTGGGAGGGAGACAAAAGGAACATAAGCTGGCCCACCTCAGAGGTTCCTGTAGTTGCCACTATTGTTACTTGGGGGGAGGGGGACTGAGGGGAAAACAGCATGGCCTGGGAAGGGCTGGCAAGTGACCCTTGGGAAAAAGAGACAGCTTTAGCACCAAGAATTCCAATCTCTGTACAATGTGCAAGGGTTTAAGGTCACAGATTTTCTTAGGATAAGTGACTTCTGGCTTCCCCAACGATGCAAATCAATGGTGTTTCACCTTCCTGTGGCATTTTCGTTTACACGGATGGTTGTGCCCTAAATAGGCACAGTACAATAGGACTTCAGCCAAAGCTCTACCTTTCACCTAAAAGCACTCTAACTTTCCTGGGGCTTCCAAATCACCAGACCAACCGCTCAAGGATGGCTGCTGCCTATCTCTCATCTCCCCTGCCTTATCATGCCTTTAGCAGGTACTTCTTTTCCTGTCTGTGCACCAAAACTTCTGCCCCCCTTTCTTCCTGCCCCCTCTTGCTATTTCTTCCTTACCCCGCCAGACCAGTGAAGTTATCTACCGGCCCAACAAAAAGCCTCCCTGCTTCCTTCATTGGGCCAGAGCCAGGGATATCCAAACTTCGGCCCTCCTGATGTTGGACCACAACTCCCAGAATTCCAAGCCTAGATTGCCAATGACAAAGGACTGTGGGAGTTGTGGTCCAAAACCTCGGGAGGGCCAAAGCATCATAATCTCCCCAGGAGGACGGAAACGACAACAACCACATGGGTTTGTTGGGGGAAAGAGCTGGAAAAAACCCAGCTGCTTTCCAGGCGGTGCCTGACCGTCCCAGGCTCTTTCCTCTCCCATGTTTCCGCCCCTCCCAGTCTAACTCTCTATGAGGATCGAGAACCCCTCCCCCGAAAAAAATACATCTGGCCCCATAAAGGAAAAACAGGAGCCCAGAGCCCAGTTTTTGCACCAGGGATGCAGGATCAGCTCCCTGGCAAGGATCCCAAGAGGGGCAGGCAGGCAGGCAGGCAGAGCTCCCTCCCCCAAAATCCACCCCCCCTCTCCAGCCTTTTCGGATGCCCCATAGCGCCCCACCCTCCTCCCCCGTTTACCTCTTTGTCCTCCTCCCTCCAGGCATTTGGGGGGGGGGAGAGGAGGCCCTCCTTTCCTCCCCGGAAGAAGACTCAAGGCGGTGCCTTGGTATTTTTCTTCCCCACCCTGAATGAGCAACATCCTGCCTCTCTAGGAACGTAAGACTCGATCCATAGGACCCTTGGAAGGCTTTTTTTGGGGGGGGCAGGGGAGTGTGCCCCGTTTCCACCCCCACCCCCACCCCAATTTTCGGTGCCAAGGAGTCAGAAGCAGCGAATCGCCCTCCTGCGCCAACCAAACCTTTCTTGGGAAAGCGGCTTTAGGTGGAAGGAGGGAACTTGGGGGCAAAACCCAGTACAGTACAGTGGTACCTTGTATAAAGGAATTAATTCGTTCCAAATGAAATTATGTTAAGCAAAATTTCCTTGATACAAATTTCCCATAGGAATGCATTGAAAACGGAGTAATCCCATTTTTATGTTGTACGGATTTTCCCCTCATATAACAAACGGTTTGTATAACATAAAATCTGTACAACATAAAAAAATCCAGAGATAGGGGAAATTTGCTTAACAGAATCGCCTATGGGGAAAATCTGTACAACATAAAAATGGTCGTGATTAGGGATTACTCTGTTTTGAATGCATTTGTATGGGAAATTGTATAAAGGAAAATTTGTTTAACATAATTTCATTTGTAACGAATTAATTCCTTTATGCAAGGTACAACTGTATATGATCTTTCAAGGATGCCTCTGTAAAACCAGGCACCATCAAGTCCAGTCTGACCCCTAGTGACTCTTTTCCAGGGTTTCCTGAATCGAGAGTACCACCGGGGCTGCACTTAGTTTAGCTGTGCCTTCATTCAGGTCTGACCTAGGCCAATCCCTGTCAGTTTTCATAGACTCATAGATTTCTAGAGCTGGAAGAGACCTCGAGGGCCATCCAGCCCAACCCCCTGCCATGTAGGAACTCCCATCATAGGACTCCCGACAAATGGCCATCCAGCCTCTGCTTATAAACCTCCAAAGAAGGAGACTCCACCACCCTCCTTTGTGGCAGCATATGCCAAACAACAGCTCTAACTGTCCGGAAGTTCTTCCTAATGTTCAAATGGAATCTCTTTTCCTGTAGTTTGAAACCATTGCCCTGAGTCCTAGTCTCTGAAGCCATGGAAAACAAACCTGTCTCCTCTTCGATATGACATCTTTTCAAATATTTAAACACTGGCTATCATATTCCCTCTCAGCCTTCTTTTTGTAAGGCTAAACATTCCCAGCTCCCTAAGCTTCTCCTTAAATATCTTAATATATTTCTATTACACAAGGAATTAAGCAATGTACAGTATACTAAAAATTAAACAAGATTAGCAGTGAAACTATCACAATGTTCTTTTATTCATATTTGAAAAGGGGATTAACATTTACTTCAATACAAACATTAAAAAGCAGCAGTCATGTTATTGTCTTTTGCCTCATAAACAAATTAAAAGAAAACCACATCACACTAAAGTAGAGTTTTGTGTTATTTTTCTCCTCCCTGGTATTCATCTTGAGTTACGGTAATTTCTCTTGATGAGCACAGGGCTACACTCCGGTTTACATGGTCTTTTCCATCTTTCCACCATCTGGCCAACATCTGTCTAGCTACCACCAGCAGGAATGTGATTAGGTGCTTGTGTGGCACATTTTTTAAAATCAAAGCATAAAAAGCATAAAAAGAGGAGTGAGCTGATTTATTGGATTTTAATACTGTATTGGATATTAATTTCAATTCCTTGTCCCTAGAAGTTTTAATTATAGGGGCATGACCACCACATATACAATAAAATAAAATAAAATAAAATAAAATAAAATAAATAAATCCATGCTCTCCATGTCAACTCAAATACAATTTACTGGATTACTTGGAAATATATGTCAGTTTAAGAAGCATTAGACATTAGTGCTAATTTCTCCCTAATGTTTGCACAGATGGTCTCTGTGTCCATTCATTTTCCCATGTTTCATTAGGAACATCATATGCAAGGTCTGTTTCCATGCACATTTTAAACCTGGGGTTGAATAATTGTATACAGTATATCAAATGGCATTGTATATATTGCGGAAGCAGCTCTTGTTAAATAGTGCCCAAGACTGATGAGTTTAATTGTGGACATGGAGTCAACACTCAATTCACTTGCTGTTTTAACATGGTCACTATCATTCAAGTGAGAATCTGAAGTACTGTACAGTATTTGCAGCCAGACATCTTTCTTTCATTTTGCTACAAGCAATGTATACTCCATTTGGGAAGATATCACATATTGCATAAAGACACAGCATTTCCCAACTGGAGAACCGTTGTACTTCATGTGCCTGGCAGAGTAATGGGTGGCATATTATAAATTTCAAAGCTGTGACTTTTTGGGGTGTTGCCATTCCCTTCTATGTGGATACTCTGAGGCACCCTAAGGTTCCCTTTGTGGATGAAGCGTTTTCCACACTCCATGCATTTATAGAGTTTCTCTCCTGTGTGAATACTTTGATGCAACCTAAAGACCCCTTTCCTACTAAAACTCCTTCCGCACTCAATACATGTATATGGCTTCTCCTCTGTGTGAACAATTTGGTGCCGCCGAAGAACCCATTTCTCACTGAAGCTCTTTCCACACTCCAGGCATTTGCAGGGTTTCTCCCCTGTGTAACTTCTTTGATGCAGCCTAAGATTCCCTTTGTGGCTGAAGCTCTTTCCACACTCCAGACATTGATATGGTTTCTCCCCTGTGTGAATTCTTTGATGCAACCTAAGGCTCTCTTTGCGACTGAAGCTCTTTCCACACTCCATACAATGATGTGGTTTATCCCCTGTATGAATACTCTGATGCCTCCTAAGGACTCCGTTCTCACTGAAGCTTCTTCCACATTCCATGCATTTGTATGGTTTCTCCCCTGTGTGAGCTCTTTGATGCTTAATAAGACTTGAGCTCAGGAGGAAACCTTTTCCACATTCCATGCATTTATATGGTTTCTCCCCTGTGTGAGTCCTCTGATGCTGCCTAAGATTTGCTTTATCTGTGAAGCTTTTCCCACACTCCATGCATTTATGTGGTTTCTCCCCCGTGTGAGTCCTCTGATGCTGCCAAAGGTTTGATTTACCAGTGAAGCTCTTTCCACAGTCCGTGCAGTTATATGGCTTCTCTCCAGTGTGAGTTTTTTGATGCTTCTTAAGGGCCCCTTTCTGACTGAAGCTGTTTCCACATTCCATACATTTATATGGCTTTTCTCCTGTATGAGTTCTTTGATGCCCTCTAAGAGCCCCTTTCTGACTGAAGCTCTTTCCACACTCCATGCATTTATACGGCTTCTCCCCAGTGTGAGTTCTTTGATGGGCAGTAAGGGTCCCACTATCACTGAAGCTTTTTCCACACTCCGTACATTTATAGGGTTTCTCCCCTGTGTGAGTTCTTTCATGCACCCTCAGATATCCCTTGTAATTGAAGCTCTTCCCACACTCCATGCATTTATAGGGTTTCTCCCCTGTGTGAGTTCTCTGGTGCTGCTTAAAGCTTGTCTTATCAGTGAAACTCTTCCCACAATCCACACATTTATATGGTGTCTCACCTGTGTGGGTTGTTTGATGCCAACGAAGCTTCACTTTATCAGTGAAGCTCTTTTCGCACTCTGTGCATTGAAATGGCTTCTCCCCTGTGTGAGTTCTTTGATGGCGCTTAAGATTCCCTTTCTGACTGAAGTTCCTTCCACACTCCATACATGTATAAGGTTTCTCTCCTGTGTGAGTTCTTTGATGTGAAAGAAGCCCAGAAATAATCGTGAAGCTCTTCCCACATACCATACATTTACATGGTTTCTCCCCTTTCCCATTGGAAAAGATTCCATTGTCACTGAAATGTCGTCCATAATCTATCCTGTGATATTGTTCCAATCTGGACTGTATTATGCTGTCTCTGTTTAATCTGCCATCTGCCTCCTGAGGACTGTAAGATTTTTTCTTTCCTTTGTCAGACTGGTTTTGTATGTCACTCTTAGGTCCCTCCGGATTCTCAGGTAACTCCCTTCCATCCTTAGACTCCTTATATTCCCATGACATGAGAGATAGGTTCCGGCAGTTCTCATCCTCCTGACCATCACCTAAATTTAGGAGAGAAGAAGCAATATAATCTGCTGTCAGGGAATTTCAGGGAGACGTGGCAGAGTTGGACATAAAACACAAGATGGAATTATGTCTTCTTTTTTCATGGTGTCAAGGATCATCACCTTTGCTTGCCCATACCCTCTGCTGAACATGCATTACCCTTCCATGATTTCCATGATAGTAATTAATTTCTGAATGGTATTAACAAGGTACTGGAGACTGTGCAAAGTCAGGGTAGCTTTCCCAGAACCTTGATTCTTTTACTATACTATTTGGATACAAAAGTAGAACAGGTGATACCTTTAGACTACTAACATTTTGAGGGCAAAACCCTTCCTTAGGGGAAAAAAAACGACTGAAGACTTGGTTATTCAAATCTGCTTTCCATGGTGATTGATTGTTTCACTGATCTACTGTTTTTTCTTGTTCTCATCTGCCCTTAGGCTAACTTATCCATCTCTGATTTTTTTGAGTGATGTTTGACTTAAATATATTTTACTTGTATTATTTTTTGTTTTCTTTCTGATTTTGTATTGTTACATATTATAATACTCAGTTTTATCCTGCAAATCACCCAGAGTGTCTTCCTGTTAAGTGGGCAGTATATCAATCAATCAATCAATCAATCAATCAATCAATCAATCAATCAATCAAATAAATAAAAAGATAAATAAATAAGGAGAGAGTGGTGTCCAAAAAAAGGACAGGGAGTAAGTTCAGGAGTGGCAGAAAGGAAAGGGGGCAACTACAAGCACGGCCAAGGCAGCAGAAAAGTGAAAATACAAAGATTTCATCCCATGAAATCAGAAGACCTTCATCCACGCTGGCCGCTGGCACTGAGTTTGTCCTTACCCTGAGAGGCTACAATCCTGTAGTCCTCCAGCACTTCCTTATATAGAGCTAATGTTTAATGGAGGTATTGGGGCTACTGAAGAGGTGGAAGTTAGTGCAAAAGAAGCAGAAATATTGGTCTGCCGGGCTTTCAGGAGATGGAGGTAGTGCTTGTTATCAAAGAGGAAAATGGACTCTGAGGAGATGGACTGATTTAAGCTGTGAATACTGCTGGTGGACGCCACACATCTTGCATCTCATTCATACTCCTTACAAATGACAAGCTGAAATGAACACACACACACACACACACACACACACACACACACACACATATCAAGGGCCCAGTAATACACACCTAAGGAGGCCCCTGCCCATCTCTTCTGCTCCTCAGAGTCCTGGACAAGTGGATCTTCTCCTTCTTCCAGTAAAAAGATGAGGTCTGGTTTGGGAATTCCTGTCGAGGAAAGAGACAGGCTGGTGACTGCAATAAATAAAATAAATAAATGCAGGCATTCTAGCATAGCACTACAAACCCATCAGCCTGTTTGTTTGGTCAGCCATTATTCTAATCCAAATCTAATCTTGTGTGTGTGTGTGTGTGTGTGTGTGTGTGTGTGTGTGTGTGTGCACGCGCGCGCGCACATGCATGTGCACGAGCTTGGGGAGTGGACTCCGTGATCAGTGAAGGGAAAAAACTGCTGGATTCTCACCATTGTCAGAATTACCACTACCACCATCTCCCACCGATCAGGTTGAATGATAAAACCACGCTGTCTTTCATTCACTGTCGTTGCTGATATTCCAACAGTTGTGTTGGAAACACCTGCTCGTTCCCTTTACATTCTTTTTGATCCCGTGTCTACCCTGAAACTGGCTAGGCATTCCTCAACAGAAGTGGAAAGAGACTAAATCAACCACCTAGGGCACTTCTGTGTTCCATCTCCCAAGAAAGGCATTACCAAGAGCGTCAACCATGCTGGCTACTGGCACAGATTCCGCCCTTACCCAGAGAGGCGACCACCCTATAGTTCTGCAGCATGACTTCCTTGTACAGAGTTCTTTGGCCTGGATCTAGGAGATCCCACTCCTGCTGGGTGAAATGCACAGCCACCTCCTCGAAGGACACCATCTGAAAGAAAAAGGAAAAAAAATGCCTACCCAGATACGGTCTTCCAAACATACAGCCAAGTTCCTACTTTCCAATGTCAAGGAATAAGAGGCCAGCGTGGTCAATATATTTTTTCCTCTTCCTTTTTGTCTTGGAAGGATTCACGACATCACGAACTAATAAAGGAGAGTTTTGATGTGGTCACATTTGTGGCAGACTAGATGCCCTGAGCACATCCGGTCTCGCCTGATTTCAGAAGCTAAGCAGGGTCGACCCTGGTTAGTACTTGGATGGGAGACCACCGGGGAAGACCAGGTGGTGTAGGCGCCTGGAGAAGGAACTGGCAAGCCACTCCAATATCCCTGCCAAGAAAACTCCATGGACATGGAGTCACAAAGGACGACACAACAACGAGCAATGCAAAGAAGAGAATAATGCCAAGAGGATTATTGCAAAGAATAATGCAAAGCGATGCAAAGAGGGATGTTTCTTCAGGCACCTTCTCTACCTCCCTGCTCCAACCCACAGAGAGCACCAAGAGTCAATGGCTCCCTATTCATCCCTTCCTTACCTGAAGGAGGCGTCTAGCCATCCTGTCCTGTCTACTGCAAACAGGAGATGCTCCAGAGAATAAGGTCGGGACTTTCAAACTGATCTCAGTGCTCCCAAGCTTTCACATGAGAAATACATTAAGAGTTCTCAACATACACACCATTTTTCTAAACAGAAAAAGGAAATAAAATATTTGTATGTTTATTTATTTGATTTCTATACCGCACCTGGGGGGTTGGCAACAAAGAGATGTAAATTATACAACATTAAATATATACAAATATATACAAATGGAAAATCTGACTATCCCCAAATGTTTTCTTAAGAGCTCGATTTAACTGCCTTCAATCTGCAATTTTAGATGGGCGTTACTCTGGCATCCCTTACGAAAACCGATTGTGTCCTTGTAATAACAAAGAAATTGAAACATTGAATCATGTCCTTTTTGCATGTAACTTTTATAAAAATGAGTGTATTAAATTACTCAAGCCCATAATGAGTATCTTCCCAGGTAGGACGTTGAACTGGTATTTAAAATATTTATTAAGTGACACAAACAAGGGGACCACTGAATCTGTGGCCAAGTTTCTTTTCTCTGCCCAAAGAATACAAAAGACAACCTTGGCCTTTGTTAGCTCTTAATATAATCACGAATTGCAAAATGTTTGTGTAACTCACCATTACTACCTAAACTGTTTTAACTATCTTGAAATTTTGTAATGGTTTTACTCTTTTATCCTTTTTAAACTACATGTATGTAGTTTTATCTTATTGGTTGGGCCTGTGGCCGCAAATAATGATTGTTGTTTATACAAATTTATACAGAAAGAAGCCAAATGGGGAAGAAGAAGAAGAGACATCTTCCTGGTAGCCAATCTTCAAGTATCAGTTCATGAATCTTAAAATTCATTATTTCTAGCAGGAGGTTTAGTATCCTATTACAGATGCGTTTTTCTATCCTTGCTTCCAGCTTTCTGTCCTTTTAAGAAGAACAGTATTCAGATAAGAATAAGAATAAGAATACAGTGGACCCTTGCATAACAAATGGTTTGTATAACATAAAACCTGTACAACATAAACAATTCCGGAGATAGGGGAAATCTGCTTGACAGAATCGTCTATGGGGCAAATCCATACAACATAAAAATGGTCACGATTAAGGATTACTCTGTTTTCCATGTATTCCTATGGGAAATTTGTATAAAGGAAATTTTGCTTAACATAATTTCATTTGGAACAAACTAATTCCTTTATACAAGGTACCACTGTACTGGTTTTTCACATTTGACATCTCCAAAACAGTAAGAAGTGCTAAGACTTTCATCTCTGATGATTCCTCTCTTACATGAGATGTCTGTAAATTTATTCCTTCTACTCCACCAACCAGAAGAGGCAACCCAGGTGGCATCTCCGATGCCACTGCGCTACCTGTGGGCAAACCAAAGGAGGTGTGAACATCTTTGGTCCATGGGCAGATAGGGTCAGCACAGATTTGTCCTCTGACATCAGTACCGTTCCAGTCTTGTAATACAGTGGTTATAATGCAGTAGATAAGCCTCTCTCCTGCCCAGCCCAGCTTTTCTCCTTCCTCGGGATTCGGTTTGGGGAAAAAGCAAAGATAATAAGCCTTTCTGCTCTTTAGCAATGCTTGGTTTCTTTCCTCTGTAGCAAGGAGAGCCTCCCTTCCTATGGCGCTTCACAGAAGCGCAACGGTTGCCTCTCAAAGTGGCAGATGCAACTGATGTGGTAGGGCTGGCTGTACTAGAAAAAGCCAGCCTAGAGCGCAAACAGACCAACAGTACAGAATGCAAACCTATGTCTGAAATGGAGACGTCACACAGACCAAGACATCATAACAGGTATGGCTGGCAAATGCCTTTAGAAGTTATAACAATCCTGTTAGTGACATTCAGGTAAGTGCTCCCCCCCCCACAACCTCCATTTCAGGTTATATAGGGAGAGTCAGGCAGGAAAATTAACCATACATTTGGACTTGACTTAGAGAACATAGGAAAGCCATTAAAAAGGCTGAAATCCCATGGAAATCAACATTAAAGCAACAACCTGAGAGGTCCTGGTTTATGTTCCCCACATCCCAGGGTTCAATCCCAGGTAGCAGGCTCAGGGTAGACCCAGCCTTCTGCCCTTCCGAGGCCAGTAAAATGAGTACCCAGCTTGCTGGGGGGTGCACAATGTGTAGCCTATTAAAATTGTAAACTGCCCAGAAACTACTTGAAGTGGTATGGGGTGGTATATAAGCAGAACACTTTGCTTCCCCCCCTTTGGCCTAAAAGGCCACTCTTTAGAAGTTTTTATCTCAATAATAGATGTTACATGTACCAGAACGAGGGGACATCCACTCAAATTGAGGGCTGGGAGAGTAAGAACAGACAAAAGAAAATATTTTTTTCACCCAGCGCGTTGTTAGTCTGTGGAACTCCCTGCCACAAGATGTGGTGATGGTATCTGGCCTGGATGCTTTCAAAAGGGGATTGGAGAGATTCCTGGAGGAAAAGCCCATCACAGGTTACAAACCATGATGGAGATGTGTCATCTCCAGCTTTAAAACCGGGGTACTTCAAGGGCCAGATGCAGGGGAGTTGTACCAGGAGACAGATATCTAGTCTCGTGCCCTCCCAGACTCATCCGGTGAGGCCACTGTGGACTAGATGAGCTTTTGGCCTGATCCAGCATGGCTTTTCTTATGTTCTTATGTCCAAGTGCAAAAGAGCATCCTACGAGGCAGACCCAGCATTGCAGAAGACGGATGTGCCCAGCTGAAGAGATGGTTCCGTGTGGTCCACTTCAGAAGCCCCAGCTCGTCTGCTGAGATTCATCTTGAGCATTGCAATCTCCAATCATTGCATGCTCCCAAGTCGCTTCTGACTTATGCCGGCCCTATACGTGAGTGACCTCCGAAACGTCCTGTCCTCTGCAGCCTTTCCCCATCATCAACCCCACTGGTTCTAAAGGGGGGGGCATATGACTTTTTCCCCATCTCCCCCCCCCCAAATTCCTGGGGATAGAAGGCTCCTTTTCTCTGCATGCGTCTCCATTTCCCAGCCACTGGGTCGATTGAGAAAGAGACAGATTCCCCCTTCATCCCCGAAACTTCCCTCTTAAGGACAGAGTCCAATTTTTGCAGCAGGACTGTATGGATCAGCTCCCTAACAACGATCCTATGAGGGAAGAGGGGGTTCAAATCCCACCCACCCCCGCCCATTTCTGATCTCTTTCTCCTGCTGTCCCGCCTGCCCCCTTTTTACCTCTTTTGTGTCTTCTTCCCTCCAGGCAGGGACCTCACTCTAGAGACCAATTATTGCCCTCTTGCAAAGAATAAAAGGAGGTGTTTCCAACCACAGTCAAACGTCCTGCCCTTCTAGGGACTGAACCTCGGTGCATTTAACCCTTGGAGAGAAGAGATGAATAGCCGCTGCTGGCTTTCTTTTTCTCCCCTCGCCACCCACCCCATCCCACCCCAACTCCGCTTTTCTCACTCCAGTCCTTTCAGTGGCATTGATCATTAGCCCTGTGCAATCCAAAAATCAATGAGAAACAAGAGAGAGGAAAGCAGGCACCCTTCCAAAAGCTGCTATTTGGTGCCTAAATGAAAAAATAAATCAGGCAATGAGGAAATGATGGGGGGTGGGGGTGGGATGCAGGCATTGGTAAACCTTCGGGAGGAAGATTTAGGCAAGTGTGCTTTTAGAACCGGCTCTCAAAATGTCATCCTCCTGAAGGTAGGCCAGCTCTAAAAGCAGACTTGCCTGAAAGCTCCTGCCATGCAGGACGCTTCATGAAGGTTTACCATGCCTGCTTCCCACCCAACCCCCATCACTTGTTCACTGCCTATCATTTCAGATTTTTTTTCATCTAGTCGCCAAATGGCAGCTCTTTTTCCTTATGGAAGGGTGCCTGCTTTCCCCTCCTTCCTAGGACGTTGGCTGCGAACGGTGGGCACTCCGGATGTTTTGGACTACAACTCCCACAGTCCTTTGTCATTGGCAATCTAGGCTCAGAATTCTGGGAGTCGTAGTCCAGAACATCTGGAGTGCCCACAGTTCACCACCACTGTTCTAGAGGAAGGTGGGGAAAGCAGGATTCTGGGAGTTGTAGTCGAAAACTTCTGGGGTGCCCACAGTTTGATGCCTCAAGAAAAGAGGTCCAGTTGCCATGACTCATCTTCCAGATATCTAAAGGCAATGGCCAGGTGTTGGAAAGGCAGGTGTTCTGATGGCGATTCTGGAAAATCAATGAAGAATAGTAACACCATACTCATATTCAACCACATCCAATCATAGAATCATAGAACAGTGATGTTGCGCCATACAACATCCATCACATTCAACCCCCTGCTCCTTGTTGGAATTCAGATGAAAGGGGTGTCAGGGGCTTGTCCAGATTTCTTTTGGAAACATGGCATACATAACATGCTGAGATACTGTGCAATTGAAAATAAAAGAAAAAAGAGACAGCAGGTGCTAACCGGTCTTCTGGGGGGTTAAATGAACAGAAGTTGGCTTCCTAGACAGGCAGGAAGCTGGAAGGATGGGGAAAAAGACACCAGTGCAACCTGTAGTCAGTCTTCCGGATAGAAAAAGAGGCGTTTTAAGGGAAGCCAAGACATGCAAAGACGTGGACAAAGAGGTAAAAGGGTGAGAGAATGACCCGTAATTGTTTTAAGAACAGGGAAGAATATTTTCCACAACTTCCCTCTTGGAATCGTTTTCAGGGAGTTGGTCCATGCAGTCTCTTTGGGGGTGAGGTGGGGCTCAGCTGAGTAGATGATTAATTAGGGAGATATTGTCAAAATTTGCCCTGATTCCCAGTAGCTCAGCCAAGTCTTCTGATTAATAATGACTTAATCAAGCTGATTTGTTCTTAAGCTGCGTAGCTGAAATAAAGAAAGATTGAGGGAAATCAGGAGGCAGAACCAATTTTTAACCAATTAACTGCAGAGTGGCTGTTTTCAAAGGTAACCAATGAGCAACTCCTGTAGAAATTGCTGTCAGTCTGATTTCACATGTAATTAATAAAATAGTTTACAAAATAATCAATTGACTATTTTTGGCCTTTTGGGGATGGGGGGGGGTCCCATGCTTTTTGCTCTCTGTCTTCAATTTCTTTTCTTTTTCTTTCTCACTTTCATTTTCTTTGGTTTTATTTTGTTTTTTGAAAACGCTTCTTTAAGTCTGCCTTCTTCTTTTAACATGTGAAGCAATGATGCACGGCCATTCATCTAAACAGACTGAAACCACAAAGGAACATTCTTATCACACTGAAAAATATAATATACAGTAGGACCCCGTATCCACTGATTCATTACCCACTGGTTCAGTTAGTTATCCATGGTGGGCAGAGGAAATAATTAAATCAGCAGCCACAAAGCAAGCTGTAAAGCAAGCTGTTGTCACAAACAGCAGCTGTAAAGCAAGCTATTGTCACAAGTAGTATCTGTAAAGCAAGCTACTGTCACAAACAGTGGCCATGAAGCAAGCTACTGTCTCAAAACAGCAGTCATAAAGCAAGCTACTGTCAGGTAACAGCAGTTTGGGGATGGGTGGGCAGGCGTTCTCTCTTATCCATGGTTTTCATTATCCACGAGAAGGCCTAGAAACAATCCCCAGCAGATACTGGGGTCCTACTGTACACACAAAAATGTGGTGAAGCAGTGAAATGCTTTGAAACCAATACATCGCTACCAATGGGCAATCAAAGTAGAATCACCTTGAAAGTCTGCTTAGTTGTGCCTCATTTCCCTTAGCTTCCACTAAAATCGTAATCTTAGAACTGCAGAGGTGGACAGGACCCTATGCATGGTCGGGTCCATCCCATGTCAAGAAGGTACAGTGAGAAACTGAACTTCTAACCCCGGGCTCTGCAGCCAGACACCTAAACCACTGAGCCATCAAAAGGTAGGATAGTGAAGAGTTGATGCCCAAGTACAGTGGTACCTTGCATAAAGGAATTATTTCGTTCCAAATGAAATTCTGTTAAGCAAATTTTCCTTTATACAAATTTCCCATGGGAATGCATTGAAAACAGAATAATCCCTAATCGTGACCATTTTTATGTTGTACGGATTCACCCGGAAGACAATTCTGTTAAGCGAATTTCCCCTATCTCTGGATTTTTTTTATGTTGTACAGATTTTATGTTATACAAACCGTTTTTTATACAGGGGCCCCCTGTATGTGTTTTCACTTATCTTGGCAGATAGGATCAATAAAACTGGAAATTAAATGGATAATAATGGTAAAGACTAAGAACAGGAGGTGCCATGACAAGCTGAGGACACGGACATCAGCAAAGAAGTAGGCCGGGCAGTTGAGAGATAGAGTTTATCCTATAAATGGAATAGCGCCATTAAGTTGCTTCAGCAAAGAGCAGGTTGCAAGTAAAATAGAACAGGAAGGCTTCAGGGACACCTTTACCTTTTCTGTTTTGCGAGAGGTAACCATGTTAGTCTATGCAAGAATTCCAGGCAAAAATCAAAACAAAACAAAATAAAAGACAAAAACAGTGGCACCTTAAGTAACTGTCTGCTACTACAGTAGGACCCCAGCATCTGCTGGGGATTGGTTCCAGGCCTTCCTGTAGATAATGAAAACCGTGGATAAGAGAGAACGCCAACAACCCCCCCCCAAAAAAAACCTGCTGTTTTGTGACAGTAGTTGCTTTATGGCTGCTGTTTTGCAACAGTAGCTTGCTTTACAGCTGCTGTTTGTGACAGTAGCTTGCTTTGCGTCTGCTGAATTATGTATTTATTTTTTCCTCTGCCAACCGTGGACAACTGAATCAGTGGATAATGGGTCAGTGGATATGGGGGTCCTACTGTATATGTCTGAAGAAGTGGATGTGTCCACAAAAGCTTACGTTAAAATATGATAGTCTTTAAGGTGCCATATGTTTTTGTCTTTTATTTTGCTTTGTTTTGATTTTTGCCTGGAATTCTTTTCTGAAATGTATTAAGAAGAAACAGAACACAAAAGTAAAATATTAAAGGAGACAAATATGTTGTGGCACCAGGAAAACTAACTGCTATATTTTAATGAAAGCTTTCAAGGGGCAAGTCCACTGCCTCAGACCTAAGAGTGAAAATACAACCCACATGACAAAACATTCATATAGATAAACAGACAGTGGTGGTTCGTAGATGAAAGATGTCAATTGTGTGAGTACTTGTGGTATTTCACACCTAGTCAGGACTTAAGACCACTTCATTTCTTTTGAACCTTTGTTTTGTAAACAGCAAAAAAGATTAGTGACTAAAGGAATCCCAGGTTGCAGAAACAACATATAGTAATGAGTTAAGAGTCACTGACTTGATCTTTGAAGCTAGTTCTTTAAATGTGGATGTGGTTGGGAAGAAACCTACCTAATATAATCATTAATAAAGCATAATTATTTTAGTATTTCATATATGGCCATGGCTGATGTTTAATCTGTTGAGGAGGGTATTAAGCATATGTACATGTCTCAGCTGTTTCAAACCCCATGAATAGTGTCCTGACAGACTGAAAAAAACTTAAAACAGATTTCTTTGTACAGTATTGCCATTCCTGATTCCAATTTATGTCCTTTTGCAAAGAGGTTGTCCTATTAGTCCTGTGTAGGGTGCTGAGGGACATTATTGGCAAAAGATGGCCAAGATCACATTAGCAGAGCAGCAACTAAAAGTTCCCTTGATGATGTGTGTGACATTGTTGGGTTCTGGGATCCTTACCAGAATTAAGTGTGGAGAGCTGTGTGAGATAATGTTGAGCTTATTTATGGTTTTTATCTCCCCCGCCCCAAAGAAATCTGGAGATAATTCATTTTTAAATTTCACTTTTAAATTTTCATGGGCAGGACAAGGTGTTTGCCATCTAACAGGTTCTGTTAATGGCTGTTTTAAATATGTTTTATAACACATTTTTGTTGGATTTTAATTATATTACCAGTAATTGTATTTTAATTACAGCTGTATGTTTTTAGTACTGTAATCTATGACCATTTTATAAACTGCCCTGAGTACAGTAGTGCAGTTTGCACTAAGGGGTGGTATAGAAAAATAAATGAATAAATAAATAATGAGCAATACCGCAAGTAGAGGCACATTAGTGCTTACTGTATATCAAAATATTATTTTAACTGAACACATTGTATACATTTTAGCCATTGCTTACAATTCAGTACATTTAGCTAGCTAGCTGCCTAACTAGATTAGATTAGATCAGGGGTGCCCAAACTTTTTGTAAGGAGGGCCAGATTTGGTGGCTGAGAATGTGTCAGGGGCCGGTTTGACCCTGCCACCCCACTGCAAGCCCCACCCACTGACCCATAAGCCCCACCCACTGACCCCTTGCAACCCCACCTGCAGGAAGGGAGGGAGGGAGGAAGGTGGAAACCAAGAGAGGAAGGAAGGAAGGTGGGGACCAAGGGAGGGCCACTCAGAATGGCCTGACGGGCCGGATTTGCCGGACTTTGGGCAGGCCTGGATTAGATGGTACAACACAGTCCTTTTTAAAGTTTATCTATGGATGGTCATTGGGGTAGTTTGTAAGTTTTCCAGTAAGTTTGAAAACTGAAGGCTGTTTCAGATTGTGTGAAAACTAACAGCTACTTCAACGATCTTCAAAAGGTAAGCTTTAAAAGGAGTGTACTAGACCATCTAGCGTGGTGGCTCAGCGGACTAAGGCCTCTGAAAACTGTCGGCTGCAAAGTCGGCAGCTTGGCGGTTCAAATCCCGGGTGCCACGCAGCAGAGCGAGCTCCCGCTGATAACCCCAGCTCCTGCCAGTTCGAAAGCATGTAATTGCAGTTCGAAAGCATGTAAATGCAAGTAGATAAATAGGTACCGCTATAAAAAGTGGGAAGGTAAAACAGTGTTTCCTTGCAGCCCTGCCGGCCATGTGGCCACGGACTTGCACAACAATGGCTCTTCAGCTTGAATACGGAGATGAGCACTGCCCCTAGAGTCAGACACAACTAGCACGCATGTGCGGGGGGAGCCTTTACCTTTACCTTTTTACTAGACCATCTAATGATAAAATCATTTAACTGTACCTCTACAGGAATGTAGTGTAATGGCCGAGATGTGTACAATGAGTTCAGTCAAAATAATATTTTCATATAAGCATTAATGCACCTCTATTCTTGATACAGTATTGCTCATTGGTTCACAGAGTAAATGTGTAGGTAGGCAGAGCTGACCTTGGAGTTTGTGGCAGCATTGTTTCCATGTTGTGTAACTCACTGTGCCTCAATAGTTGCTTGAGTTTGTCTTTGCCTTTGATCTTATGCTTTGAGTTTCTTGTTGATATGCTTGCACGTTGATAGGCTTGACCACTATGATAATGAAATGTTCTGAAGTATCTATCAATTTTTATGGCGTGGGGGGAGCCAAGGATGTGCTGTTCCATGCCAAAATCAAACATAGCCCATACTCCTTTAGACAATATATTTATGCTAATGTTTCCTTCTGCGTTGTGTGAGATTTCTGTACCTATCTAGTTACAGTAATACCTCGGTTTAAGAGCACCTTGGTTTAAGAGTGTTTTGCAAGACAAGCAAACATTTCTTCTAAATTTTGCCTTGATCAACAAGCAGTGTCTTGCAATAGGACCACTGGAGCAGGTCACATGATCACAAGTGCCCAGAGTGGCCTTTGTTGCCAGAGGGTGGGATACCAAACCAACAGTGTTCAATAAATAAATAAATAAATAAATAAATAAATAAATAAATAAATAAATAAATAAAAAGTGAGCCAATTGTGGCTGTCTCCCTTTACCCCTGCTGGATTGTCTAGAACTGTTCTGTCTTAGGCAATCTCTAAGGCAGGGGGAGGAGAGAGGAATGGGGGATCTCCCTTGCCCCAAGCAGGAACATTTTAAAAGGGAAGTGCAGGTTAGTTAGTCCTGGCCGTTAGTGGGAAGGAGTTCCAGAGTCTGGGCACAGCAGCCGAGAAGGCCCTTTAATGTGTTCCCACAAGGCAGGATGGAGAGAAAGCCTTCTCCTGATGACCTTAACACCCAAGCATTTTATTATTTTCACACTAAAAACAGTGAGTAAAATCCAGTTCTTAGTATCCAACCAGAGCAGATCCCGCAGCCATGTACCTAAACCAGGGTGTGGACACAAAGTTCTAGCCAATGTCTTTTGTGAGTTTTGGCATTTTGTATGTACAGTATGAGGTCTATGGGGTCTCAGAACAAATCATCTGGGTTTCTATTACAGTATTTCTTAAGGGAAAATTTTCTTTGATATAAGAGTGTTTTGGTTTACAAGCACGTTTCAGGAACGGATTTTGCTCGTAAACCAAGGCATTACTGTAATTGTTTTTTTTTCTGGTTGACCTCTGTTGTTTCTGAATTCTGTTTTGCTCTCCTCCCCACAACTTCTTGTGTCACTAATCTGGAAAAGAACAGATGCTTCCCTTCACATCCGTATCAAAATTGTTCTCTCCTCCGAAAACATTTACCAACAGTGGCCAAAATCCTGTTGCTTAGCAAGGTAAAATGCACTAGACATTGAATCAGTGGGGTTTTAGTGAGACAAAACTGTAATTTCCAGCTATGGGTTTTGTGCCATTGTCTGACTTTCTTTGCTTCATTCAAATGCCATTTGGGGAACTGAAAGATACAACTTTGGATTTTATTAACTAGGGGTCTGCCCTGCTGTCCTGAATACAGTAGGACCCCTGTATCCACTGATTCATTATCCACTGATTCAATTATCCACAGGTGTCAGAGGAAAAAATTAAATAAAAATTTAGCAGCCGCAAAGCAAGCTACTGTCACAAACAACAGCTGTAAAACAAGCTATTGTCATAAAACAGCAACCTAAATCAAGCTACTGCCACAAACAGCAGCTATAAAGCAAGCTACTGTCACAAAATAGCAGTTTTGGGGATTTGGGGGCATTCTCTCTTATCCACGGTTTTCATTTTCCACGGGAAGGCCTGGAACCAATCCCCAGCGGATACTGGGGTCCTACTGTACTGAGCCTCAAAACAAAACAGTGCAGAGCAGAGGCTTCTGTCAGATCTTCAGAAACCCAGAATGCCCGGGGGGGGGGGGTCGGGAGGACTCTGGCCTTGGCTGTAGAAAGTACTTTTTGCAGTAGATGGAATGAAGGATGTATCAGATGAGATGGGCACCTCTGTAGCTTCTGCTCTCTCAACGGATCTGCGGCGGCCTTCTTGATGCCTCCTTTGTTGCCCCCACAGGTGGTGCAATGGTGAAACAGGCCAGCTCTGGACCATGTCCTCTTGGTTTTGAGAAGGAAAGACATGTTAGACAAACCTCTCAGGTAAGGAAGGGATGGTTGAGGAGAGATGCAGGGGAAAGCACTAAAGTATTTTATATTATTATACTGCTATATATTCTATATTCCGTGACTGCTGTAAACCACCTGGAGTTCCTTCTGGAAGACAGGCAGTATACAGATAGATAGATAGATAGATAGATAGATAGATAGATAGATAGATAGATAGATAGATAGATAGATAGATAGATAGATAGATAGATTTTTAAGATACTAGATAGATAGGGATAGATAGACAGACAGACAGACAGACAGACAGATAGATAGATAGATAGATAGATAGATAGATTGATAGATATTGATTGATTGATTGATTGATTTATTGATTTTTAAGTTTATATACTGTGATTATTTTCCCATAGGGAACTTTGGGCAGTTTACAAAGGGCAATTCAAACAATTTTGTATTTTTTAGACAGAAAGACAGACAGACAGACAGATAGATAGATAGATAGATAGATAGATAGATAGATAGATAGATAGATAGATAGAGATAGATAGATCAAGCAAGCAAACAAGCAAGCAAGCAAGCAAACCTTGGTGTGTTGGAAGTAGGGGGTCTCTGCAAGAATACAGTATGCTTCTTTTCATTACTTTGGCTGCTAGAAAGCACATGGTAAACTCTTGAATCCTCCTGAACAATAAAATGAAAGAAAAAGAGAGGAAGCCTGTTGGTTTTCCTTTCATCATCGCAGCTGACGGGTGCTTTTGAGAGACTGTTTCTGAGCAGGGAACTGGTGCTTTTTTCTGCAGCTGGTGTCCTTTGAAGAGGTGGTGGTGTATTTCACCCAGCCAGAGTGGGACCTCCTGGATCCAGGCCAAAGAGCTCTGTACAAGGAGGTCATGCTGGAGAACTATGCGATTGCAGCCTCCTTGGGTAAGAACAGATTTCTTCTTGATGGCTAGGTATCTGGAATGTTAAAATCTCCCCGTGTAGTTATGGGAGATCTATCTATCTATCTATCTATCTATCTATCTATCTATCTATCTATCTATCTATCTATCTATCTATCTATCTATCTATCTATCTATCCAGAGTATTTTTACCCCATCTTTCTCCTTGGAAAAGGACCCAAGGCATCTTACAGTAATGAGGGACAATCTACAGTCCATACAGTAATAAAGGACAATATGAACCATCTGATCCAAGCATCAGTTGTTTCTATCTAAAGGGCTTTACAAGGCACCACATGTCTTGGCCATATTCTTAGGATAAACCCTCCCCCTTTTTTTGCTACCTTTTTTCTTAGAATGTGATGTTTTTTTTTTAAATTAGAATTGCCAATGTTTCTTTTGCTGCTTATTATGACTGAACTTTTGGACTCGGTCAAAGAATTAGGGAACGAAAAAATTATTTGAAGTGGGGACAACTCCAAGAGGACAATTGCCATGAAACTCAGATTGGTTCCACTTCTAATGTAGAGCTAGAAAGGTTTTATAGTTTCCAACTGCCTGGGAAATGTTACGTAAAATGTGTTTTAATTTTCTTATATGGCTGTACAAATCTGCTGGTAATCGACCGACAAGATATGAATCTGTGATTTTTCAGTGGGTTGTTTGAAATTTGTATTACCTCATAGATTTATGTTTGAATTGTTTGACTGAGTAGAGAAAGAAAGAAACTGGTAAATATTTCCTTAATTTTGGAAACTGGATATGCGTTTTCCCCATTCTGATTCTGTGCCTTTTGGGTTTTTCTTTTGTTTTCTTGATGTAATTAAGTTAGCTAGGAATGTCGAGTCTTTATTGCTAAATTTGTAAAAACAGAAATGGGGAGTGAATCATACGTCACAAATTGCCTGGTTAATGCCCATAGCATGTTGTTCACATCTTCTTCTTTTTTTAAAAAATATGTTGCAGAATACAATTGTGTTACTAGCTTTCTTGGGTTCTTTTTTGAGTTTACCAGTTCCATTAAGAGACTGGTCTTTAAGCAGCCTTCACTAATGCTTAACTTAACTGGTTTCTTTGATGCATGTCTCTCTTAAGTTTGGTCTTTAGGACATCCAGAAGGGCAGTGATGGTTATGCTCAACATAGGGCTAGTCTTTTGACACTATTTCAGGTGGCTTCTCTGATTTTCCCTTTTGCCTCTGGCGAGTTGCTTTTCGGGCTATAAAAGGACTGGATGCCCAATTCATCCAGTTCATCCGCCACACTAATAAATCCTGTAGTTGTCAGAGCATGGAGAGCACTCTTTAGTTGACCTTTAGATGCTCCCCACACTCTTTTTAACGGTGTCTTTGTCACCGCTCTGCAGTCAGTTCTAGAGTACATTTGAAACCCATTATAGAAAACGGGGTAGCCTCTTTCATTCAGGTGCCAGAGTCTCAAAGCTAATGGTGACAGTTTGCTAAGCTATGCTGAGGGGCATGTCTGTGAAGATTCTCAGTCATCCAAGCGAGTTTATCTGAAAGTTGAGTCATGGCAACTGGACTTCTTTTTCTTGAGCTGTTTGGATGAGCAGCAAAACGCTTCAGTCTCTCAAGAACAAGAAGTCCAGTTGCCATGACTCAACTTCCAGATGCAAAACGGCAAAAACCCAAAGCTGCTGTTTTGTAACAGTAGCTTGCTTTGCAGCTGCTGAATTATTTACAGTATTTAAGTTTTTCCTCTGCCAACTATAGATAACTGAATCAGTGGTTAATGAATCAGTGGATATGGGGGTTCCTACTGTATGAAATTGGAGACAAATATGGACTGAAGTACCAGATTGTCCAGCCTTGTCTAACCAGTACAGGGCTTACACACCATACAATTTGGGGATATTTCTCATCTTTCATTGGCATTTATGCCTTTACATAATTTTTTGAGAGAATGGAACTCTTTTATCATTGCTCTTCTATTGCTATCCCTCCTGCTGCATTAAAAAAAAAACTAGATAATTGCCTACGGCCATACCACCCTGAACACACCCGATCTTGTCTGATCTTGGGGAAAAAACTAGATAATAATTCTAAAATTTTTTAGATAGTTTCTAATTCATCACTTGGGGCACTATCTCCAGTTGTATGCTTTTGTTTTTATCTTGTTCTTTCGTGATGTAAAACAATGGAATAGTATTTTAAAAAAACAGAGGGTAACGGCCTCTGTAGATGGTCTTTTTTGGCTTTCATCCTGTGCTGGGGCTATTAACTTTACTAAGAACATAAGAACATAAGAAGAGCCATGCTGGATCAGGCCAAAGGCCCATCTAGTCCAGCTTCCTGTAATGTATATCTCACAGTGGCCTCCACCAGATGCCTCTGGGAGCACACAAGACTAGATATCTGTCTCCTGATACCACTCTCCTGCATCTGGTCTTTGAAGTACCCCGGTTTTAAGCTCTTCAACTCTCTTTTTTGCTCTTGCGATTTGGACGCCTTACCAGAAGAGGGTGAAAGGAATAGATGGGTGTTTACAACATGGGTTATAGTGAAGTAGCAATGAATATGACTGAACACTATTAGAGACTTATTACTAAAACCATGGGGGGTGATAGTGATGACACGGTGACTTAAGTGGGGTCCAAGGTCAAGAGGTGTAGCTTGTCCTTCTGTGCCGCTGTGATCCAAGAGGTTCAGCTTGTTTTTCAGAGAAGGGTTCATCCGGTGGGAGTATAATCAGTGGGTGGGGGTGCTGGATCATTGTCCAGAGGGCGGGGCGGGATAGGTCACAACCAAGAAATAGAAAGAAATTGAAATCCAATTCAGGCAGGACAAATACATGGTAAAGGACTTTGTCTTGATAAGCAGTATTCTACAATTCTGGAGATGGTTGTAACCCACAAAGGATCGTGTATGTAGTCTGTAGTCTGATATATACACTTCCAGTGTCTATTTCCCAGACTAGGTCAGCAGGTGAGTAATAAACCTAAATAAGGAGCAAATACTGTACATAGATTAATAGCAACAACTTAGAAAGCATGGCATTTTATACTCACCAGCTTGTCTCTTTCTTCGAAAGAAATTCCCAAACCTGATTTCATCTCCTTATTGGAAGAAGGAGAAGATTTATTTGCCCTGGACTTTGAAGAACAGAACAGATTGGCAGGTACTCGTTTAAGTGTGTGTGTGTGTGGGGGGGACCATTGGCAGTATTCTGTGAACTTTTCAACCTGTGCATAATCACCAGGGCTAGTTAGACACAAAGTATATTCAACTGACCAGCATAATTCACAACCTCTGTCCCCTCCAGGATTGCTTTCCTCCTGGATGCAAAGCTCGGGGGGGGGGGGACGTCTCCTGAAAGTCTTGTAAACCCATCTCTGCGATTTAAGGCACCAAAGGCTCTTTAATAAACTTGCCAGTCATGAAATCAAGGGACAGGTCTTGTCCTGGATCAGCAACTGGCTACGTGACAGGAAAGAGAGGGTAGCACTAAATGGACACTTCTCCAAGTGGACGGAGGTAAAGAGGGGGGTCCCCCAAGGTTCAGTACTGGGACCCTTGCTTTTCAACCTCTTCATAAATGATCTAGAAGTAGGAGCAAATAGCAGGGTAACCAAATTTGCAGACAACACAAAATTATACAGAGTAGTAAAAACTGAGAGAGATTGCGAGGAGCTCCATCGGGATCTATTAACACTGGGGGAGCGGGCAAACCAGTGACAAATGAGCTTCAGCATAAGTAAGTGCAGAGTGATGCACATTGGGGCAAAAAAAACCCAGTTACATTTATAAACCGATGGGGTCTGAACTCTCTGCAACAAACCAGGAAAGGGACCTTAGTATCCTGGTGGACAGCTCAATGAAGGTGTGCTGCAACAGTGAAAAAAGCAAGCTCAATGCTAGGGCTCATTAGGAAAGGTATAGAAAATAAGTCAGCAAGTGTCATTTTGCCTCTTCATAAATCTATGGTGAGGCCCCATCTGGAGTATTGTGTACAGTTCTGGTCACCATACCTCCAGAAGGATATTATGGAAATAGAAAAGGTGGAACAGCTTCCTTACCATTTGAGATAGCAGTATGCTTGCATCATGACCTCTGTTTCAGTGGAAGGAACAGAGAGGAAAAGTGAAAATGTTTGAGATGTTAAAAAGATGAATTGGGCCCCTCATGAAATCCTATGTTTCTCCTCCAATAACTCCTAATGAGACATAATATCTGTTCTTGTCTCTCAAATCAGGTGAAAATCAAGACCATAGAAGCAGTCGGAAGTCATCTCTTTTGTCATTTGAAGTTAGAAAGTATGAAGAAGAAAGAGAGAATTTTGTAAATCCAAAAAGATCAAAGAATCGAATGCAAAACCTGTCCAAGAAGGGAAAGGAAGAATCTTCTGATTCCCAGGAGGCTTCGGGAAGATTAAAGAAACATTGCAAACTCTACTCAAGGTCAAAGCGATGTCAAGGCAAGGGCGCAGGAAAGCATTTCAGTACTAGCAGAACATTTTCTAACCAGGAAGGACAAAGCAAAGGAAAGAAACCCTATAAGTGTGTATTGTGTGAGAAGAGCTTCAGACGTACAGAGCACCTTAGACAGCATGAAAGAACACACACAGGGGAGAAACCATATAAATGCACCAAGTGTGGAAAGAGCTTCAGTTATATTGGAAGCCTTAGTATACATCAAAGAACTCACACTGGGGAGAAACCCTATAAATGCATGGAGTGTGGAAAGAACTTTGCTGTTTGCTATAATCTTGCTATACATCAAAGGACACACACGGGGGAGAAACCCTATAAATGCATGGAGTGTGGAAAGACTTTCACTGAAAAAGGACACCTTAAGAAGCATCAAAGAATCCATACAGGGGAAAAACCATATATCTGCTTAAAGTGTGGAAAGACCTTCAATCAGAGCGGGTCACTTACTTCCCATGAAAGAACTCACACTGGCGAGAAACCCTATAAATGTGTGGAGTGTGGAAAAGCCTTCAGTCAGAAATGGCACCTTAAGAGACATCAGAGAAGTCACACAGGGGAGAAACCATTTCAGTGCATAGAGTGTGGAAAGAGGTTCAGTCAAAAAGGGCACCTTAGGCAGCATCAAAAAAATCCATGTGGCAAAAGCCATACAAATGCAGGGGAAGCAGATAAAGACCTTCTGATTATGGTGTCCCTTTGATTCCATCAAAGAAATTCACTCATGGGGGAAAGAAATCATAAAAAATCATGGAGCCATAGTCACAAAGACCGTTGTGGGCAACCTCAAAGCACATTTATTGGGGGAGGTGTTGGAATATTTGGCAAGATTTACATTTCAGCCATTATAGGGTTAATGTGAATGTAGAGTATTATGGGCTGGATTTAATGTGAAGAGCGAAGCTTATCGGTTGTTGAGATCACACCACTTAGAATGTTCTGGTAGAAGTCTAGTTAGTGTGTGTGCGTGCCTTGTATTCTTAGAGATGAGAGGAGAAGCATGTTCCTTGCTTAGCAAGATGGCTGTTAGAATAGTTATAGTTAGAAAACCTCCAGTGTACCCTTCCCTTCTAGTTAAGTAAATAGTTTTTTTCATATAGTAACACAAGAGGTGTCTCTCTCATTAAAGCAACTAAAAATCATCTGCAACAACTGATCCAACAAAGATCCCCAACAGGAGGCCATAGAAGTGGATCCTATTGGATATCCTATTACTAGACATCAGAGACCCCATCTATTGGGAAAGCATATAAATCTGGGAAATAATCTCAGCATTACTTGGAGCCTTATTACCTGTCAGACAAACCACATGACAAAAACACTAACAATCCTTTATCATCTTTATCCGTAACAAGAGAAAGACCTTTGGGTAGCGGGTGGCATATAAATTGTATAAATAAAATAAAATAAATAAATTTAAAGGAAGAAGTTCGGGCATAACAGAAAGCTTTCTGGATATCATGGATTTCTATGAAGTGAAAACCAAGGTACATTCTGTCAAAACTGTCAGCCAGAGGCTGAATCTAATTAAATAACAAAGATCCCACGTGAGAGAGGAATTAGTATGAAAAGCACTTTAAGTAAAAAAGGACCCTTATAATGGGACAACAAAGGGCCCACTACTGATACAACCCTTAGTATTCTGCAGAGATCCCTCCAGAAGAAAATATGTTGTAGTTGGTTGGGGATGTTGTAGGGTTGCCTCACAGTCCCCTTCCAGCCCTGTGGTTCTTGAATGTAATAGTGAGGTGTGCCAAGCAGAAATAGCCATCAGAACTGCTGGATATTCCCATAACGTGTTGGGCCATGTGTCTGAATATCTCTTTGTCATGGCCGGAGAAAATAATATTTCACCTGAGGGCACTGTCTTAAGATAAGAGCAGATAAGGATGAGCCAGTGGTGTGCTATAGACAAAACAAAGTCACTACTGAAGGCCAGCATCAAGGGTCCCAAATATGACAGCCATAATGCTGGCAATTATTTATTTGTTCATCCTCTCATGTGCTTTATGGAGCTTATGAACTGCCTTCTTAAAACACCTCACAACTTGATAGTCCCATTCTGGTGTTAATGCTACACTGTCACTTTTCCGCCCATCCACATCCTGACCCGCTCATAACCCCCCCCACACACACACACTACTCCGGGGAAAGTATAAAAAGCATAGCCTGAACTTTCTGTGTGTCTAAAGATGAGGATTTTGAGCCACAAAATCATGCATGCTGAACAATTGGTTGGGCTCAAAAGTGCCCCAAGCATTTTATCCTTGTTGTTTCATTGTTTGCTTTTAATTTTTCCCACTTAGGACAGTGAGAACCTTGTTCTGGGTAGAAGTTCAGTTGGTATAAAACGTTTTTGTTGGTTTATAATTAGAAAGTACCATGGGATACCTCAGCTGCCTCGAGTCCTTTCATAGAGGTGACAGGTGATGCATAAATGAACAATACACATTTATTTATTTTTATGCATTTATTTATTTTAGAGTATTTTTACCCCGCCTTTCTCCTTGGAAAAGGACCCAAGGCGGCTTACAGTAATGGGGGATAATATACAGTCCAGTACAATTAAGACATGTTCAAGTATTTGAGAACAAGGAACTGAAGGACATCTTACAGCATTAATAGACAACATTATATTAAAGCTACATGGTTAAAATACACATGGTAGTCCATCATTCAGGGAACGTTTGCCTGAAGAGAAAGTTCTTTGCCTCTTTCTAGAAGGACAACAGAGATGAGGCAGAATACCATTTAAGTGGCACATTGCTTTTTTTGTCGGAGTACTTTTTTTTTTACTAGGTTTTGTGACAGAGGAGGTACAGCTGCATTTCTCTATGGAGAACATTCTGGAAAATTGTAATCAGCCATGGTATCTTTAAGGCTGGTTACAGTATTTGGCCTGCAAAGGCCTCTTCAGCTTTTAAACTTGCTCCCTACCAGAACAGCCTTTCTGCTCTGCTTGTCCTCCACATGCTTAAAACTAGGAGCTGAGGCCTTTCTCGAAGTGCTCCGTGCCTCTCATGCCCTTGTCAGCATTAGTCATCTTCCCATGAAATCCTCCTCCTAAACAAGGCTTCCCAGTAAATACAGTACAGTGACATCTCCTGGCTTTTTATTTCCTTTAAAGGTTTTAACATTGATTATTATATTAATCCTTATGCTGTCGACATTTGATAACTATTTGAAAATTCTTTTATGATTACCATAGCCCCTCCTCTGTATTTGCAATTTTTATGTTAATGTCGTATATTAGATTGTATTTAATATTTTCCATATATACAGTATATTATTCGCATTTCCAATGTTGTTGATTAAATTCTTGTATGTTACTCAGAGAATAATAGTCACATTTGACTAGGTTTCCATTCCTTTGTCTCACTCCTTGTGACACCCATGGGCCCATGATCTCTGAATGAAGTTACGTTATTCCACAAGAAACATCTTCGATCTGTTCTGTACTCCTATTTTTTGGGATAGTCACCTCTCCTTTGAGGTAACAAGTCAAAACTCAGGAAAATCCAAGTTAGGATTGAATAGGGTACACAGCACATCCTCTCTTTATTTGCCTACAACCAACAGCATGAAAAGGAATAGAACAAACTCTCTTATGTGGCCAGTTTATGGCTTCCAGGAAGCTGGGCCTCATTTATGGTGGTTAAACCTATGAAACCTGGATGGGTAGAAATATACAGAACTACTGGATAGGTTGGCAGTTTAGGCATCTGTCTGCAGTGTCAATGCTTGAGAGTTCAAATCCCTACTGTGCTGGACTCGATGATCTATATATAGGGTCCCTTTCAGTCCTGCAGTTCTGAGATGATGATGATGATGATGATGATGATGATGATGATGATGATGATGATGATGATGATGATGATGATGATGATGATGTGGAAAGTCTTCCTACCTATACCAGTCTCTGTTCCCCATGGGGCTCAGAACTTCATGACAGTTAGAGCTGTTTGGCAGTGGAATATGCTGCCACAAAGGGTGGTGGAGTCTCCTTCTTTGGAGGTTTTTAAGCAGAGGCTGGATGGCCCATCTGTCGGGGGTCCTGTGATGGGGGTTCCTGCATGGCAGGGGGTTGGACTAGATGGCCCTTAAGGTCTCTTTCAACTCTATGATTCTATGATTCTGTGTCACTTCTCAGGTCCTTCACAGTCCCGGTGTTTTCTCTTGCCCTTTTTATAATGCAGGAAGCTCTAAAATTGCCCTGCTTATGCTTTCCTCTTGTGTCTCACAGGCATCGCCATGGCAACAGAAGCAGGCTCTGGACCATCTCCTCTTGGTGAAAGGATGGCCATACGCCTCCCTCAGGTAAGGAAGGTATTACTGTGGAGAGATGGCAGGGGGCAGCGTTTGGCGTATCTCTTTGTTGGTCGCAGGAAGGATTCAAAGAAAAACCTGTCTTTTCATTACATTTTCTGCCACCATGTGGCTAATTAAGGTTGGCTATGAACATTTTTTATATTTTTTGCCTGATGGCTTGAATCCCAAGAATGACATGAAAGGAAAAAGCAAAGTGTGCTGTTTTTATAACTTCCCATAGCACTTAAAGCACTCTCTGAGCAGTTTACAAGTACTGATGCCACCTACACATTGCTCCCCACCCCTCAAGCTGGGTACTCATTTCACCAACCTTGGAAGGATGGAAAGCTGAGTGAACCTTGAGTTAGCTATCTGGGATTGAACGCCAGGATGTCAGCAGAGTTATAGCTGCAGTACAGTAGTTTAACCACTATGCCGTGAGGCTCAGAAAACAATATTTACAAAGCTACCTGCATCTTACTTCTCCTTTCACACTAAGAGTCCAAACATATGTCTAAGAGACTGATTCTGAGAAGAAAATTGACTTGTCTTGTCTTTCTACAGCTGGTGTCCTTTGAGGAAGTGGCAATATATATTTTCCCAAGGAGGAGTGGGACCTTCTGGGTCCAGGACAAAAATCTTTGTACAAGGAGGTCATGCTGGAGAATTATGTGAATGCAGCCTCTCTGGGTAAGGACCTTCTCCTCTTAATGCTGTCACTGTCAGCTTAACAAATCCCTCACAACTCTGCACACCTCTAATTCAAGGCCTCTCACTCAAAAAAGAGTGATCGTAATGTACCAAAACTTTGCTACTCATCCATGTAGCTTCTTCAGTTTGAGGAAGGTGGATAGAAGACCTCTAATTTATCCTCTATGTTGGCTTCACTTCACCCTGATCTATATAGGCTCGTTGGATGGACAATGATCATGTGTGTGTGAAAGTCAACATGAAGGATAAATTGAAGGTCTCTTACCAATCTTCCTCAGACTGAAGAAGCTACCTGGATGAGTAGTGAAACATTTCAGCCTCACAAGAAAAGAAGTCCAGTTGCCGTGACTCAGCCTCCATATACTCAATGCTACAAGGAGCCCTGCAAGGTAGAGCTATCACCAGTCTAAATAATTCTGTAGTGGGCAAGGGGTCAAGGGTGGATTTCATTTTAGCTCCAAACCATGTTCTAGATTTTTAAAAAATGTAAAAAAGATATACCGTACACGCATAACTCGGTTGAAGAATTTAATGCATTCTCCGGGACATTTTCTATTATGAAAAACTCATAAACTGGAAACACACAGGGGTGCAATGCATCCTGGGTAAACTTGCTTCGAAAAATATTCGTAAACCAAGGTATTGCAGGAAAAAACCATTGTAAACTGAGGCATTATTTTCAATGGATTTCCTTTTATGAACCGAACATTATGTTAACGGAGGTGTTTGTAAACCAAGGTACACCTGTAGTTAATTAAATAACTGGAGGGCTTTAAAGGAAAAAGGACAAAGCTGTGTTACAGAATAACCATGACAGGAGAGGACAATGAAGTCTAGTTGGTTCTGGTTTTGGTTATGTGCCCTCAAGCCACATATTCTTGACAGCTAACCTAATAGGACATTCAAAGCATGTGAGCTCTTTAGGGAGTATTTCAACAGAGCCAAACTCTCCTTCATAAACAGGGATTCCAGCCCAGTTCTCCTGAGTCTGTCACTCTATCCACCACACTAGGTACAAAGTCTAGCTAGCCAAAGCGAAAACTACCCCCTCCCACACATATAGTATTAGGGCCTAAAACTAATGACAGTGAGGGTTCCAGTCAAGTAAACAGAAGGACAGAAGGAACCTCTGTAGACATGATTTCCCAACAGGCTCCTGCAGGTAGGATCACAACCAAGAAAACTGGTTTTAAAGAAATTAATGTGATCCAGATGAGGAAAATTTACAATTAACTGGTGCCTTTATCTCGATGGCCAGTATTCAACAGGTTCGGGAAGGGGTTATAACCCTGCCCCAGCCCCGTAATATCTACTAAATCAGTGGTTCTCAACTGTGGGTCCCCAGATGTTCCTGGACTGCAACTCTCAGAAGTCTTCATCACTAGCTGAGCTGGCAGGGATTTCTGGGAGCTGCAGTCCAAGAACATCAGTGCACCCACAGATTGAAAACCACCGTGCTAAATATTCTGAAGGCCCACTTGCTACCACTATGCATTTCTTACAGGACTTGTTTAATTCGGATTGAGAAATGTAAATGAGAAACAAAATGGTGGACTTATTCGTGACAACTTAGAAATCTTGGAATTTTTGTACTCATTAGCCTCTCTGTTTGTTTATTTGCTTCAAAGAAAGTCCCAAACCAGATCTTATCTCCTGGCTGGAAAAAGGAGAAGACCCCATTGTCCTGGACTCTGAGGAACAGAAGAGGTTGGCAGGTATTTGCTTACATATACAGGGGAATATTCGGTGAATTTTTCTCTTTGGGGGAACAGGGGAATTACTCAGCCACACTGATTCAAGGACTGCTGAGTCCACTGGCGGAATTCAGAGCCTAATAAGTCAGCCCTTCCACTGGAACTGCTTTTTGCTTGCATCACTGACATTATCCTTCGGTACCTTCCATCTTGTAACTATGTGTTTGGTCCCCCCACCCCCGAGTAGGACTTTGCACTTACCCCTGTTAAGTTTCATTCAGTTTTTTTAGACCATTGCGCAAACCTGTCGAGATATTTTTGAATTTTGTTTCTGTCTTCCAGAGTATTAGCTATTTTCAGATCTTCTCTGACCAAATTGGTGGCTTTTGCTGTCTTTCACCTTTATTTCTTGTTGGCACTGTTTGTAGTTCTTTAGAATTTATTTTTTAACAAACTTTCACACAGCTCCTTTCCTTCAAGGATCTCTTGCCATGGGGCCTTGTTTATCCTTAGTTGAAACCGGCTACCCTGAAGTCCAGCATCTATGTCCAACGTCACTTTGCTCTGCTTTCCTTTTGAAATCAAGAACTCAAGTAGAACATTGGCCAATGTATTCTTGAAGGCTTTCATAGTCGGGATCTGATGGCTGTTGTGGGTTTTTTGGGCTCTTTGGCAGTGTTCTGGAAGTCACTTTCCCCCTACTGCCAATTCTTCCCCCACGTCATCTCTACGATTAAAAGCAAGTCAAGGATAGCTAATCTTCTAGTTTCTTCCTTGACTTTTTGTACGAGAAAATTATCAGCAACACAAGCCAGTCATTTCTTGGGAGAGCTATATTTTGTAGAATTTTCCTCCCAACAGACATCTGGATGATTTACTTCTCCCATTAATACTTCATTGCATCCCTTTGAAATACTTCCAATTTGTTTTTGAAAGCCTTCAAGACCGCATTGTTCTTCAAAGTTTTCATCTACATCTTCCCCTTGATTGGGTGGTTGGTAGTATACGCCAACTATCTTCTTCCTTCTGTTTTTCACCCCGATTATATTAATGTAGTTGCTTTCAGTGGAACAACCAAACTCCGTCCTCCTTTATTTCTGTGCAGGAATATTATATTCTTGGCATATACTGTGACTTTATTTTTTCTGTTCTTCTTGAACAATTGATACTCTTCAGTCACTGTGGGCCTTTTCACACGATCCCTAAAATCCGTGGCAAATGGCTCCCACATCCGGAGCTTAAAATTGTTTCCCCACCAGCTCCGGAGTTTACAAAAAATTAAGTATGACCACGCCCACCTAAGCGTGTCCCAGCGCACTTTTCAAGTACCTGGTCTCTGGAGCTGAAAAATTTCTGATGCAGATGTAAAGTAGTGAGTGCCGGGCTCTCCTCGCCTTGTGTTTGTTTTTTTGTCCCCGCTGCCCCTTTAGGAGATAGGAATCATGACGACGACGGGGCTTGGGGTGGCTTCCACCAGCAGACGGAGGTGAGCCTGCGTTTTTTCTCCCTTTTTTCTCCCTCCCCTCACGCAGACAGGAGCAAGGAAGTGCGGAGGTGGTGGGAACACAGGAACAGCGATGAACCCCCAAGATATCTGGTCCAAATTTAAGTGGCTAGCAGATCTTAGGGGTCATGTAAAAACGTATTCCAACCATGGGCATCATCTTACCAAGTTTCATTTACCCCTATCAAGTCATATTTCTCCTCTTGAACTGAGATTCCCAGTTGTTCTTTCTTTCTTTCTTTCTTTCTTTTCTTTCTTTCTTTCTTTCTTTCTTTCTTTCTTTCTTTCTTTCTTTCTTTCTTTCTTTCTTTCTTTCTTTCTTTCTTTCTTTCGTTTGTTTGTTGCCCACATTCCTGGCATTTGTATATAGATATTGGAGACGGTGCGATTTGTGCGCTTTCTTTCTTACACTTTTATGAAATTTATTCATGGGTGCCATTAGAGCTGCTCAGTCTATTCCTCTTACTGTGCATACGCCTCCATCTGTCTTTATCTGTGACCTTGCATCTCCCTCCCCCTTCCGACTCAGTTTAAAGCCCTCCCGATAAAGCTGTTCATGCTGAGGCCAAATGCATTCTTCTGATCCTTGTGAGGGCCAACCCATCACTTGCCCGCAGTCTCATCTTCCAGAAAGCATCAGTTATGGACTCAAAAATCCAAATCCATCATGTCAACACCATCTTCATAGTTGTTCAATCGAGAGCATTTCCTTCTTCCTTTCTATTCCTCTTCTGAATATTGGTAGGGTGAACAAGAAGACTACCTGGCCTCCAAAGCCCTTGAGTTTCTTTTCCAGGGCTTCAAAGCCTGATGTGACGTATTTTGTAGCTGCTCTTGGCTGGGGCATTTGTCCCCATTTGGGTGAGAGGAAAGGGATAGGCACCTGTGAGTTTTACAAGTGATGGCTATACTGGACTTCCATCCACCAAGGAGAGAGAGCATACCTGGTGGGCCGCAGGAATAATCCCAGCCTGTTTCAATTTCAGTGTCATACATTAGAAAGTCTCCTGCTATAACTTCTCTTCTCATTTTTGTAGGGTTCCAGGCAAAAATCAAAACAAAACAAATTAGACAAAACACGTGGCATTTTAAAGACTATCACATTTTAATGTAAGCTTTTGTGATCATGTCCACTTCTTCAGACATATAGTACAGTGACCCCCTGCCTACTGCAGGGGTTAGGGACCCAACCCGGGTTGGGTCAAGCCTGGGGGCGGGGCTAATGGGGGGCTCTTGTACTTACCCCAGGACTGACGCTGCCCCAAACAGGCCTGGAAGGGCCTTCCTGAGCCTTCTGGAGTCCCTAAAAGGGCCTCCCTGTGAACCAGGAGTGACTTCCGATAAACCGGAAGTCATTTCCAAGTCGCCAAAAATCATTTCTCAGGCCTCCAACAGGGAAGGCCCTTGCAGGCCCGTTTGGGGCAGCGCCAGTCCTGGGGCAAGTACAGGAGGCCTGAAATAGGCCTTTGCCCCTTACCCCAGGGGGGCTTTTTTCATTTACTGCGGTCCCGTGATATAGCGAGACAGCAGTATATGAACCTCGAAAAGGCAGAGGACCACTGTAACAGACTTTGTAGAGTGTGAGTTTAGCGACTCGGCTAGGCTGAATGTCAGCCTCTCTCTTTTATTTATTTGTTTGTTGTTTGTTTGTTTGTTTGACTTTTATACAGCCCATTTAGTCCTAGGGCTGTACTTGAGGTGGTTTACAACATAAAATCTCAACATAGTAATAGCAACACATTTAGATAACCAAAATGCAAAACAATATAACATAACAAAGATGACCAAATAAATCCACAAACAATAAATTAAACTACTAAACATTGAAATAATGTGTAGCCTGCATACAGTAATTAAACTGTAAACCGCCCAGAGACTACTTGAAGTGGTATGAGGCGGTATATAAGCAGAACACTTTTAATAAAGCGATTAATTAAATAATAAAAAATTGGAGATAAGCGGTAAAGAGAAGGATAGTTTATTTGCTTGGTGTTTAAGAAATCAGGGAAGGCCATTCTGTAATACCATTTTAAAATAATTTTTGAAGGTTTGAAGTGAGGGTGCAAGGCATATCTCTGGTAGCAAGTGACTCCATAAATGGTGGGGCGACTACATAGAAGACCCCACTCATGCTCACAGCTTTCCAGGCCTCCCTCGGGGTTGGAACTCCCAAATGTCCTGCCTGTCTAGCATGAGTGATCCAGGCAGTTCTTCTTGGGAGGAGCCACCCTCATGCCTTCCCACGGGGTTGCCTGTATGCCCTCCTTTACGTTTGGTCGGCCAGACTCTTCTTTAAGTATCTGAAAGCATTTTTGCAGTTTGCCATGCTAAGCAACAGGGCTTCAACCACTGAAAATAAAGAACATTTTGATCCCTGATAGGACCCTGAACCTTTGTCTGAATGTTCCTAACATTTCTCTTTTTCTCTCCCAAACAAGGAGATGGTCAGGAGAAGAAGAACCATCAGATATATGCAGCGTCATCAGAAACGGCTAAGTACTTAGAGAAAAGAAAGTCAATTTGGAATCAAAGAGGAACAAAAAGTCACAGGAGACATCAATCCAAGAAGTGGGAGAAAAATTCCTTTGGTTATCAGGGAGCTGACAGCAAACTAAAGAGACATAGTAGTATCCAATCAGGATCAAAACAAGATCAAGGAATCAACCCCAGAGAGGTTTTCAGTAACAATGGAACATTTTCTTACTACCAAGGACAAGGCAAAGGGCAGGAACCACATAAATACATGGAGTGTGGAAAGGCTTTACATCTGAGCTCAACTCCTACTAAACACCAAGGCCACCAAAAAGAAGAGGAACCATATAAATGCATGGAGTATGGAAGAAGCACGAATCAGAAAGGGCAACTTAAGCATCATCACATGATCCCATTAGGGGAGAAACCATATCAATGCATGGAGTGTGGAAAGAACTTCAGTCTGAGTTCAAATCTTATTAGACATCAAGGAACTCACACAGGAGAGAAACCCTACAAATGCATGGACTGCGGAAGGAGGTTCAGACAGAAAGGGAACCTTAGGCGGCATCAAAGAACTCACACAGGGGAAAAACCATACAAATGTATGGAGTGTGGAAAGAGCTTTAGTGATAGTGGGTCACTTACTATCCATCAAAGAATGCACACTGGCGAGAAACCCCATAAATGCACGGAGTGTGGAAAGAGTTTTGGTGGCAGCAGGTCACTTACCATTCATCAAAGAAGTCACACAGGAGAGAAGCCCTATCAATGCACAGTGTGTGACAAGAGCTTCTGTTCAGGTGGAAGCCTTAATTTGCATCTAAGAGGTCATAGAGGAGAGAAACCCTACAAATGCCTGGAGTGTGGAAAGCATTTCATTCTGAGCTCAGATCTTATTAAACATCAAGGAACTCACACAGGAGAGGCATCATATAAATGTATGGAGTGTGGAAGGACTTTCAGTCAGAAAGGGCACCTTAGGCGGCATCAAAGTATTCACACGGGAGAGAAGCCCTATAAATGCATGGTGTGCGGGAAGTGTTTCAGTCTGAACTCCAATCTTTTGAGACATCAGGGAACTCATATAGGAGAGGAACGATATAAATGCGTGGAATGTGGAAAGAGTTTCAGTCAGAAAGGGAACCTAAAGCGGCATCAAAGAACCCACACAGGGGAGAAACCCTATAAATGCCAAGAATGTGGCAAGAACTTCACCGATAAAGGGCACCTTAAGCAGCATCAAAGAATCCACACAGGAGAGAAGCCATATGAATGCACAGAATGTGGAAAGAAATTTAGTCAAAAGGGAAACCTTTGGCAGCATCAAAAAAACCACACAGAGGAGAAACAAGAAAACCATAGGGACATGTTTTGGAATGTGGAAAGATTCAGCAATAATAAATAAATAAATAAATAAATAAATAAATAAAAGCTGGTTATCAAATATGTCAAACTTTGGGGAAATCATATATATCCTAGAAATCTGTTAGATTAAACCTTTGTTCTCAAGTAATAATCCACTTGAGAGAGCATATACTAATACATCATTTGTATTTATGTTTGGAGTTATGTTTGTCTGTATGTATGCTGTTGTTGTATTTTATCCTTTTATTTGATTTATTTTGTTTGTGGGTTGTTTTTGTGGGGTCTAGTTGTTTTGTTTTATAATTTGTTATACACCGCCCAGAGTTCCTTAGGGAAGTTGGGCAGTTAATAAGTACAGATATAAATAAATAAGTAAATTTGAATACAAAGTATTCTAACTTTTTATGATCCATACACAGACTTCAGCAATCTTTTCTCTGGTAAACTGTAATCCCCAATGCAATTTTTAAAATCCCCTTATCTGTTTGATCTGTACACAGAACAGAAATATCAATCATTTAAGATAGCAGATGACACTGTCTTACTGACAGAAAACTAGAACCTGAAATAACTTTTAGTGAAACTTAAAGAAGAAAATGCCATAGCAGGGTTGCAGTTGAACATTAAAAAGTCTGAAATAACAACTACAGAAGAACTACACAACTTTAGCATTGGCAATGAAGGAACTAGATTGAGGCTTTGTATACTGCCGTTCAGCCATAAATCCAAATGGCGAATGCAGCCAAGAAATCAGAAAAAGGCTGAGTCTAGGGTTGCTATCCCATAACCACTAAAAACAGCTTCAAACTGCTTGAAGATGCGGTCAATAAAATTGTGTCCTCACGACCAGCGGACTTTAAAGGGGAAAAATGCGACCACGCCCACTTAAGTGTGACCCAGCAAGTTTTGCAAGAACAGTGGTACCTCAACTTATGAATTTAATCCGTTCCAAATGCATGCTCTTCAGTTGAACTACTCTTAAGTCGGGGTACCTATCTAAAAAAATTAAAATAATAAGTTAAAAAAAAAAAAAAATGTAAGTCGAGCAGACCATATCTAAAATTAGTAAGGCGGCAGTTAAAATGTGAACAGTTTTCTGCTCTTAAGTCGAATTGCTCTTAAACGGAGCTGCTCTTAAGTTAGGGTACCACTGTATCTGGGTCTCAAGGTGGGTGGTACAAAGCTTGTCTCAGTGCCGCTGCGGATTTTTAACCGGTACTTGAGTCTGTGGGGACCCAGAAAATCCACATCATAATCTTTTCGTTCTGCTGTGTTGCGGCTCCCACTCGTGGGAACACAAAAGATGCGGTTCTTTAAACTGCACCCTTGGGGACACAGGAACAGTGTTTTCAACCACGTGACCGTTCTGGGGGGAAATCTTCATTTTATTTTGATCCAGATTTTCTGGAACTGGAAAAGATAATGAAGCATAAGGATGCATCTCTGGAGCCTATGACCAAGAACGTCCACATTCGTGTCTTTCCAACCACCATGTACAAGTTTGAAAGCTGGACGGTAAAGAGAGCTGACAGAAAAGAAATGCAAATGCAGTTTTCTCATTTTAGGTTTTTAATGTGGATTAGCATGGTGTTTTTTCCTACTCTGAAATTTGATTACACTTAATGCTTATGGCAACAGTGTAGCTCTTTATAGTTTTTTTAGTTTTTGTGCTGATGCTCTGTTTGTTTTCATTTCATGATGTATTCTTTCTTTTCTCAATCAAATTCTTGAGTGTTAAGAACATAAGAAGAGTCCTGCTGGATCAGGCCAAAGGCCCATCTAGTCCAGCTTCCTGTATCTCACAGTGGCCCCACCAGATGCGTTTGGGAGGGCATGAGACTCTGTCTCCTGACACTGCTCCCTTGTATCTGGTCCTTGAAGTACCCCAGTTTTAAGCCTGGAGATTACACATCTCCATCATGGTTTGTAAACTGTGATGGACTTTTCCTCCCGGAATCTGTCCAACCCCCTTTTGAAGGCATCCAGGCTAGATGCCATCACCACATCTTGTGGCAGGGAGTTCCACAGACTTACAACACGCTGGGTTAAAAAAAATCTTTTGTCTGTTGCTCAACAAATAATAGTACTGGGTGACTAATAAATAGAACTGAAGAAGAGATAAAGCAATAATATTTTGTATGCCGGATATTGCGCTGTGTGTCTCTTCCATTAAAAACAAAACTGCTGAACCAGGTTTTATTTCTTAGTTTTGAAGATGATGAAGCAGAGGGAATGGGTACATCCGCTGGTGGCAAAAGTAAAAATGGGAGAATGGGAGACAGGTGTATAATAATACTGTATTGACAACACACTTTATTCTCATCTAAATGGCTCAGCCTCTTCCACGCATCTCAGTTGCAGCCTCTGTCTGGAGCAAAGCATGGAAGAAAAATATATTCATTTATAAAGAGTCAGCTTGGGACAAATTACAGCTCTTTTTGCTTATCAATACAGTTAAATGGTACAAAATATTAATGAATATGCACATAAAAGATCAATAAATTCCTTGCATAGATTACTAACAGCATTAAAGACACACACCAAGGTTTTTAGAACTTGAGTTTCTCATGAGGTCTGTACTGGCTCCAGTAATGATCCCAAGTGCAAGTACAGAAAGGGTGGAATCTGCTCATTCTCAGCTGGCCAGTCAAGGGCAATTAAATAATTAGCAAAGCCGCAGGGCTGTGTCATGGGCAAGAAATCTGTTATTTCCTTGAGCTCAAATGGACCTTTAGCTTTCCCTTTTTAATAAGGACTTCTCCTATTTCACACATATCATAATCTATGGCCCAGATTATTACATCTCATATTGTGTGGTTAAGTTCTTTGAAGTAGCTGACATGAAGACTGCCTGGCAATCTCTTTCTTAAATTACTTAGATGTTTTCCTCTTCACATCTTAAGAGGTCTAGAGGTCTTCTTCCCTCAATACAATTTGCTACATGGACAATTTATGGCATAGATCACTCCCTTAGTACTGCAACTGGGGAAACTTCATCAGGGTGGATACCTTTGATTTGTCATATGACTTTTTTGTGTGTGTTGATGGTACCTTTAAATTCACTCCACAGTAACGCTGCTAGGCTGGTGATACCTTTAGAGGCCACTAATAATTTTTTAAAAATTGTTGCTCATATCATATACATGTACTGTACTAATAACAGGTACTGTAGGCACATGGAATAGGAACTGTGGGGGGAAAACAAGGCCACTCCAGTATTCCTGGGAGAACTTGAACATCTGGCAGCTAGGGATAACATTGAAAATAGCCATAATAAGTGGGACACAGCAATCCCAGGCTTCCATGGGCATGGAGTCATGAAGAAAGAGTGTGTCTTTGTGACCCCATGTCCATGGAGTTGGAGTTTTTCGTTCAAAAACTTGAGGGGGCTTGAAATGAGGAGGAAATCATACTGGAGTAATCATGGGGGTTTTGCCAGTTCCTACTCCAGGCGCCTACAGCACTTTATCTTCCCTGGTGGTCGCCCATCCAAGTCCTGGCCAGGGCCGACCCTGCTTAGCTTCCAAAACCAGGCAAGATCGGATGAGCTTAGGGCACACACTAACAACCCTCCAGGAGAAGCTTTGAGAAAGGCAGATGCCCCGCCCTGCCCGATCATGCGGCTTTTATGTTACCACCACCGAGCTCCAATTCCTAGAGAGGCAGGATGTGTGGCTAAGGGAGGGGGAAGACGATCAGTGGTGCACCTCCCCTGAATTCTCCCTCCCGGGAGGCCAGGAAAGAAAAGCCAATGCGAAGTAGGGCGAAGAGGCGAAGGTGTGACGGGGAGGCAGAAGGAGACCAGAGATCTGGCTTGGCGGGAGGTTGCAATGGTGTGGGTCTTTCTCTGGAAATTAATGGGGTGGGAGAGGAGGGAGGGAGGGAGGGGGGAATCCATGCAATCCAGACGTAAAAGGGACACGACTTGTTGCAAGATCCTGTTTGAAATCCGCATCTGTCCCAGATCCACCCAGTTCCTATGGAATTTAGAGGACAGGGCTTGAGTGTGTGTGTGTGTGTGCGTGTGTGTATTTAAAGTCTAGGGGTTTGTTTGGGGGATTCCTAGGCTGTTGGTTGTGGTACTTGATGAAAGGATGAGAAAACCCCCCCTGGTGGGGCCTCTCTCTGTGGCCTGATCCAGCCCCCCCCACTTTATCTTTGTGCCCCACAAACAAGGAGTGTTCCCTGAAGGTCAACAGATCATCCATGGATTTATTTTTTATTTATTTTATTTTAAAGTATTTTTACCCCGCCTTAGCCAGCGGGCAGCTTGGGGAGGAAAGACACATGGAGAAGTGGAGGAGGAAGGGGACACCCACTCAGCCCACCAGATCAGCCGAATCAGCTCTGACGATCTCTCTCTCTCTCTCTCATGGATTTATTTTTTATTTATTTTATTTTAAAGAGATTTTTCTTAGCCAGCGGGAAAGCTTGGTCTCTCTCTCTCTCTCTCTCTCTCTCTCTCTCTCTCTCTGTGTGTGTGAGTGAGACAGTGAGTGAGACAGATGTCGCAGCCAGATTGGCTCTGTGTGGACTGAGGGTAAAAGGCTCTGAAAATTCCTTTAACTGAGTAGATCAGGGGGCCTGCTGTCAAGTCGTCAGGTGACGGGCAAAAGGGCCTTGATTCTCCTGGGTAGCCCGCAAAACCTGTTTTCTTCCTGAATTCCTTAAGATTTGGGGCTGGGGTGATGGTGGTGGACAGTGGCAAGAACAAGAACAGAACCCATGTGGAGGGAGAACTAATTTTTTCCGGGGGGGGGGGTAAATCAGATGTTTTTGGCCAAGAGGAAGACCAAAACAAGAACAGCAGACGCCCACCACCAAGTGGGACAAGCCCTGAGAAAAAGAATGGGGGGGGGGGCAGTGAATCAGATACACAGGTCCCTGTAGACCAGTGATGGCGAACCTATGGCACGGATGCCAAAGGTGGCACTTGGAGCCCTTTTTGTGGGCACCCAACATTGCCCCTTCATAGCCATCTGTATACAGGTTAAATTACTGTATTGGCACTTTGCAAAAAAAATTAGTGGGCTTTGAATTGCACTTTGGGCACTCGGTCTCTAAAAGGTTCGCCATCACTGGTCTAGCAGCCTGAATGAGAAGCCTTCATGGGCCCTAAAGTGCATTATACAAAATACAACCTGGGCGGTCGGGACCCCTTTGGGGGGTCGAATGACCATTTCACAGGGGGTGCTATGAGCCAGTGAAGAAAAAGGCACAAACGGCTTGGGTCTGGAGGAGGAATGGGGGAAAGTGAGTTCCAGCTTGATAGGTTGGAGGGGATGTCAGTCAAGGGCACCGGAGGCTGCGATTGGCTGAGGGTGCCTGTGTAGAGGGAAGTTCTCTACGGCACCTGCAGCAGTGGCCTGCCAAAGGGGGTTTGTGGCCTCCTCCAAGCAGGGCAAAGGAGTCACCACAACATGAGGAACTATATTAAAGGGTCACGGGGATAGGAAGGTTGAGAACCACTGCTATAGGAGAACACAGCAGCCCACCCTGTCTCTCCCTTTTCTCCACCACAAACAGGACAGTGGCATCAGAGACAGACTCAGGATTTCTATTTCTTCGTGGAGGAGTGGAAAAAAGAACCATGCAGCCGCCTCAGGTAAGAGAAGAGTCAACAAGAGAGGTGAAGGGGAGATTATACCTGCCTCTTAATGTATTGCAGGTGTAGTATCTAAAAGATGGTGGTGGTACATAAGAACATAAGAAGAGCCATGCTGGATCAGGCCAAAGGCCCATCTAGTCCAGCTTCCTGTATCTCACAGTGGCGCCACCAGATGCATCTGGGAGCGCACGAGACTAGATATCTGTCTCCCGATACCACTCCCCTGCATCTGGTCCTTGAAGTAGCCTGGTTTTAAGCTTGGAGATGACACCTCTCCATCATTTAACCTGTGATGGACTTCTCCAGGAATCTGCCCAATCCCCTTTTGAAGCCTGCCCAGGCATTAAGATTTTCTTTCTTTCTGTCCCACCACCTTCATAGGTTCACTTAAGAGCCTCATGGCGCAGTGGTTAAATGCCTGTACTGCAGCTAAAACTGTGTTCACGACCTGGGGTTCAGTCCCAGGCAGCCGGCTCTAGGTTCACTCAGACTTCCGTCCTTCCGAGGTTGGCAAAATAAGTATCTAGCTTGCTGGGGGAACAATGTGTAGCCCGCATAATTAAAATTGTAAACCGCCCAGAGTGTGCTTGAAGTGCTATGGGGCGGTATATAAGCAGAACACTTTGCTTTTTGCTTTTTTGCTTGTTGGAAATACAGAAGAGGGCCTTCTCTTTCACTGCTCCCAGACTCTGGAACTTCCTCCCACTGGAAACCAAGGTGTCCTTCCAGAAGCAGGGAAGGCCTTTCTCTTCAGGCAGGCTTTTCCTTAGTGACTGCCAGTCTGAGAGGGGTTTTGTGCTCTGTTGCTTTCAAATATGGCTTTAGTGTTGATTTTATTCAGCATTTTTTAACTTGACATTTCTTTAATTTCTTTTAAATATTTGTACAGTTACTGATTTTAGCTTTTGTATATTGTCCTTTTAATGTGATTCACCTTAGGCCCCTTTGAGGGGAAAGGCATAGTGAAAATATTTTAGATAAAATAGATAATAATAACTAAACAATAATTGTTGTTTAGGTTTAAATACCTTGGGAGTTTTTAAAAAAATAAATCAAGATGCCTTGTCACCTTTAAAATACACCGTATAAACACTAGAAGGAAAAATATTGGAATGAATCTGGTTGTGCTCACTCATATGAAAATACAGTACAGTAAATGGTTTTTTAGAGGAGTGCGTTCTAGTGAAAAGCAGCCTTGATGCCCTGAGCACATCCGCTCTCACCTGATTTCGGAAGCTAAGCAGGGTCAGCCCTGGCTAATAATAATAATAATAATAATAATAATAATAATAATAATAATAATAATAATAATAATAATAATAATAATAATAATAATAATAATAATAATAATACCTTTATTGTCAATGTACAATAAAGTCTTGGATGGGAGACCACCAGGGAATACCAGGTGCTGTATGTGCCTGGAGTAGGAACTGGCAAACCACTCCATTATTCCTACCAAGAAAATTTCATGGCCATGGGGTAACGAAGAGTCGGTCACGAATGTAATGACGCACACACACACACACAACACATTATAGTTAATGTTTATTAACTATTTATTTATATTTTTATAATTTATAATTTTAATTATTATAAAAATTATAATTTTATGATATAAATTTTTATTTATAAATATATAAATATTTATATATAAATATATAAATAAATTTTTTATAAATTTTTATATTTTATAATTATATAAATAATTATATATATAATTATTTATAGATAAAGTTGCTTCTTTTAGAGAAGGGGTTCCCTGCCTTGAGATTCCAGATGTTCTTTGAACTAAAACTCCCAGAATCCTTCACCACTCGTTGTGCTGGTCAGGATTCTTGGGAATTGTAGGCCAAGAACACCTGATGACCCAAGATCAGGACACAACCCTTTTTCAGTGAAGCATTCATAACCACCGCCACTATCCAACTGGCCAGCTCTCCGCTGGGCGTGGTTTTTGAACAGCCGTAGACAAATAAGAAATTATAAGGATGATGAATTGGCATGAGGGTGATACTTTAAAAGCATCAGCTGGAAATAAGTTTGCATTCCTCTATTCTTTGGGCTGTGAACGCTATTGAATTTCTCACATTAAGCGTTGAAACGTTCAACAATCAAATACTACACAACAAAAAGCCAACTTGGTGCTTTTTTTTTCCTAAACAAAGGTGTCTTTTTTCCCCTTCCAGGACTTGGTGTCCTTTGAGGAGGTAGCGATGTATTTCACTCAGCGAGAATGGGATCGCCTGGACCTAGACCAGAGAGGGCTGTACAAGGAGGTCATGTTGGAAAACTTTACTTTGGTGTCTTCTCTGGGTAAGGGCACCTTTCCTTTGCCGAAAGAATAACCTTGCATTTGTGACCATTTCCGTCTGTGGGACACCTTGTCTGAAATGACCTCTCTAGGAAGAGTCTCCCCTTGCTGATTTTTCAGAGCCCAGTATCTTCACCTGGGCCTCTGAATATTTTGAAACTTTTTAAAAGCTGTATTACAGTAGGACCCTGGTATCTGCTGGGTATTGGTTCTAGGCCTTCCCATGGATAACAAAAACCGTGGATAAGAGAGAACACCAACCAACCCCCACACACAAAACTGCTGTTTTGTGACAGTAGCTTGCTTTACAGCTGCTGTTTTGCAGCAGTAGCTTGCCTTACGGCTGCTATTTGTGACAGTAGCTTGCTTTACGGCTGCTGAATTATTTATGTAATTTTTTCCTCTGCCAACCGTGGATAACTGAATCAGTGGATATGGGGGTCCTACTGTATAGAGCTGATATTCACTGTTATTTTAATCCATAGTCTAATAACAGAACAGCCCTTCTAGGCTCTTTGTGTGCATTAATATTTGTTCTGAGGTTGTATTTGGTGTGAGGAGAGATATTCTTGTTTTGTTGTTTTGAATATATGCCTCTCTTTCTCTCTCTCCCCTAGACGAAATATAAATAAGTAATACTGTAGACCAGTGGAGGCCAAACTTTGGCCCTCCAGATGTTTTGGACCACAACTCCCAAAATTCCAAGCCTGTATTGCTAATGACAAAGGACTGTGGGAGTGGTGGTCCGAAACATCTGGAGGGCCGAAGTTTGGCCACCACTGCTGTAGACCAGCAAAGAGCAAGGGTGGGAGCCTGGATGCCTTCATATTTTCTAATCATTATCCTGTCTCTTTTTTGAAAGAAATTTCTAAGCCAGTCCTCATCTCACGGCTGGAAGAAGGAGAGGAGCCGTTTGTTGGAGTGTCTGAGGAAGGTGAGAGATGAGGAGAACTCTGATTAAGTATGGGCGTTTATACACGACCCCTAAGCTCCGCGGCAAAGGGCTGCAAGCTCCGGACCTTAAAAATGTTTTCCCACCAGGTCCGGAGTTTGGAGACAATTAAGTGCGACCCCGCCCACCTAAGCGCGACCCAGCTGCACTTTCTTGTACTTGCTTTTGGGAGGTGAAAAATATTTGATGCGGAGCGTGCCTGAGCTCTCCTTGCTTCTTTTTGTTGTTTTTCTTTCGCCTCCGCCCCTTTAAGAGCAACCAGGAAGTAAAACCGGGGCTCGGAGCAAGCTTCCACGCATGGGAGGTAAGGGTTTCTTCTTTTGTCCGTGTCTAAGGCTTTTTCCCCCTCCCTCCCCTCCCGCAGACAGAACAAGGAAGTGCGGAGCGGGTGGGGACGGAGGAACAGCAAGGAACCCTCAAGATCGCTGGTCCGAATTTAAGGGACCAGCGGATCTGAGGGGTCGTGTGAAAAGGCCCTATGTGGTAGGAGCATTTTTTTTTGCTTGGAAACTGAACTGCTTTCTTGGTGGGTTACTTAGCTTTGTGTTTCATCAGTGAGATTAATAAGGCACAACAGCAAAATTTTCAGACTAACGAGTCAGTCTTCTCGATATTAAAGTCCTAAACTTTAAGCCGGTCTTAGGCTGGTCACGCTGAAGGAAATAATAAGATGAAGGAATTTACCACAGAAAAGAGAAACAACATGGATCAATCCTGTCAGTTTACTGCTCCCCAAATATGTGGCACGTGTTGTGTCGCTACAGTTGTGACCAACTCTTTGTGACCCCATGTCCATGGAGTTTTCTTGGCAGGAGTACTGGAGTGATTTCGCCCGTTCCTACTCCAGGCGCCTACAGCACCTGGTCTTCCCTGGTGGTCTCCCATCCAAGTACTAACCAGGGCCGACCCTGCTTAGCTTCCGAAATCAGGCGACATCGGGTGTGCTTAAGGCAGTGGTGTCCAAACTTTGGGCCTCCAGATAATTTGGACCACAACTCCCACAGTACTTTGTCATTGGCAATACAATCTTGGAATTCTGGGAGTTGTGGTCCAAAACATCTGGAGAGCTAAAGTTTGGACACCCCTGTCTTAAGGCATCTAGGCAGCTAACGTGTGGCATATACTGCAATAATTAAAGCCATGGAACTAAAGCAGATGGAAATCTTTTGCTCCGCACTTGTCTTCTCCATAGTTTCTGCAAGGAAATATTAACCATAATCATAGAATAATGGATTTGAAAGGGGTCTATAAGGCTATCAAATCCAACTTCTTCCTCATGACAGAAATCCAGATCAAAGCAGATCTGACAGGTGGTGGTCCAATTTTCTCTTGAATGCCTTCAGCGTTGGAGATGAGGTACAGTGGTGCCCCTAAGACAAATTTAATTAGTCCCCGGGGTCCATTTATTTATGAAAAATATGTCTTAAGAGGCATGGTTTCCCTTAGGAATGCATTAAAAACCAATTAATCTGGAGGAACAGATTACAGTGGAAAAAAGGCGCTTGAGGGGGGATATGATTGAGTCTGGAAAAAAGGCGCTTGAGGGGGGATATGATTGAGACATACAAAATAATGCAGGGTATGAGTAGAGTGGATAGAGGGAAGCTCTTCTCTCTCTCCCAAAATGCCAGAACTAGGGGACATACACTCAAATTGAGGGCTGGGAGAGTAAGAACAGACAAAAGAAAATATTTTTTCACCCAGCGTGTTGTTAGTCTATGGAACTCCCTGCCACAGGATGTGGTGACGGTATCTGGCCTGGATGCCTTCAAAAGGGGATTGGACAGATTCCTGGAGTAAAAGTCCATCATAGGTTACAAACCATGATGGAGATGTGTAATCTCCAGGCTTAAAACCAGGGTACTTCAAGGGCCAGATGCAGGGGAGTGCTATCAGGAGACAGATATCTAGTCTCATGCGCTCCCAAACGCATCTGATGGAGCCGCTGTGAGATACAGGAAGCTGGACTAGATGGGCCTTTGGCCTGATCCAGCATGGCTCTTCTTATGTTATTTATTTATTTATTTATTTATTTATACAGCTTATATACCGCCCGTCTTCCTGAAAGGAACTCCGGGCGGTTTACAATAAATGTACAGACAACAAATTAAAACAACAACTGAAATAAGCAATAAAACAAAACGGCTGCAGCAGAAGGCGGGACTAAAAAAAAAAAATTTGTGTCACCCAAATGCCTCCCGGAAGAGAAGGGTTTTCAGCGCCTTCCGGAAGGCAGGCAGGGACTCTGCAAGGCGCACTTCTGCTGGTAGGTGATTCCATAGGGTTGGGCCAGCCACTGAGAAGGCTCAGGTACGGGTGGAAGTTCTCCGAGCCTCCCTAGGCGTGGCCACACGCAGCATGTGCGCCTGCGACGACCTAGTCGGACGGGCCGAAGTTGACCGCTGGTCGATCCGCTCCGTCAGGTAGCCAGGTCCTAGGCCATGGAGGGTTTTGTAAACCAAAACCAGGACCTTGAATCTAATTCGGGCTGCAACGGGCAACCAGTGCAGACGAGCCAAGACTGGGGTGATGTGCTCGAATCGACGCACACCAGCCACCAGTCTGGCTGCTGCATTTTGGACCCGCTGCAAGCGCCGAATGAGAGTCAAGGGCAACCCCATGTAGAGCGCGTTGCAATAGTACAGTCTAGAGATCACCAGCTCCTGGACCACAGTTCTGAGGGAGTCCTCATCCAGGTACGGACGAATCTGGGCAATACGCCGAAGATGGAAAAAGGCAGCCCTGGACACGGCGGACACCTGGGCTACCAGGGTGAGCGCCGGGTCCAGGACTACGCCCAGATTTCGGACACAGTCCGATGGCCTGAGGGAAACACCCTCCAAGGTGGGATACGGGCCACCGTAGCTGGATGAGGAAGCCCCAAAGAACATGACCTCGGTCTTATCGGGGTTGAGTTTGAGCCTGTTAGCCCTGGTCCATTCCATGACTGCGCCCAGACACTGATCGAGGGTCCGGACAGCCTCATCTGCAGCGGTAGAAAAGGAGACATAGAGCTGCGTGTCATCAGCGTACTGATGGCAGCAGACTCCATGCCTCCTAATGACCTCAGCCAGCGGCCTGATGTAAATGTTGAACAGCATGGGAGAGAGAGACGACCCCTGTGGAACCCCGCAAGGGAGTATCCAAGGGGCCGACATCTCGCCCCCATGCTGAACCTGCTGGGGACGGTCCCCGAGGAAGGACCGGAACCAACTGTGAACAGTGCCCCCGATCCCAACCTCGGAGAGCCGATCCAGCAGGATACCGTGGTCGACGGTATCAAAGGCCGCTGACAAATCCAGGAGGACCAACAGGGAGGAGCACCCCCTGTCGGCCCTCCGGATGAGGTCATCTTGCCGAGCGACCAAGACTGTCTCGGTCCCCCGACCAGGCCTGAACCCAGACTGGAACGGATCCAGGGCATGCTTGGCCTCCAGATAGGATTGAAGCCGGATCGCGGCCACCCTCTCGATCACCTTGCCCATAAAAGGAACGTTAGCGATCGGGCGAAAGTTGGATAATTCGCCCGGCGCTAAGCTCGGTTTCTTCAGGATGGGCTTTACCACGGTCTCCTTCAAACGGGAAGGGAAAATCCCTTCCCTGAAGGGAGGCCGTGGCGATGATCGAAGCCCACCCTGAGATGTTCGTGGCAACTGCTTTCATAAGCCATGAAGGGCAAGGGTCGAAGGGGGTGGACGCGGGCCAGCAATGGGCAATAGCCCTGGAGGCCTCAAGAGAGGTGACAGGCCCAAACTCAACCATGCGAGGAGACCGAGGGGGCACAGCCGCCGGGGATGCCGAGAGTGGGCTATGGCAACAGGATTCGAAACCGGAACGGATGGCCTCTATTTTCGATCGAAAAAAGGCTGCAAAGTTCTCACTACTGAAATCAGTAGGAGGAGGCCTAGTCAGTCCAGGATTAGTGAGGTTCTTATGTTCTTATGATCCTCTGCCTGTCGCGGGGGTTAGGGACCTGACCTGACCCACAATAATTGAAAATCCGCGATATGCAGGTTGAAGCAGGCCGAGGGGGCCTAGCTGGGGGCTTTTGTACTTATCCCCAGCCTGGCCCTACCCTGAATGGGCCTGTGAGGGCCTTTCCGGGTCTTTTGGAGGCCCCCAAAGGGCCTCCCTTTAAAACGGAAGTGACTTCTTGTAAACCGGAAATATTTCTGAGGCCTCCAACAGGCCTAGAAAGGCTCTCGGAGGCCTCAGAAATGATTTTCAGCGAAGTCACTTCTGGTTTGCAGAGAGGCCATTTTGGGGCCTCCAGAAGGCCCAGGAAGGCCCTCACAGACCTGTTCGGGGCAGGTCCAGTCCTGGGGTAAGTATGGGAGGCTTGAAACAGGACTTTCCCCCCTTAGCCTAGGGGGCCTTTTTTCATATACTGCGGTCTCGCGATATAGCGGGACCGCAGTATATGAACCGCGAAAGGGCGGGTGACCACTGTACATCGGTTTTCAATGCATTCCTATGGGAAGGCTGTCCCAAACCCCCTCAGTCAGTCAGCAGCTGAGGGCTGTGGAGCAGCCTTCCGCTGTCGGTTGACTGAGGGAGTTTACCCCCAACTCCAGCCAAGGGGGGGGAAGAAGTTCCCCTTCTTCGCTGGGTTGGGGGAGGGGAAAAGCATCCCTCCCTTTTGCTGACTGCCCCAACCCGGGGGGGGAGTGGACGAGGGGTGACTCGCCCGCTTGTCCCCTTCCTGCGTCGGGGCAGCCATCTCGTCTTCGCCCGGGTCTCTGCGCTGAGCCGTTTCAGCACAGAAGGAGGGGAGCAGCAGCGGTTGTGCGTGTAGCCTGGCGAAAGGCAGGCAGCGGCTTGCAAGCGCCCAACGCGCTGCATCTCCTTCTCCTTGGGCTCCGTGCACGGAGCCATTTAAATGGGGGGGGGGTGTCAGGGGGTAGCGACAGCTTCGATCCTGGCTTTCCCAACCATGTAGCACCCGCAGATCAGGTGCTACGCATTGGGAAAGTCAAGATGGAAGACTTTTGAATTTTGTGTGCCCATAAGACCCCCTCGGGTTGTGGGCCTGCAAAATTCAAATGCCTGCCCCGTAAGATGGATATTTCACAAGACATCGGGTAGGCAAACCGTCGTCTTGTGGAAAATGTCCATACCCAGAAATTTCATTCGTCTTGCAAAGAATTTGTTTTGCAGGGCATTTGTCTTGTGAGGTACCACTATAATTGTTTTCCACTGTCATCCTGCTTTGACAGTTAAGATGGTACTCCTGAGATTCATTCAAATTCTGGCTAAATAAGTCAAAAAACTAAGCTGATGATTATGTGTTCTTCACTCTGGGATGATTAAAAAACATATCCTGCCCCTTCTTTGCTTGATATTCTCAAGTATTTGAGAAATGTAGTCTCTCATCTTCCCTCAGTCTTCTTTTGTCAAGGCTTAAAATCTTTCCTTCTTTCCTCACAGGGCTTGGTTACCATTCCCTTGATCACCCTTTTATCCTTCTCTGAACTTGCTCCAGTTCGTTGCCATGGTTTTTAAAGTGTGGTTGGCTAGAACCGGACACAGCCTTCTAAATGAGGCCTAACCAGTCCTGAATAAAGGGGAACTGGTATTTCATTGAGACAATGGGCTGTACATACATACATACATACACATACATACATACATACATACATACATACATACATACATACATACATACATATATAAAATGGAGGCAATGTTTCTGTTAATGCATCCTACAATGGCATTTGACTTTTCAGCTAAATACCTCCTCAGGTGACCCAGCTTCTCGTCTCTTTAGAGCGCGTGATGGCCACAGCAATGGTTGCTGAGGCAACCTAGACTTTACCTCTTTTCTCTCCCTCACAGATAGCTTGATGGTAATACAGTCAGTCTCTGGTCCTTTTCCTCTTCATGGTCGAGTGGAAATACCTGCCATTCAGCCGCTTCAGGTAAGACGAAATAGTAAGGGGGAAATGAAGGGGGATAGTCTTGAGTGCCCCTCCCCCAATTTCTGAGGGCAGTCAGGAAGAATAATAATCATCTTTCCTTTTATCATTGCGGTATGAGCAAGAAGTCTGTGAGTCTTCTTGTGTCTCCAAAATGTACTGTATTTTTCCATCTATAGGACGCTGCCATATATTAGACGCACCCCCACACTTTTAAGACCCCAAATTAAGAAAATTAATAAATCCTCCTCGAGTTCTCCTCCACTCCATCCCACACTGTTTCCTTTCCTTTCCGTGTTCTGAGGACTTCTCTCTGCTTTATTGTTGCAGGACCAGAGCCATCTTTTCAGTGGGAAAAGGCTTGGTTGTTGAGCAGCCTATTAAGAAGTGCCTTTTCACACTAAAAAGAAGAGTCCAATCCTGCAAGAACAAAGCTGTGAGGAGGGCAATCAAGTGTTCCCAGAAAGAAAAGAAAACAGCACGGTGAGAGAAAGAGGATAATCCAAACTGTGCTCGCTGCTTCACTTCCTCTCCAGCAGTGCTTGACTGGCCTTTGATCCGACCCTTCTTATTAGTGTGAAAAGGCACTTCTTAATGGATTGCTGCACCCCAAGCCTTTTTGTGCTGGAAAAAAAAGGGTCCGTTCCTGAAAGAACAATGAGGAGTCTTTAGTGCACAGAAAGGAAAGGAAGCAGCAAGGTTAGTTTGGGTTCTCCTCCACCCCTCAGGAAAGATTTACTTCTGTGTCTACGACACCCCTTAATTTTTAGTGCCACGGTTTTAGAAAAAAATAGTATCGTATACACAGAAAAATATGGTAAGTTTTGAATCCTTCAAAGTAAAAGGGAAACAAAGAGTCTCTACCAATCTACAGTTATTGCTTTTCCTTCCAAGCAGGGAGCACTGGGTAGGGTCGTGAGATTGTTTCTGGTTAAACTTTCTCTCCCCCCCCCCTTTCCTTCTTCCAGCCGCTGAAGTCCTTTGAGGAGGTGGCTGTGTATTTCACCCAGGGAGAGTGGCATCTCTTAGAACCAGCCGAAAGAGCTTTATACAAGGAGGTCATGCTGGAGAACTATGGGGTGATAGCTTCTCTGGGTAAGGATACCTTCCCCTTATTTTAAGGGGCTAAAATGCAATCGAGGCAAGTCAGAAAGTATGAGAAATTACCTGCCTTCTTGGAGGATAAGAAAAGTTGACCCATCCCAGTCAATCTGAAGATACCTTGGACATCCAGAGTCACTAACAGTGTATGAATAAAAACCTGGAAATTCTCAATTACAATATTACAGTCACATAATAATAATAATAATAATAATAATAATAATAATAATAATAATTATTATTATTATTATTATTATTATTATATTATTATTATTATTATTATTATTAGCCGATACATCACATAGCCCTAAACGCTTGGGAAGCATTTGATTAGTGATTTGTATTACAAAATCCAGCGTAGTTAGCTGTATGGTTAATAATAATAATAATAATAATAATAATAATAATAATAATAATAATAATAATAATAATAATAATAATAATAATAATAATAATAATAATAACTTTTATTGCCAGTGTACAACCTGTATGCAGTGAAATTGACTGAGCCTTCCCCCTCAGACACTATCCCACTAAAAAGCCACACAATCTCACTTTACTTTGTGTGCTTGCTGCGCAACTCGTTAGCACCATGAGTCTATCACACGTTGTCACTTCTCATTCAACAATCTAACAGCCCATGGATAAAAACTATTTTTTGCCTGTTGGTATGGCTGACTATACTTCTGTATGTTCTGCCTGAGGGTAGGTGAGTAAAGAAGTGCTGACCAGGGTGTGAGTCATCCCTAATGATTTTCCTTGCTCTCCTAAGACAGCAGTCCCTGGCGATGTCATCCAGTGGACTCAGGGGACAGCCTATGATGTTTTGTGCTGTATTCACTACCCTCTGTAAAGTCTTTCTGTCTGTGGCTGTCAAACCAGCATACCAGACTGTAATGCAGTATGTGAGGACACTTTCTATTGTAGACAGGTAGAAGGAGGCCATCAATTGCTGTTCCGCATTGTTCTTCTGCAAGAGCCTGAGGAAACAGTGTCTCTGTTGGGCCTTCCTGGCCTCCTGGATTGTATTAATTTTCCTGGTGAGATCTTCACTAAAATGAACTCCCGGGATTTTAAAGGAGGAAACTCTCTCCACATGGCCCCCCATGATGTACAATGGGGGTAAGTTCCTCTCTTTTCCTCCAGAAGTCCAACGCCATCTCATTTGTTTTCCTGATATTTAGGTGCATTTTCTAGTCACCATGAGGATAATTTTTGGACCTCCCCACTGTATGCTGATTCATCTCCACCTGTAATAAGACCCATTATGATAGTATCATCACCAAACTTAATGATTACAGTAGATGGGTCAGATGGTACACAGTCATATCTATACAATGAATACAGGTTGGGACTAAGCACACAGCCCTGTGGGGAGCCAGTGCTAAGTTTCAAGGAGGTAGATGTAACAGGCCCAATAATCACTGTTTGTGACCGATCCCTCCGAAAGTCTTTAATCCAGTCACAGATGGTAGGAGAAAGGTTCCAGTCAGTCAGCTTCTTAATAAGGATGCTCAGAAGAATGGTATTAAAAGTCGAGCTATAGTCAATAAAGAGTATCCTGACATAGTTATCAGGTTTCTCCAGATGACTAGCTGCAAGATGAAAGGCGGTAGCTGTAGCATCATCTGTTGACCTATTTCTCCTGTAGGCAAACTGATGTTTATCAAAGTCCGGTGGAAAGCATGTCCAAAGGTGTTGGAGGACCAGTCTTTCGAAGCATTTCATCACTACAGATGTTAATGCAGTGGGTCTGTGGTCACTGAAGCAGTTAATTGCTGTCTTCTTGGGGACTGGGACGATGGTAGCTGCTTTCAAGCTCGATGGGACACAAGCTATTTGCAGGGAGATGTTAAAAATCCTTGTCAGCACCCCTGCTAGTTGATTGGCACAGTTTTTAACCACTATCCCCAGCACCTTGTCTGGACCTGCAGCTTTACTGGGATACACAGTCTTCAATGCAGCTCTCACCTGATGATCACATAGAATGAGTGGCTGAGAATTAGAAGGCTGGCAGGCATCCATCTTCAGGATACAAACTGCATAGTAACCATGTTGTATACGGTAATAGAAAGTTCTGTTGTATATGGTAACAGCAAGGTCTGTGCACCTAAATTTTAAAAGGATGTTGACAATCTTGAAAGGGTCCAGAAGAAGGGTGAGCAAGATGATCGAGGGTCTGGAAGAAATGTCTTATGAGGAGCAGCTTAGGGAGTTGGGAATGTTTAGCCTTTACAAAAAGAAGACTGAGAGGGGTATATGACAGCCATGTTTAAATATTTGAAAGGATGTCATATTGAAGAAGGGACTGGTTTGTTTCCCATGGCTTCAGAGACTAGGACGCAGGGCAGTGGTCTCAAATTACAGGAAAAGAGATTCCATTTGAACATTTGGAAGAACTTCCTGATGGCTAGAGCTGTTCAGCAGTGGAATATGCTGCCACGGAGGGTGGTGGAGTCTCCTTCTTTGGAGGTTTTCAAGCAGAGGCTGTGGATGGCCATCTGTCGGAAGTCCCGTGATGGGGGTTCCTGCATGGCAGGAGGTTGGACTAGATGGCCCTTGAAGTCTCTTCCAACTCTATGATTGTATAATATTCAGTGTGCTTGACGGATTGGTCAACTCTTAAGACAAAAATGTGACCTTATAAATACGTTCTTAGATTGAGGTTTTACTGTTCTGGTCCAGTACACTTCCACTGGACTGCCAAGAACATCCCTCTTTGCAGAGTTTAAAAATCATGCACAGTGAAAGAGTTGCAAACGCATATTTCAGTTCTTCAAAAAACAAACTAGGATTTGTTTGAAGTCAGTTCCAAAAACAAATGTAGAGCTGTCTTACAAAATGCAGACACCGCCTAGCAAAGTATCAGAAAAAAAGGAAAGGAGGAGGAGGAATAGGCTCAAACACTCCTCCTTAAATACAAAACACAACACATGTGATTATTCTCCTGTGAGATAATTCTTTTCAGAATTCTTTCACTTGCAGCTAGTCAGCATCTCAGGCTTCAGAAAACCTAACACTTAGAACTGTAGGGCTGGAAGGACCCATTGTGCCCCACCCTTGTTGAGGAGGAACAATGGGGAATTGAACTCCCAACCTCTGGCTTTGCAGCCAGAGACCTAAGTGACTGAGCTATCCAGCCGTTCTCTGCAGAAGCCCTCTAGAAAGGGGTAGTCCCTTGTGTAGATTAATAACATTCAGTCTGAGGTGGTGGGAGTTGCGCCAGTCCCCACTGCCACGCATCTGTAAACTTTCTTGGATATTTTTAAAGAGGAAGGCCGCACATCATGTATTTTTAAAATAATAAATGATTAATGTGACAGTATTCTAACTTCTAAGGTGTGCCTTCTTGAGAACTAATGCAGCAAGCGATGTGCACTTGTAAATGTGAAACCAACAGATAATACTAACAGCTGGACCTGAACAGCTGGAGCTTTATAATGACCACTCTGTCTCTGTCTTTGAAAGGAATCCACAAACCAGATCTCATCTCTTGGCTGGAAGAAGCAGAAGATTCATTTCTCCAGGACTGTAAGAAACAGAAGAGATGTAGAGGTACTGGCTTATTTGCTTGTTGGGATCTTTGAGGAAATTCTCTGTATTTTTCTTCTTGTATTTAATCGCTTGGTATTTAAAGTCCACTACCAGAAATCTGAGCAAGTGTAAAGCAAAATGTGCTGCTTATATACCACCCCATAGTGCTTAAAGCACTCTCTGGGTGGTTTGCAAGTAATGATGCAGGCTACACATTGCCCCCCCCCAATTAAGCTGGGTACTCATTTTACTGACCTCCGAAGGATGGAAGGCTGAGTGAACCTTGAGCCAGCTACCTGGGATTGAACCCCAGTTTGTGAGCAGCCGCAGTAGCACAGTTTAACCAATGTGCCACAAGGCTCTTTCACAGCCTGACAAGCTGCTCTTGCCCCTGAGATTGCTCACTTTCTAACAGCACAGGGCATCTCCTCGGAACCTGGTGGACCCACCCTGATCCTTTTAGAGCACCAAAGCTCTAAAAGAGCCCTTTTACACGACCCCTAAAATCCGCTACAAAACACTTGCAGATCCGGAGCATAAAATTGTTTTCCCACCAGCAGCGGACTTTAAAAAATATAAAGTACGCCCACGCCCACTTCAACACGCCCTAGCGCACTTTACAAGTACCTGGTCTCCGGAGGTAAAAAAAATTCTGATGCGGATTGTAAAGCTGTGGATGCCGGGCTCTCCTCGCCTTCTGTTTGTTTTTGTTGTCCCCGCCACCCCTTTAACAGACAGGAATCCCTACGGGTCTGCTCAGGCAGACGGAGGTGAGCAGAGGTGAGCCTGCATTTTTTTTCTCCATTTTCTTCTCCCTCCCCTCACCGCAGACAGAAGCAACAGAGTGCGGAAAGGTGGGAATACAGGAAGAGGAACAAAATCCACATGATATCTGGCTGGGGGGATCCGAATTTAAGCTACTAGCAGATCTTAGGGGTCGTGTAAAAGGGCTCAAAGTTTACTCCTCGGGATGTCCGTGGTCTTGGGCTGTAGATCACGTCCCAAACATTTGCTACCTTCCCCTCTCTCCTGCTTTGGATAAGAATATTTGCATCTGGCTGTTCTAACCCCTTGTTCTGGAATTTAGCTCCTGCCTGTTTCTTAGGACACAGTTGCCTTGGGTACTCTTGGAAAATGAGACCATTGCCCCCATATCTCAAATCTTGATTTCTTTCCATCTGAGGAAAAACCAAGAGAATCAGATAGTGGACTGAAACACATTGAAAACAAAAGTATCTGTTGCTAAATTATGGTGTGGTCTCTGCCATTATTCAGCTGGTTTCAGAGACGGCAGAGAGGAGGTCTGAATCTGATCTAGGACAGGAATGCAATCCTGCATATTGCTGGGGGCTTTTGTGGACTTAGCGTCATCGAAATGTGTTTAGATCAGTGGTTCTCAACCTGTGGGTCCTCAAATGTTCCTGGACCACAACTCCCAGAATTCTGAGCTTAGATTGCCAATGACAAAGGATTGTGGGAGTTGCAGTCCAGGAACATTTGGGGACCCACAGGTTGAGAACCACCGGTTTAGATTGTAAGACAAAACAGGGAGCAATTATATTTTGGGCTCTTGCAAGACCTTGGGTGTTAATTGTTTTCTTTAAATTCCATCTTCCTGAATTCTCCAGTCTGGAAATTCCACTCGCCAGCCCCACACCCATATTGTGCTCACCTGGAGAAAGGCCCGACTGCAGTGCTTCATGGCCTAGAACAATAGTGGTAAACCTTCGGCACTCCAGATGTTTTGGACCACAAATCCCACAGTCCTTTGTCATTGGCAATCTCGGCTTGGAATTCTGGGAGTTGTGGTCCAAAACATCTGGAGTGCCAAAGATTCACCACCACTGGCCTAGAACAATAGTGGTAAACCTTCAGCACTCCTGATGTTTTGGACCACAACTCCCACAGTCCTTTGTCATTGGCAATCTAGGCTCGGAATTCTGGGAGCTGTGTTCCAAAACATTGGGAGTGCCGAAAGTTCGCCACCACTGGCCTAGGACAAGCTGAGCTCTGCCCTGGCTTCCTGCTGGGAAAGGAAGGTGCCCTGGTGCTTGCTGGGAGTTCCCAGCAAACACCAGGGGAACTGGCAGTGAGAGCAAAACTTAGCCTGTTGGAGACCCTGAAGCCTTCCAGCCTAGCCTTTCTTCAGCTGAGCACAATTTAGCGGTGGGCCTGGCAGGTGAAACTTCCAGAAGGGGAAGTTTGGTGATTTGGCATCCAATGAACAAAATAAACACACAATAAAAATGAGTGGTACCTGCCTAGAAATTAACATGGCACTTGTACCACAGAGAAAGGTGCACACATGTCTCTGTGGAGGCCGAAATCAAATAGAACATGAGTCAGCAGTGTGATGCAGCGGCCAGGAAAGCCAATGCGATTCTTGGTTGCATCAACAGAACCATCGTGTCTAGATCAAGGGAAGTGATAGTACCACTCTATTCTGCTCTGGTCAGACCCCACCTGGAGTGCTGTGTCCAGTTCTGTGTACCTCCATTTTAAAAGGATGTTGACAACCTTGAGCGGGTGCAGAGGAGGGCGGCCGGGATGGTTGAGGGTCCGGAGGAAATGTCTTATGAGGAACAGCTTAGGGAACTGGGAATGTTTAGCCTTTCAAAAAGAATACTGAAAGGGGATATGATAGCTATGTTTAAATATTTGAAAGGATGTCATATTGAAGAGGGAACAGGTTTGTTTTCCATGGCTTCAGAGACTAGGACTCGGGGCAATGGTTTCAAACTACAGGAAAAGAGATTCCATTTGAACATTAGGAAGAACTTCATGACAGCTAGAGCTGTTCGGCAGTGGAATATGCTGCCACAAAGGAGGGTGGTGGAGTCTCCTTCTTTGGAGGTATTTAAGTAGAGGCTGGATGGCCATCTGTCGGAAATATTGTGATGGGGTTCCTGCATGGCAGGGGGTTGGACTAGATGGCCCTTGAGGTCTCTTCCAACTCTATGCTTCTATGATTCTTTGAGAAACACAGGAAGGAACCTATTATCGCAGTTGTTGGAAACAGCAGTTGAACCAAGTCTCAGCAGGGACACAGAGAGGAATGATGGGAATACTAGAGAAACTGAAATAAGGGGTAGGATGAAAGAAGAAACAAATAAAAAACATTGGAGTGCTTTGAAGATAAAATTTTTTTAATGTGACCTTCTCGGAATAAAAATCCACTACATAGGAATGTGTCTAAAAGAGCACATTTTGATATGAACAAAGTAACATTCAACCAAGTTTCTTAGTACTGTACTTAAATGCCAGAATATTTGTTCTTATTTGTTCTTTCTTTTTTCCTCTAATTTTGTGAATATGCTGGGACAGACTAATGTGGCTACCTCTTTGGAAATTGAGAAAGAAAGAGAATGGTCCTGACTGGGTTTGATTCCTGCTCAAGCTCCTCCTGAAGCTTCCTAATAAAGTGTCATTATTGATTTTATTTTCCAAATCAGGTGATGGTCAGGACAGTGAGAACTCTGAGAAGCCATCTGTCCTATCCCTGGAGATTTCAGCGTGTCCAGAAGAAAGAGAGCTATTTGTGAATCAATGGAAACCAAAGAACTGGACACAAAATCAGCCCAAGCACGGAGAAAACACATCTTCTGCTTCTCAGGAGACTGACGTCTCTGAACTGCTAATGCCACAAGAAGTCTTCAAAAGAGAGAAGATGAACAGGCCTACCGCCTTTGACAAGATAGTTAAAAACAGTGCAAATTTTAATAGACATTGTGGCGTCCAGTGCATGGCGCCTAGGAATTCCAGTAACACTGGAACGATTGCTCAGTTTCAGGGAATTAACAAAAGAAGGCGTCGCTACGAGTGTATGGAATGTGGACAAACCTTCACTCAGAAAGATCACCTTAGGCAGCATCAGGCAACTCATACAGGAGAGAAACCCTACAAATGCACCACCTGTGGGAAGAGCTTCATTTACAGTGGAAGCCTCCTTGTACATCAAAGGACTCACACGGGAGAGAAACCCTATAAATGCCTGGAGTGTGGAAAGAGTTTCAGGGTGAGCTCAAGCCTGACTTTCCACCAAAGAACGCACACCGGGGAGAAACCCTATCAGTGCATCGAGTGTGGGAAGAGCTTCAGTCAAAGCTCTGCCCTTAATGTCCACCAAAGAACGCATACAGGGGAGAAGCCGTATAAATGCGCGGAGTGTGGAAAGAGCTTCAGTGATAGCGGCACCCTTACCATCCATCGGAGGATTCACACAGGGGAGAAGCCGTATGCGTGCATGGAATGTGGAAAGAACTTTAGTGTTAAAGGAAGGCTAACCAAGCACCAGAGAACTCACACGGGGGAGAAACCTTATACATGCATGGAATGTGGAAAGAGCTTTAGCCAAAGCTCAGCCCTCACAATACATCAAAGAACTCACACAGGGGAGAAACCATACAAATGCATGGAGTGTGGAAAGAGCTTCGGTGACAGTGGGACACTTAATAAACATCAAAGAATTCACACCGGAGAGAAACCTTACAAATGCATGGAGTGTGGAAAGAATTTTAGTATTAAGGGAAGACTGACTAAACATCAAAGGACTCACACTGGGGAGAAACCCTATCCATGCAGTGAGTGCGGGAAGAGCTTCAGTCAGAAATCGGCACTCACGATCCATCAGCGCTCTCACACGGGAGAGAAGCCATATAATTGCGTGGAGTGTGGAAAGAGTTTCACCGATAGCAGAAAACTTGTGAAGCATCAAAGGACTCACATAGGGGAGAAGCCGTTTAAATGCACGGAGTGTGGAAAAAGCTTCAATGAGAGTGGGACACTTACTGTACATCAAAGAACCCACAACGGGGAGAAACCGTATGAGTGCAGGGAGTGCGGAAAAAGCTTCAGCCAAAAGGAGCATCTTCGGCAGCATCAAAGGATTCACACGGGGGAGAAGCCCTATAAGTGCACAGAGTGTGGGAAGAGCTTTAGTGTGAATGCGACTCTTGCTTTGCATCAAAGAACTCACACAGGCGAGAAACCCTACAAATGCATGGAGTGTGGGAAAAGCTTCAGTCAAAAAGGGCACCTGATACAGCACTTTAAGAAAACCCTCACACAGGGGAATAACCATCTGGATACAATGAGTGTGGAAAGAGCTTCAGCACTTACTCAAGCTTTACTAAACTTCCAAGATCTCACACAGGGGAGAAACTGTGTAAATGTATGGAGTCCGGAGTGAGTTCCAGGTCTACCTGAACACTTCCTAACCTCTGAAGAATTTGTGCAAAGGGAAATGGCGTGTAAATGCCTAAAGTGTGGGGAAAGCTTTACTTACAGTGCACATTTTATTCCACATCAGATAACTAATTTGGGCAGGAAAGCTTATAAATGTGAGGAATGTAGAAACATGTTTAGTCATAATAGAGCACTTAAAGAACCAGTCAGAGAAAGAACAGTGTGACTGCACAGTGAAAAGGGCTAGAGGGTTGTACAAACTTTTTGCAAGGAGGGCCAGATCTGGTGAGGTGAAAATGTGTGGGTGCCGACCATTCAGCCCATTTGGCCCCTGGGCCGGACTTTGGATAAGGCTCTAGGACAGTGTTGCCGAACCTATGGCACGGGTGCCAAAGGTGGCACTCAGAGCCCTTTCTGTGGGCACCCGACATCGACCCTTCACCTGGATTCAGGTTTAATTGCTGAATCGGCAGTTTGCGAAAAATTAGTGGGTTCTGAATCACAGTTTGGGCACTCAGTCTCTAAAAGGTTTGCCCTCACTGTCTCTGTCTCGTGGAATTCTTTCATGGATGTGTGTGTGTGTGTGTGGGGGGTCATTACAGTCGTGACCGACTCTTCGTGACCCCATGTCCATGGAGTTTTCTTGGCAGGAATACTGGTGTGACTTGCCAGTTCCTACTCCAGGCACATACAGCACCTGGTATTCCCTGGTGGTTGCCCATCCAAGTATTAACCAAGGCCGACTGCTTAGCTTCTGAAATCAGGTGAGATCGGATGTGCTTAGGGCGTCTAGGAAGCTTCTTGCATGGATAGCCAACCCAAAGTTGGGAGGTTCTGATCGGTGCCTTGGCACCTCATTTTTCCTCAGTGACATCCACCCTGTTTGTCTGCCTTCAGTACTCAACAGAGCATCCGTTATAGTAAAAGAGAACCCCAAGTAGTATGTGCCAATCCTTGTTATCAAGCCAAATCACTCCAAGGAATTAATAGAAAAGTCAAGTCTATGTAGCCTTGCTACTCGGGACTAGAATGAAACATATGTCACAAAGGACTATCCAAGGTAGACGACTATTCCAACAGTGGGTAACGATAACAGCCAGAACAGTTGCTACATAATAGCATTATGGGGCAAGCCATGCTGTGGTTGCGATTTGGTCCACATTGACCCTGCAGCAGAGAGGGGGGCAGGATGTGGTGATGGCATCTGGTCTGGATGCCTACAAAAGGGGATTGGATAGATTCCTGGAGGAAAAGTCCATCACAGGTTACAAACCATGAGGGTGATGTGTAATCTCCAGGCTTAAAACCAGGGTACTTCACGGGCCAGATGCAGGGGAGTGGTATCAGGAGACAGATATCTAGTCTCGTGCGCTTCCAAAAGCATCTGGTGGGGCCACTGTGAGATACAGGAAGCTGGACTCGATGGGCCTTCAGCCTGATCCAGCATGGCTCTTCTTATGTTATTATGAGGTGACTCGACTAAAAAATAAGGTACATAATGGCCAACCAAAATGGGTCTGACTAAAACAGAAGCCACCTGCCACAGAGCTTGAGCACTTGCTCTCCAAAATCAACCTTGACCCATTTCAGCTGGGACCCAAGTCAGAGCTGCAAGTAGCCTTCTTTTGAGAAGATGAGGCACGAAACAAACTTTTAGTTTGTTTTGTTATTCGTTTCGTTATGTAACAAAACGAATAACGAACCCCAGAGTGGATTTAGAACGAACCAAACTGAAAAAAAATGGTTCAGTTCAGTTCGTTAATGACAGTGCCAGAGATGTCTCCTACCTGGTGCTGGTCCTGGAGGTCCAGTCTTCCTGGCTTCAGGGAGGGCGACCAGGGGGAAAAAGCCGACGGCCTGTGCTACAGGTAAGGCCGTTACTTCACGAAGTACTTCTCTTCGCAGCGTGATTGCCTTCGCTGTGAATCCGAAGGCGGTCACGTGGTCTCCATTCGCCCCCACCCCTCTTTCCGTGTCCTCACGGGGCGAGGTTTTAGGATCGAATCCAGTACTACCTCACGTGTTCCCTTCACATTGGGAAGCTTACTTGCAACGTCCGGTTTCTGCTTTCTTTAATATTTAAAAAAAAACTACCACGGCGTATCGATGCATCAATACCCGGCTGTCATTTGCGGCAGAGCTGAATAACTGTATGTTCCTTTGTTTTCTACTCCCGATTTGTATTGCTTCGTCCATTGGTGACGTGAAAAAATTGCTGTTCTCCGTCAGGGTCACTAGGTGGACCAGCACACAAACATTTGTTGTGTATACCATCGCTCCTCCAAGGAATATTGTAAGCACAGCAAGCAAGATCAAAAGAACGGGTTAACCAAAATATCGATGCATCGGCATTTCGGAGAAAAAGTAACTAAAAAAAAATTAAATATATATAATCACTGGCCACACGTGACTTTGGATGCGAAGCGGGATGCGAAGCGAAAAAGATTCCCGGCCTCCGGCAGGGGAATCACTCGCCCCGCTTGGAGCACGGTTTAGGGGGCGTGGTCGGGGTGGCGCCGCATCCAAAAAGGAGGAGCGTGAGGACAGAAACGATCGCTTCGCACAGAAATGATGGCTCGCCGCGCAGCGAGACGTTCGTGAAGTAATAGCCTAAGATGATGCGGATGATGAGGATGCTGCCAGTCCAGTGTGTGCAGTTGCAATGTCTGTGGTTTTTTTCTTTGTTTTGAATAGTTTTTCCCACCCACACACTGTAAAATTGATTAAATCGCACAAAAGGGGGGAAACGAATAACGAATCAATGAAACAACAAAATGATTTTTTTCTTTAAAAATTCATTTGAAATAAAATGAACCAAACCTTAAAACAAAACGAACCAAAATCGATCGCCATTTTTTCAGTTCGTGCCCATCTCTACGCCTAAGATTTGGATTGTGCTGCTGCTTGACTCAGTCTGACTGTGTTCTTTCTAGATTTTTTTTAGAAGACAGTGAGGAAGAACATTTTGCCCCGCCCCCAAAAGCACTAATTAGGGGAATATGTTCAGTCATTCAGTCGTGTCCGACTCTGTGACCCCATGGACCAGAGCACACCAGGCCCTCCTGTCTTCCCCTCCCTCTTGGAGTTTGGTCAAATCTATGTTGGTTGCATCGATGACACCGTCCAAACATCTCGTTCTCTGCCGTCCTGTTTTCCTTTTGCCTTCCACCTTTCCCAACATCAGGGACTTTTCCAAGGACTCCTCTCTCCTCATGAAGTGGCCAAAGTACTGGAGCCTCAGCTTCAAAATCTGTCCTTCCAGTGAACATTCAGGGTTGATTTCTTTCAGGATGGATAGGTTTAATCTCCTTGCAGTCCAGGGGACTCTCAAGACTCTCCTCCAGCACCACAGCTCAAAAGCATCAATTCTGCAGCGATCAGCCTTCTTTATAGTCCAGCTCTCACTTCCACACATCACTGCTGGAAAAACCATAGTATAAACATTAAAACAAGCGTAGCAATGCTGTACTTAAAGGATGGATTTAAGAGCCTTATAGGTAATCAAGTGGCCTTGGGTGTCTTATTTGCCTTGATTTGCAACTGATCACATCCTTGTCAGGTCAGCCATCTTCAAAGCCTAGTTGTTGCTCTGTGGTAGAGGGCTGGCTGTCGATCATGGGCGTATTTGCACACAAAAAGGAAGCTCTAAGAGCTGCTGTCCCCAAATCCAGGTTTTACCCCATATTATCCCGAAAAGGTTCCTTATTATTGTGACCAACCCATTGTGAGTTTTTGAATGTTCCTAATCCTTTTTCAATATGTGCTTTGTTACAGCTAAGTGCTGTTGAACTCTTGGTTGCCTCTCTGTGTATGTGACATCTGCAGTTGTGTGGCCCTATGTTTTAATGCTCATCACTTATGGGAAAAAAGCAGCACTGGCCTGTGAGCATGAGCCGTTTTAATGATTAAATATGCTTTTTTAATCACCAGACTTGCCATTTTCTTGCGTGAAAAAAAATCACCAGCCAAAACCCAGCAACATATCTGCTGGTGCCCTCCCCCGGGGCATTGGGAGGGTTGTAGACAGCCAACAGAGATGCTCTGCTTCTGTAGCTCAGTCTTTTCAGCTTATGTTGTTGACCTTGGATCCCCAGATGTTCTTAGACTGCCATTAACATAAGAACATAAGAAGAGTCATGCTGGATCAGGCCAACGGCCCATCTAGTCCAGCTTCCTGTATCTCACAGTGGCCCCACCAAATGTGTCCGGAAGCGCATGAGACTAGATATCTGTCTCTTCCGACCACTCCCCTGCATCTTGCCCTTGAAGTACCCCGGTTTTAAGCCTGGAGATTACACATCCCCATCATGGTTTGTAACCTGTGATGGACTTTTCCTCCAGGAATCTGTCCAATCCCCTTTTGAAGGCATCCAGGCCAGATGCCATCACCACATCCTGCCTAAAGGGCCCAGCAGTGTTGTTCATGGTTGAGTTTTCTGGAGGTCACTCCTTTATAGCAGGCCTGCACAATCCGTCAACCGTGGGTGACTGGTAGCCTGTGGGGCTGTCAGGAATCGCCTACCAGGTTCCCGCTAGCCTCCATATCCACCGCCAATGGGGGGAGGGGGGACAATTTTTTTTTTGTCCACCCGCCTGGACGTTTGGTCCGGATGCACTGGCAAAGCGCGTGGGAGCCCGGGCCGGCACTGGGCCGCCTGGTGGGACTACAGGTGTCCGTGCTGCCAGGCTGTGGCCTGGGGGAAAGGTGCACTATGTTTAAAAGCTGCCTCCATAGCTAAAAGTCATTTTAAACATTGTGTGCCGCTTCTGCCAACCCCCCCCCCTTTAAATGAACCACCACTCCTCCCGCCACACACCCAATTGGAGGGGGCCAAAACATGTTATGCTCATTCTTACCTTTAAAAAAAAACAGCCAAGGAGCAAAGTATAACAGTTGCAGCAACTACTACCTTGTATTCCTGGGTTGCCTCCTTCACAAGAACCACCTTGTGGTCTCTGTGTTCCACAGCTTTGTCGCACACAACACAGATGGGGTTGTTGTCGTCCTCGCAGAAATGTTTCAGGGGCTCCTCGTGGCTCTTGCAACACCCTTCTTCCCTAGTTTCCGGTCCTAGCTTCTTGGCGATCTCCACCATGTTGGCCAGATGCAGGTTCGCCTTCAAGCTTTTCAGATGTATGACGGTGGCACACCTAGAGTACCTGGCTGTCGTGGGAAACTTTTTCCAGAGGCAGCGAGACACTGAAAGCAGAGGTTATGGCCACTGTCTAGATATCATGGGGTCGGTTAAGTATTCCAGACAGCTGGGGCAGGTGGCTTCCGTTTGAAGCTTCTTCCATGGGTTCTCGGATGCCACGGCTCAACCACAACCCAGACAGTACGCAATGGGTTTTTAAAAACCTTTGTCGAGTGGGTCTGCCCCAGAACAATAACTCCCCTTCCCTGTTGGCTGAGCGGGAAACACAAAAGGAACAGACTGACCCTGCAGAGAGAGAGGTGAAGCAGAGATGACCACCCAGTTGAGGAGTAGCTCAGCTGCTTGTTGGAGGATTATATAGACAAGGTGTCCCAGACAGGCAAGGCCAAGATCCTATGAGAGTCCAAGCTGAGAGTGGACTCTAGCCAATGAGAAGGCACGGCCTTCTAAGGCCCGGTTTCTTGTGTTCTGTTGTGGTTCTGGAACCCTGGGTTTCTCCATAGGAATGAAGCCCGACAGATGTCCATGGAACTCTTTTCTCAAGACAGTAGATTGAGGAGACCGGAGGGAGAGCGCAGCCAGGCGTGGTTCAGAGGAGCAAGGAGATGATCCATTGATTCACACACAATGTGCCACCGTTACATCCCTGAGAGGCCACTGGCAACAGGCACCCACCAGAAATTCAATTAAGCTGCAGCAAAGGGCGAAGGAGGAAGCTTTTGGGCTTTTTCCTCTCTCTGCACTCGGTGGGATCCTGTTCCAGCCGATTGCAACAAAACCAGCAACTTCTGGTTGTATTGCTACTACTGACCTTTCAACACCCAAATTTGGTATGTGAGGTTTCACCCCCCTTTTGAACTGGTTCTTTAAATTGAAAAAAGGGAGACGCCGAGGTACTAGAAGGTAGCAGTTTTGAATACCTGGTTAAATTCCTCTGACTACGCAGCACGCAGGGAGTTGCAAAGCAGTTCCTCAGAGTAGATCACTCCTTTTCTCATTAATCAGTAATTGGGGGGGAGGTGAAGGTCTTTTGCTTTCAGTTTGCTCATGAAGCAAGAAATTTAAAATGTGACTGCTTGAAAATAAGCCACTGAATTCAGTATTTCTTGGGCACTGGGATCCACAATAAAATAAAGGTGTAGACTAGAGGTACTCTCATAAATCTGGTACAGATGTTTTGGACTTTACTGTAGTTCTTTTATGGTGGATCATTGGTCCACCTCCACCATAATTATTAAGTAGATGAGGTCTTTAGCTTGCTTTAGAGACCTCATATACTTAATAAGAATCATGTCCCCTCTAGTGAATTCTGACTTCTGTTGACCCTAGGGAGCTGGAAATGTTTAGCCTTTAAAAAGAAGGCTGAGAGGGGATATGATAGCTATGTTTAAATATTTGAAAGGATGTCATATTGAAGAGGGAACAGGTTTGTTTTCCATGGACTAGGACATGGGGCAATGGTTTCAAACTATAGGAAAAGAGATTCCATTTGAACATTAGGAAGAACTTCGTGACAGTTAGAGCTGTTTGGCAGTGGAATATACTGCCACAAAGGAGGGTGGTGGAGTCTCCTTCTTTGGAGGTTTTGAAGCAGAGGCTGGATGGCTACCTGTCAAAAATACTGTGATGGTGTTCCTGAATGGCAGGGGGTTGGACTGGATGGCCCTCGAGGTCTCTTCCAACTCTATGATTCTATGATTCTTTCCAGGGTTTTCTAGCTAGAGATTACACAGGAGTGGCTCACTCTATCTATCTTGTGGGGGCAGGTGTTGGGGCTGTGCAGCTTTCCCAAGGCCTCACATGCTCGCCCAGTGGGGAATTGAACTCCCGACCTCTGACTCCATATCCAGAGACGTAACTCACTGAGGTATCCAGCAAAGCTCCCTCATCTATTAACTCTTCAAATGCTTGAACACGTCTTAATTGTACTGGGCTGTATATTATCCCTCATTACTGTAAGCCGCCTTGGGTCCTTTTCCAAGGAGAAAGGCGGGGTAAAAATACTAATAAATAAATAAATAAATAAATAAATAAATAAAAAGCCACGAGAGAAGGTTGGCAAAATCTTTCATAATCTTATTTTTCCTCCTCCGGCTGATTCTCTGGGGTGCTCTTCTATCAGGCAGAGGGCAAAACGAGCAAAAGATTCCTACCGATCCTCATGGCCAGATCCATATCTGTTGGAGATTTAAGAGAAGATGCCCTGTGTCCTATTTGTAAGCAGTTTCTGACCGATCCAGTGCTCATGGAATGCGGCCACAATTTCTGTCGGATCTGCATCTCGGAGTACTACGTGGCGTGGAAAGAGCTGAGCGAGCCTTTGAAATGTCCCGTCTGCGGAGCTCCCATCCAGGAAGGGAGGCTTCGGCCCAACCAGCAGCTGGGAAGCCTCGTGGAGAAACTCAAACTCATCCCATCCTTCGAAGAAGAAAAGGACTACCTGTGTCCAAAGCACCAGGAAAAACTCAACCTCTTCTGTGAAAACGACGAGGAACTGATCTGCGTGATTTGCGAGCGGTCTCCGGAACATGAATCGCACAAGGTGTTGCTGGCAGAAGAAGCAGCCCAAGGATACAAGGTAGAAACACCACCTGGATACTTGTGGTGGGATATTTTCTTTTTCTGCCAAATATGTACATTGGTCCTTATAGGCAACCTTTCTTCCAAAGTCCTTTGTCTTATATAGAGAAAGAGGACATAACAATTAAATTAAATTAAATTAAATTCATGTTAATAAAGACAACTCATCTTCTCCACATAGTCATTTCACACAGAATCAGTGTTGCACAGAATCATAAGAATTGCGGAGAGTATTGTGTGCTGTTCATTCCCCACACTAGAACAAATTTATACGACCAGGTGCCACTGTAAAGCATTAGACATATTTAGGTTTCTGCTTTGCTCCCACAATTTGTGTGTTGTGTGCTTTCTTATTTGCACATGAATCAAACAACTTGGGCGCCGGCTTCCCTCTGCTTGTGCTTGTTCGGCTGATAGTGATGGTTGAAGAACATAAATTCTTTTGTGCTGTGGAGGGAGCTGAAGGTTGGAATCACCCCGTAAGCATATATGTTGCCTTCCTTCAGGAGTTTAAGGTGAAGTCCTGGAGCAGCAGCTTGTTGGGGTGCTCATCTCATTTTGTGGGGAAACACAGCATGTACCAGGATGTGTGCAAAGACCTTGCTTCCCTATCTGACTCCTTTGTATTGTACAGTACTTGTATTTATTGCAGTTATTATTTTAACTATTCTGTGGGCTGCCTTGTAGATTTAAAAAAGCAAACCTAAGGGGTTGTAATTTTATAAATATGTTACAAATAAATAAATAAATAAATAAACAAAGGACTTGTGGATGGATTAAAATTTCTCAAACATCCAGTAAGACACTATTCTTTTTACCATTTATCTTCTATACCCCTCCTGTTTTATCAATCTCCTATTTTTATATTTGTTTTAGCGTAATTTTAGTTTATTGCTGTTGATTTATGTATCTTTTGTTTTATTATGCTCCTTGTATTTTGGTTTTTTTTAATATGTATTCCTTGTTTAGCTTGTTATGTGATCCCATGTTGTAAACTGCCCAGAGTAGCTCTAGGCCTAGATGGGCGGTATAAATAAATAAATAAATAAATAAATAAATAAATAAATAAATAAATAAATAAATATGTTGTTGTCCTATTTGTGTAGTTGGATTTTGGTCTATGACCATATTAAAGCTTTGTTGTTGTTGTTGTTGTTGTTCTTTCAGGATACGATGCATCACCATCTAAGAACTCTGAAGGCGAAAAGATCAAAAACAGAGATGAGTCCAGCAGATGCAGAAAAGGAAACCGTAGACCTGCTCGTAAGTCTTCTTTTCATGGGGATATGGAAAAGCACCAAAAGAGTGCTGCTCCTGCAATTTTATTCAGAATGCTCTGATATTCAGAGCAAGGAAAGGAAAGTGTGTTGCTTATATATGCAGACCTATAGCATTTAAAGCACTATCTGGGTGGTTTATAATTAATTATATAGGCTACATAATGCTCCCCCAGCAACCTTCCTCAGAAGGATGGAAGGTTGATGGAACCTCAAGCTTCCTTAACAGACTGAGATTGAACTCAGGTTGTGAGCGGAGTCTTGACTGCAGTGCTGCAGTTTAATCACTGTGCCACAAGAAATCATTACTTGAAAACTGTTCTAACGGGGCTTGCAGACATAGCTTTTGTTATCCTATTGCATGGTCTTGTTTGTGGGATTTTGGGGAGAGTCCAACTGCATTATCCCTGATCCCGGTGCGGTTAAGTGAAAATGTATGTTCCTGGTGGATCCTTTTTGTCCTTCAACAGTGAAGTCTAAACACATGCAGTAATAAGCTTTATAGTGTTTTTCCACTCAAGACTACATGTCCCAGTCCAGTAGTTCCCAACCTTGGGGCCCCAGATATTATTGGACAGCAGTCCCCAGATATCCTGCCCAGCACAGCTAGTGGTGAAGACTTCTGGGAATTGTAGTCCAAGAACATCTTGAGACCCAGTCTGGGAACCACTATCCCGATCCAATACTCCAATCACTGGGCTGTGCTATCTCCTTCATTTATAGTTTTCATAACCTGTAGCATACCATGATGGTACAGGCTGATTATATTTATGATGCTGCCTTAGTTTATCCCTTCTCCTTTTGCTTTTTGTAGAAAGAACAAAAAAACAGAACATAGGGTTGTCATTCTGGGGAGCTTTTAGTATCCATCTAAAATGAGGAGGCAAGGCAAAGCAAAGCAAAGTGTTCTGCTTAAATACCTCCCCATAGCACTCAAAGCACTCTCTGGGTGGTTTACAATTAATTATGCAGGCTACATATTGCCCTTCCCAAGTGCACTGTACACTCACTTTATCAACCTCAGAAGGATGGAAGGCTGAGTGAACTTTGAACCACCTGGGATTGAACCCCCCCCCAGGTCGTCAGCACAATTATGGTTGCAGTACAGCAGTTTAACCCAGGTCTGCCTATAGAAACCTGATATCAGTCCGTATGTTAGCTTCCCTTTCTCTTCCCTGTAGAAAAGAATACAGACGGAAAAGGAGAAGGCCGTGTCCGACTTCAAAAAATTCCATGCCTTTCTGGAGGAGCAAGAGGATCATTTGCTGGACCAGATGAAAGAGTTGCAGAAGGACGTGGCCAAGAAAAGGCGAGCCCACCTGACCAAGCTCGCGGAGGAAGTCTCTTCTTTGAAAAACATCATCCAGGAGATGGAGGAGAGCTGCGAGCAGCCGGCCGTCGGATTCCTGGCGGTAGGATGGGGGGGGGCGGCAGGAACCACCCAGACTCCTTTTCTTCAAGGCCGGCTCCGAACGTGAGCGTGGCTGCTTCACTGAGGTGGGAGGGGGAAGGAGAACAGGAAAAGGTGCTAATTGGCCAAGCCCAACTCTCACTTCTCTTCTACTCAGTGTGTTGCAGTGAGCCAAGTGATGGGCTAGCCCTCTGAAGACCAGGGTTCGAATCCCCACTCCACCACCATTAGGAACTCATTGGGGGTGTGAGATAGGTTAAAGCAATGATTCTCAACCTGTGGGTCCCCAGATGTTCCTGGACTGCAACTCCCAGAAGCCTCTACCACTTGCTGTACTGGAAGGGATTTCTGGGAGTTTCAGTCCAGGAACATCTGGGGACCCACTGGTTGAGAACCATTGGGTTAAAAGCACCCCTCAAATACTTCACTTACCTTGAAAACTGTACAGGACCTCAAGTTCTGAAATTAATCCATTCAGAATACATTTTCGTAAGTCGAAACGTGGTTTCCCACAGGAATGCATTGGAAATTGATTAATTTGTTCTGGAGGCTAGAAAAAAAAGACAGAAACACTGTGGTTTTTTTGTGTGCAAAACTCTTTATAAAGTGCACTTCAAAGACATGCATACTGCACAGGAACATGACTAATCCCGAATGAACATTTCCAACAGCACATATCAATTTTTAAAAACATGATACAGAACAGTGCAGTGCACTTTAAAGGCAGGCACACTGTACAGGGACATGCCTGATCCTGAGGTAACATTTTTAAGCATCACACATCACAGTTTTGAACATAATGCAGACACGTCTCTGCACTTCAAAAAAAATTGTAACTAAAAAAAGGCTTTTTTCATAACTCAATTTTTTCCTATACCCTCGGATTTCTATCCGTAACTCAATTTTTTTGTAAGTTGAGTTGTGCATAACTCGCGGTATTAGGGTTGCTGCAGGTCATTTCTGACTTGATGAACAGGGCAACATCTACAACATCTCACTTATTTCAGGAGGTATTTTGAAGAGCCGTATGGATTTCAGTGGGATGGGGTTCCTGCTGAATGCACAGTGCCCACTGCCTACAGATGCTGAAAATGCAGATTACAGCAAATACTATTATAATAGCAAATGCTATACATATTATGGTCTCTGGCTTCCTCTAGTAGCCTGTTCTGGTAACTTAATTGCTAGAAATATATATTTTGGACATTATTTTTCTTTTAACGGTTCTAATATTTTTCAGACCGTGGATCAGTGGATACTGATTCCGCAGATAAGGGGGTTGTCCTGTACTTAAGAGCCACACAATGTGTAATATCAGTAGAAAAAAGGGAAGAGGTGAGGATAGACCATGGAATGGACTATCCTAGAGGACTGGCGGTCTTGAACCTTAAAAGCAAACCTAATAGGAAGCAAAGAGGACCTTCTAGATTTGTTTTCAGGGCCCACATACACCTTGATCCTTCCTCCCTGAGTATAAAAAGATTCCCATTTCGATCTGTGAGGCACATTTAGCCCAAGAGCCAACGTCCCACGGAGGCTGACTAAATGCCCTCCTCTTCCACAAGCAATTTTTGTGTCCTCCAGAGACTTGCTGCATTCAGACTTGTCTGTCTGATATGCCCATTGTCATTCTGTCATGTGCACACTCTCTGATCCAGAGGTTTCTGGCTGAGGGGGAAAAAATCTGTCTGGAACAATATGGGAGGGAAATAGCCCACCTAACAGCTGTTCAAGACAAGAGGAAGCCAAGGCCTGCATGTACCTGCCTGTGCCCTGAAAATATGACCAGTTATGTGAAGAGTAGATAATGATTTTTTTTTAAAAAAAATCAAATTTATTTAAATCTTAATTTATATTTTAAAAACCCGATCCACCTAGGTGGACTGTGGCTATGTTTGCTTTGACTTTTTTATTCGTACTGTACAGACATCTTAATTTCTCCAAAATACTCTTGGGAGTAAATATTTTATTTATTTATTTATTTATTTATTTATTTATTTATTTATTTATTTATTTTTATTTTTATTTTTATTTTTATTTTTATTTTTATTTATATACTGTCGGATTTTCCCAGACGGGAACTCAGGGTGGTTAACAACAAAAGGTATACGGCAATATACACACATATTACACCCTCTAACCTTTGCAACAGAGAGGGCTACAACCCCAGCTGGACTCCAGAGGTCCAGAATGAATCGCCCTTCTGAGAAGATGTGGCGGGATTGAAATTCATTCTTTTCTCTTTCTTTTCTTTCCAGGATTACAAGACCAACATGGAGAAGTAAGTGGATCCCTCCTTATTCCCTCTTACCTCGTATGACAATGAAGACTCACAAGATTTCCTGACCCACCCACCCCCCAGAAGTGTTGGTGTACAGCAGCTGCCATCGCTAGCCAGCACAGGCAGTGGCCCCATGGCTGGGGGGTGGAAGGAAATGGGAAGATAGGACTCATCGTCCAAGGTATCCGGAGGCCATATGCTTGCAGAAGACCAATGAAAATCAGTGGATCTCAATATTGGGTCCCCAAATGCTCGTGAACTACAACTCCCAGAAATCCTGGCCAGCACAGCTAGTGTTGAAGGCTTCTGGAATTTGCAGTACTGTATCACCTGTTCCACTTTTATACAGTAGGACCCCCCGTATCCACTGATTCATTATCCACGGATTCAGTTATCCACGGTTGGCAGAGGAAAAAAAATTAAATAATTCAGCAGCCACAAAGCAAGCTGTAAAGAAAACTGTTGTCACAAACAGCAGCTGTAAAGCAAACTATTGTCACAAATAGCATCTGTAAAGCAAGCTACTGTCACAAACAGTGGCCATAAAGCAAGCTACTGCCAGGAAACAGCAGTTTGGTGGTGGGTGGGCAGGCGTTCTCTCTTATCTACGATTTTCATTATCCACGGGAAGGCCTGGAACCAATCCCCAGCGGATACTGGGGTCCCACTGCATTTGGTTTTTGTGATGGCTACACGGCGCCTCAACTTGTTTTGCTCCAAGAACAACTCGAGACCTAAGGTTAGGAACTGCTGGTGTAGAGCTTTGGGGGCAGCTTAGTGAACGGGAGAAAGGACAAGTGCCGACGTGATGCTGTTGATCTCTTAAATGTTCATACAGCGATTGCGTGTGGCAGCAGATAAAAATCGAGCAGGACAAGGAAAGCTGATATTAGGCTGCCGCAGTCCCTTTCACGAGACAAGACCAGGGAGATGCAGGCTTGCTCTAGCTGGTTCTTCTGAAGCTAAGCTTTGAAGCTCTTGGACCACAGCATACTGGATATTACTGCCTGTGCTGAGAAAAGGAAATTGCTTTACAGGCTGAAAGCAGTTGCAGCAGGAACTTTTCATGCCTACCAATTTGCAAATCAGGCTGCTCCATTCTGGGGCAGATCCCTGAAAGATATAAGCAGAGGCTCCTTTTTGGCAAGGAGCCACTCCTTCGCAAAGAGCTCATAAGAACATAAGAACATAAGAAGAGCCCTGCTGTTGGATCAGGCCAACGGCCCATCTGGTCCAGATTCCTGTATCTCACACTGGCCCCACCAGATGCGTCTGGGAGTGCACAAGATCTCTGTCTCCTGATACCATTCCTCTGCATCTGGACCTTGAAGTACCCCAGTTTTAAGCCTGGAGATTACACATCTCCCTCATGGTTTGTACCTGTGATGGACTTTTCCTCCAGGAATCTGTCCAATCCCATTTGGAAGGCATCCAGGCCAGATGCCATCACCACATCCTGTGGCAGGGAGTTCCACAAGCTAACAACGCGCTGGGTGAAAAAATATTTTCTTTTGTCTGTTCTTGTACCACCTCTCTGTACCACCTCTCCCTGTACCACCTCTCTGAAATGCTAACCCATTTCAGCTTCTAAGGACAGATGACCTGTAACATTAAACCCATGTCTCCTAGAAAGTGGAGTGAGGTCAGATTCCTTCCCCGAACCGCCTTCATCTCCACCTCTGCCTTCCTGCCTTTTCCTTCTTTCCCTCTTCCACTCGGCTCTTGAATTCTGTCCGGGTATATTCACATTTTTTGATTTTTTTCACCAGGTATGACAGAGCGGCAGAGGACCCAGACAGTTTCCCTCTGGAGCTGAAGTGGAGAGTCTGCGATGTCATTGATATAAACCTCTTTTTGGAGAACATTGCAGAACGCTACAGAGGTAATGAAGAGAAGAGTGGGAAGGACTTAGGCCAGTGACGGGGAACCTTTTAGAGACCGGGTGCCCAAAACTGCGATTCCAAACCCTCTAATTTTTCATAATGTGCCCATACAGCCATTTAACCTGAATACAGGCGGCTGTGAAGGGGCGATGTTGGGTGCCCACAGAAAGAGCTCCGAGTGCCACCTTTGGCACCCGCGCCATAGGTTCGTCAACGCTGACTTAGGCCATTACTTCACATCTGGTTTATCGCTCTAGAAAGTGCGCTGAGTGGCGGAATTGCTCCATGTGTTTTGTGAAAACCTTGTAAGAAAATCCCAAGCCGTTCCCTAATTGTTCAGCTATCATTAAATGGAGGGGGGGAAAACCCTCAAGAAGTAAGCTTATACCGTTCGCATCTATTTTACTCAACTGCTTCTTGTATACTACCACTTCTACTAATAATAACTTTACGTTGCCAAGTCAATTCATACTCATAATGACCCCTTTTCATGGTTTCCTAAGGATAAGGTATTCAGAACGGGGGGTCCCTTTTTTTTCTGGAGTTACCTTGAGACTGGGCGCCCTACCCAAAGCCACACAGGCTGGGACTTCAGAGAAGCACCGCAAGGAACCAAATTCTCAGCCTTTGGCTTTATTTATTTATTTATTTATTTATTTATTTATTTATTTATTTATTTATTTTTACAACTTATATGCCGCCCACTACCCAAAGGTCTCTGGGCGGCTTACAGTCAAAAGAATTAAAACATGTTAAAACACAGAATATCAATAAATAAGTGAAACAATAATAAAAACCTTACACTAAAATCATTACACTAAAATTGCCATCAAAGGACCCACAGTCTATATTGTATCAATTTAAAAAGTTCTGGAACAGGAAAGTTTTTACCTGGCGCCGAAATGTCATCAATGTTGGCGCCAGGCGGATCTCAATCGGGAGGGCATTCCATAGCTTGGGGGAAGCTGTCGAGAAGGCCCTATGATGTCTACAAGCCCTCCCTCTCACCTCCTTGAGGGATGGTTCTTTCAAAAGGGCCCCCTGGCTCGATCTTAAAATACTGAGCTATTCTTGCCTCTTACACATTGCATGAACCATGTGCTGTATACGGTGGTCCCCAACCCCCGGGCCGCGGACCGGTCAGCACCGGGCCGCCTGGGGAGGCCGGGGAGGCTCCTCCCCTTTTCCTCCGCCGCCCTCCTCCTCCTCCTCTTCTCTCCCGCGGGCGGCCGGTGGAGGAGGAAGGCTGGAGGAGCGCAGGAGGAGCCGCCGCCTTTGCCTTTGCCTTTGCCTCTCTCCTCTGCCCGCCGGCGGTGGCGGCGGCGCATCCTCCTCCTCCCCTCCTCCTCCTCGCCCTCCACCACCACCACCAGCAGCAGCAGCCATGGCGGCGGCGGCGCATCCTCCGCCCTCCTCCTCCTCCTCTTCTCTCCCACGGGCAGCCAATGGAAGAAGAAGGCTGGAGGGCGCGCGGGGGCCGGCGGGGAGGAGGGGGTGCGCGCGGGAGGCGCAAGGAACGGGGGAGGGACGAGGGAAGCCCCCGCCAGGCCCCGCTGGAGGAGAGGAGAGGAGAGGCCAGGGTGGGGGTCCGGGAGCCGGAACGCCGCCGCCACCACCACTGCTCCGCTGGGAGAGGGAGAAGGAAGGAAGGAGCGGCCGCTCCCGTCCCCTGCCCCCCCCACACACAGAGAGAGGCCGGGGGCCCCGAGCCCCCCCCCAACCGGAGTGTGCGTGTGGAGTGTGCGTGCCCGAAGGCCGCAGCCGGAGACCGATGAAGCTGTTTGGATGAACAGCGAAACGTTTCTATCTCTCAAAAAAGAAGTCCAGTAGCCATGACTCAACTCCCAGTTAAACGAACCTGGATGACTGAGAATCTTCACAGACAAACCATAAGTGTTACTTTCCCATGTAAATTGATTTTGTGGGATCCTTTTAAAGACTTGAAAGCAAAAAAGTGTTCTGCTTATATACCGGCCCATAGAGCTTAAAGCACTCTAGGTGGTTTACAATGCAGGCTACACATTGCCCTCACTCCCAGCAAGCTGGGTACTACCTCGGAAGGATGGAAGCCTGAGTGAACCTCGAGCCGGCTACCTGGGATTGAACCCCAGCTCATCAGCACAGTTTTAGCTGTAGTACAGCCCTTTAACCACTGCCGCGCAAGACTTTACATGACTTAGAACTTCTGTTTAGATTAAAGCCACTAATAGAATGGTTAAACACATGACATCTACATAAAGAAGAGGAAACTGTTTGCTCCTTGCAGGATCCATTTTAGGAACAATGGTGTGGTGCTTCATCTCCCTTTCCTTTCCTTTTGCAGGAACTCTGGTATCAGGACTTCCAATGCAAAAAGGTAAATTCTGGCTTCAGATTAAATTTGCAAGGGGATGAACATTTGTTAGAAAATATCCTGGCTACTAACGAAGCTGCTTGGATGTGCAGTGAAACATTTCGGTCTCACAAGAAAAGAAGTCCAGTTGCCATGACTACTTTCGGATAACCTCACCTGGATGACTGAGAATCTTCACAGACATCCTGGCTACTTTTCAATAGAGCTCCGTGGTTTTCCACGGGTCATTTGTAGATGGCATTGATGAGAAAGGTTTCTTTCATGTCTGTATATTAGCAGTGGCTTTAAACACAACTCAGTAGCAGAACAGTTCCACTAGCCAGGCCCGAATCTGCTTAGCTTAGAGATCTAGCCAGGCCTAACCCTGCTTAGCTTCCGAGATCAGGCGAGATCGGATGTGCTTAGGGCATCTAGGCACATCCTATATGAGAGATCTCCAAAATGCACCCACCCGCCCCACCCGCCCCTTTTCAACAGTTCTTCTCAGCTCTTCTAAATTCAAGCCTGTGGGTTTCTTGATGGAGTTGATCCATCTCTTTATTTAGTCCTCCATGTTCCCTGCTGCTTCCCAGCATTGGTGTCTTTTCCAGAGAATCCTGCCTTCTCGTGGTGTGCCCAAAGTAGGACAATCTCAGTTCTGTACATTATTTTTATTTTTATTTTTAGCCTCCACAGATATTTCAGGCTTTATGTGACCTAGGACCTCCTCGTTTGTCTTTCAGGCGTCTTATCCCCTCTAAAAGCAATCATGAGTAACAAAAACAAAACACAAAAAAACACAAAAACAAACCAGCCTTGTTTACTTCTTCTTGATTAGCCCATGGTTCCTTTCTTCTCTCTCTCTGTCTTTCTCTGTGTGTCTTTCTCTCTCTCTCTCTCTCTCTCTCTCTGTCTCTCTCTCTCTCTCTCTCTCTGTCTTTCTCTCTCTCTGATTTTTGATTGTAAGCTAGCCTTTCCCAAACATTCACCCGCTGGATGTTTTACACGACAGTTAACACCATCCTGGACTCTTTGCTAAGCTGGCTGGGACTGAAGGGAGTTGATGGACTACTAATGGCTAAAACATTTGGGGCTCTTTAGTCTGGAAAACAGGCGCCTGAGGGGGGGATATGATTGAGACATACAAAATAATGCAGGGCATGAATAAACTGGACAGAGGGACACTCTTCTCCCTCTCACAAAATACCAGAACTAGGGGACATACACTCAAACTGAGGGCTGGGAGAGCGAGAACAGACAAAAGAAAATATTTTTTTTACCCAGTGTGTTGTTTGTCTGTGGAACTCCCTGCCACAACATGTGGTGATGGCATCTGGCCTGGATGCCTTCCAAAGGGGATTGGACAGATTCCTGGAGGAAAAGTCCCTCACTGGTTACACACCATGATGGAGATGTGTAATCTCCAGGCTTAAAACCAGGGTACTTCAAGGGCCAGATGCAGGGGAGTGGTATCAGGAGACAGATATCTAGTCTCATGCGCTCCCAAACGCATCTGGTGGGGCCACTGTGAGATACAGGAAGCTGGACTAGATGGGCCTTTGGCCTGATCCTGCATGGCTCTTCTTATGTTCTTACGATGTTGAATGCATCAGCAGGACATCACTGAGGGAAGGAGCTTGTGGGCCTTCAGAAGCAGAGATGTATCTCTTAGGAGTCTATAAAGAACCACGAATGCCGACACTATATGTTCAAGACTCTCAATATTTTTTCCGCCTTCTCTTTCTGTCTCTCCACCCAAACACTTGCCCAACAGCGGAGGTAACCTTGGAACCAACCACGGCTCACCCTCAGCTCATCCTGTCCAAGGACTCTAAAAGTGTGCGGATGGGCGAGTTTTATCGAAGCCTGCCCAGAAATCCCGAAAGATTCGACGAATGGCCATTTGTGCTGGGGTGCGAGGGATTCGTAGCAGGCCGCCATTACTGGGAGGTGGAGGTCGGAAGGGAAGACGCTTGGGGGGTTGGGGTCGCCAAAAAGTCTGCGAGGAGGCACGGAGACGTGGACTTCAGCCCCAAGGAGGGTTTCTGGGCTGTGGGGAAATGGGAAGGGAACTACACCGCCTACAACCCCCCTTATTACACTCTTCTGACTTTGCACGGGGAGCTGAAAAGGATGCGGGTGTCCCTGAACGTTGATGGGGGTTGGCTGACCTTTTTTGACGCCGACACAGCCGCCCCTCTCTTTGCCTACTCTGTCGGCTCCTTCTCTGGGGAGACCCTCTTCCCTTTCTTTTACGTGTTTGGAAAAGCCCGCCTCCGCCTCACCCCCTGAAACGGGTCATTTCTCATCTTGGCCTTGGCTAAGGTTACTTATCGGGCCAAGCTGATCAATAATATACAAATAGTTAAGACTGGCTGGGAACGAGTTCCGACAAAAGCCCTTTTTCCAATTCAGCAAAGATCTCCCAGAGCTTCAAGGTAAAAACATCCATTGGATGAAGGAAGAGTTCTTTTTCTTAATGACTTCCCTCACAATACACACAGACATGTCCAAACTTTGGCCCTCCTGATGTTTTGGACCACAACTCCCAGAATTCTAAGCTTAGATTGCGAGTGGCAAAGGACTGTGGGAGTTGTGGTCCAAAACATCTGGAGGACTGAAGTTTTGACATGCCCGCCCTAGACAGAGTGTAAAGTATTGGTCCCTAAGAGGTCGGTCCCAACCTTAAGTCCCCCAAATGTTCTTGAACTACAACTCCTAGAAATCCTGGAATGCATAGCAAGTGGTGGAGGTTTCTGGGAGTTTTAGTCCAAAAACAATGGAGGACCCAAGGTTGGGAACCCGTGGTAACAGCTATTCTGAGGAAAGGAAAAATTCAAAAATTGGTGTCACAATGATTTCACTATTTGTTTGACACTCAGCCGGCTTCCTCCATTTTCATATGCAATGTCAAGTGCCTGCTATCTTCTGTGGAGTTTTGGTTCCAAGAAGAGCACAACTCATGGAGTTGTGTAGCAAGTCCAGCCCATTCCTTGGCTTCCCTATGGGCAAGCAGCTGGACAACTTTGTGTCTGGCCTATCCAGATGCCTTGGCCACCTAGGCCTCTCTGACAGGAATCCAGTCAGTCACGTTGGCATCCTCCTTGTCTAGGTAGCCAGGCAGAATCTGGTCTCCCTCTGGCTCATTTTCCCCACCCAGTGCAACAGATGGGAATCGTCCAAAGTCAGCTGCATTGACAGAAAGGAGAGCAGCTTCCAAGGGAATGGGCACTGCCAATGATATATTCATTTTGTGAGAAAATTCACCACTCCCTTTGAAACTGATTTAGCTGTTTGATCTGAAATACGGTTTCTATGTCCTTGATCTTCAGTGTCCTTTGCAAGTCAGCCGCCAATGCTTTTGATAAATCAAGTAAAGAAAATCCTGTTGTTGTTGTTGTTGTTGTTTCCTGTGTAATATGTGGGTCAGTTTAATTGTTTTTTAATGTGTTCAGAGGAGCTATTATATTAAAAAGGATACTCTTCCTGTTGCTGTTGTTTCTCACAGACTCAGTCCATGCTTTTCTCTTTTATTTCCTCTAAGGAACTGCACCTAATCCAGAAATGATAGCATCAGTTGGCTGGCTAGTGAGTGAAACACAGATTTGAACTCAGGTTATTGGCTTTGCACTGCATATCCCACTGGCAGAATGAAAATTACACCACAGTGTTATCTAGCTACAGATCAATTTGGTATTACTTGTTTCAACTTAGAATCACAGAAAAATGTAGTTGGAAGGGGCCTAAAAAGCAGAGTCTAATCCCCTGCTCAGTGCAAGAATCTGAATCAAAGTTTACCTCACAGATGGTTATCCGATTGTCTCTTGAATGCCTCCAGTGTTTGAGCGCTCATCACCTCCTGAGGTAATCGGATCTACTGTTGTACTGCTCTAACAGTTAAGAAGTTTTTTCCTGATAGTCAACCAACATCTGGCTTGAGCCCCTTTCGGACCAGACTGCCTACACGGGAGTTAGCAATGCCAGTACATCTAGACATCATATTGCTTCCGTATTGCCCCATGCAATTCAAACCTAAAGATTAATATAATTTAAACATTCTCAAATGGGATACTGTCTGTGAACTTTTTAAAAATCTTGTTTCAATTTCTATTTTAAATTTATAGGAAATTTGCCCCACTGGGTGAGCCAAAGTACTATAATTAAGAGCGAGATTGAAGGCTTTCCCCTTATTTTTGATGGTGATTCCTTTCCCACTGCAGTTCAATAAGCCTTTCATATACAGTGGACCCTTGTATAACATACAGCTTGTATAACATAAAATCTGTACAACATAAAAAATTTCGGAGATAGGGGAAATTTGCTTAACATAATTGCTAAGGGGAAAATCCATACAGCATAAAAATGGGATTACTCCATTTTAAATGCATTCATATGGGAATTTGTATAAAGGAACATTTGCTTAACATAATTTCATTTGGAACCAATTAATTCCTTTATACAAGGTACCACTGTAATTTGGAAATTAACTGTTGAGTAACATTCTATAAATTTAACACTTTGTGTTACTAAGGAAGTAAAAAAGCTAAGCACTTGAGCGTTAACTTGGATTTTGAGAGGTGTAATGTATAACTAAAAATATTTATCAATAACCAACTGAACTGAACATCATTTTTAATCGATAGTGGGCCCTTGTTTGTGGAACCAACTTCTGCCTGAGATCCATTTGGCCCCCTACACTGTTGATCTTTAAAAAACAACTGAAGACATGGCTACTTAGATCTGCTTTCCCTGACCATTAATTGTTTTACGATCTGACATCCTAATTTGTTAACTCCGCCTGCTGATCTATGTTTTTGTAAATGCAAAGATTTTATTGTTTCAATTTTTGTTTTATTTGTATTTTTTACATTGTATTGTTTTATTTTGTTATTATGTAACTGTGTAAACCACCCAGAGTGGCCGTGTGGCTAAATGTCCTATTATTATTATTATTATTATTATTATTATTATTATTATTATTATTATTATTATTATTATTATTATTATTATTATTATTATTATTATTATTATTATTATTATCACTACTACTACTACTACTACTACTACTACTACTACTACTACTACACAGCAGACAAGATATTATTATTGTTAATAATAATAATAATAATAATAATAATAATAATAATAATAATAATAATAATAAATTGTGGATCATTGATGTTGCTATACCAGGTGATAGTACAGTCACTGGGAAACAACTTGAAAAAAATCACCCGATATCAGGATCTGAAAATTGAACTTCAGCGACTCTGGCATAAACCGGTACAGGTGGTCCCAGTGGTAATCGGCACGCTGGGTGCAGTGCCTAAAGAGCTAAGCAAGTATTTAGAAGAAACTGCAGTTGACAAAGTCACCATCAGTCAGCTGCAGAAAGCCACCTTACTGGGATCTGCTTGCATAATTCGCCGATACATCACGTAGTCCTAAACGCTTGGGAAGCGTTCAGCTAGTGGTTTGTAATACAAAATCCATCGTAGTTATCTTGTCTGCTGTGTGGTGGTGGTGGTGGTGGTGGTGGTGGTGGTGGTGGTGGTGGTGGTGATGATGATGATGATGATGATGATGATGATGATGATGATGATGATGATGATGATGATGATGATAATAATAATAATAATAATAATAATAATAATAATAATAATAATAATAATAATAATAATAATAATAATAATAATAATATGGTCATTTACATAGTTATAACAATAATCTGAGAAGCACAGACCTGGAAGGGAGTCTTATGGCTCTTTGAGTCCAGCCCGTCAAGGAGACCCAGGGGGGAATTAAACTCCCAACCTCTGGTTCCGCAGCCAGAGAGGTAAACTGCAGGTCTATCCAGGTGGTCCTGGATTGTGGATTAGATCGACTATATATATTTCGTAGTAATAAAGGTTGCAAGCTTTCCACTTTTCATATGGGACCATTATGTCCCTATTGTAAAACTGGAGATGATATAAGGATGGTAATGTTAAAAGCTTTCATAGTGCGTTGGGCCTGCATGAATTACTTTGCAGACTACGTAAAACAGGCATGTCCAAACTTCAGCTCTCCAGATGTTTTAGATCACGACTCTCAGTCCTTTGCCATTGGCAATCTAAGCTTAGAATTCTGGGAGTTGTGGTCCAAAACATCAGGAGGGCTGAAGTTTGGACATGCCTGACATAAAACCACAAAGGGTGTTTATACATGACCCCTAAGCTCCGCTGCAAATGGCTCCCAGCTCCGGAGCTTTAAAATGTTTCCCCACCAGCTCCGGAGTTTGCAATTAAGTGCGACCCCGGCCACTTTTCTTGTACCTTCTCTTTGGAGGTGAAAAATCTTTGATGCGGTGCAACAATAGTGAGTGCGGGGCTCTCCTCGCTTCTGTTTGCTGCTTTTTGGCTCCCGCCCCTTTAAGAGCTACTTTTACAGAGACAAGGGGGTTGGACTTGATGGCCTTACAGAGACAAGAGGCAGAACGAGGTGAGCGGCATGCTTTTCTTTCTCTTTTTCTCCCTCCCTCACGCAGCCAGGAACCAGGAAGTGCGGAGGGGGGTGGGGACAGAGGAAGAGCGACAAACCCCTAAGATCTCTGGTCCGAATTTAAGTGGCCAGCAGATCTTAGGGGTTGTGTAAAAAGGCCCAAAGAGTCAGAGGTAGTTTTTAACTAGAATAAAGTGGTGTTACCTCCAAAGATTGGGGTAGAGATGCCCTGATTTATCTACAGAAATATTTCTGCAATTAAGGTTTTGATAAGGCTTACATCCTATGCAGACTTTAAAGTGCTAGGGAAAAAAATGAGCCCCAACAGTGAACCTTCAAAGTTTCTCTTCTACATGCATTCTCCAAGCTTGGCTCATATATCATTTGCATGGTTCCTCTCCTGTATGGATTCTCTGGTGGATCATAAGGTCTTCCCTGCAAGTATAACATTTCCTACACACTCGGCATTTGTGTGGTTTCTCTCCTGTGTGGACTCTCTTGTGAGTCACAAGATTTGAAATCTGAGCAAAACATTTCCCACACACGTCACACTTGTGTGGTTTCTCTCCAGTGTGGAGGTTCTGATGACTCACAAGGTGTGAAGCATGAGCAAAACACTTCCCACATGCCTTACATTTGTATGGTTTCTCTCCAGTGTGGACTCTCTTATGCCTGACAAGAGGTGAATTCTGAGCAAAACATCTCCCACATTCCTGACATTTGTAGGGTTTCTCTCCTGTGTGGACTGAGTGATGCATCACAAGGTTAGACTTCTGAGTGAAACATTTTCCACACTCTTGGCATTTGTAGGGTTTCTCTCCTGTGTGGACTCTTTCATGCATCACAAGGTTGCCCTTGCAACCAAAACATTTCCCACACTTGTGGCACTTGTAGGGTTTCTCTCCTGTGTGGATCCTCTTGTGGACCAAAAGGTTACTACTCCAAGCAAAGAACTTCCCGCATTCCTGGCACAGGTACGCTTTCTCCTCTTGCTTCGCTTTTGCGTCTTGAACACACTGTGCACTACTTTGATCGTCAGGCAGCACTTCTGAAAGAAGTAACATTTTAAAAAAGCATTATCAGAATTGAATTCGTAGTACAATAACACCACCACCACCCCCATTTTGCGGTTCATGTAGTGCAGCCCGCTATGTCACGGGAGCAGAGTACATGCTGGGGCTCCAGCTGATTAGACCTGGGGTATTTCCCACCCCAGCACCAATCAGTTGGAGCACGTCACCGCTGCTTCCCGGGATACTGGAAGCCTTTAAAAAAGCCTTCCAGCAGCCCGTGCAAAGGCACCACCGCCCTTGCTGCAGGCACCATTCCTCCCCCTGCCAGCGCAGCGGCTCGGCAATCTTCATTGAAATGTATTGGCTCAATGCATTTCAATGGAGAAATTTTTCCCCATTGGAATGCATTGAGCCAATGTATTCCAATGGGGAAAAATTTCTCCATTGAAATGCATTGAGCCAATGCATTTCAATGGAGACGCCTGGGACACAGCTCCCCCACCCCCCCCCTACCCCCCCACCCCACCCCGGAGAAGATCCCCCAACGCCGCCGGCACGCGCTGCTCCAAGAAGTCTCAGGGCAGCGCGAGCGGGAGGCAGCGGGGGATCTCATCGTCCACCGCCCCCCCCAGGCCCCACCTGACCCTCATCTGCATATTGCGGATTTTCAGTCATCGCCGGTCAGGTGGGTCCCTAACCCCCGCGATAGGCGGGGGGGGTGTTACTGTACTACCTGTGTTTGTGAAGATTCTCAGTCATCCAGGTGAGTTTTTTTTCAGCAGTTGAGTCATGGCAACTGGGCTTCTTTTCTTGAAAGATAGAAACGTTTTGCTGCTCATAGGTGATTTGAAAGAGGCATCAGAGAAACCATTGATGTGAGTATTGAAACCCCCTCTCTCAACAGAGGTGGAGGGGGGCTCATGCACAGTCTATCTGATACTTATCAAGCGGCCAGTTCAACAATCCCCAGACAAATCAAGAATACGTCACACCTCCACCAACAAGGCCATGGCTGACGACTCATACTTTATAGGTGTTGGGAATGTTGTAAAGGCGAGGCATTGTCCACTGAATGAGCGTACAGAGACTACTGTCAACCGAACAAGCCTATTCAGGCCTCTTTCAGACCAGGGTGACATGAGGTCAAAGTGAACAATAAAATGGAGGACTCGTCGCAACTAGCTTTACTCTGATGAAGCCGTCTGGATGAGCAGCGAAATGTTTCAACCTCTCAAGAAAAGAAGTCCCAGTTGCCATGACTCGGCTTCCAGATACTGCTTGTGTTGTCTGTGAAGATTCCCAGTCATCTAGGTGAGTTCATCTGGAAGTTGAGTCATGGCAACTGGGACTTATCTTGAGAGATTGAAACGTTTCGCTGCTCATCCAAGCAGCTTCGTCAGTCTGAGGAAAGTTAGGGGCGAAGCTGCTTGGATGAGTACCAAAATGTTTCGATCTCTCATGAAAAGAAGTCCAGTTGCCATGACTCAACTTCCAGATGCTACTTGCTTTATTCCACTTTTAGTTCTCCACTTCTGAGTGGATTTTTTTTTCTTTCGTTTATTTATGGTTGTTGGCTGCAATACTTCTCAGTTATGTAAGAGGCCTCTTCACAATCTTTATTTAGAGACTTGAAGTTTGCCTTTAATGCTTTTGATAAGGGTTCTGCACTCATGATCTCACTGTCCTTCAGTGACCTCAGCCACCTCAGGTCCTTTTCAAGGAGATGGACAGGGTAAAAACAACCAAGCAAACTCAAAATAATATCCATCTGCATGCTGCCCCCTCCCCTGAGGAAGATTTTGCTACGGCATTGAGAGCAGGAGAAGGAAAACCAGCTGGAGTGCTCCTTGCCTGCTGAATTCACAAGTAGGAACACCATCCTGGAAGCAAATCATGCAGATTAAGTATGCCTCGTTTTCCCTTCCAAAGGGGTGCCTTGACACTGTCTATGCAACAGCAAATTGCACGACTCAGTGGCAGGCGGGTGAGTGGAAGCAGCATCAATGCGACCCTTAGGCAACCCAACGTTGCTCTACAATTAATCTTCAAGGGTTCGCGGCGGCTGCCTTCATGGAAAGAGTTGCTCTCGGCCAATTCTAGTTAAGCGTCTTCTGGTTGATTGGGCCAAGAGAGCTCACCTCCTGCGCCTTCTGACTTGGTAGCCAAGACATCCAGTCCGATTTCTCTGCTTCTGCTAGTACAGAAGGGGGTTCAGTCTTTGGAGATGGTCGTTCAATTAGCAGAAACATTATTAAAAAGTAAGGAACAATAATCCATGTCCCTCCCTAGGCCTAGCATGCATTTTTAACAACCCAAAGAGAATGGGGTACAGTAAGTGAAATGCCCTCATTATCCCTGTAAGGGTTGGCGAGGCAGCCATGCAGAGCACAGTCTTTGCAGTAGGTAGTCTGCAGAGTTTTTTGGGGGGTGGGGATGATGGGGGAAGAAATGAAACACAAGTGTCATGAGGAAGAAAGGATTCAGAATGGAGCAAGAATTCCAGGCAAAAACCAAAGAAAAACAAAACAAAACAAAATTATTTATTTATTTATTTATTAAATTTATATACCGCTCCATCTAGCTACGTGGCTACTCTGGGCGGTTTACAAACTGAACAGAAATCAAACCATAAGCAGTAAAATGCAATATAAACAAGTATAAGCAAAAACACTACAACTAGTAAACAATATATAACAACAGCTTAGAACAGGAGCAAGATGGGCTACAGATAAATATATAAATAAATAATAACTATATGATAGCAATCATTATTAGAACAGATTAATATCCGGGGAAAGCCTTTTTAAATAGCCATGTCTTTAGATGCTTCTTAAAGACTGGGAGGGAAGGTGCCGGGCAGATCTCAGGAGGAAGTTGGTTCCACAGCCGAGGGGCCACCACTGAGAAAGCCCGATTTCTCGTCAAAGATTTACAGGCATCCTTCAGCGACGGCACCCTCAAATGTCCTGCCTGAGATGATTGGGTGTTATGGGCAGTACTTTGCGGCAGGAGCCGTTCTGCCAGATAGCAAGGTCCTAAACCCTTTAGGGCTTTTATATGTCACCATTAAAACCTTGAAATCAATGCACAAAACATGTGGCACCTTAAATTTTCCTATTTTAATGTAACATTTTGTGGACACACCCACTTCTTCACACATATAGCAGCAGAATGAGAACAGAATGCTTTCTGTCTGAAGAAGTGGATGCGTCCATGAAACCGTACATTAAAATATGAAAGTTAAGTCATTAAGGTGCCACGTATTTTGTGGCCTGCCTTTTATTTTTCTTTGATTTTTGCCTGGAATTCTTGGACAGACTAACAATGGCTGCCGTCTGCAAAAGACTGAAGCAAGTGCATTACCGAGTGAGGAAAGAATCTCGTAGTTGTCCATCATGACCTCCCTGTACAGAAATTTTTGTCTGGAATCCAAAAGGTCCCATTCCTCCTGGGTGAAATACACCGCCACGTCCCCAAAGGTCAGGAGCGCCTAAAAATGACAAAAGAGCCACCATTGATGGCACACACTCCTGGTAGAATTCAGCCAAGTGAGAATAAAGACGGGAGAACATAGGTTGGAATGCTTTCCCAACCCCGTGTGTGATGGCATCTGGCCTAACATAAGAACATGAGAAGAGCCATGCTGGATCAGGCCAAAAGATCATCTAGTCCAGCTTCCTGTATCTCACAGTGGCCCCACCAGATGCCTTTCTGGGAGAGCACAAGACTAGATCTCTGTCTCCTGATACCACTCCCCTGCATTTGGCCCTTGAAGTACCCCGGTTTTAAGCCTGGAGATGATACATCTCCATCATGGTTTGTAATCTGTGATGGACTTTTCCTCCAGGAATCTGTCCAATCCCCTTTTGAAGCCATCCAGGCTCTTCTTACTTATGAGCTCATCAGAGGAAAAGCAGGGTGTGTCAACCACATATAAACTCACAGGGTAGATTTGAAAACAAGATTCATCAGCCTTTTAATCAGCAACTGAGGCAGGGGACAATTTCCCTTCCTTTTGCTGCTCTGAAATGACCTGCCTGTTCTATAACAGGAAAAACGTAACTGTTAGAGCAGTGCAGCAATGGAATCAATGACCTCAGGAGGTGGTGAGCGCTCCAGCACTGGAAGCATTCAAGAGAAATGTAGACAACCAACTGGCAGATATCCTTTGATGTGTATCCCTGAATGGAGCAGGGGGGCGGAATGGATGGCCTTATGGTCTCCTTCCATCTTCACTATTGTATGATTCTGTTGCGATGTGAAGTTGATCAGCACAGGTAGTGAGGGGATGGGAAATTTATGCATCATCCTGTACAAAGGGGCTATCTCCTGATTTCCCCCCTTGCCTCTTGGGAAGAGGAACCACCACCACCAACAACAACAATTGCCAACTCTTGTCACGAAGCCGGACTTCTAATTACTTGGAGAAGATGGATGCCTTTTTAATGTGTGCAGAGGGAACTTAGGGCTTTTCTGTTTGGTGCCCTCTCCGCCTGTCACAAACCCATGAGCAGCTACAGAGAAGCTCCTACCTCCACTGCTTTCGCTGTAGCCCTTTTCTCTCCCTTTTCCTCCTTCCTTCCAGGCTGTGACGGAGACCCCATTGTGCACTCTGAGAAGGAGAGAACAACAGAACAAAGGCAAGACATTTCAGAAGGGCCTTCTCATTTCCCTCACAGATACTCCCTGTGAAAGCCTTGATGTGGAAGGAGAAAACCAGAGTGCAGGGGATGGAAATACAGCCTAAACCAGTCATCAATTTACCTTTGAACAGGTTGAGAAACATGTGAGAAATCTAGGCGGTCCCCCTAGATCAGGCATGTCCAAACTTTGGCCCTCCTGATGTTTTGGACCACAACTCCCAGAATTCTAAGCTTAGATTGCCAATGACAAAGGACTGTGGGAGTTGCAGTCCAAAACTATCTGGAGGGCTGAAGTTTGGACATGCCTGCCCTAGATGAAACCAGAAGTCCATGTACTCTGGTGTTCCCTTTGTAGGAGGAGCAATCCAGATGTTTCAGAGACAATCAAAGGCAAAACCCAAGAACGAGAACCCTTGCATCCATTTCTCCTCTCCCAAGCAAGTGGTGGTAGAAGGTACAGGTAGACTGCTTCGGAACATGAAGGTGCTATTTAGCAAACACTTGTTCAAGCAACCATTCTGCAATGGGCTTGCCCAACCTTTTAGACAAACACATAAAGCTGGTGGTTTGCTCCACATCTACATATAGCAGTGTTTGCTGTGACTTTCTGGACAGAGGGTATCGTCTCCATTGTTTTAGAAGTGCAGAGCTGGAAGGACCACGATGGATCACACAGTCTATCAAGGAGACCCAGTGGGGGAATTGAACTCTCAGCCGCTGACTCCTCAGCCTGAGCCCTGAACCACTGAGCTATCCAGCAGTTACTTCCATCTGCATCTAAACCCTACTGCCATATATTAGCCAATACGACAAACCCCTAGATTCTGTAAAAGATATTTTTCTTGTTACTAAAATAGCATCCACTTTCTTTCTTGACTTAAAACCTTTTTATCCTACCTTTCCCCCTAAGAGGACCCAGGTAGCTTACATTGTCAAAAGATACCACTGTTCTTAAAGTAAACAACAGTTACTATACAAACACTGAAAAGAGCCAAATAAATACTACACAAAAACATAAGCAACACCAAAGCACATGCAAAGTAGTAAGGCCCAGCCATCCCTTTTGACACCCCACTCAGGCAGTCTGAAGAGAAAAGTCTTTGCTTGCTTGCGGAAGGACAGCAAAGATGGGGACAGGCCGGTGTCCAGTGGGAGGGAGTTCCACAGTTTGGGAGCAGCCACAGAAAAGGCCCTCTCCTGAGTCCCCACCAAAGGCACCCGTCAAGGTAGAGGGACCAAGAGAAAGGCCTCGCCTGATGAGCTTGACGCTGGAGCAGGCACATAAATGGAGCTACTGTATTTAGGGTTCCAGCCGACACCTTGACTTCAGCCAGGATACGGATAAGTGGCATAAGTGGCCACAGGGGCATCATGTGTCTCCTCTAACCTGCCCCAGTCAGCAATCTGGCTCCTGTATTTTGGACCCACTGGAGTTTCTGAACACTTCAGCGCATGGCAGTAAACCAGCTGAGATGTAACTCTGGCATGCATTACCAGGACCAGATCAGACCTCTCCTGGAACGGGCGCAGCTGGTGCACTAGTTTCAGTTGTACAGAGATACTCTCAGCTACCACCCAAACCCAAGCAACCGGGCTCAGAGATGAATCCAGGAGCAGCCCAATGCTTTCAGTACAGCTTCATGGGGATAACCTGAGTCCTAAAATTACACAGCATCAGGGCGGGAGATCATTTGAGAAGAAACGGAGGCAAGCAGTTTGCTGAATGTCCAAGGAGTTCTGGGGAACACACATTCCTTAATAAAAGAGCTTGGTTGTGGTGGAAAAAACCCAATCCCAGGTGAAGGGCTTTAACGGGCTGTTCTTTACCTGAGATGGTCTCAGCGAAGGTTCCAGAATTCCACTGATGGAAGATGCACGACTCAGCTCATCCTCTGCTTCTGCCTTGAATGTCCCACCCAGAAAGCAGAAAGTGATAAGAAAACATCCAAGAAGGTGGTTATTGTGAGTCTGTTGCAGCAAAGACATCCAAGAGCATTATGGTGTGATAAAAGCAACAAACTGTTCTTTACCATAATAAGCTTTTGTGGATTTTGGCACATTTCGCAGGGGCTCCGACCGTGTGGAACCATCTTCTGGAGGGATGCTGCCAGCCCCCCCCCCCAATGAATATTTAGGAGAAAACTGAAGACGTGGGTTTTCAGGGGAAGCTTTTCACAGCAACCCTAGCTGATTTTCCTTTACCCTGCCTTCCATCGGATTTGGGGTTTAATGTACATGAGTGCTCCTGCCTTATCTACTTTTAATGATTATCTGCAATTTGTTTCTGATGCTTCCAATTTTACGCATTCATTGTCTCTTTGATATACTGTTGTAACAACACTGGAGGTTGGGAGTTCATTTCCCCGCTGTGCCTCCTTGACAGGGGCTGGACTCAATGATCCACAGATGATGATGATGATGATCATCATCATCATCATCAACAACAACAACATCCCTCCAAGGGTGCCACCTTGTCGTGGCAAGGGGGCTTAACTGCTCCAGTGATGTTGAGGGCTGTACTGGGGTCTGCTCACATAATTCGCCAATACATCACGTAGTCCTTAAACGCTTGGGAAGTATTCGACTAGTGATTTGTAATACAAAATCCAGCATAGTTATCTTGTCTGCGGTCTGATGATGATGATGATGATGATGATGATGATGATGATGATGATGAATAAACCGAGAGGGTCCTGCAATGTGATGGCATCAAGGAGGTGCGGGGGAAACCTCCGAGCAGAAAAACCCCACCTCAGCCGTGCAAACTCCAACAACATCTGGATGGTGGCAGGTGCCCTCACCCTGGCATTACAAGCCCTATTAGCAAAATTAACACATCCCCACGCTGCTTCCTCCTCCTCCTCCTCCACCACCACCACCATCACCAATCTCATTTTAAAGGACTTTCTCCTCTTACTGACTCAGTGCCGGAACTCCTACCCTGCCCAGGAATCGTCGCTTGGTCCTCACCAATCTTACCAGGTCTTTCTCCCTCCTTTCACAAACGGGAACCCCTTTTGTTGGGCATTTTAGAAAAGAACAGATGCGGACTCAGGTTGGAGGACGGTCCCAGTTCTCTACCGGACCACTCGTTTTCCGCATCCGATCACATGACTGAAGCCCAGCTAAACTCCTGGCAGGGCAACAAGCCCTTCCAATCAATTCCTGAGCGCATGGATTTCGGCAAAGTATACAACAGTACTGTATGTGTGTGTGTGTGTATATATATATCTATATCTATATCTATCTATCTATATCTATCTATCTATCTATCTATACACACACACACACACACACGGTAGATAGATAGATAGACAGACAGACACACACACACACACACACACACACACACACACACACACTACTGTTGTACTGGAAGCCAGTTAACAGGCTAAAGATTGGATGGGCAGAATCCAAGTGATCCTAAGAATAAGGTTTTTCCCCCCCACAGAGAAACTGCAGAGACAAATAGGCAAATTTCCACCTATAATGGTCAACGTACTCTAGGTCCCTCAACAGGTACAATACTACAGAAAAATTTGATCTCAGCTACCCCGAAATCTCTTGATGCTGCCAGTTATTAGGTGAAAACTGTCTGGCATGTTTATTAATTATATTGAGGTCGCTCTGGCAGGAACAAAGAAATAATTTTCTTACCAAATTATGCTTTAAATAGATCAGTGTTTAATTGGAGACCATATGTGATTAATATTGAAAAACATGGCCTTCAATTTAGCACATGGCTGTTAGTAAGTTATATCACCAATAATCAGGCAGGGGAAAAAGTTAGTGCCAAGATGTCTGGGAACAATGCCTATACAAATGATAAATGTGAATCAAGATACAATGCCTGTATTAAAACTGCTCGCGACCCCAAGCTCTTGCCTCAAAGGGTACACAGTAGTGGATACAACAAAACTTGGAAGAACGTAAATGTAGGTTGACAATTGAAAAGTGTTTTATCTGTAGCAACTCTGGAACAAATATAATTAATCTTGACATCTCAGGAATTACTATGAGTGATCAAGTCATAAACCACAAATAAAGTGACATAATTTCCATAGATGTTATCTGTTGTGTGCTGAGTCAAACAACTCCATGTACAACAGAGAGTTTGTAGGGGGATGTGTTAACCTGAGGCAATTCACCTCCAATAGCTAACATTTTTTACGTACAGTAGCAGCTCAATAGGATTTGAGCTACAGAATCACTGGTCTATAGAGCTAATAAACGCAAGAACAGTCCTGGCCTGACCTATTTTTGAGAAACCTTATTGGATCTGATAAATTGAACAGGACTCTTCTTTCCCAAGTACTCGCATGCTGATTGTTGAACAATCTGTTCTAGAACCTTCCTTGGTATCACTGTCAAGCTGACTGGTGGGTAAGTTGCCCAGATCTCCTTTTCTTCCCCTTTCTGAAAATGTGGGTGGGGGTGGGTGGTTATTCATCGCCAGTCTTAAGGAACCTCACTGGTTCTCCATCAACCTTACTGAGAGTTGCATCTTTGACCTGAACAATTGATGTGGGCGGTAGTGTATCAGAGATACTAAAAAAATTCACACAACTTGCAGGCAACCAATGGAGATGCTTTGCTTTGTGGATGATTTGCCCATGTAACAGGACGTGACAGTAGGATTTCTTCTGCTGCTGCTTTTTGGGGTCATTGCTAATTTCCAGAATTTTTCTTTCTTTCCTGATCTGTTTAAGTTTAACTGATTAGGAAGGGAAATTCAAAACACAAAGGACTGATGATGCTTCTACTTTAATAAAACTGTCCAGTATTTCTATTCCAAGTGGTAAACAAAATATATTCCAGAATGGGGATTCCTAAGGTGACTTATATTTTCTTTTTCCAGTAAGATGTAGAAAGTGAGTGAATTCCACCACCACCCCGGCATTGGAACAATTTCTAAAACATCTCTCTCCTATGGGTACAGAAATTCTGTTGAAAGAATGATTAGTTAAGCAGAAATTTTCCCCACCATATTACAAGACTTTATAGAGTTTCCATCCTGTATGAATTCTCCTGAATGATATGAATTCAAACTGTTTATTTACAGGCCATGTGTGAATTGAGCCCAGGGACTGCCTTTCTAAAATTTGGGGTGCTGCTTCTAGATTTAGTTAAAAAAAATACTTCCAATTATGGTTTTCCTCCTATGCCAGGCATGTCCAAAGTCAGGCCCGGGGGCCAAATGCAGCCCGTTTTCAAATTTTGAGTGGCCTGCAGCCTCTTTGCCTTGCTAGCTCAGCCTGTCATGCATCCCCAACAGCTGGCCTCTCCCCATACTGGATGGAGACGTCGGCTTGCAGTTTTACAGTTTGCCTGCCCTCCTTGCCTCTGTCCAACCCCAGCCACCTGCCCAGCCTACCCGCCCCCGGCTCCATTGCTGCAGCATCCTCCCTGCCTCCTTGCATGTCCTAGAGCTGTGGTGGTGAACCTTCGGCACTCCAGATGCTTTGGACCACAATTCCCACAGTCCTTTGTCATTGGCAATCTAGGCTTAGAATTCTGGAAGTTGTGGTCCAAAACATCTGAAGTGCCAAAGGTTTGCTACCACTCTTCAGAGGCTTGTGCAAAGTCCGGCCCGGGGGCCAAATGCATCTGAATGGTCGGCCTCCACACATTTTCACCTCACCAAATCTGGCCCTTCTTGCAAAAAGTTTGGACACCCCTGTCCTATGCAGTCTCTGAACAGCAGAAAGCAAATCATTTCTCACAGTCCTGGGTGTTTAACGCTTCTTCCTTGTGTGGCCTCACAGGTGAATTAAAGGCATATTTCTCCTTTAATTTGCATAGTTTCTTTGGTGTGGATCCTGTGGTGGATCACAAGGTCTGCGTTGCGAGCATAACACTTCCCACATTCTTGACATTTGTAGGGTTTCTCTCCTGTGTGGATTCTCTTGTGTCGTATAAGCTGCGAACTCTGAGCAAAACACTTGTCACACTCCTGACATTTATAGGGTTTCTCTCCTGTGTGGACTCTTTTGTGGTTCACCAGATTGGCGATCTGAGCAAAACAGTTCCCGCACTCCTGGCATCTGTAGGGTTTTTCTCCCGTGTGGATTCGCTGATGATTCAGAAAAGTTTTATCCTGAGCAAAACATTTCCCACACTGCTGGCATTGGTAGGGTTTCTCTCCTGTGTGGACCCTCTGGTGATTCACCAGGGTTTTGTTCCGAGAAAAACATCTCCCACATTCCTGGCATCTGTACGGTTTTTCGCCTGTGTGGACTCTCTGATGATTCAAAAAGGTGGCGTTCTGAGCAAAACATTTGCCACAGTCTTGGCACTGGTACGGTTTCTCTCCTGTGTGGATTCTCTCATGGTTCACCAGGTGTGAAGTTTGAGCGAAACATTTTCCACACTCCTTACATTGGTATCGCTTATCCCCAGTGTGGACAGAATGATGTTTCACAAGGTGTGACTTCTGAGTAAAACATTTTCCACACTGCTGGCATTGGTACGGCTTCTCTCCTGTGTGGATTCTCTGATGGATCCCAAGTTCTTTCTTGGACGCAAAGCACTTCCAGCATTCTTGACATCTGTGTGGCTTCTCCCCTGTGTGGACTCGGTAGTGGATCATCCGCTGAGCATTGCCCGAAAAACCTTTCCCACACGCCTGGCACTGGTAGGGTTTCTCTGCCGTGTGAACTCTTTGGTGTCTCACAAGATGAGCATTCGAAGAAAAACAGCTTCCACATTCCTGACATTGGTATGGTTTCTTGTCTCTGTGGGTCCTCAGGTGCTTCTGAAGGTATGTAATGGAATCAAAATCTTTCCCACACTCCTGGCATTTGTATGGTTTCTCCCTCGTGTGGACTCTCTGGTGGTTCCAAAGTTGTGAGCGAGAAGGGAAGTGCTTCTCACACTCCTGGCATTGGTAGGGTTTCTCTCCGGTGTGGACTCGGTAGTGGGTCACCAGCTGTGAACTGGAAGTGAACTGTTTCGCACACGCCTGGCATCTGTAGGGTTTCTCTCCCGCGTGGACCCTTTGGTGGCTCAAAAGGCTGCTTTCCCAAGCAAAGGATTTCCCACAGTCCTGACATTCGTGCGGTTTTTCTTCTTGGTGGCCTTTTATCTGGCTCCATGTGGCTGAAGGGTGAGCAGCCTCTTCCTGAGACAGTTCAAGGCAACGCCCTTTCTTTGCAGCCTGGAAAGTGTCGTGAATCATCAGGGCCATCTCGAGGGGGAAATATTTCCCACATAGGGTGACTCGGTAGGGCTTCTTTCTGTCACAAGACTCCTCTTCTGAATGCGTTGGTTGGGGTCCCACAGGAGACCCGTTCTGCATCAAAGACATATCATCCAGATTCGTCCCCCTCCATTTGTCTGCTGGGGGAAAAAAGAAGTACAGTGGACCCTTGTATAACAAACGGTTTGTATAACATAAAATCTGTACAACATAAAAAAATTCCAGAGGTAGGGGAAATTTGCTTAACAGAATCGTCTATGGGGCGAATCCGTATAACATAAAAATGGTCGCGATTAGGGATTACCCTGTTTTCAATGCATTCCTATGGGAAAGTTGTATAAAGGAAAATTTGCTTAATAGAATTTCATTTGGAATGAATTAATTCCTTTATACAAGGTACCACTGGTATAGACAAGTTTTATTAGGAAGCCTGTGAAAGAAGTAAATAAACAGCAATAACCCTAAAGAGAAGGTCTGAAACCCAAACATCGCAATATATTTTATAACGCAAAGTGCATTTGATGATAAGAACCAGGGCAACTGTGCTCTGGTGCCCCAATTCTGACCTTTTGCGGAGGCACCTCCTGGATACATGGCTCTGGACCAGGAATAACAGACACTTTGGGTAGGAAAGTAGGAGAGATGGAGTTAAGCAGTAGCTGCATCCCTGAGCCAGGATCGGGACCCTGATGGCAGCAGGGCTCCCTGGTTAGTAAAAGAAAAAAAGACCCTGTTTGATCGCCAGTTGCTTCTAAGACAAGGAGTGGGTAACTGATGCAAGTGGTCACATAGGGGTCTTTCATCCTACCTACCCACTCCCACCCCCCATGGAATCTGCTACTCCTTTAAAAGGGTAGTGGGGGAAAAGATGGATGTGACCACCATCCACAGGCCTTATTGACAAAATGAATCACCACCTCAGAAGCACAATTCTCTGTGGCTGCTTTCACACGACCCCTAAAATCCGCTGCAAAATGCTCGCAGATGCAGAGCATAAAATTGTTTTCCCACCAGCAGTGAACTTTAAAAAAAATAAAGTATGACCACGCCCACTTAAGTGCGCCCCAGCGCATTTTACAAGTACTTGGTCTCGAGGAGGTAAACATTTTTCCGATGTGGATTTTGAAGCTGTGAATGCCTGGCTCTCCTCCGCCTTCTGTTTTAACAGACAGGAATCCCTAACGGGCTTCCTGTCCTACTACAACTAGCTGCTGCTGAGGCAGGCGGAGGTGAGCCTGCATTTTTTTCTCCCTACCCCACAGCAGACAGAAGCAATAGAATCAGAGTGCGGGAGGGTGGGAACACAGGAAGAAGAACAAAAAACACATGATCTCTGGTTGGGGGGGATCCGAATTTAAGTTGCCAGCGGATTTTAGGGGTCGTGTGAAAGCAGCCTGTGTAAACAAAGCCGGCCCACTGCATATAGCTCTGATTTTAAAAAAAGAAAGCAGGGTTCTTTTTATCACTGCTGCAGGCACAAGTCCACATGGAGTTCAGTGACTGCTGGGTGCAAGTAATGATAATATCACTCCAGGGGCGTTTTTACACGACCCCTAAGATCCGCTGGCCACTTAAATTCGGACCAGAGATCTTAGGGGCTTGTCGCTCTTCCTGCTTCCCCACCCCTCCGCACTTCCTGGCTGCTGGCTGCGTGAGGGGAGGGAGAAAAAAAAGGAAGAAAAGATAGTGGCTCACCTCGTTCTGCCTCTCGCTCTCTGTAAAGTAGCTCTTAAAGGGGTGGGAGACAAAAAAACAACAAACAGAAGCGAGGAGAGCCCCGCACTCACTATCGTTACACCGCATCAAGGAATAGTCACCTCCAAAGAGCAGGTAATGGAAAGGTGCGCTGGGACGCGCTAAAGTGGGCGTGGTCGCACCTAATTTCCTGTAAACTCTGGAGCTGGTGGGCAAACATTTTTAAGCTCCGGAGCTGGGAGCCATTTGCCCTGGAGTTTAGGGGTCGTGTATAAACGCCCCTAGTGGCTTAGAATGGACTTGACCGCCTTGCAACATCTCAGCTTTTCACAGCCTAGGACCAGGTTATTGCCAGCACAATGTCTACGTAGCCCGGCTGGTTGGTTCTGGCGAGAGCTCTTACCCATGGAGTTGCCTGCTCTGGCGTCCAACTTTTCCATTCTCTCCCATTCCTGAGAATCTGGCCTCCCTGGTCCCTCCCCTTCCTCCGTTTCTGAAACTGGTTCCAGCTTTGGAACTGGCGGTGGAGGTAGACAAAAAGGAGAACAAGAGCAGTCAGTCCCACTGCAGAACGCTCGTGTGCCCTTTTGTAAAAAGAAACATTTAAGCAACACTGCAGTGGGACAATCCGGAAGATGAGTCATGGCCACCAGCCTTCTTTTCTTGGTAAGTCAAAACGTCTCACTGTTCATCCAAGTAGCTCCAGTTTGAGGAAGGTTGGAATGAGACCTCCAGTGTAATCTCCACATGGGTTTCACTTCACTCTGGTCTGAATAAGCACATTAGATGGGCACCACGGGACTACAATTCTTTGGGCTAATTTTTATTATTTGTGGGTTTTTGTTGTGGGTGGGTTATTTTTCTTTTTCTCTCTCCATTGTTAGCTGCCCAGAGTCATACTCTGTTACTAGAAGGGCAGGGTACAAAAGGGATGGATGGATGGATGGATGGATGGATGGATGGATGGATGGATGGATGGATGGATGGATGGATGGATGGATGGAATAGAGAAAGCATAATGCTATCATCAACCTATGGTTAGTTAATGAGATGAAAGCATAATGCTATCATCAACCTATGGTTAGTTAATGAGGTGATTTCCCTGGAAAAGACAGGGAAACAGACCTACAAAAGTGGTATCCACGTCACTTGGTGTATCACAGAATTTCTCACTAGCCTGCCATAATTCTAACCCAAGATTTTTAGAAATGGGGCAGAGCGGAGCCATATCCTGTCCCTCCCTGAGTTAAATAATTCTGCAAGATGGACATTGTGTCTCTGTTTAAACCCCAGTTCCAGAGTTTCCTCTGATCTATCAAAAGAGGCTTCATCCTCCCTTGAAGAGCTGAAGTTTGAACCACCACACCTCTAAGCCCCTTCCACTTTCTCTTCTGGCAGGAAGCCTGCAGTTCTAGCTGATACGGCTTCTTACATCCTTCAGCTCAGAAAGCAACCAGGTGTTGCTAGTCACCTTAGCACAATGGTTCCCAACCTGGGTGGGTCGGGACCCCTTTGGGGATCGAACGACCCTTTCACAGGGGTCACCATGAGCCAGTGAAGAAAAAGGCACAAATGGCTTGGGTCTGGAGGAGGGGGAGGAAGGGGGAGGAAGAGTGAGTTACAGCTTGATAGGTTGGAGGGGATGTTAGTCAAGGGCACCGGAGGCTGTGATTGGCTGAGGGTGCCTTTAGAGGGAAGTTATCTATGGCACCTGGGGCAGTGGCCTGCCAAAGGGGGGTTCTGGCCTCTTCTGAGCAGGGCAAGGGGGTCACCACAACATGAGGAACTGTATTAAAGTGTCGCGGCTTTAGGAAGGTTGAGAACCACTGCGTTAGCAGCTCCGCTGGTGGCCTTAACACTTGGTCCTTTGCAGGACACAAATCTCGGGAGGCAAGGGTGGTCTGTAACGGTCAACAGAATGGGTCATGGGGTGAGGCGAAAAGCCAAGCATCAATAGGAAAGGAGAACGGAATTCAGGCTGATGTGAGCCTCTTACCAAGAGAGGAAAGTATCTCATAGTTGTCCAACATGACCTCCTGGTATAAAGACCTCTGGGTCGGATCCAACAGCTTCCATTCCTCCTCGGTGAAATGCACCGCCACATCCTCAAAGGTCACCAGTCCCTAAAACAAGAAAAGAACCATCCCTTGCCAAAGACAAATACTAGTATATACCATCCGGATGGAATTCAGGCAATGTGAAAGAAGGATGTCAAAGGGTGTCTTTGAATCCTTCGCCTGGCCCATGCCTGGGGGAACAGAAGCATCCACAGCCCTGCAGAAAGTGTCTCTCCCCTGAAGTTCCTCCTGTATTTCTTCTTACAAAAGATGCAGAGAGAGAGAGAGAGAGAGAGAGAATTTCCCCCCCTCATGGACTGAAATTCATACAGTCTCTATCGCCCTGGCACACTCTTCTGTCTCAAAAGCACGCAAACAGCGACAGAGAGTCTCTTACCTCAGAGGCAAACGAATCAGCAAATTTCTCTCCTTTAATCCACTTTGTTCTGGATTGAGATGGAGACCCCATGGTGTCCTCTGGAAAGGGGATAAAAGGAAGACAAAGGACAAACATCTACTATTTGGCTTGAAATGAACCATTTAATGTGAAAGAGGAAAAGCTAGCTGGGGGGAGGGGAGAGAGAGAGAAAAAATGAAAATGAATGAATGAATGAATGAATGAATGAATGAATGAATGAATGAATGGATGGATGGATGGATGGATGGATGGATGGATGGATGGATGGATGGATGGATGAAAGACAGGAACTTTCCTGGGTTAAACCGAACATCCATTTAGACCAGGACCCCTTTTCTACGAGAAGACAGCCAGATGCCTTGAGAACACTGCAAGTCAAGCCACCAAAACTATGGTTCTTAACCTGTGGGTCCCCAGCCTCCACCACTCGCTGTGCTGGAAGGGGTTTCTGGGCGTTTCAGTCCAGGAACGTCTGGGGAACCCACAGGTTGAGAACCACAGCACCAAAGGAAAAAGCCATGCCTTCCCGTGGCTGGTTCCCTCCCAAACAACATGGTGCTCAAAGATCAATGGAGGTACCGTTCCACTAACATTCAATGCTTCACCAACTTTGAATGGACTTTCCCCTATCCCATAAAGCTCCCACCTAAGCTAGGGGTGATCACAATGTTTTTCAATGGGATTTGCCTTCGGAGGCTCTGAATCGAGCTTTTAATGGGTGAAGCCCATGCCATTAGTTGTTGGTTAGGGCATGGGACAAAATGCTAATCATTTGTCATGGTGAGAAAAATCCAGGGAACAGCCTTCAGCGGATCCCACTTTGCCTGAGGTCATTCCCCGGGAAGGTCACAGATCCTCTCTGATTGAGGCCGTGTGGCAAGTATTGTTCCAGCGTGACTGTCACAACAGGAATTCCTGATCAGAAGCATGTGGTAAGACAATGTTGAGGAGACTCTTGTGTGGGGGCACTTCAGAGTCTCTTCAAATATATGGGAGTATAATGTCAGTAGTTAGACATTGCTATGAACATTTCAGGGGTTGGGGGGGGGAATGAAGGGATCTGCAATAGAGGTGGGCACGAAACAGAAAACCCATGGTTTGTGTTCGTCTGTTTCAGGTCCACCCTTGGTTCAGTTCAGTTCAGTTTTGTATGATTTTTTTTTAAAAAAAATGTACAGACCCGAACTGAGTCAAACCAATTCGGGTCAACTTACCGGGCGGCAGCGGCGGGCAATTCTAACCCCGGTGGCAGGGGCTCATTGTTGTTTTTTTTCCCTCTTCAAGTGCTGAGCACGCAGCCCATGGGGCTTGATTGGCGCTTTTGTTTTTGTTTGTTTTTTGATTTTTTTTTTAAAAAGCGCCAACCGCTGGGGCCGGATTGGCTCTCCTTGTTTGTTTGTTTGTTTGTTTGAAAAGTCCCCAGCCGGGGGCTTTTTGAGGCCTACCTTCCCCCACCAGGACCAGGAGGACTGCTGCGAGGACAAGGTGGGGGGGGTTAACAAAAAAAAAACGACAAACGAAACGGAAATTTCTGTTTTATTTCGTTTTTCTTTGATGGTTGGTTCGTTATTCATTTCATAAGCCAACGAAACAAATACCGAATAATGAAACGAATTAAAAGTTTGTTTCATGCCTATCTCTAACCTGCAGTATTTTTCCACGGGTAAGACTATATTTTCGTCTCAAATTGTTAGACTAAAATTTGAAGGTCATCTTATACACAGAAGTAAGCCAAGGAGATAATTGCACAGTTGTGAAACTGTAATTTTGGGTTGCAAATGTGTGTATGGGGGGCCATCTTATAGACAGGAAGAGGCAGTACAACGCAATGGATGCACAAATGCACCAGCATCATTAAGCTCTTACCAATGTTCACTAACAGACTATTATCACTGGGGGTGATATAGAGTTTAACAATGGTCCTTAAGAGTCCTTAAAAGTTGTTGAAGGGGCTCAATCCCAAATAGCTGACTCGAGGGTGACTCAGCCTTCCATCCTTCCAAGGTCAGTAAAATGAGTACCCAGCTCAAGGTCAGTAAAATGAGTACCCAGCTCACTGGGGAAGGGGCAATATGTAGCCTGCATAAATACTGCCCAGAGACTGCTGTAAGCACTATGGGGCGGTATATAAGCAGAACACTTTGCTTTACTTTTTGCTTTATATCTCATCTATACTAGGGCCAATAGACCACTAGTTCTCAATCTTGCATCCCCAGATGTTCTTGGAAAAAAAAAACCTCCCAGAAGCCTCCACCATTAGCTGTTCTGGCCAGGTTGTCTGGGCGTCGTGCTCCAAGACCATGTGGGGCCCGAAAGTTTGGAACCAGTGCTGTAGACTCTAATGGGGAGTGAATTGACACCGCCCAGGAAGCCTTCTTGACTCCCAGGTAGCACTGGGGTAGCTTCCTCCCCCTGCTCCACTGGACTGAACCATGAAAACCGAGGAGCCTTCGAGATAGACCAGGCATGTCCAATCTTTGGCCCTCCAGATGTTTTGGACCACAACTCCCACAGTCCTTTGCCATTGGCAATCTAAGCTTAGAATTCTGAGAGTTGTGGTCGAAAACATCAGGAGGGGTGAAGTTTGGACATGCCTGAGATAGACCCTTCCTCAGGTGAGTGGAAGGTAGGGGTATCTGAAGTTCTGCTGGCTACAACACCCAGAATTCCTCCCAGGGAATTTTTGTAGAATTCTGGGAGTTGTGCCCCTCCCCAAAAAACCTAAACAGTGTCTACCTAGTTCAGACCCATACATGTGGATATGTATGGATGACAAACATGAGAACATAAAAAAGAGACTTGCTGGATCAGGTCAAAGGGCAGATCTAGTCCAGCTTCCTGTATCTCCCAGTGGGCATACCAGATGCTCTTATGAGCACATGAGACAACTCTCCTGATACCACTCCCCTGCATCTGGCATTTTGAGGTATCCTTCTTTGATGCCTGGAGATAACACATAGCCCCATCATGGATTGCAACCTGTGATAGACTTTTCCTCCAGAAATCTATTCAATCCCCTTTGAAAGGCATCTAGGCTAGATGCCATCATCACATCCTGCAGCAAGGAGTTCCACAGACTGGCAACACACAGCTGTTAAATAAATAAATATTTTTCTTCTGTCTCTTCTCACTCTTCCAACCCTCAGTTTGAGTGGATTCCCCTGGTTCTGATACTGTGTGAGAAGGAAAAGAGCTTCCCTCTATTCACCTTATCCATCCCGTGCATAATTATTAGTCTGTGGAACTCCCTGCCACAGGATGTGGTGGTGACATTTGGCCTGGATGCCTTCAAAAGGGGATTGGACCGATTCCTGGAGGAAAAGTCCATCACAGGTCTGAGGGGAACTTCTCTGAGGGCTCGAGAGGGACCCCTGCACGCCCTGCCGAGATGTTGGAGGAACCAAAGAAACCGAAAAACCTGATGAATCTTTCGAAAGTGGAGAGATTCATGGCCCTGAAGGGGTATTATGATGCTCTTAGAGCAAAGGAGAAGGAGGAGGCCCGGAGGGCGGAGGAAAGTAAAAAGAAGGACTTGGCGGGAAAAGGGGAACCAATCCGCTCCTGTGGATGTGGGGTTTGCAGCATATAAAAAGGGAGGGAAGAGGGTGCTCCCAGAAGGATGGGAATGGGTGTGGATGGAGAACCCATGGACGGGACATTGGGAACAGATGATGATGCCACACAAAGAAGCTGAGAGCTACAGACGTCGTGCCCACCGCCAGAAGTGTTCCTACTGGGGCGAGAGAGAATATAGGGAATATAACCGAAAGCTGAAGGAGATTTGCAAGGACTTAAGAGTTGGAGAGATGGCTGATAAAGATCCGGCAGGAGATCGAGGCCGGGACCTTGGACCCTCGAGAGCAACTGAGCAAGAGACCCGATTATCCCTTTCGTACGCCCCAGCCGAGACCACGTGGGCCCAGATACACTTTGGAAGTTGGGACACAAGCGGGAACCCCCCAAACCTCCTTGAGGGAGATTGGGATACAGGTAGAGGGGCTGAGGCTGTCGGAGAGGGAGGAAGAGAGCCCTGGTGGAACTGAATCCCCACAGGTGGTGGTGGGGAACTTGATCCCATTCTAGAAACCCCAACTTATGGAGGAAAGAACCCGTTCCTATCTGAGGTTAAATAAGTTGATTCTGTTGTTAGAAGGAAAGCCCAGTTGGCTACCGATGTATCCAATAAAAGTTCTGTTTCGTTGTTACGTGAGATGCCTTCTTTGCAACGGGAAGGGTGGGAAGCCTGGGCGAAGACGGAACCCCCACAACAGGTTACACACCATGATGGAGATGTGTAATATCCAGGCTTAAAATGGGGGTATTTCAAGGGCCAGATGCAGGGGAGTGGTATCAGGAGACAGATATCTAGTCCCATGCGCTCCCAGATGCATCTGGTGGGGGCCACTGTGAGACACAGGAAGCTGGACTAGATGGGCCTTTGGTCTGATCCAGCATGGCTCTTCTTAGGTTCTTAATTTTGTATGTCTCAATCATATCCCTCCTCAGGCGCCTTTTCTCCAGACTAAAGAGCCCCAAATGTTTTAGCCTTTCCTCATAAGGGAGGAGTCCCAGCCCAGTAATCATTTTAGTCATTCTCTTCTACATCTTTTCCAGTTCCACAAAGAACATTAGCATGTTTGACATGCTTTTTAAAATTGTTTTAAAGTGTCAGCTATGAGGCAAGTGAATAGCAAAACTACAGTATATATACTGATTTGACTAACCAGCCAGAATACAGTAACCCAGTGGTTCCCAACCTGAGGGTTGGGACCCCTTTGGGGGGGGGTGTTGAACGACCATTTCATAGAGCCAGGGAAGAAAAAGGTACAAATGGCTTGGGTCTGGAGGAGGAAGGGGAGAAAAGAGTGAGTTACAGCTTGATGGTTTGGCGGGGATGTCAGTCAAGGGCACCGAAGGCCGCGATTGGCTGAGGGTGCCTGTAGAGTAGGCATGTCCAAAGTCAGTCCTGGGGGGCCAAATGCGGCCCGTTTTCAAATTCTGAGCGGCCCGCGACTTCTTCACCCCACCAGCTCAGCCTGGCATGCATCCCCGCCAGCTGGCCCCTCCCCATACTGGATGGAGACGTCAGCTTGCAGATTTACGGTTTGCCTGCCCTCCCTGCCTCTGTCCACCACCCGCCCAGCCTACCCGTCCCCGGCTCCATTGCTGCAGCATCCTCCCCACCTCCTTCCATGTCCTAGAGGTTTGCCCAAAGTCTGGGCCAGGCGCCAAATGCAGCTGGATGGTCGGCCCCCACACATTTTCACCTCACCAAATCTGGCCCTTCTTGCTAAAAGTTTGGACACCCCTGCTGTTCTCTATGGCCCCTGCGGCAGTGGCCTGCCAAAGGGGGCTTGTGGCCTCTTCCAAGCAGGGCAAGGGGGTCACTACAACATGAGGAACTGTATTAAAGGGTCGCGACATTAAGAAGGTTGGGAACCACTGCGTGACTAACCTCTTAGCCTGGAGATGGGGAGAAGCAAATTGGTTAACAAAGATCTGAGGAAATAACAAACATTTGGAGAGTATCAGGAAGCCCATTAAGACAGAAAGAAATGCAGTCCAACAACATCATTAGGGCCATATCCTCTCCGCCCCCACCCCTGCTCTAGTTCAAATATTCTTAGGCCTTGTCTCTTTCTTCCTTCACCTGGGTTGTGCTGTGATGTAAGGACCATTTTCCTGCAGGGCAAACGGATCAGGAAACCAAGGGTCTTGCAGAAGCCAGGAGATCAAATCAGGCTTCATGGGTGGACATCCTGCTGAAGAACACAGCCACGGCAAGAGAAAAGGAAAGAAAGGCAAAAAAGTAAGTATTCTAGTGCAGAGCAAAGCATCCTGCTTATATACCGCACCCACAGTGCTTAATGTACAGTCCTCCCTGGACAGTTAACAATTAGAAATAGAAATAAAAAAGCTATATAATAAGAAAGCAAGAACAACACCAATAATAATAGGCGCTTTGGGTGCAATCCCCCCCAAAACTGGGTCAACATCTGAAAACCTTCGGCAGAAAGCCACCTTACTGGGATCTGCTCGCATAATTCGCCGATACATCACGTACATAAGAACATAAGAATATAAGAAGAGCCATGATGGATCAGGCCAAAGGCCCATCTAGTCCAGCTTCCTGTATCTCACAGTGGCCCTACCAAATACGTCTGGGAGCGCATGAGACTAGATCTCTGTCTCCTGATACCACTCCCCTGCTTCTGGCCCTTGAAGTACCCTGGTTTTAAGCTTGGAGATGATATATCTGCCTCATGGTTTGTAACCTGTGATGGACTTTTCCTCCAGGAATCTGTCCAATCCCCTTTTGAAGGCATCCAGGCCAGGTGCCATCACCACATCCTGTGGCAGGGAGTTCCAAAGACTAACAACACGCTGGGTGAAAAAATATTTTCTTTTGTCTGTTCTTACTCTCCCAGCCCTCAATTTGAGTGCATGTCCCCTAGTTCTGGTATTTGGTGAGAGAGAGAAGAGCTTCCCTCTATCCACTTTACTCATGCCCTGCATTATTTTGTATGTCTCAATCATATCCCCCCTCAAGTGCCTTTTTTCCAGACTAAAGAGCCCCAAATGTTTTAGCCTTTCCTCATAAGGGAAGTGTCCCAGCCCAGTAATCATTTTAGTCGCTCTCTTCTGCACCTTTTCCAGTTCCACTATGTCTTTTTTGAGATGTAGAGACCAGAATTGTACACAATACTCCAGGTGGGGCCTTACTATCGTTTTGTATAATGGCATTATAATGTTGGCTGTTTTATTTTCAATCCCCTTTTTGATAATCCCTAGCATGGAATTGGCCTTCTTCACCGCTGCCACACATTGGGGAGACACCTTCATGGAGCTGTCCACCAACACACCAAGATCTCTTTCCTGATCCGTCATGGATAGCTCAGAGTCCATGGGTTGATAGATAAAGTTTGGATGTTTTGCCCCAATATGCATTACTTTACATTTGGCTACATTAAAATGCATTTGCCATTTAGCAGCCCATTCCCCCAATTTGGAGAGATCTTTCTGGAGCTCTTCACAATCTTCTCTGATTTTTACTGCACGGAAAACTTTCGTGTCATCCGCAAACTTCGCCACCTCACTGCTTATCCCTGTCTCCAGGTCATTTATGAATAGACTGAAAAGCACCAATCCCAGGACAGATCCCTGGGGCACACCACTCTTCACCTCTCTCCATTGTGAACATTTCCCATTGACACCTAGTCTTTGTTTCCTGGATATCAACCAGTTCTCAATCCATAAGAGGACCTGCCCTCTTATCCCCTGGCTGTGCAATTTTCTCAGCAGCCTTTGGTGGGGGACTGTGTCAAAAGCCTTCTGAAAATCCAGATAGACTATATCCACCGGTTCACCCAAATCCACATGCCTGTTGACCTTCTCAAAGAATTCTAAAAGTTTTGTCAGGCAAGACTTACCCTTACAGAAGCCATGCTGATTTTCTCTCAGCAAGGTTTGTTCTTCTATGTCTTTTAAGATTTTCTCTTGGATGAGGCTTGGGAAGCGCTCAACTACTGATTTGTAGAACAAAATCCAGCGTAGTTATCTTGTCTGCTGTGTGATTAATAATAATAATAATAATAATAATAATAATAATAATAATAATAATAATAATAATAATAATAATAATAATAATAATAATAATAATAATAATAATAATAATAATGTGCCTTTTAAGGGTTTTCATGGTTTTCTAGGCAGAGAATACTCAGAAGTGGTTTATCATTCTCTTCTTCTAGGGGTGCCCTGGGACTGTGCAGCTTGCCCAAGGCCACCCAGGCTGGCTCTCCTCCCAGGAGGCACCGAACTCACCGAGCTATCCAACTGTCAGTTAAAAAAAAATACTGCCACACAGCAGGAAAAACAACAACAATAACACTCTATGTAAACAGACATCCATTGTTTGTTTTCACCAAAAGAAAGGGAGTTCAGAGTCTTGCCATGACTTTAAAAAGAATTGGAGGAACTGGAGAGGATCAACAAAGCACATATTTTGACGTCCAGAAGTCAGGGTCTGAGTGTAAATCGGCCCATGTTACTGTCCTTTTAAATAAAATAAGAGGTGTGGAGTTACATTTGGAGTTACATTTTAATAAATACTGTGTGAGTTATATATAAAAAAGGAAGAGCATGGTCACTTGGAAACTGGCAGGTTTTTGACATCATGGGAAAGAGATAACTGATCCTTAGTTTCTGAGGTGAAACCTCATATCACCATACCTTAAGGTTCTTCAGGTTTCAGAATCTTCATTTCTTTATTTTACTTCAAATATAGTTTTCCTTTTTTTCTGCATCCCAAGCCAACCTCTGCCATGCCCAGCCTGATTAAAAACACCATTTCCCCCCATTTCATAAACATGGCCAGCTCCACTACATTCAGGATCAGCAACATGGGCATTTGGATCTGGGAGAAGGTGGAAACAGTTTATGCCCGCCGTCAATGTGGGAACCAGTACCTCTTTGTTGAAGAATTAGGCCATGGTTCAGCACTTCATTTATGGAGCACTTTGATCATTTAAAATATTTCTACCCTGCTTTTCTCCTAAGAAAAGGATTCCAGGCGGTTTACATCATTTAAAGTGCAATGTTGAAAGCTAAAACAGTAAATTATTTTTTAAAATATAACATAATATTTTAAAAGATTAAGAAAAGTGTTAGGTAAAAGCATTAAAGGTAAAGGCAAAGGTTCCCCACACACATACGTGCTAGTCATGTCTGACTCTAGGGGCAGTGCTCATCTCCGTATTCTAGCCAAAGAGCCAGTGTTGTGCAAGTATAAGTGGCCGGCATGGCTGCAAGGAAACACTGTTTTACCTTCCTGCTTTTTACAGAGGTACCTATTTGTCTACTTGCATTTACATGCTTTCGAACTGCTAGGTTGGCAGGAGCTGGGGTTATCAGCGGGAGCTCGCTCCGCTGTGTGGCACCTGGGATTCGAACCGCCGAGCTGCCGACTTTGTAGTCAATAGTCTTAGTCGGAGCCTTAGTCTACTGAGCCACCACGGCCCCTTACGAAGCATTACAAAGCAACAAAATACTGTATAAAGATCCCGTTGTCTCCTAGACAGTAACTGAGGGAAAACCCTCCTTAATGATAGACTAACTACTGTGTCTGTATATGAATCTATATACATGGCTACACAGACTTTGTGTTTATAACCACTTAGAACTTTGTGTTTATATATCTCCTTATGTGATTGCATTGACACTTTTGTTATCAATTGTTAGTTTTAATGTTGCCTTCTAATGCTGTAAGATACCCCTCATTTCCCTGTTTTTCAAACTGAATACTGTATGTCTTAAGTGTAATGGACTGTATATTGTCTCTCCTTACTGTAATTTTATTTATTTATTTATTGGATTTCTATACCGCCCACCTGGCAGTGAGATCCTTTTCCAAGGAGAAAAGAGGGGTAAAATACAGTGGACCCTTGTATAACAAACAGCTTGTATAGCATAAAATTTGTACAACATAAAAATTCTGGAGATAGGGGAAATTTGCTTAACATAATTGACTATGGGGAAAATCCGTACAACATACAATTGGGATCACTCCATTTTCAATGCATTCCTATGGGATATTTGTATAAAGGAAAATTTGCTTAACATAATTTCATTTGGAACGAATTAATTCCTTTATACAAGGTACCACTGTACTCAAAAATAAAAAATAAAAATAAAGAGAAAAGCACTCAAGGATTTCAGGCCCCTTCGTTCACAGATTAACCTGGCTCAGATCCAACTCTTGCTGCTTCTCTGACTTCTAGGATTAAGAAGTGAGTGAACCGTATGACAGCTCTGCGCCCTCCAAACATCAGACTACACCTCCCATTCTCCTTGACTGAACCTTGCTGGACTGGGTCTAATGGGAAACAAAAGGAGGACTGTAGAATTTCCGCTGCCCCCATGTTAGAAGCTCGAACAGACAAAATTACACATTTTCACAAGTTGCTTTATATATATATAAGGTGTGCATTTAAGAGAAAGCAATGGGTTTTTGTGTGTGTGTAGATAGACACACACACACACACACACACACACACACACACACACACACACACACACACACACACACACAACTCTTACCGGGTCTTCTCTCCGCGATTTGCAAACTCCGCTGGTTTTGTTTTTAAAATCAGACTCGGGCTCGGCTTTTGGAACGGACCCCTTTGAGGTCGGGCCGCCGCCGATCACGTGACTGAAGCCCGGCCAGGCTCCTGGCAAGGGGAAAAAAATAAACCCATCCAATCGATTACTGAGCACATGGATCGGAGCTAAGGGTTGGTGTCCCGTGATCCGACCCGGGAAAAGAGAGTCGTTCCAAAAATTAAGGCCAAGGAAAAAACTCCATCCCTTGCCACCAAAGCTCTCTGCAGTTTCTCCTTTTCCCCCCTCCTCAGTGCAAGATCATATCAGGCCCCTAAGATGAGTAAGCCCTGCACCCCCTGGCCTCTTGGTGACCCCAGGTTCTGGCTCCAGGCCACCACTAGGCTGGAAGGACAAGAAGGCAGATCTGTCAGATGTTAGAGAGGGGGGAAAATTGTATTAGACATAAGAGGTTTGTCTACAGGTGTTTTATATGTATATTTGGCAGGGGGTTGGTTAGCACAAGTATAAAAGAGCTCCAGAAATCAGTAGCCTTTCAACCTTTGGTGAGAAGGTATTCATGTTGCCATGCTCTATGTTGAGGGCTGGGAGAGTAAGAATAGACAAAAAAATTTTTTCACCCAGCGTGTTAGTGTGTGGAACTCCCTGCCACAGGATGTGGGTGAGATCAAATTTACAGGTCATCTGGCCTGGATGCCTTCTAAAAGGGGATTGGACAGATTCATGCTGGAGGTTATAAAACCATGATGGAGATTGTGTGTAATCTCCAGGCATAGTTAAAAATGATTACTGGGCTGGGGCACCTCCCTCATGAGGAAAGGGTACTTCAAGGGCCAGATGCAGGGGAGTGGTATCAGGAGACAGAGATCTAGTCTTGTGTCCTCCCAGACGCATTTGTTGGGGCCACAGTGAGATACAGGAAGCTGGACTAGATGGGCCTTTGGCCTGATCCAGCATGGTTGTTCTTATGTTATGTACTGTGCTATGTTGATATGCTGTCTCTGTGAGGTGAAATGTTACTGAAACGCTGTTATATTTGTATGTATGTAATATATTTGCTTTTAAGAAACTGTTTGATGTGGATTTTATCACTCCAAGATTTAGCTTCCACTGGCAGACCAAATTGTCTAAACTCTGTCAGTCTCTTCCCTAAAGAGAGTCCAGATTGGATTGGGTGGCACTGCCATGGAAACCATAGCTCAGTGACCAGGCAGCAACTGGCTATGTAGAAGGTCCTCAGGAAAAGAGACACATCTTTGATGAAACAGAAGATGCAACTGGGGATTGGTGTTGGCTGGAAGCATCTCAGAGTATGGGTAGAGGGAAGCTTTATAGGGTATCAATGGAACCAGCAAAGGAAAGAGTCAGCAGGAGAATCCCAGAATGAATATCCCAAGCTTCCGCAAGGAGAATGAGTCTGGGTGTTCTGTTCTTCAATCTTAAATTTATCTACAGGATTCTAATGTGCACTGGCAGATGCAATGTACTGTATTAAGGGCATACATGTGTTAACATACCACTATGAAATTTTGACCCCACTGGAATCATTTTAAGGTGATACTTTTAAGGTCATGAGTGTCTGTGGAGATTCTCAGTCATCCAGATGAGGTTATCTGGGACTTCTTTTCTTGTGGGATCAAAACAATGCACTACTCATCTAAGTTGCTCCCTCAGTCTGGTACTTGAGTTTCAGGATACAATGTCTCCATATGTAAGGTTATTAAATGAGTAGACCCACAGCACAGAGAACTGCCCAGTAACTCCTATCACAGCTCTAGCTCTAACACAAATACTGGTCACAGAATAATAGCGTTTGGATTTGCTCACCTCACCGTATAGCCTCAATGAATAAGTCTTACCATAGTGGGTTCATGTTCCAACATGAATCATTTCATTTGATGCTCTCCAGTTTAAATGGGAGAGCAGGGAGTACATGCTCAAATCTTGTGGACAGCTCAACTGAACTGCCTCCATCTGGAGCACTCTATCTTGCAATATCAAATTCTTAGAAGAATGCATAGGAATTGGGCTGCCATTTTATCCACTGTGAGCCTTTGTACACGACCCCTAAACTCCGAAGCAAATGGCTGCCAGCTCTGGAGCTTACAATTGTTCCCCCACCAGCTTCGGAGTTTGCAGGAAATTAAGTGCAACCACGCCCACCAAAGCGCGTCCCAGCCCACTTTTCTTGTACCTGCTCTAGGAGGGTGAAAATCCCCAGGTCCGGATTTAATTTGGTGAGTGCGGGGCTCTCCTCGCTTCTGTTTTTTTTTTTTTTGCCTCCCACCCCTTTAAGAGAAGGGGTGGGAGGCAAAAAAAAAAAACAGAAGAGAAGGAATCAGGACAAGACGGGGCTCCGGGCAGCTTTGGAGGTGAGCCTGCATTTTTTCCTCTCTTTTTCCCTCCCTCCCCTCACGCAGACAGGAGCAAGGAAGTGCGGAGGGGTGGGGATGCAGAAAGAGCAACGAACCCCCAAGATCCCTGGTCCAAATTTAAGTGGCCAGCGGATCTTAGGGGTGTGTGTGAAACGGCTCTGTGTTTGACATTTTCAGAAGCATTTTTTGGCTAGGGTTAAGAGCAGAATGTTGGGCTACCTGGATCTTGGGACAGATTCAGCATACAAAGCAAATTATAAGACAGATACGTAGAAAGGTTTGTTTGCTTGTTTAATATCCACATTCCTCTCAACTGGAACCCAAGAAGCATATGCAGATAATAGCCAGAACAGCTTCCTGGGACTTACACAGAATTGGGGGGGGGGGGGAGTTGGGTGCCTCCCAGCAGACAAACGGAATTGGAATCCTGCCACCGGATGTGGTGATGGCATCTGGCCTGGATGCCTTCAAAAGGGGATTGGACAGATTCCTGGAGGAAAAGTCCATCAAAGGTTACAAACCATGATGGAGATGTGTAATCTCCAGGCTTAAAACCAGGGTACTTCTAAGGGCCAGATGCAGAGGAGGGGTATCAGGAGACAGAGATCTAGTCTCATGCGCGCCCATATGCATCTGGTGGGGCCACTGTGAGATACAGGAAGCTGGATTAGATGGGCTGTTGTCCTGATCCAGCATGGCTCTTCTTATGTTCTTATGTCTGGAAGCCTCTCCTGCTATTTTTCATTATATGCAAAACAGCACGCATGGCAATGTTTGTCAAGTCGCTCGTTTCCGTTCAGTTTACTGCTGATCAACCTACCGTAGGCTGTGTATGCCACCCCCACTTGCCGAAGACTAACACAGGAACAAGACCATGAACAAACTAGCCAGACTAAAACTAAACAGGCACAAGGTGAAATTGACACAATAAGCGTATCTTCTTGCCAGACAAAAATGTACAACTCCCTCTTTCAGATTTCCGCTGCCTAACATTGCTCTTGAATTCCTTCACGAACCAGAGCTGAAAGCCTTTCTCAAGGCATCAACATCAACCTCCCACCCTTCTGAGGTTGGCTGATTTCTTTGCTGTGGGCTAGGAAGGAAGGAGGCGATGTATAGCTTGCATGATTAAAATGTAAACCTAGAGAATCTTTTAACCTTATGGGGCTGTACATAAGCAGCAAACTTGGCTTTTTTTTTTTTGCAATTCCTTATTTCCCTGGGTGCTGATACATGCAGAGCTATAATTGTTTTTCCTGGTATCCTTAATATCTTCCTCGTGTATATCAAAGAAGATCAAATGCTTGAACAAAACTGTGGAATAGGGATATTTCTTCTTGCCTCCTAAAAAAGCACCTGTCAGTCTTGGGAGAAAACTGAAAAAGTATCTGAATCTCAACAAAGTTCGTCTAGGGCCAGGCATGTCCAGACCTCAGCCCTCTTGATGTTTTGGACCACAACTCACAGAATTTCAAGCCTGTATTTCCAATGGCAAAGGATTGTGGGAATTGTGGTCCAAAATATATGGAGGGCCGAAGTTGAGCATGCCTGACTGTTTCAATAGAGGTTCTCAGCAAGCATATTCTCAAATGTTGGCAAACAAATTTTTCCTCTGGCAAATGCTGTATTTTACTACTTGTTAGATAAAGAGGACTCATCTTTTAGTGGTCAGGCTGTCTGGGGTGGTTTGGTAATTGTTTCTGTTTTCTGTTGTCAAGTTGGAACCAACCTATAGCATCCCTAATAGGACTTTCAAGGTAAGTGAGGTGTTTCACCAGTCCCACACTTCCAGTGAGTTTCCATGTGTTGGTGCAGGAATTCGAACCCAGCCCACTTGAGTCCTAGTCTGTCAAGTCTGCCATGTTGTTGTTCAGTCGTTCAGTCGTGTCCGACTCTTCGTGACCCCATGGACCAGAGCTCGCCAGGCCTTCCTATCCTCCACTGCCTCCCGGAGTTTTGTCAAATTCATTTTGGTTGCATCGATGACACCGTCCAACCATCTCATTCTCTGTCGTCCTCTTTTCCTTTTGCCTTCGATTTTTCCCAGCATCAGGGCCTTTTCCAGGGAGTCCTCTCTTCTCATGAGGTGGCCAAAGTACTGGAGCCTCAGCTTCAAAATCTGTCCTTCCAGTGAGCATTCGGGGTTGATTTCTTTCAGAATGGATAGGTTTGATCTCCTTGCAGTCCAGGGGACTCTCAAGACTCTCCTCCAGCACCACAGCTCAAAAGCATCAAGTCTGCCATAATCCCAGAAAATACAAGATTTATGTATCTTTGAATTTGGCTCTGGCAGCAGGTACAACACATGAACGGATGAGGTAGCTTTGTGCAGAAATACAAAGAAGACAACTTGCACACTCTTCTAGAATTTTACCTGTCCTGTGGATTATACTTTGTGGTTTGTATTCTTTCCAGAGACTACTTGTCTTTTTAAAATGGAAGCAAACCATTTCCTACAAAAATGGGATTTTCAAGTCTTCTCTGCTTCGTGGATTCTCTGATGCTTCACAAGCTGTGAATTCTGACCAAACAACTTCCCACACTCCTGGCAACTGTACAGTTTGTCTCCTCTGTGGACTCTCTGATGGTGCAGAACGGTCGAATTCTGAGCAAAACATTTCCCACACTCTTGACAGGTGTAGGGCTTCTCGCCTGTGTGCAGTCTCTGGTGAATCACCAGGACTGAACTGGAAGCAAAGCATTTTCCACACTCCTGGCATTTATATGGTTTATCTCCTGTGTGGACCTTCTGATGAGACAGGAGCTGTGAACTGGAGGCAAAACATTTCTTACACTCCTGGCATGCATATGGTTTCTCTCCTGTGTGGACTCTCTGGTGATATTGCAAGGCAGAATTTTGAGTAAAACATGCCCCACACTCTTCACATTTGTATGGTTTCTTTCCTGTGTGAACTCGGTAGTGTGTCACTAGGTATGTATTCTGTGCAAAACATTTCCCACACTCCTGGCACTTGAATGGTTTCTCTCCTGTGTGGACTCTTTGATGTCTTACAAGCTCTGGCTTCCGAAAAAAACATTTCCCACACTCCTCACATTTGTAGGGTTTCACTCCTGTGTGGATTCGCCGGTGACTCACAAGATGTGAATTACAAGCAAACCCTTTTCCACACTCCTGGCATTTGTATGGTTTCTCTCCTGTGTGGAGGGCCTGATGCATCATAAGATATGAATTCTGCACAAAACATTTTCCACACTCTTGGCATTTGTAGGGCTTGAGGTCTGCGTGGACTTTTTGGTGCTTCGCTAGATATGAATTCTGAACAAAGCATTTACCACACTGCAGGCATTTGTATGGTTTCTCTTCTGTGTGGACTCTCTGGTGAATCACAAGCTGTGAACTGGAAGCAAAACATTTCCTGCACTCTTGACATCGGTATGGTTTTTCTCTTGTATGGAAACTCTGGTGACTCGCAAGGTTTGAATTTTGAGCAAAACACTTCCCACATTCCTGACATTTATATGGCTTTTCTCCTGTGTGGACTCTCTGGTGAATCACAAGCTGTGAATTCTGAGCAAAATGTTTCCCACATTCCTGGCATTTATATGGTTTTTCTCCTCTGTGGACTCTCTGATGCTCATGAAGATGTGAACTGGAAGCAAAACGCGTGCCACATTCCTGGCATTTGTACGGTTTCTCTCCTGTGTGGACTCTCTGGTGGATCACAAGGTTTGAATTGTGAGCAAAGTATTTCCCACATTCCTGACACTTGTAGGGTTTTTCTCCTGTGTGGACTCTCTGGTGGATCACAAGGTTTGACTTGTGAGCAAAGTATTTCCCACATTCCTGACACTTGTAGGGTTTCTCTCCTGTGTGGACTCTCTGGTGGCTCAAAAGGTGCGAGTTGCAGGCAAAACACTTCCCACAGACTTCACATTCAAATTGTTTCTTTCCAGTGTTGATGTCAATTTGCAGTGTAGATGCCATCTTCAAGGAAAAGTGTTTCACAGCTATGATATAGCATTGTCTTTTAGTGTAGTCTTCTTCTTTCAAATGGGCTGGCGGGTGCCCAACAAAGGCTAGTCTGTTCGTAAACAATCTTTTGAGCTCGACATTCCTACACGCCTTTATCTTCCTTCGGTTATCTGCTGGGAAGGAGAAGCACAGATAAGACAAAAGTCTTTTGTCTCATAAGAGTTAACAACCCTAAGGTAGACTGCTCCCAGGAATTCAAAGTGTTGGAAGGCTGAGTGAACCTTGAGCCTGCTACCTGGAACTGAGTTCAAAGGCTGCAAAAATGACTTTACAGGGCCACACTCCCAATGACTACACTCTCCTAAAATGGTTTTATGGGTTATTTCTAATTGCAAAAAAAAAAAAAAAAAACCTTACACACAAGAGAGCAATTTGCTACATTTTCCCCTTTCTTTGAACTATCTAGAAGCAAATGTTTTCAAAACCATCAGTAATCAGAAATCCCTTCTGATGATGAAAAATGTTTTCCCCCTGAACCTAAAACAGCCTAGAGATAATAAAAAAAAGGTGAAATCACTACCACAACATACTAGTGGAAGTTAGATTACTCTTTTTGAATACTCCCCTCCCCCCCCAAAAAAAAATTTTTTTTTAGCAGGGGCTGCAGTTGGGCCCCTGGATGGTGCATGTGATAGCCTCCTTGAGAGCCTCACAGCAAAGAAATGGGGATATTTTTCTAAAGATGGAAACTTGTTTGCTTGCTAAATGCTTCTAAAATGATCCCTAATGACCATCCTTCATGAAATTTCTCACTGTAGTTGCATGAATGGAAACATTTTGGTGTGGCCTACCCCAGGTTATTTATTTATTTATTTATTTATTTATTTATTTATTTATTTATTTATTTATAGAATTTTTTTAGCTGCTCCACTACCAAATGGTCTCTCCAAATAGTCCTTTACTTTCGAAACCAGTAAGTAAAACCACATTTATAGGACGGTAGGCCTGCTTATAAACAAAGGTACAGAGGTACAGTGGAACCTTGACTTACGTCATTAATCCGTTCCAGTGGTCTAGACTTAAGTCAAACATGACTTAAGTCAAACGAACGTTTCCCATAGAAAGTAATGGGAAAGCAGATTAATCCATTCCAGATGATGAAAAAGACCCCCGAAAACAGCAATTTAACACAAAATTGACTGGGATAGGAGATTCCTTCTGGGGATGTAAATGAAATGTCTCTTCAAAGAGAGGAGGAGGCAGTGGAATTATAGTCCACAAGTTACATGCCTCCACTTTTTAATGTTCATAGCAACAATGTCTAACATTTAAGTTTTACTGATTTTTAACCTGACGTTCCAAGTTCTGAACAACTCTATGCTTACCATTAGAGTCCCACAACTTTACAGCTCCCCAACTAAAATGCTTCTATTGTGGACCAGACTTCTGCAGCCAGATTTTTTACAAGACTGAGCCGACTGTCTAATCAGCGAGGCCAGCCCCGAGCTCCCGGCCCTTATTCTCCTCCGACAGCAGCGGCGGCTTCGGTGAGGCCAAGGACCAGCTCCAGGTGCTCTGAGCTGGCCTCGCCGAAGCCACCGTTGCCGGAGGAGGGGAAGAAGGCAGGAGCAGTTTGGAGGTGGCAGTCACGATGCTGGGTTGTGGCTGCCGCCCAATTCCGGTGCCTTGCGCCGGGGCTCCGAGATGTAAGTCAAAGCCTGCGACTCAAGTCAAACAGGCCCCTTCTTGCTGCAAGTCAAATATGATGCAAGTCAAGCAGTATGTAAGTCAAGGTTCCTACTCACTCTCCACCTCAAACTCAGCAACAAAATCCACCCAACACTCTGGAACAAATCCAAGCAACTCGCCGCCTGGAGAGCTGAAACAGAGACCTCCCACAAGACAGACATACACACCAACAAACTCCACAAACTGGAAAAACGCCAGAAGCCCAACCCCCCACAGCAGCCCATGAAACAAACAGTTCACAACATATCAGACAGGACACTCACCATCGCAGAGACCAAAGTCCTGTCCAAAGGATTCAACTTTGCAGTCGCCCCCAGACACATCCCCACTGAAAACATCATATGCGGAGTGGAAGCCAGCCTAACCAAAATCAACCCAGATGAAGCCAACAAAATCAGACTCGAAGTCACCAATATCCTCTGCTCCAGCAAACCACCCAGAAGCAATTTACACAAAGAAGAACAAAAAGCCCTCACCAACCTGAAGAAAGACAACAACATAATCATTCTCCCAGCAGACAAAGGCAATGCCACAGTGGTGATGAAACATCTGGCTACCAAGCCAAACTATCCAACCTACTACAAGACCCTGCTTACATACCTTTGAACACGACCCCACCACCACCTACCTGGAAAAAACCACCAAAGCCAAAATAAAAGCCTCACCCTTAAGTGAAGAAATCAAGCCAAGCCAAGCATCATCCCCAGAGAGAAATCTTCCAGATGCCCCAAGCTCTACGGCCTCCCCAAGATTCACAAAGAAGGAACACCTCTCAGACCCATAGTCAGCTCCATAGGCTCACCCCTACAAAACCTCGCCAAATTTCTTGCCAAACAACTCCAGCCCTATGCAGAATCCATCTCTTCATACGTACAAAACTCGTTCCACTTCATAGAAATTATAAAGAAACAAGACCTACAACCCAATGACCTACTCGTGAGCTTCGACGTTGTTTCGCTCTTCACACAAGTGCCCATTCAAGAAGCCTTGACAGCTATCCACAACAAATACAACCCCCCCAAGCACATCCTAGATCTGACCAACCACTGCCTAACCAACACATACTTCATCCACAATGGACAAAGATACAAACAGATAGAAGGAGCACCCATGGGATCACCCCTCTCACCGGTCATCGCAAACCTATATATGGAACACTTTGAAACCAACGCGTTACAGAAGTCCGAACATAAACCCAAACTCTGGCTCAGATATGTTGACGACACCTTTGTTATCTGGCCACACGGGAAAGACAAACTGAACAACTTCCTCACACATCTCAACAGCCTACACCCCAAAATACAATTCACTATGGAAATAGAAGCCAACAACCAACTTCCCTTCCTGGACGTCCTAATCTACAAAAAACCCGACGGCTCCTTAGGACATACCATCTACCGGAAAAAAACACATACAAACCGCTACTTAAATGCACAATCACACCACCACCCTGCACAGATCAACTCCGTAGCAAAAACCCTCATCTCCAGAACCAAACGCCTCGCTGACAAAGACCACCTAAAAACTGAATTACACACTCTCTCGAATGCTTTAATTGCGAACGGATTCCAAAAAAACACCATCACCAAACTAATCCAAAAAGAAACACCCCCCAAGAACCAAGAAACAGAAGAGAACAACGGCACTGCCCTCCTCCCTTACATCAAAGGCACCACAGACAAAATCAGCAAAATTCTCCACAAACACAATATCAAGACAGCCTTTTGCACCGAACAAAAAATAGCCAACATTTTAAGAAACCCCAAAGACAAGATTGAGCTAGAAAACCAAGGAGTCTACGAAATACCATGCAAAGTCTGCCCAGCCACATACATCGGACAGACAAACAGGAGAATAAGCGCACGCATCGCAGAACACAAGAACGCAGTCAAAAAAGAAGAAAAATCTTCCTCTCTCTTCCAGCACATAAAAACAACAGGTCATGAAATTGATTTTAAAAGAACCAAACTCATCTCCAAAACTGAACACTTCAACAGTCGAATAATCATGGAAGCCATTGAAATAGAGAAACACCCAAACAACATGAATAAACGTGATGACACCTCCCGCTTGCCTGACATCTGGAAACTAGCCCTGGTCAACAGACGAGCCTCTGTCACAAAGACTGACACCAGGTCCAAAAGGACACAAGATGCCACCACCTTCCATCCACACCAAACACAAACCCAGACCCTTCCCACAGATGAAACGAAACCACCATCCAATAACAAAACCACGACTGCACCATCTACCGCTACTCCCCACTCCAGCCACCACATGGAGCACACTTACACACGCCAAAAAAACATTGGGAGACCACAGACACGCAGCCAGACCAAAATGAATTCACAAGACACAGGACCCCACTCCACCAAAGCCCAGGATGCTGCCAGAACACCCATCACCAAGGTCGTTAAGAAACAAAAGGCTAATAGACACACATCCAGCACCTCACCCACACATGATGTCTCTAAACAGCCATCTAACCCACCAGCAGTTAAGCCCTTAACGATCGCCTCAGCCACACAGCAGATCACAAAAGAACAAACGAACCTACAATCAGCAACAGAGCAAGCAAACCACACACCCCCAGCAGTATTTATAGAAGGACTTCAACTGAGATCACGCTTTGCTTCAAGAAGAAAGAAGCCAGAACACCAGCCTGAAGATGACGAGTGAGACCTCGTCGAAACGTCGCCAAAACAACCAGATTTCTACACGGGAAGAAACCCGAATCCACCCTAACATGCATTATATATATATATATATATATATATATATATATATAGATAGATAGATAGATAGATAGATAGATAGATAGATAGATAGATAGATAGATAGATAGATAGATAGATATAGATATATAGATATATAGATATATAGATATAGATATAGATATATAGATATAGATATATAGATATAGATATAGATATAGATATATAGATATAGATAGATAGATAGATAGATAGATAGATAGATAGATATAGATATATATATATGGATGGAATACACCACACTATGGTTACAGGAGTGAGGATGGTGTTAAGACTGCTTCAGAGTCCCGGAGATGGTTTAACACCCAGAATATCAAACAAAACAGCATAGTCTTTGAACACCCCTCCTTCTTCCCACCCTCAATTTGGCTCTTTCGAGATACCTTGTTTTTCTGGTCACACGGCTAAATAAACTTTTTTTCTTCTATGAAAAAAACAAGAGAAAGAGAAGGGCGTTTTGTTCGTGGCGCACACACGGGTGCCTAGCTTTTATAGCCCTGTCTTTCCAGGTCTTTGTTCTGGAAAGCAAACCACTGCAACAGGAATAAGGATCATCTACCTGGCAGGCGGTCGTGGGAAGCCAGCGTCTCTCAAACCATATGAATTGCAAAGGTCCATCTGTCTGTTTGTCTGTCACTCACCTTTCCTTGACCAGCCGCTCCAGTTGCGTTGAGGTCGGTTTGGAAAAGAAACAGATCTGTTGCCAGATTTTCTTTTTCCAAACCGAACGTGCACCAGTGAAGTCTCTCTCGCACACACACACCCCGCTTTGCCCCTTCCACCCTTTCCAGAAGCCGTGCTTTGAAGCGGGGCGATCTTTTAAGGGGGCGTCTTCATTATTCCTTATTCATGTTGCCTCCTTGTGTTTCATTTTTAAAATTTCATCCTTTTTCCGGTCACGTGACTGAAGCCAACATCATCTCCTGGGCTGGAGAAACGCAAACTCCTCTAATCGACTCGCTGCTAACATGGATGAATTTTCCCTTTGGCAGCGCTTTAAATAAAGTCTAATAAATCTTATTTCTGTGAGAGCTTTCTTGGGACAAAGCCCTCTGTGTTCATGATTTATTGGAAGAGGAATGAGGGTCTGTCAAGGACAAAAATCCACCACCACCACCCATAAAATGTCTGAAGCTTTTTCTTCTGTCTCCTTCTCCACTTTCTTGCCTTTGAGACTAAAAACATATGCTGAAAATAAGATCTAATTCGACATAGTCCCATCATGCATTTAAGTAAGAGATGAATCTTTATTAACTATCCACAATTCTTCAAGTGCCCTGTCTTTGTAGAACATTGGCGATCAATAGCATAATCATTTTTTAATCGAAAGCTATTCTAAATAGAGCAGCTATGCTCACTGTGGACCAGTGTCTTAAATTATTAAGCCAGAATGTTCTTCTACACCACAGGCTTCCCATCTATTTTTTTTTTCCTTCAAGGAGATAACCTGCAGTAGATGGTATTTCTTATTGCGCATCATGTGTCCTAAATATTGCAATTTTCTTACCAGATTTATTTCAGCATTAAATAACCTGTGTTGCGACTTACAGGAATGTCATTTTAAATAGGATCTGTAGATAAAGCAAGTATGTGAGCCAAGGAGGTGTATGGGAATTAAATGAACAAACAAATAATTCATTCCTAATAAGATACTAGAAGGATGTGCTTGCTAAAACAATTGTTTTAAAAAAATCTCCACATTTGGCCTCCTGTTAGACTCTATAACTCTACAATCTGACCTGCTATTCTTATAGGGGAATACTGTAGTTTTTTTCTTTGTTTACATAAAATTTTTAATATCCAAATTTTATAGTGTATATTTGTATATTGGGTATTTTTATTTTTATTTAATTTCTATTATCTATTTTTTTCCCTTCTCACTTTATGTTTTTTGTGCACTTACCCTTCTTGCTTGTTCTTTATATTGGGAGCTGTGTAACAAGTAAATTTCCCCGATGTGGGATCAATAAAGATTTATCTTATCTTTTTATCTTATTGAGAGTGTGGTGGAGAGAACATCATCCAAAATCCCATCCTCATTCTTCAGTCAGTCAGTAATGAGGTTAAGTGGATAGGGAGCTCAGGGGTTTAAGGAATCGGGATGCAGAGACAGAGGTGGGGAGTCCAATTGCCCACTTTACTTCCTTGACAGGAGCTGAACTTGATGATCCATAGCTGTTCCAAGATGATGATGATGATGATGATGATGATCCTCGCCTTGATGTAAGGTTTGTGTAGCTTATATTGGCAAATTGTGGCTAGACGCCAAGACGCCAAGATACAGTGGTACCTCAACTTACGAATTTAATCCGTTCCGAATGCACGCTCTTAAGTCAAACTACTCTTAAGTCGGGGCACCTATCTAAAAAATTGAAAAAATAAGTTTAAAAAAATAAAAAAATGTAAACAAATATTTGTAAGTCAAGCAGACCATATCTACAATACATAAGGCGGCAATTAAAAAGCCAACAGTTTTCTGCTCTTAAGTCGAATTGCTCTTAAGTTGGGCTGCTCTTAAGCCGGGGTACCACTGTACATCTCAGTTCTACAATCAGATGCCTAACTAGACTCACTTCAGCCAGCTCTCGGTTGCTAGCTCTGGCAAGTCCTGCTAACTTTATGCAAAGGTTAGTAAAACCTTTTATGACCAGATTGATGACATGAATGAACAGAAAGCTGTATTTTGTGTGTGTGAATTTTTAGCCGCCGCTGAGGAGCTTGGGGGTGGGTTGGCGGGTGGGCCTCCTCTGCCGCTGCCACCGAGGGCCTTTTTACACGACCCCTAAGATCCGCTGGTCCCTTAAATTCGGACCAGAGATCTTGGGGGTTCGTTGCTCTTCCTTCCTCCCCACCACTCTGCACTTCTTTGTTCTGTCTGCGTTGAGGGGGGGAGGAAAAAAAAGCCTTAGACAGAGACAAAAGAATAAAAGGGTTACCTCCGGTCCTGGTGGAAGTTGCTCCGACCTCCATTTACTTCCTGGTTCCTCTTTAAGGGGCGGAGGCAAAAGAAAAACAACAGAAAGAAGCGAGGAGAGCTCAGGCAGTCTCCGCATCAAAAAATTTCACGATCAAAAAGCAGGTACAAGAAAACTGTTGTTTGGTCGCGCTAAAGTGGGCGGGGTCGCACTTAATTGTCTGCAAACTCCGGAGCTGGTGGGTAAACATTTTTAAAGTCCGGAGCTTGCAGCCATTTGCGGCGGAGCTTAGGGGCCGTGTATAAACGCCCCAAGGCACACAATAAGGTACTGTATGCAAACTCTTCTTGGTTTCCTCCTTGGTTTCCCAGGCCCTCCTGAAGGATATACGATGGGACAGTTCTGAACTAGTCCCTGCCCTGGTGGGTGACTTTCTAACAGCTGTATTAAAAAAAACGAGAGAGAGAGAGAGAGAGAGAGAGAGAGAGAGAGAGAGAGAGAGAGAGAGAGAGAGAGAGAGAAAGCAGCCCTCTGTGAACGTTAGTTAGACCACTGATGAAATTTATTTTGCAATTTTCTCTGTATAACCGTTTAATTTTTATTTGTGTACTTGTGTACTGTTTCCTGCACCCAAAACTGCTTCAGACAGACACGGGGAGAACAAAGTATGCTTATATACACATACCACATACGGTATGTGATGAATTGACCAAGAAATGAAAAGGATAAGGAAAGCAGAAGGCACTATATCGCAAGCAGCTACAACAGTTACCTCTGTTTTTATTAAGTAGGGCCTTCTGCACAGTCTTCCCTAAACCGTACATGGGATATTTACCGTATCCAAGCAGCTGCTGTGATGTATGGAGAGGTCTCCCCCCTGCCCCACCCCTAGGCAGCTTTTCTAAAGCCTTGCACTTATTGCCACCAGAGCCCAGGTATCAGAGTTTCTTACGTGCCATGATGTTGGCACACTGCCACACCTTGCCTTGCTCCCAATGGCACAAAGGGCCCAATTGCACAGACACACAGGCACGTGCCTCCTCTCATTCCATTTTGGTGCACTGGCAGGTCAGCAGAAAGCATGCATACGTGCATGCCTGGGTGACCTGGGAAAAGCTGGCAATGGGCACCCAGGCTTTAAATCTACACCACACAGGGGGGAAAATGTTCTGCTCCTCCCAAGCTAAAGATTGTTCTGCTTCTCTCGGTTATAAATATTTTTCCAACTCCCTTGAGACCTGGGGAAGCACAACCGTTCCTCCAGACTTCAGCCCTAGGATGTGGGAAAAGGAAATACGGAGGGGAGCAGTTGTTCCCCGAGCTGCCCAGATCCTGTAACTCCCCCAGAAAATGTTTGAGTTTCCCCTACCAACTAGTCAGAGCTTCCATTTAAAAAAACAAAAAACGCCTCCAACGGGGAAACTGATGTTCTCTCTTTAAAGAGAGAAGGGCATAAGCCATCTGCTCCACCCCCCACAATTGAAACCAAAAGGAACCCAGACAAAGACCACCCTGTCGCCAGACAAGGAAGGTGATTTTCCCTTAGTCCACCGCCTTCCCAGTCTGCAGATGCAGCCTGCCGGTCGAATCCTCGCCCAACTCGGGGCAATGGTTTCCAACTACAGGAAAAGAGATTCCATTTGAACATTAGGAAGAACTTCATGACAGTTAGAGCTGTTCGGCAGTGGAATATGCTGCTACGGGAGGGTGGTGGAGTCTCCTTCTTTGGAGGTTTTTAAGCAGAGGCTGGAGGGCCTGTGATGGGGGTTCCTGCATGGATTGGCAGGGGGTTGGACTGGATGACCCTTGAGGTCTCTTCCAACTCTTATGATTCTATGACACCAGTTTAAATACCGATCACTGGGGAAACTGGTTTAAAACCATCTCAATGCAAGGGGGGGGGGTCGTGGAGAAAGGCTCGGTTTTGCAGACTGGAAAGAAGGTGCTCCCGCAGGTGGGTTTGGGGGTAGGGGCGAACTGCAACGGAGGCGCAGTTGCCCAACTTTGGTGGGCTGGAGGTGGGGAGGATCTTCCAGGAACGCCCCACAAGTTAGGGCTCCCACTCCAAGGCGAAGCAAAAACTCTGCTCTGCCTCCCAGGAACAACTCATCCCCGAAGTGGAACCTGCGGTACTCCCAATAAGGGGAAAGGAAAAGAGAGCGCACCTCTAGGGCGGAAACAGGAAGCGTGTTCCTTTTTTTTCCTTGAGGGACTCTCTAGGCATTTGGACGCAGTCATTTTAACCCTTTGGAGGACGTTGTTTGCAGCTGCTTTGGGGGGTTGAGGGTGGTTATATGTGGATCAAAGTGGTACCCCGACTTAACTGCAGCTCGACTTAAGAGCAATTGGACTTAAGAGCAGAAAACTGTTGGCGTTTTAACTGTCGCCTTACAAATTTTAGATATGACCTGCTCGACTTACAAATAATGTTTTCATTTTTCTTTTTTTAACCTATTTTTTCAATTTTTAGATAGGTGCCCTGACTTAAGAGTAGTTCGACTTAAGAGCATGCATTAGGAACGGATTAAATTCGTAAACTGAGGTACCACTCCACTTTTATCTAATCAAGGCAATTATTAGATAACTTTTATCTAATCTAGGCACTTAGATAAAACAGCGCTCAAATGGTCTTGCTCAAATCAAACTCTAGAATCTCATATAATGTGATCATGGCCAAGTCACCCTACCTAGTAAGAGAACCTATATTGCAAAAATATTGTTTCCCACCTGGTCCCGTTCCCCCTCCCCTCCCAGGCACATTGCTTGATGTCTTGATTTCATCATGAAGTTAGGAAGTATCCGTTCTCGATTTTTTAAACTCACATAATAAACTAAGAAACATAGATTAATATTTGGGTTTACTCTTTCAAATGGAACACATGCTTTTTCTATCTCCTCTCCCCACCCCACCCCACCTTCCTCAGGCCAGCAGGGACTTGTAGTCTCAAGAGAGCCAAAATTGAGGGTGGGGAGGGGGGGTGGGTAAGGACTATACAGTACTGCTTTATTTAATATGCTGCGTGTGAAACCTTATCCATGACTTTGAAGCAGTCTTCACATCTGCCCTGCCTTCTGATACCATCATCTGGGCACCTGATAGACTACATCCTCTTTCAAGATTGCATTTTTGGTACAATGCTTTGATAAAGATAGCAAGTTGATATCGAAAGCTTAGCTTACATTTTTTTTTGTTTTAGTAGTGACCAATAAAGGTATCACCTAGCCTACTTTTGGTTCTGTATCAGTGCCTCCTGTCAGTAATCAATGAGGGTGAATTAAATTAAACTTATTCCAGACAAGACAGGGGTGCTCTTGGACAACTGAAAGGCACACCAAGAAACAAGGAAACATCCTTAAAAATACGGACATGGGGATGCTCCTGGGTTCATTTCTGAGCCCAGATGCCCAGGCTTCTTCAATGGCCAGAAGTGCTTTTGCACAAACAAAGCTAGTGTGCCAGCTGCACCCATTCCTCTAAACATCTGGTCACAGTGACACATGCCTCAGTTACATCCTGGCTGGATTACTGTAACATGTTCTACGTACTGTACATCTGCCTCTGGATTGTGTTTGGAAACCTCAGTGGGTCCAAAATGTGGCTGCCACATTGCGAACTGATCACAGGGATCACATAACCATCCTGTTATGGCAGCTGTACTGGCTGGTGATTCATTTCCAGCACAACTCAAAGTACTGTACTAGTTCTAACCTATAAAACCCTAAATGGCTTGTGTCTGATTCAAGACATCTCAAGGACTACATCTCTCACAGTGAACCTGTCTGGGTGATAAGATCATCAGGAGAGGCCTTTCTCTCAGTCCCACCATCTTCACAGGCACACTTGATGGGGACACAGGTGGGGGCTTCTCTGTTGCTGCTCCGAGACTCTGGAACTCTCTGCCACTGGAGGCCAGACTGACCCCATTTTTTATGTCCTGCCACAAGCAGCCAAAGACCTTTCTCTTCAATGGCTGACAGTCTGAGAGGGTTTTTTGAAAAACAGATTGTAGTGTTCTGTTGTCTTTCAATGTGTTTTAGTACTGATCTTACCACTTTTAATATGCTTGTTTAATACCTTAAAATCTGTATATAATAATAGTTTTTAGCTTTTAAATAGTGTCTTTTAATTGCTCTAAGCTGTCCTGGGTCCTTTCAAAGAGAAAAGTGAGGTAAAGTGTTTTAAATAAATGGATATAAATAGAGGCAACATTTCCAGAAACTTGGATCAGGCAACGGACAGGGAATGAAATACATTTCATATCAATCCTGAATTTATTTTACTGCTTTAGCTACATAAAATGCTTCTACCATAACTGGACATATAAAATTGTACTGTCAGGCATAAGTATAAAATTTAAAATTAGAAAAGTCTCTGTTTTATACATGCAAAACGGCAGATATCTGCTCTAGTGACGGATGCCAAATGCTTCACTGTTACCTACGCACATACGGTATAAATTAATTGTTACCCTCTGAGAATTAGGGAAAAAATTGAGACCAGAAACCTTAGTTCGTGTATTAAATATATGAATGTGTTTTATTTGGACAAAACCTGTCATACCTTCTACTGTGTCTTTCATTACCAGAAGAAAGTATTTTCATTGTTATATTTCATCACATGACTTCCAAGTTACTTATGGCAACCCTATGAATTTGTGCCCTTCAAGAGAGCCTAGCACTACCAGCCTTGCTCAGGTCGTGAAAACTGAAAGCTGTGCCTTACTTTATTGAGATAATCCATCTCACAGTCACTGTTCCTTTCCCCCCCTGTTGCCTAGATCTTTTCACAGGCTTTATTAACTTCTCCCCTGAGGCTTATTTCCTCATGATGTATCAGCCTCAGTTTAGTCATTTCCCCCCCCCCTCCAAAGATAGTGCAGGCTTGACTTTATCTAGCAATCACTTACATCAGGCATGTCCAAACTTCGGCCCTCCAGATGTTTTGGGCCGCAACTCCCACAGTCCTTTGCCATTGGCAATCTAAGCTTGGAATTCTGGGAGTTGCGGTCCAAAACATCTGGAGGGCCGAAGTTTGGGCATGCCTGACTTACATACATTTCTGGTGGTCCACTGCATTTGTGAAGTTCTCCCTACCAATCATAAATGCCACAGTATGGGGCAATCTTGGCCCTGGCATAAAAGTTATACATGCTTACCCTTCAGGATCTTTTCTAGTTCCATCATTTCTGCCCTTCCAAATCTCAGCGTACTGATTTCTTGGCTACGGGTCTGCGTTTGGATAGATGACGGAACCAAGATACTGTATACAAAATCCATGTCTTAATTATCAGCATCAAAGTTATGTTAACTCTTCCTAAGAACTTTGTGACACAGGGTTAAAATGCAGTGCTGCCGTGAAGACTCTGCTCATGTTTTCAATCCCAGGTTCGGATACCCGTCTCAAGGTCAACTCAACCTTTACAAAGGTTGGAAAATTGAGTATCCAATTCACTGGGGGAGGGCAATATGTATCCCGCACAATTAAACTGTCAGTACTTTAAGCAATATGTTGCGCTTTATATAGCCAGCAAACTTTTTTTTTGCTTTTTTGTAGTCATTTTTGTGTCTTCATTTCCAGTCCCTCATAGTTACGCTTTTCTAATTCCACAGGCTGTCCTTAGGTAACAAATGTTCATGCATTTCACTTCCTAGCATTATGAGTTAGTAAATTGTACCCTTAAAAAGCATTTCACTCATTTCAAGACAGAAAATCTAAGAACTTTATCCCATGTTGCCAAATAAAAATAAAACATCTGTCCTTTAAAAAGGACCCTCGCGTCTCAAATCATAACAAAAACATTACCTAGAGAAAACAAAGCATTTATTTTTCATAGTGTTTTCTTTTCTTTTTAATATGACTGATTAAGAAGGCCGCTCTGTGCAGTGATGAGGTTTCTCACCTAAGTAGAACATCTTGTAATCTGACACCTGAGTAGTGATTAGTATCCACTTTCCTAAACAGACATTGATAAGGTTACATTCTCTTTTGATAAATATTAATGTATTAGAACTGGGGGGGGGGGATTTTCATGTATTTGATGCTTCTCCCCCTTGTGGACTTGAACATGTTGCTTAAACACTGAGCTGAATGGGGGCGGGAAGCACTTTTGTGACATAGGAGTCCAGACAGCTCATTCATTCACAGGCATTTGTGACTGGAACAAGGAGGCTGCACCCCCCAAAAATGTGGAAGTGGAGTTTACTACCGCAACCCTATGCCTCCATACTGTTCAGTTCAGCCCAGTTTTACTAAAATGGTATTCACGGTTTGAATTAAAATAAGGTTCCCCATCTCATGGACTTAAAACAGTACATTTTCAACATTTGCTGGGACTTTCATGTTTTCTCCCCATGTGGGCCTTGTTTTATTTCTCACCTTCCAAGCAATTACATTGCTTCTCCCGTGTGGGTCCTCTGGTGAATCATACAGTCTTCATTGCGGGAGTAGCATTTCCCACAGACCTGGCATTTGTATGGTTTCTCTCCTGTGTGCACTCTCTGATGGATCATAACATTTGAATTGTTTGCGAAACATTTCCCACAAACCTGGCATTTGTACGGCTTCTCCCCCGTGTGAACTCTCTTATGCCTCACCAGATGTGAACTCTGAGCGAAATGTTTCCCACACTCCTTGCATTTGTAGGGTTTCTCTCCCGTGTGGACTAACTGATGCATCACGAGGTATGCATTCTGAGCGAAAGATTTCCCGCACTTCTGGCATTTGTAGGGTTTTTCTCCCGAGTGGACTGCCCGGTGAATCACCAGATATGATTTCTGAGCAAAAGATTTCCGACACTCTTGGCATTTGTATGGTTTCTCTCCCGTGTGCACTCTATTGTGCCTCACAAGCAGCGAACTCTGAGCAAAACACTTCCCACATTCCTGACATCTGTACGGTCTCTCCCCGGTGTGGACTAATTGATGCCGCACAAGTTGCGAACTCTGGGTAAAACATTTCTCACAATCCTGGCATTTGTATGGTTTTAATCCTGTGTGGACAGATTGATGCATCGCTAGATGTGAATTCTGAGCAAAGCCCTTCCCACAGTCCTGGCACTTATACGGCTTCTCTCCTGTGTGGACTGACTGATGCATCACAAGGTGTGAATTGTAAGCAAAACATTTGCCACAGGCCTGGCATTTGTACGGTTTCTCTCCTGTGTGGATCCTACTGTGCCTCACCAGCTGCGAGCTGTGAGAAAAACTCTTCTCACAATCCGGGCATTTGTAGGGTTTTTCTCCCGTGTGGACTTTCCGATGCAGCAAAACATCTGCCGTGCTAACAAAGCATTTCCCACACTCCGGGCACTTGTACGGTTTCTCCCCCAAGTGGACTCGTTCGTGCTTTGTAAGTTGTGAACGGTGAGTAAACCATTCCCCGCACTTGGGGCATACGTATGGCTTCTGCCTTGAGTGGACTTTTCCGTGCTTCGAAAGGTGTGAAAGCTGAGCAAAACATTTCCCACACTCTTGACATTTGTAGGGTTTCTCCCCTGTGTGGACTCTCCGGTGGGCCACAAACTGTGAGCTGCGAGCAAAGGATTTCCCACATTCCTGACATTTGTAGGGTTTCTCTCTGGTGTGGCCTTGGCGGTGGATCACAAGATTCAAGTTCTGAGCAAAACCTCTGCCACACTCCTCGCACTTGTACGGTTTGTACGGCACGTGGATTCTCTGATGGATCCGGAGGTTGTGTTTCTTATGGAAACATTTACCACATTCCTGACATCTAAATGGCTTCTCCCCTTTGTCGAATCTCTGGTGGCCGCCTTCCTGCAACTTGCAAGAGAAACTTTTCTGAGGCAATTCAAGGTTGCCATCCTCCTTTGCAGTGTCCTCCGTCTCCATCTGATTAATTTGCAACCTCTTCGGGGCAAAAGAGATTCTAAATATGGCGCCCTCATAGGGCTCCTTTCTCATAGAATGCTCCTCTTCTTTAGGGATACGCTGGCACAAATTGTGTAAAACATCTTCCTGTGAGCGGGCACGTACTCTCGTTTCCTTCCAGTTATCTGCTGGGGGGAAATGATAAGCACAGACAAATTTGTATCCCATGTTCAATAATACCAAAGGCTCCTATTAGCTTTACAAGTGGAACCTCAACCCTGGAAGTTGCTGCTATATGTCTGAAGAAGGGGTAGTGTAGTCCACGAAACGATACGTCAAAATATGAAAGTTAGTCTATAACAGTGATGGCAAACCTATGGCACGGGTGCCAAAGGTGGCACTCAGAGCTCTTTCTGTGGGCACCCAACATCGCCCCTTCATAGCCACCTGTATACAGGTTAAATTACTGTACTGGCACTTTGTAAAAAAATTAGTGGGTTTTCAATTGCAGTTTGGGCACTCGGTCTCTAAAAGGTTCACCATCACTGGTCTATAAGGTGCCACATGTTTTGCATCTTTTGTTTTGTTTTGTTTTTCTTTGATTTTTGCCTGGAATCCTGAAAGTGCAATTCCACTTGTAAACAGGGCACACAGGGCGCGCGGGGGCTTCTTTTTTTTTAAAGGTAAGGCAACACAGATTGATTTCTGTTCATCACCACTACAGCAGGAAAACTTTGGATTTAGTGGCAGGGGAAAGATAGTGCTACAAAGGAGTGCTAGTATAGGCCCAGAATACTCAACATTTACCAACGTTAATCTCTAACATACAATACTTGCAAACTTTGCAAGGAGCAGATTGCTGAGCAGGTGCATTTTTCTGGACTTCATATCCCAGAATTCTCCTTTTAGGGGATTTGGATTTGAAGCAAAAAAAAAAAGAAGAAGAAAAAAGAATGCATCTGCTTAGTGACAAGCATTTGTCTGGGACACCACAGCTAGCTTTTTTTGGCTGGGGGGGGGGGTACTGTGTTTAGAGAGTTTACCCAAGAACTGCCTACTCTGGTCTCTGAGACTTCCAGTCCTCCCCTGTCCTGCAGACTGTCATGCTCATGGCCCTTGCTTTTCTGGGAGGTTTGACTTTTTCCAGTGGAAACTAAACTGGGGGAAAGAGAGGGGTAACTGATACACCTGCACAATGCTTTTATGTGCATTTTTGTAGGAATGTTAAAAAAAATCACTGCAACGGTTTCTTTTCCGTGGCTTCAGAGACTAGGACGCGGGGCAATGGTCTCAAACGAATCCCATTTGAACATTAGGAAGGACTTCCTGATGTTTAGAGCTGTTCAGGAACGGAATATGCTGCCACAAAGGAGGGTGGTGGAGTCTCCTTCTTTGGAGGTTTATAAGCAGAGGATGGATGTCCATCTGTCGGAAATACTGTGATGGGGGTTCCTGTATGGCAGGGGTTGGACTAGATGGCCCTTGAGGTCTCTTCCAACTCTATGATTCTATGATTGTAAGCCCCATCAACAGACATACGATTATCCAGTAAGACTGTGTCTTTTAAATAGCACAAGGAAAGCCTGGAAAATATATTTGCAAAGAAAGTGCTGGGGGCGGGAGGCATCTAGAGCTGGGAGGAAGTGAGGGACTTCTGAAAGGAAGTAATTCGCTGACTTGATTGAGGGAGAACGAGCAGTTTTCATGCCTACAGCCACACTTAAGAGTCCACGCAAAGCGGGAAGTCAAGTCTTCTTATGTATCTGGAGGTTGAGTCATGGCTACTGGACTTGTTTTTGAGAGATAGAAACGTTTCTCTGTTCATCCAAACAGCTTTCTATCTCTCAAAAAGAAGTCCAGTACCCATGACTCAACTTCCAGATAAACTCACCTGGATGACTGAGAATCTTCACAGTCTTCTTATGTACTGTCCCACAGTGCTTAAAGCCCTCTCTGGGCGATTTACAATTGGATTATGCAGGCTGCGTGAGCTAGGTACGTAATTTACCAACCTTGGAAGGACAGCGGAGTCAACCTTGAGCTGGTGACCTGAGCCCATTGGGCTCAAACTCAGGTCATGCTGCAGCTTAACCACTAGGCCACAGGCTTCACTCATCCTGAATAATTATATGCAGCAGTGAACAACCAGTGAGAACCACCACCTGTGTGGTGGTTTCAGCTCACAGGAGCTGACCATTGCAGCACAATGAGAAGTACGTAGAAGGCAAAAGCTACGCTCCAATAGACTAGGCACGCCCAAACTTCAGCCCTCCAAGATGTTTTGGACCACAACTCCCACAGTCCCTTGCCACTGGCAATCTAAGCTTAGAATTCTGGAAGTTGTGGTCCAAAACATCAGGAGACATTGCAGGTGCCAAGAACCTAAAAGCAAGTTATCCCGAGGAAGGAGAAGGGATTTGGACCAAAGTCGATTCCTTACCAAGGTAAGACACATTCTCATAGTTTTCCATCATCACCTCACTGTACAGTGACTTTTGATTCGCATCCAGCAGGTCCCACTCCTCCGCTGTGAAATATACAGCCACATCTTCAAAGTTTATCAGTTCCTAGAACGATTAAAAAAAAACTCTCACATTAGAAGAGACATGAGGGGAAGGCAGGTAATACATGATCCTGACATAGCCTGATCAGTTCAGAATTAAGAAAGGGGAACACATTGGGGGTGGAAATCTGCCACAACAGTTTGACATACCATATTTTTCCATATATAAGACTATATTTTTGTCTAAAACCATTGGATTAAAAAAATTGAGGGTTGTCTTATACATGGAAGTGAGCGGAGGAGAGAACCATGTGGTTGCAAAATTGCCCACACCTTGTCCCTGCAAACCATCTTATATCCGGGGGGGGTGTCTTATACATGGAAAAAATGCAGGGTATATATTTTGCTGAAACGAACAATGTGCAATTGAGTAGTAAGAGGTTAACAGGGAGCTCTGATCGGTGTAATTGGTACAGTGAAAAACATTGATGCTTGTGCTGTGAATAAACACCACACTTAGCATAGGTTTTCCAGGGAATACCAAAGGCAGGGGCCTTAGAATACAGTAGGACCTCGGTATCCACTGGGGATTGGTTCCAGGCCTCCCTGTGGATAACAAAAACCGTGGATGAGAGAGAACACCCCAAAACTGCTGTTTTGTGATAGTAGCTTGCTTTACAGCTGCTGTTTTGTGACAGTAGCTTGCTTTGCGGCTGCTGTTTTACGACAGTAGCCTGCTTTACGGCTGCCATTTGTGACAGGAGCTTGCTTTGTGTCTGCTGAATTATTTTAATTTTTTCCGCTGCCACCTGTGGATAACTGAATCAGTGGTTAATGAATCAGTGGATACGGGAGTCCTACTATATCTGCAAAAGTTCACAGTGGAAGTATCTCCATGTGCAAGCCTCTGTGTGTGTGTGTGTGTGTGTGTGTGTCTCTCTCTCCCCCTCCTCCTGTTTAGCACTTTCTCTCCCTGACAACAGCATCAGAGAATCTCCTACCTGAGTGGCTTGTGGGGCCCTCTTCTCCTCCCTTGTTCTTTTCTTCTTTCTAGATGGAGTCAGCAACACTGTTCTAGACTCTGAGAAGCGTAGAAGAGCAAGACAATGGGTAGAAGTTTCAGAAAGACTGAATGGGACGCAAAGAAAATTCTAGTGGAGGTGGGGGTGGGGAGGCTAAACTTCTCACAGGTTTATCTTTGTATTGTTTAACAGACAAACCTGTGTAAAATGTAGGAAGCTTCTTGAGTCAGGCTGGGGGGCGCTTTCATTTGGTGTTGTGTCCCCCTATTAACAAAAGAACATAAGAACAGCCTTGCTGGAACAGGCCACAGCCCATCCATTCCGGCATTCTGTCTCACACAGAGGCTCACCATTTGCTTCAGGGTATTCCCAAGCAGATGTCTTCACCTTCTTATGATTTCCTGCAAATGGCATTGAGAGATATCCTGCCTATCTCTCCAACCCGGAAACTCTCTTTTGTAGGGAAGAGCACATGCATATCGGACAAGAAATCAAAAGCAGCAGCAACAATAACAGCAACAAAACCAAGTGGCCCTATGGACCCTGGAGCCCAATCCCTGCCAAGATCGTCCAGTGGGGAATCTAACAATTCACTCCATGAAACTTTTGGGTGCTAGATCTCAAACAAATAAGAGAAAGTCCTTTTTCACCCTGAGGATCACTGGTGCTATGAAACTCCCTGCCAGAAGAAGTGATGACAGCTGTCTGCCTTGACAGCTTTAAGAAAGGATTAGACAAGTTCATGGAGAACAAGGGGTATCTATGGCTGTCATTATGGATGTCTAAGGACAACCTCTGGGTTGGAGAGAGAGGCAGGATATCTCTCAAGGCCATTTGTGGGGAATCGTAAGCAGGTGAAGACATCTGCTTGGGAATATCCTGAAGCAAATGGTGAGCCACTGTGTGAGACAGAATGCTGGACTGGATGGGCTGTGGCCTGTTCCAGCAAGCCAAAACTTTAAAAAGTATGCGGGAACCTTTTACCCTCATACCTTAAAGAAATACTGTACACGCACCATTTTAAAAAAAAACCCTTAGAATCTCTACCCCTTCCCCATTGCCCGTAGATATCCCCTTAGGTTTAAAAAAATAAATAAAATATTATATATATTTTAAAATAAATATTAAATTTAGGGGAGGCAAGCTGCCCTGAGTCCCCCCCCCCCGTCAATAACCCATAACGATCCTAAGCGGATCCAATGCAAGCAGAAAGAGAGAGAGGAGGCCTCTGCCTCGTAGGGGGCTCTCGGGGGTAGGGTGGGGTGGGGTGGGGGGGTGGAAAACGGGGGGGGGTTGCCGGTGGGTGCCTTCAGCCTCCCCTGCCTCCCCTTTCTCACGACCAAAGTGAAAACTCCGCCCGGATCCTGCCCACACCCCCTCCTTGTTTCTTGGCGGGTCTCTCCTCGCCTACCCCTTCCGCCCTGACCGCTCCCGGCGATCCGGCGGGTCTTGCTGGAAGGGTCGCCCTTGGATCGCTTCGGGCTCTTCGCTTCTTGCATCTTTTCTCATTCCCCGGGGAAGGCGCGCGGGGGGGGGGGGAGAGAGAAAGAAGAGAGAGAGGGGGGGGGAACCCGCCTTCCTCTTCCCATCACGTGACAGAAGCCGGACCAGGTTCCTGGCAAGGGAAAGATCGACTACCTACTGGGACACATGGATCCCAGGCCAAAAGAAAAAAAAAAAAAAAGAAAAAAACCCCAAAACAAAACAAAATTAAAATAATAAAAAAAAACCCTGGGGCACCGCAAAGACTTAATAACCATTATATTTTAATGTCCGCTTCCGTGGACACTTCCCCCTTCTTCGGACATATAGGAGCAGACAATTAATAGACAAAGGCTGAATTTGAGTGCCCTTCGTAGTTGTGGGTTTGTGAGAGAGGTCGCCGCGTTGGTCTGTGCAATAAATCCAGGCAACACATGGATGGAGGCAATTTTAAAAAAAAAAAATGTTTCCGGGCCCCTCCCAATTTTTTTGCAATTCGCCAAATCATTCACGGATTGGGGAGCGGGAAGGGAACTGTTTCCAGACAGGATCTGCCAGGGAGAGCAAGCCTCTGCAAATCCCCCCCTTCCTCCGTCTTGCAAATCCCCCCCTTCCTCGGTCTTCCGTCGTCGTCGTCGTCATCATCATCATCATCATCATCATCATCATCATCATCAATCTGTATTCTAGAAGGCTTTCACAGCCAGGATCTGACAGCTTTTGTGATAATACTTTATTAATAATAATAATAATACTTTATAGTCAATAAATATTATAATAATAATACTTTATTGTCAAAGTACATGCATACAATGAGATTAGCTAAGCCTCCCTCATAATGCCCCCCAACACAACAAATCCCACTAACAACCATAAAGCCTTGTTGCACCTTGTGGATTTACCACACAAATCCGTCATACTACGTTGACATGGAGTCATTTTCCATTTAAAACATTTATTGCCCCACTTCTCTGACCAAAAACTATCCTGTAAGCCTCTACAATTGCAGCCTTAGATTTTTATTTATTTCCCTCAAGCAGAGGCACTTGCTCCCTTTTGGCAAATCCCTTCGCCTCCTAAGATAGGCCAAAATCCTCCCCAGAAATAAAAAACTTGAGCTAAGATGGGGTCAGATTTTTCTACTTCACTTTCCCAGAGTCGTTTCTTCCTTTTGTCAATTAATTCTTCAAGAGTCTGTCGCCATTTTTGTGCATATCAGAAACCTCCCTTCTGCACTTCCAAAAGATGTTGCATAAACCTACAACATGCTTGCTCTCTTCCCCCCACCTTGAGAAAATAAAATGAAAGGACATTGTCATTGGTTCATCAGCCCTGACCTCAACCACAAAGAAATCATTGTGACTGGCAGAATGTGTCCTTTTAGAATTATTTGAGCCCAAACTCCCAGAATTCCAAGCCTGTATTGGTACTGACAAAGGACTGTGGAAGTTGTGGTCCAAAACATCTGGAATGTCGAAGGTTCGTCACCACTATTGGTTTTAAATTTCATTTAAAGGTCAACAGGCATGTGGATTTGGGTGAACTGGTGGATATTGTCTATCTTGCTTTTCAGAAGGCTTTTGACACAGTCCCTCACCAAAGGCTGCTGAGAAAATTGCACAGTCAGGGGATAAGAGGGCAGGACCTCTTATGGACTGAGAACTGGTTGAGATGCAGGAAACAAATAATAGTTGTCAATGGGCAATTTTCACAATGGAGAGAAGTGAAAAGCAGTATGCCCCAGGGATCTGTCCTGGGACTGGTGCTTTTCATTCTGTACATAAACGACCGGGAGACAGGGATAAGCAGTGAAGTTTGCAGATGACACACAACATTTCGATGTGTAAACAACAGAGTAGATTGTGAAGAGTTCCAGAAGGATCTCGCCAAACTGGGGGAGTGTCCTGCAAAATGGCAAATGCATTTCAATGTATGAAAATGTAAAAGTAATGTGTATTGGGGCAAAAATTCAAAAAATTATATATCAACTCATGGGCTCTAAGCTACCCATGACAGATCAGGAAAGAGATGTTGGTGAGCTGTTGGGCAGCTCCATGAAGGTGTCTACCCAATGTGTGGCAGTGGTGAAGAAGGCCAATTCCATGCTAGGGATTATCAAAAAGGGGATTGAAAATAAAACAGCCTACATTATAATGCCATTGTACAAAACTATAGTAAGGCCACGCCTGGAGTATTGGGTACAATTCTGGTCACAGCGTCTCAAAAAAGACACAGTGAAACTGGAAAATGTGCAGAAGAGACTAAAATGATTACTGGGCTGAGGGACCTCCCTTATGAGGAAAGGCTAAAAAACTTTAGTCTGGAAAAAAGGCGGCTAAGGGGGGGATATAACTGAGATGTACAAAATAATGCAGGTCATGAGTAAAGTGGATAGAGGGACACTCTTCTCCCTCTCACAAAATACCCAAACTAGGGGACAACCACTCAAATTGAGAGCTGGGAGAATAAGAACAGGCAAAAGAAAATTTTTTTTGCCCAGCGTGTTGTTAGTGGAACTCCCTGCCACAGGATGTGGTGATGGCATCTGGCCTGAATGCCTTCAAACGGTTACAAACCATGATGGAGATGTGTAATTTCCAGGCTTAAACCCGGGGTACTTCAAGGACCAGATGCAGGGGAGTGGTAGCAGGAGACAGATATCTAGTCTCATGCGCTCCCAGACGCATTTGGTGGTGCCCCTGTGAGATACAGAAAGCTGGACTAGATGGGTCCTTGGCCTGATCCAGCATGGCACTTCTTATGTTCTTATTGATTGTGTGTGACAGTTTCTGCCAGAAAGTATAAACAAATAAATTGTGATGTATTGTGAACAGAGAAAGTAAAAAATGGAGTGCATTTTGAAAAGCTGCTTATGTCGTATTTTACCTACAGTGTTAATTAACAAAGAGGTGCCGCCAAATATGTGAATACTGTATTAGTATAAAATATAGCATACAATAAATGCATTTGTAGAACAGTGTACAAGAAGAAAAAGATGAATGTTATTTTAAGCATTTTGTTGAATGGTAAGCAAGTAGGGAACATAAATGTTTTGTTTTATAAAGCTTTAGCCTGATTGTTAATACAAATTGCTGTGAGAAAGAAACAACTGAATTTTCCCTTGGTTGAGTTCTTGTCTTAGCAAAGGTTTTAGACCAAGAGTGCTTCCAAATGTCTGCAGAATGCTGCAACAAATTGAGCCTAGATGACCATCCAGGATACCAATAACTAATGCCCAGAATAATTCAGAATCATTATTTAAGTCAGAGTCTATTAAGATCTCCCATTTTTTGATTGTGCATCTTCTTTCTTTTGGGTGGCTAGCAATGTTCTATGTATGGACCCTCATTCAGCATCAAGTCATTATGTTGTTGTTGTTCAGTCGTGTCCGACTCTTTGTGACCCCATGGACCAGAGCACATCAGGTCCTCTGGTCAAATCCATGTTGGTTGCATCGATGACACCATCCAACCATCTCATTCTCTGCCGTCCCCTTTTCCTTTTGCCTTCAATCTTTCCCAGCTTCAGAGACTTTTCCAAGGACTCCTCTCTCCTCATGAGGTGGCCAAAGTACTGGAGCCTCAGCTCCCAAATCTGTCCTTCCAGTGAACATTAGGGGTTGATTTCTTTCAGGATGGAGAGGTTTGATCTCCCTGCAGTCCAGGGGACGCTCAAGACTCTCCTCCAGCACCACAGCTCAAAAGCATCGATTCTGCAGTGATCAGCCTTCTTTATAGTCCAGCTCTCACTTCCATACATCACTACTGTATTTATTATTATTATCACTACCGTATTTATTATTTTTATCACTACTGTATCTATTGTGCCATCAAGTTGATTCCAAGTTATTGTGACTCCTTCCAGGTTTTCCAGATAAAAGAAAACCTGGAAACCTACAAAGCTTGTTACCTAGGTCCCTTATTCTGGGGGTGTTCAAGGTTCAGTACTTTGATCACAAACCATACAGGCTGGTTTTAAATCCAGGAAGCTTGATGGGGATCTAACACTTGATCCACACCAAATGTTTTCCGTGTTGCATGCATTTTCCTTTTTATTGTCAGCCACCCAGAGAGAAATGCCTGACACCAAACTGAGCAGTATGCAAATATTCAAAATAAATGAATATACTGTATGTCTCATTATCTTTTTTACCTACCTCCCTGGAAACAATAAACTTTAACCCTCCCTAAAGTCATCTCTCTCTTTTTTTTTTAAATGTTCTATTATGCAGATATTGTTCCTTCCTGTAAGCAGTGGTTCTCTCCACCTGTGGGGTCCCCAGATGTTCCTGGACTGCATCTCCCAGAAATCCCTTCCAGCACAGTGAGTGGTGGAGGCTTCTGGGAGTTGCAGTCCAGGAACATCTGGGGACCCACAGGTTGGGAATCACTGCAGTGTACTGGAACAAGCTAGTTTGGAACAGAGATTTGTTCCCTAAGAGCATTGTGCTCTGGGAGTTGTAGTTTTAGGACATGTGACCGCACGATGGTCCCTGATTCGTAAAGGGTTTGTTGCATGAAGGGTAGCTGGGACCTGGCGCGTTTTTTCCTTTGTTTGATTCTATTGGGAAGACACGTGCCACAGCCAAACGCTTCCTTCCCCTATCTTTTAAGTAGAGTTCATCAGTTTTGAGTGAATTTCTGGAGAGGAAAAGGCCAGTTTAAGAGTCCCAGCAAGAAGAGAAAACGAAAGTAAACTTCTGCTCTTCCATGGCCGTTGCTACAAGGAGATCCCTGCGGGGCCTGGGCGAGGAAGCCACTTGCTCCATCTGCCTGGACTATTTCAAGGATCCCGTCACCATTGAATGCGGGCACAACTTCTGCCAAGGCTGCCTGGCCCAGACCTGGAAAGGGTCGAAGGGGAGAAATGTCTCCTGCCCCAAATGCAGGAAAAGGAGTCCGACGGACCCTCCTCATCCCCAATTGGCAGCTGGCCAGCTTAGCAGAGAAACTCAGCCGCCTGGAAGGGGAAAAGGCACCCGAAAGGAACGAGATGTGCGAAAAACACCAGGAGCCCATCAAACTCTTCTGCCAGGATGAAGAAACCCTCCTCTGCGTGGTTTGCGACCGATCCAAAGAGCACCGAGGTCACCTGGTGGTTCCTCTGGAGGAGGCTGCCCCGGAATACCAGGTATGAAATTCTACAGATTTCTATAGGGAGGGAAAATAGAGTAGCCCTAGGGCTAGATGGGCAGCATAAAAGTCAAATGAATGAATGAATGAATGAATGAATGAATAAATAAATAAGTAAATAAATAGATAAATAGATAAAATAGACATGGGCAGAGCTTGAGATTAAAGGGAGCTCTAAGAAGCTTCCCCCCGTCCCCCACGTGTGTATAAATCGGAATTACTATATAGTATTTAGCCAACTTCATCTGAGGTTCTCAAAACTTCCCTCTCAAGTATGAGAAAAAGCTTCAGATGCATTTGGGGGGGGGGTTCTACATTCTCTCTAAAGGAGGCAGGATATAATGCACTTATTGGCTGCTATGGAATAGACACAGCTGGTTGGGTAGCTTAGTGGTTGAGGTATCTGCAGAGCCAGAGGTTGGGGAATTCGATTCCCCCCTGGGGCTTCTGAGAGAGGAGCCAGCCTGTCTTGTCTCAAGTAAGCTGCACAGTTCCAGGGTGACCCCAGAAGAAGGGAACGAATACCTCGTCTGAGTATTCTCTACCTGGAGAACCCTAAAATGGGTTACTGTAACTCAGAATTGACTTGATGGTATATCAAGTTAATATTATGGGATAAAGAAGGCAATAGAGACCCTCTCCTCTCCTCTCTAGGCAGGGGGCACAGCAGGCATGTCGTTGGGGTGTCTCTCCCTTTGTACCAACCACGAACTTCCATTTTGTCTTCAGGAACTGATCACCGATCGCTTGGAGCTTCTGAAGAAGGAGAGGGCGACCATTACGAAATATAAAGCTGAAATACGAAATGAATGTCGAGACCTGCTCGTAAGTATATACATTATGATGAAGGGGAAAGTTCTTAAATCACTGTAGAAAGCAAATGCCATTCACCTCCAGAGGGCCTTGCTCCAAGTGACCTTGATGCAGGGGGGGACCTGAGTCATCCAGGCAAAATGTCACTAGGGTTGCTGTGTGTCAACTTCTCCTACTCCCCCCACCACCACCAAGTGGGGAGAGAAAGAGGTTTAAAAAGATGGAGCCAACTCTTAATTGGATTGAACGCAACTGAATCTCATCCATGCCTGATTTCCCCTCTTCCTCTTCTTTTAAAGACCGAGGCCTCTGACATGGTCATCCACCACAGGGACAAGGGGGATTGTCCCCCCCCCACACACACACACACTGTTGCAGCCTTTCCATTTCTTTGTGGCAGTGGCATAGCGTGTGTGTTGGGGGTGTGGGGCTCCTTGGGTGCAAAACTCTTAGAGGGCCCAACATTTCAGAACTCCCAACAAGCCTGGTTACCAGAGGAGGGGCAGGCTGAAGGAGGGGGGGGGTCAGTGGTGCCCCCCCCAAGGCCATGTTGATGCCTAGTTACCACACACCCCGGCAACATATTTCCCTGTCTCCCCCACAGTAGAGCAGCCCCACCATCAGTCATGGCCAGGGCTCCAAACAGCACACAGAGTGAGTCCCCCAGCCCCAGCCTCTCGGGCAGTGAAAAGGGAGCTGGCCTCCCCCCTACCCCAAGCCATCTGAAGCCAACATGGGAGAGGTCCTGGTCCCAGACACCATGCGGCTACCTCCCAGCATCCATCGCACAGGGAGAGGATGCATCTACATAGGGCAGCCACCCACTCCTGCTCCCTGGAGGTGCACCGATCCAGCGGATCCCATGCATGTGTCCCGTCAGCTGGCCAGTGTTGGTCACCGAACGCTGGCGTGGATGGAGCTGCCATGGGCCACGCCCCTGCCTTCCCTTTGGTGGCTGAACAGGGAAGGACACGCACGGTGTGCGGGGCAGAAATACATGCCTTGCCCCAGGTGCTGGCAACCCACAATATATCACTGCTTCTGGGTGCCAATCTTCTTAATCCCATGTAAGGAGAAATGCCTGCTATGGGGAGACTTTCTCCGTGAGGTAACCACTCCCTCTTTGGAGCTTCTTTTTCTGGTGGCTCCCTTCCTGCTCCTAGTGTCTTTCCTTTCTCTCACATTCCTACCAATAAGAGGTCTTGTAGGGTGGCCAACATTGTATTTTCTCTGTACCTCAGCTTCTCCCTCAGGGAACGTAACATTTTCCCCACACGCGAGTTCATGAGTTCTGCTTCCACGCCTGTTCTTGTCTTTAGGAAGTCCCATTGAAGAAGGGACTGGTTTGTTTTCCATGGCTTCAGAGACTAGGACTCGGGGCAATGGTCTCAAACGACAGGAAAAGAGATTCCATTTGAACATTAGGAAGAACTTCAAGAGCTGTTCGGCAGTGCAATATGCTGCCACAAAGGGTGGTGGAGTCTCCTTCTGTGGAGGTTTTTAAGCAGAGGCTGGATGGCCATCTGTCGGAAATACTGTGATGGGGGTTCCTGCATGGCAGGGGGTTGGACTAGATGGCCCTTGAGGTCTCTCCCAACTCTATGATTCTAAGATTTGTTTCATTTTCTTAGCTTGTCCCTCTTCGACCTCTCTCCCTCTGTCTCTGCTTTCCCTCTTTCTCCCTCATCTGGTCTGTTTTCTCTGCCTTTTCTTCCCCCCCTTTCTCTCTGTTTCCTCCTGGGGGTCCCTCTCCTTGCCCTCCTTCTGTCGAGGGCTTCCTGGTTTGGGCTTCTTTTGTTTTCCAGGGGGCAGGGAGGGGAAGACGGCACTCTTGAATTCTCGTCCCCTGGCTCACACCACCCCTGCCCAGTCTCATGAGTTCTCCCATCACAGAACACGGTGAAAGTGGAACCTTCTGCCTTACACTCCCTCTTCATGTTTCTTTCTGCCTGCTTCCTGCAGAAGAAAACCAAAGCAGAGATGAAAAAGATGAAAGCAGAATTTAGAAAACTCCACCAATTCCTGGAAAAACAGGAGAATCTTTTAGTGGCTCAGTTAGAAGAGACTGAGAAGGAGATTGCAAGGAAAAGGGAGGAGCACCTGGCCAGGTTCTCCGAGGAGCTCTCCTCTCTTCAAGGTCTCATCCAGGAGATGGAGAAGAAGCGTCAACAGCTCCCCAGGGAACTCCTCCAGGTGAGACGAGCAGAAGGAGCCCAGGCTGCCCTGAAGGGGGAAAACTGGATCGAAAGGGGTTGTGCAGTTCCATCACCTATGGAGAAGATGAAAAGTCCAAGTTTTAGGCTTGAGGTCTCCAAATTAGAACGTGAAGGAACATCACGGTGACATAAATCAGTAATGGTAGTGTGGACTAGAAATTTCTGTGTAGTGCTGATGGACATGTCCATGACTCAGGATGCTTTGTGGCCAAATCAGGCTCTGTTCCTGCCTTCTCCATGAGCTTTCTAGAAGCATCTGGTTGGTGACTCCCAGGGACAGGATGCTGGTCTCAGTGGTCTTACCAAGCCAGGCTTTTCTCATAGTCAGTCTCGGCTGGTCACCAATGGCATCCCCCTTAACCTAGGAAGTTATGGTACCTTCTGAGATGGTTTTGTGGTGTACAAAACAGCGATTGTGCACAGAGAATAGATTAAGATAGAGGGGGACCCTCATTTCTAAAACACTCCTCTGTTGACGTAGCCTTCTGTAGCTTTTCCACGTGATAGACCAGGACCTGAGTCTTCTTTCAGTCTCACTGCATCTTCTCAAGTGCTTGAATGGAGTAGCCTTATTGACACTAAATTCCCTCTTTCTGTCTCTTTTATTCCCCCCATCCCCACAGGACATCGGAAGCCTCCTGCAGAAGTAAGTGGATCTTCCTATTTTTGTTAGTGCTCCACAGTGCTGGGAAGGGTCTCCATGTAAGAGAACGTGAGCCTCCAGTCTCCCTGGGAGAAAGTGTTTGCCTCTATTTCTAGATAAAAATAGGTACATAATGTTGAACTCAGAGCACCCTGTTCTCCCACCCAGGGAACCCAATAGATTCCCAACTCCTGTTCCAGCCCTCCCCCTGCACCCCCAGATGCTCATGGCACGCAACAGAAGGTTCTTTTCTGCTCTAGGTGTTGTATTAATCTATTCTGCAGCAATTATGTTTTTAAAACCCACAAATGTCGGTAGCAAAGGTGCTTGTAAATCTCAGCCTCTAATCATATTTATTAGATTTCTAAGTCACCAAGCCACTGTTTGTTTGAAATTAAAAGAATAAAATGATACATTAGTAACACAAAACATGTTACTAATACTAATCATGGTCTTGCGCAGCATTACATTCTGCGTACCAACCCAGAATGGTAAAATGAAATGCAGATGACAAAAGCTACCATCAAGTGTAAAATATAGGTACCTTTGGGTTCAGGGGTTGCAGGTGTGACATCTTTATGGCATCGTTTCTTGCTGCTTTACGGATATCAAGTGCATTCTAGAATCAAAAGAGGTGATGAGAAAATATTTGCGTTCGCCAAAAATAACCACCTTTCCCCCTTGTTCTCTTCCTGACACATAATGGCATCGCACGAGTTGTCCCTTGTGAGCAGGCAACATTCAGAAGGCCATAACTTTGTCCCTCCGTCCAGAAAGGGTCGCTTAGTAAGGAGGAACCTCCCCTTAAGCCACCCTTCCGTCTGTTGTGGAATTGCTCCAGCCAGCCCACAACCAGACCAAAAACCAGTCCAGCTTGGCCATAGCACAATTCCCTGTGCGACTGCGTTGTGACCATTCCACAAGTAGTCAGAAATGCAGTCTATTCCCATAAGAACATAAGAAGAGCCACGCTGGATCAGGCCAAAGGCCCATCTAGTCCAGCTTCCTGTATCTCCCAGTGGCCCCACCAGATGCCTTTCTGGGAGCGCATGAGACTAGATATCTGTCTCCTGACAACACTCCCCTGCATCTGGCCCTTGAAGTACCCCGGTTTTAAGCCTGGAGATTACACATCTCCATCATGGTTTGTAACCTGTGATGGACCTTTCCTCCAGGAATCTGTCCACTCCCCTTTGGAAGGCATCCAGGCCTGATGCCATCACCACATCCTGTGGCAGGGAGTTCCACAGACTAACAATGCGCTGGGTGAAAAAATATTTTCTTTTGTCTGTTCTTACAGTCCCGGCTCTCAATTTGACTGTATTTTGAGGTCTTGAGGTTCAAAGACCTATTGTCTTGGTCCAGTATGCTTCAGCTGTGCTGACGAGAATATCCTTGTTAGCAGAGTATAATATGCACAGTGAGAAGGCTACAAACGCTTGTGGAGTTCTTCGGAAACAAGCTGTGGTTTATTATAAACAGTCTGGAAAAACAAACATAGAATTCTTACATATGTAGACAGCACCCAGCAGTATCTTCAGGAAATACAAACATAAACAGTAGTAAGGTAGAGTTCGGCAGCAACACGTAGAAAAACGTAGGAATGCAGGATTCAAAACTCTCAGCAGCAGGAGGCAGGAAGCAACAGGAGCACAGGAGGCAGAGAGCAAGGCTCAAGCATTCCTCCCTAAATATACAAATGCATGCAGGTGTAGAACTTTCTACAACTTTCTACAGTGAAGGTAATTCCTTTCAGGATTCTTTCCTTGCATTGCATTGCAGCTTTGTCAGAGTCTCTGGCAGAAAACCTAACATGTATGTCTTCTAGTTCTGGTATTTTGTGAGAGGGAGAAGAGCGTCCCTTTATCCACTTTACTCATGCCCTGCATTATTTTGTACATCTCAATCATATCCCCCCTCAGGTGCCTTTTTTCCCCAGACTAAAGAGCCCCAAATGTTTTAGCCTTTCCTCATAAGGGAGGTCCCCCGGCCCAGTAATCATTTTAGTCTCTTTCTTCTCATCACCTCCTTAGTTAATTTCCTCTAAACTGCCTACAGTTTTCTTCATTCTCTCAATCCCTTTATATTCCTCTCATCGAGAACACCGGAGGGGTGAATGGCATCTTAACCATGTTTTTCTCCATCAGGAGTGAGAAGAAACAGACATCTGAGAATCCAGTGGCCTTTCTGTCCAGAACTGAAGTGGAAGATTTGGGATTTTTGTGATATCAATCCTCTCCTACAGGGTGTCATGAACCAGTTCAAGGTAATGAAAAATAGCTTCATGAATTAACATGACGAGTTGTTCTGTTCTCTTATTGCTGCCACCACTAATAGAAACAACAAAAGAGCTTCCTAGCTACCATTGTACAGAGCAGTTTGGGTACAAGACAGTAGAAGGAGTTGAGTTAATTTTAAAAGTAGGACTTTTGTAACTGTAGGACTCTTGCTTCCAGAATTTGCCTGGAATCCATCTGGTAGAATGGAATCCATATTTATTTATTCATTCATTCATTCATTCATTCATTCATTCATTCATTCATTCATTCATTCAAGATCACCAGCGCCTGCACAACTGTCCTAAGGAAATCACGTCCAGGTTTGGGCAATAAGCCTAAATTGGTAAAAGGCTGCCCTGGAAACAGCTGTCACTTGAGCCTCCAGGGACAAAGCTGGATCCAGGACAACATCCAGACTCCTCACACTCTCAGCCAGCTGGAAGGTCAGTCCTCCCCAAACTGGGGAGAGGGCCACTATATCCACCTGGGGAACCCTCAAGGAACAGAACCTTGGTCTTCCTTGGGTTGAGTGTGAGCCTGTTAGTCCTGGTCCATTCCACGACCACGGACAGGCAATGATCTAGGGTGCACACAGCCTCCATTGCAGAGGTGGAAAAGGAGAGATAGAGCTGTGTGTTATCAGCATACTGGTGACAGCAGACTCCATAACTCCGAATGACATCATCCAGCAGTCTCATATACAGCGGACCCTTGTATAACAAACAGCTTGTATAACATAAAAATTTGTACAGCATAAAAAATTACGGAGATAGGGGAAATTTGCTTAACATAATCGCCTATGGGGGAAATCTGTACAACATAAAATGGGATTACTCCATGTTCAATGCATTCCTATGGGAATTTGTATAAAGGAAAATTTGCTTAACATAATTTCATTTGGAACAAATTAATTCCTTTATACAAGGTACCATTGTTTAGATGTTAAAGAACATAGGGGATACAGTGACCCCCCCGCCTATTGAGGGGGTTAGGGACCCAACCCGACCTGCAATAATTGAAAATTCGCGTTATGCGGATTCAGGTCGGGTTGGGCCTGGGAAGCCTAGTTGGGGGCTCTTGGACTTACCCCCAGCCTGGTGCTGCCCCGGCCAGGCCTGCAAGAGCCCTTCTGGGTCTTTTGGAGGCCTCAAAAGGACCTCCATGTGAACCAGAAGTCATTTCTGAGGCCCTGGCAGGCCCTCCCCCCCCTTCCCCCAGGCCTTTCCCCCCTTACCTCAGGGGGTCTTTTTCATATACTGTGGTCCCACAATATAGTGGGACCGCAGTATATGAACCGCGAATGGGTGGGGGACCACTGTACTGTATGGGGCACCCCCGACCCCAGGGGGCACCCCCTCACTCTCTGGGACGGAGTGTCCAGGAGGCTGACAAAACTCTTGGACACAACCTGCCCAGGAACTCTACTCTCTGAGCATCGGCCTTCGATTGGAAGGGCAGGGAGAGCAGCACTAAAGCATGGGGCCCCCCCCCAATCCCCGTCCCTGGACCACAACCTACCCCCTGTTTTGTGAGGATACTGTGGTTGAAGGTATCAAAGGCCGCTGACAGATTGAGAAGGACCAACGGGGTAGAGCAATCCCTGTCAGCCCCTCTCAGGAGGTCATCTTGCAACGCGACCAGGGCTGTCTCGGTCCCATGTCGTGTCCTGAACCTAGACTGGAATGGGTTCAGGACATGATCCTCCTCTAGGAATGACTGGAGCCTCACTGCGGCAACCTTCTTGATCACCTTGCCCAAAAAGGGAACATTAGCCACCAGATGATAGTTCGACAAACCGTCGGTAGCCGGACCAGGTCTTTTGAGAAAGGGCAGGATCACAGTGTCCCTCAGGCGAGTGGGAAAAATCCCGTTCTTGAAGGAAACAGACACAATCACAGCCGCCCATTCCGGCCTGAATAGGCTTGTTATCTATTGAAGCCACTCATTTGAGCATTGAAACCCCCTCCCTCAACAGAGGTGGTGGCCTCAGGCATTAGTCTATCTGCTACTTATCAGGTTGTGCTTTCCAAAGTACCCAGACAAATCAAAAAGCCTTCACCACCAAGGCCATAGCTAATGACCCATTCTTGATGGGTTTCAGCACCTTAGGCCATTGTTCACCTTAAGGCTATGGATACTATTGTTCCCCCTGACGACCCTATTCAGGCCATTGTTCATCTTATGAGCCTAATTCAGACCAGGGTGACAAGAGGTCAAAGCTGACTATAAGATGGAGCACTCGCACTAGCTGCATTCAGACTGATGAATCTGTTTGGGTGAGCAGCGAAACGTTTCTATCTCTCAAGAAAAAAAAAAGTCCAGTAGCCATGACTCAACTTGCAGATCTTCCAGGATGTTATTTTTCCATTTCTCTTCCAACTTTCCCTTCAGCAACCTCTAAATCTCTTCCAACCTTCCCCTCAGCAACCTCCAATCTAATTCCTTGACATGAACTGATACTTGATCTTTCAGGATTCTTGTAGACATAGTGCTGTGCTCCCTAATGTTTTGTCATTTTTTCTTTTCCCAGATGCTCTGTTACATGGACTTCAGCTGCAGAAAGGTAAATTTCTGATGGAGGGCCAAGTTCTAAGGAGGGAATCAGGGACACTGATTTGGCTAGTTGCATATCAGGGGACTTCAACAGTTCTCTTCTGCACACTGTAGAAATATGATAGCTTAACATGCACACAAAGAAGAAAAATCAGTACTGCCCCAGTGATATTCAGACTTGGAGTTAAACTAGAAGATTACTTCTATACCATTTCTCTTACTTCTCCAAAAATGTGAGGTAAAGACACTACTTTTCAACAGCAATTGACTTGTTTCCTGTTACCTTTAAATCTTGTGAATTTCATATAATTATGCCATCTAGCATTTATTTTTAATTATAGTAGGTGCTAAAATATAAAATATACCCACATTTGTATTTGGTAGTAGAGAGAATTACAGATTACTAATTAGGGCATGGATGTAATGAGTGAAAAGAAATATACCGCAATTAACTGCCATTCATTCCTTTTGGGTCAGGAGTAATACTAAGTCACTTTGATATAACAAGCAACACTTAGCAGTTTTTTAAAGTTACTTTAAAATAACGTTTTAAGGAATTTTTAGTTAATGTTGACAGGAATTTTTGAGACCTTTTGCCATCCTTTGTGTATCCTAAGTGCCAAAGGAAGTATTTTTTTTTTTATTCTTGTTGTTTTGGATGTGAGACCAATGTGGCGTCGAGGGTTGGATTAGGATTTGATAGCCCTGGATCCATCGAAGCTCACTTGGTGGTGGGGTTGGCAATGTTAAAACCACTCTTTGAACATCTCACAGACTTGGAAACTGTGATTCCGTGGCTGCAACTCTGGACCAATTTGATCACACAAAACAACAATTCTAATATATTCTGTATTTTCATAGTATAATATCAGAGTTGGCCACCAGGATGTGAGTTCCTTCGATTGTTCTCTGTTATGTTGGTAAGGGCAACATCTAGTGAGTAAAGCAAAATCTCAATCTTAATACAGTATGTAAGGATACTAATGTATACCCCAGTTCTTTTAAGTGTTACAATTTGAAGGTACTCACTTAGCCAGGGAATAATCACTGGAAATCTGCAGAGTTTAGATAGATAGATAGATAGATAGATAGATAGATAGATAGATAGATAGATAGATAGATAGATAGATAGATAGATAGATAGATACCAATGATTCCAGTATATGGAATAACTGGTATCTATTTTGTCACATGAACCTGAGGTTCCTCTATTCCCTTTGCAAACCCAAGAGAGCCAATATTGCCTGGAGCATATGTTGATCTTCCAGAGAGAGGGTCCTGATTGCTCTGGCACTGTGCCAATACTCTGTCTTTCCCCCCCCCTCCTTAAATGCATCATCAGTGCTAAGGTGCGGGCTGGGTGGTGGTGGTCAAGAAAGAAATAGAAGAAACCAGTGTGTTTGCACTAGGAAAGCCTCCTCTGAAAACACCCTTTCCTTCTCCACTTTCTGATTGCCTTTTACTCTGGGAAACAGAAGCACCTGTTTGCTGTTGGGTTTTTCTTCCTGTAAGCCCTTCTTGAATGATAGGAGAGATGTTTGTATTTTGGAGATCAGTTCAGGGATTCCACATATTGTCACAGGGAGGTCTGGAAGAAAGAGGAGGCTCTCCCAAGCCTGCAGTTTAGTGGCGGCAAACCTTCGGCCCTCCAGATGTTTTGGACCACAACTCCCAGGATTCCAAGCCTCTATTGCCAATGACAGAGGACTGTGGGAGTTGTGGTCCAAAATATCTGGAGTGCCAAAGGTTCGTCACCCTGATTGGTTTCAAATTTCATTTCTCTCGTGTGTTTTGGGTGTGAGTATTGGCTTCTTGATTCAAGTGCTGCTGCCCCTTTTGTCTTTTTCCTCCAAACTCTCTTCCCCTGCAGCCAACGTAACCCTGGATCCTGAGACGGCTCATAAGAAACCTTGTTGTTTCTGAGGATTGTAAAAGCAACTCATATGGAAACAGAAGACAACATCTGCCTGACAACCCTGAGAGATTTGACACAGATCTTGTTGTATTTGGAAAGGATTGGTTCACAGCAGGTAGGACACTTCTGGGAGGTGGTGGTGGGAAGGGAAGAGCAGTGGCTGGCAGGGGTCACCCAAAAGACAGTGGAAAGAAAAGGCAGAGTGGACTGGAATGCCAAGGGAGGATTTGTGGCTGTAGGGAAGTGGAACGGTAGGTACGTGGCAACCAGCCAACAAAAGTTCATTCGTTTCTCTCCTGGTGATGACCCCAAGAGAATCCGAGTGTTCCTGAACTGTGCTGCCGGGCGGGTTTCCTTTTACAATGCGGACACTGCAGCCCACCTACATACACTTTCTGAAGCCTCATCTGGAGGGGAGACCTTTCTGCCTTTCTTTTATGTTGCAAGAAAAGCCCGTGTCACCATCACTCCTTAAGGCAGCCAAGTACGCTGATCTCTTCTTATGGCCTTTTCTTCAAACCCAGAAAATTAAGATAGAAGACAAGGATAATTTGGTCACAAGGCCTTTTTTCTTTTCTCCAATACATTATCAAATGGCTTCTGCTCTAGAAATTAGTCTCTCACCCAGAGGTCCACTGTTACTTATCTCCTGCCGCCACTGGTTCCAAGCTGGAAGGTTTTCAATCAATCAACTTTGCTATGGCCCACCAGCCAGTATAGTTACGGTATTTGGTTGCTAGGTAATTGCCATTGGGAAATAAAACTACCTTTATTGTATAAAAGGATAAATAATTCTGTTTTATAACTAAATAAGAACTGGTTAATATAATAATACAGTAATACCCTTAGATCGGGGGAACATCAGGCAGTCTTTCTAAAACCTCATCATTTTATAGTGTATATTTTTTTTCTCATTTCATCCTCATCTTGCTATAGTTTGTACTCCTTACTAATTACCTCATGTCAGGAAATGGCCAGGAGAAAGATGTCTGTAGAAACCACTAAGCCACACTACCAAGACTTATGCTGCTATGAGTAATTTCCAGGAGGGCCTGCTGGTTGGGAGGGGAATCTTCCTGTCCTGTCCCCTCCCAACACTCGCAAGGGCACATTTACACTTTTGTGAAAAACATCAGGTTCTGCATCTGGATTTATGTAATTGATTTCAAGTTACATGCTAGTCACATGGTTTTTATGTTGCTACAACAAATGTTTTTGTTTCAGTTTTTGTTTCTGAAGGCTTACATGGCCGGGATCTGATAGCTGTTGTGAGTTTTTCGGGCTGTTTGGCCGTGTTCTGGAAGTTTTTCTTCCTGATGTTTCACCATACTCTGTGGCCAACACCTGCAGAGGGCAGGGAGCTCAGGGAACTAGGAGTTCTCTCTGTGCTCTGGGGTATAGAGTGAGTGAGACACAGAGTCTGGCAAAACGTCACGAAGAAAAACTTCCAGAACACGGTCAAACAACCCAAAAAACTCACAACAGCTGTTTTTTGTTTGTTTGTTTGTTTTGTCCAAATTGACTCCCTGTTTCAATAAAGAGTTGTGTGATTTCAGTGTGCCAGCCATTTCACATTCTTTCCTCATGTTCCAAATGCCAGTACTGCAGTGTACTTTTAGGACACAAGACGGTGTCATCCTTCAAAGTACCAGTTTCTCTGTAGTTGGAAGACAACATTGAGGAAATTGTCATTTCTCCCTCCAGGGCTCTTTAAGAGGTATTCCTAAGCAGTGGCATGTCCACATTGGCATCCAATTTGAAAATTAAGGCAGGCTCCTCACTTCTATTTCCTCTTTACATTCTGGCCCTCCTTACTAAAAGTTTGGGCACCCCTGGGCTAAAGCTATCATAATACGGATCATCTAATTCTAAACTAATAAGCGTTTCATATTTTGTTTTAAAACTATATAACCTGGTGTAACCCTCAAATACATACAACTGTCCAGTTAATCTGCTGGTGGCAGTGAGTGGAAATCCAGTGTGTGTAAGGGGCACATCACAGTGGTGAGTGCTCAGAGACATTTAAGAAGAAACCTGGAATTCGTTCCAAATGAAATTATGTTAAGCAAATTTTCCTTTATACAAATTCCCATAGGAATGCATTGAAAATGGAGTAATCCCATTTTTATGTTGTACGGATTTTCCCCATAGGTGATTATGTTTAGCAAATTTCCCCTATCTCTGGAATTGTTTATGTTGTACAGATTTTATGTTATACAAGCTGTTTGTTATACAAGGGTCCACTGTACTTTGATTTGGATTTCGGTACTGAGCAGAAGGTTGGATGACATGGCTGCCTGACAGACCCCTTCCAACTCCATCATTTTAACGAAATAAGCACTGCTTCTGCCACCGCACATTGTTGTTATGGGGTGTCTGTTAAAGAAACCACACTTCGCTCCCTTCTTTGTAAGTCTGTGCATTTGTGGTGACACAGCAACTTGAACTCTGCTCTTAAACTGGCAGTTTCTCTTCATAATTGATTTTCCCTCAAAAAAATTTTAAAAATGGAATTTGTCTTGAATATTACCCGTATATACTCTAGTATAAGTCGACCCGAATATAAGTCAAGGTCCTTAATTTAACCCCCCAAAACTGGGGAAATGTATTGACTCGAGTATAAGTCCAGGGTGGGAAATGCAGCTGGACATGGCAGCTCCTCCTTTGTGAGCTGGGGGAGTGGTGTGTGATGTTTAAAATGACTTTTAGGCACTGATGCAAGTGCTTGGGTCAGTGGCTAAAAGTCATTTTAAACATTGTGCCACTCCCCTGTGATGCAGATGGGGGTCATGAGAAGCGGCACACAATGTTTAAAATGACTTTTAGCCACCGACCCAAGCACTTGCTTCAGTGGCTAAAAGTACTGACCCAAATATAAGTCAAGGGCCCCTTTTTTCAGCCCAAAATTAGGGCTGAAAAACTAGGCTTATATTCGAGTATATACAGTATTTTTAAAAATAGAGAAAATGTATCACCATCTGTAAGGGAAACCCCAACAAGGGGTACTTGAGATGACTTTCTTGTAAATTGGCCTAAGTCAGGCATGTCCAAACTTTGGCCCTCCTGATGTTTTGGACCACAACTCCCAGAATTCTAAGCTTAGATTGTCAATGGCAAAGGACTGTGGGAGTTGCAGTCCAAAACAATGCCCAGAATTCTAAGCTTAGATTGTCAATGGCAAAGGACTATGGGAGTTGCAGTCCAAAACAACTCCCAGAATTCTAAGCTTAGATTGTCAATGGCAAAGGACTGTGGGAGTTGTGGTCCAAAATATCTGGAGGGCCAAAGTTTGGACCTGCCTGGCCTAAGTAATGCATGTGATTAACGAGTGGTAATCATGACGCCCTTTCACACCTGGTTGCATGGAAATACACTGCCACCTACCATGATTTGTTTCAATTCATATCATTCCTAGTCACATGGAAAGTCTTAGCATTCACTTTCTCGGCTTTGTGGAGCATATAAATCCAAGATACGTGAAATGTATAGAATGTTTGACACTGAAACAACCCCAAATGAGGCTCAGTTCTTTCAATACAACACAGTTCAGATCAGTTTATTGCTATTTTGTCTGCCAGGCCTTGTACTTATACAACACGGCAACCGATAAAACTAAGAATGCAAGAACAAGAGACTCGATAAATTAGCTACGCTAAAATTAAATGGAAAATATTGTGTAAGTAAAATGTCACGACAAGCATGTCTTACTGTCCAGTGAAATACAGTACAGTGGTACTTTTTATAGAATTAATTTGTTCCAAATGAAATCCTTTTAACCAAATTTTTCCTTTATAGATATTTCCCATAGGAATGCATTGAAAACAGAGTAATCCCTAATCGCAACCATTTTTATGTTGTAACGGATTCGCCCCATAGATGATTCTGTTAAGCAAATTTCCCCTATCTCCATGAATTTTTTATGTTGTATAGATTTTATGTTATACAAACCATTTGTTATACAAGGGTCCACTGTATATGGTTTTGTCTTCCCCAAACCCAATAGGGCAAATTTAAAAGCCTCCCCCCCCTCCAAAAAAAAATAAATATCAAATTTCCTGCCGAAAGAAAGGTAACTTAGGAATGAAACAAGTCTAATACTTCTTCAGATGGCAGAGGAGCCTTGTAACATGGATTAAACTGCACTACTTCAGTCAAGACTCTGCTCATAACCTGATTTTGATCCCAAATGGGCTCAGGTTGCTAGCTCAAGGTTAATTCAGCCTTCCACGGTCTTTAAACTGAGCACCCAGATCACTGGGGAGGAGGCAATGCATAATTAAAATGGTAAACGATCCAGAGGCTGCTTCAAATGCATGCGGCAGTAGCTACGCAGCACACTTTACTCTGCTAATACCAAGAGCAAGTGGTTTGCTGTGTCAAGACCTTGAATCTTTCACATAAAGTCATATCTTGTTTTCAGATATCCGGCTGGGCAGTATCTATCTACTTCATGGCAAACTTCCATCAATGTCTGGAAAAAGTAACTTTTCCAAGACCAAACGTACAAGTCCTTACTCCTGTCATTTGGCAATTTTGCTGATGATTTGCAAGTTGCGCTGTGTGATTAAAACACTACGCAAGTTCTGTGCAGTCAAAGGGTTTCTCTCTAAGAGGTGAAGAAGGCCAATTCCATGCTAGGGATTATCAAAAAGAGAGTTGAAAATAAAACAACCAACATTATAATGCCATTGTACAAGAAGAGAGAGACTAAAATGATTACTGGGCTGGGGGACCTCCCTTATGAGGAAAGGCTAAAACATTTGGGGTTCTTTAGTCTGGAAAAAAGGCGCCTGAGGGGGAATATGACTGAGACGTACAAAATAATGCAGGGCATGAGTAAAGTGGATAGAGGGAAGCTCTTCTCCCTCTCACAAAATACCAGAACTAAGGAACATCCACTCAAATTGAGGGGGGAGAGAGTGAACGACAGAAGAAAATATTTTTTTACCCAGCGTGTTATTATTGTGTGGAACTCCGTGCCACAGGATGTGGTGATGGCATCTGGCCTGGATGCCTTCCAAAGGGGATTAGACAGATTCCTGGAGGAAAAGTCCATCACAGATTACAAAACCATGATGGAGATGTGTAATCTCCAGGCTTAAAACCAGGGTATTTCAAGGGCCAGATGCAGGGGAGTGGTATCAGGAGAGAGATATCTAGTCTCATGCGCTCCCAGAAAGGCATCTGGTGGGGCCACTGTGTGCGATACAGGAAGCTGAACTAGATGGGCCTTCGGCCTGATCCAGCAGGGCTCTTCTTATGTTCAGATGTTCTTAACTGCAGAGCTAGAACGTATCACCTATGGGCCTGCAAGTTCAGCCCTTGTCAAGGAGGCACAATGGGGGAATCGGAACACCCAATGTCTGGCTCCACACAGCCAGAAACCTAACCCACTTGAGTTATCCAGAAGTTCAGTATGAGGAAAGAAAGTGAATTTATTTATTTATTATTGAATTTATACCCCGCCTATCTTCTGGGGGGAAATGTTGGATTTCTCCACACGAAGCAAATCATTTTATATTGGGATTTTCATGCTTCTTCCTGTGTGTGGACTCTCTGGTGCCTCACAAGCTGCGAATTTCGACCAAACAGCTTCCCACATATCTGGCAGCTGTACAGCTTCTCTTCTTTATGGATTCTCTGATGGTACAGAAGGGTAGAATTCTGAGCAAAGCATTTCCCACACTCCTGGCATTTGTAGGGCTTCTCCCCAGTGTGGACCCTCCGGTGAATCAGAAGAACTGAACTGGAAGCAAAACATTTCCCACACGCATGGCATTTGTAAGGTTTCTCCCCTGTGTGAGTCTCTGTGGTGGGTGACCAGGAGGGAATTCTGAGCAAAACACTTCCCACACTCTTGGCATTTAAAAGGTTTCTCTCCTGTATGGATTCTGTAGTGGGTCAGCAGTTGTGAACTAGAAGCAAAGCATTTCCCACATTCCTGGCATTTATACGGTTTCTCTCCTCTGTGGACTCTTAGGTGGTACAGGAAGGTTGAATTGTGAGCAAAAGATTTCCCACATTCTGGCACTTGTATGGCTTCTCTCCTGTGTGGACTCTCTGGTGGCTCACAAACTGTGAACTGGAAGCAAAACATTTCTTACATGCCTGACATTTATATGGTTTTTCTCTTGCGTGGAATCTCTGGTGTTTTCGAAGCTGTGAATATGAAACATAAGATTTCCCAAATTCCAGGCATTTGTATAGTTTCTCTCTTGTGTGAACTCTCTGATGCCTCACAAGGTTTGAATGATGGGCAAAAGACTTCCCACATTCCTGGCATTTATATGGTTTCTCTCCTATATGGATTCTCTGGTGCCTCATCAGGTATGAACTCTGAGCAAAACATTTCCCACACTCCTGACATTTGTACGGTTTTTCTCCTGTATGGACTTTCAGGTGGCTTGAAAAATGTGAATTGTGGGCAAAACACTTCCCACACTCCTGGCACTTGTATGGTTTTTCTCCTGTGTGCACTCGCTGATGGATGACAAGTTGTGAACTGGAAGCAAAACATTTCCTGCACATTTGGCACTTGTATGGCTTCTCTTTGGTGTGGAATCTTTGATGGCTCACAAGGTTTGAATTCTGAGCAAAGCATTTCCCACATTCCTGGCATTTGTAGGGTTTCTCCCCTGTATGGACTCTCCAATGGATGACAAGGTGTGAATTCTGAGCAAAACATTTCCCACATTCCTGGCATTTGTAGGGCTTTTCTCCTGTGTGGACTCTCTGATGCTCCAGGAGATGTGAATTGGAAGCAAAACATTTCCCACACTCCTGGCACTTGTACGATTTCTCTCCGGTGTGAACAGACTGGTGCCTTATAAGTCCAAATTTATGAGCAAAACATTTCCCGCACTCCTCACATTTGTAGGGTTTCTCTCCTGTGTGGACTCTGTGATGGATCACAAGGCCTGAACTGGAGGCAAAGCCTTTCCCACACTCCTGGCACTTGTATGGTCTTTCCCCCGTGTGAACTCTCTGATGCTCCACGAGGTGTGAGTTGCAAGCAAAACATTTCCCACACACTTTGCACGGGAAGCGTTTCTTCCTGGCATGGACTTTCTTGTGACGAGCAAGTGCTGCCTTCTGTGTAAAATCTTCCCCACATTTGGTGCATGTGTACACTGGCTCTTTGGGCAAACCTTTCCTGTCTTTGTGGGCTTCCTGGCTTCGAGCAAGCTCCATTTTGTCTGCAAAATCCCTTCCGTGATCCACGAGGTCATTCGTTTCCCTCGAGTCATCTGCTAGGAAGAATAAGTCGTTGATGTTATTCATAGAATCATAGAGTTGGGAGAGACCTCAAGGGCCATCCAGTCCTGCCCCCTGCCATGCAGGAACCCCCATCACAGGACTCCTGACAGATGGGACATCCAGCCTCTGCTTAAAAACCTCCAAAGAAGGAAGCTGCACCACCCTCCTTTGTGGCAGCATATTCCACTGCCGAACAGCTCTAGCTGTCATGAAGTTCTTCCTAAGGTTTAAATGGAATCTCTTTTCCTGTAGTTTGAAACCATTTCCTTGTGTCTTAATCTCTGAAGCCATGGAAAACAAACCAATCCCTTCTTCAATGTGACATCCCTTCATATATTTAAACATAGCTATCATATCCCGTCTCAGTCTTCTTTTTGTAAGGCTAAACATTCCCAGCTCCTTAAGCGGCTCCTCGTAAGACATTTCTTTCAGACCCTCAATCATCTTGGTCACCCTCCTCTGGACGTGTTCAAGATTGTCAACATCCTTTTTAAATTGAGGTGCACAGAACTGGACACAGTATTCCGGGTGGGGTCTGACCAGAGCAGAATAGAGTGGTACTATCACTTCCCTTAATCTAGACAAGATGCTTCTGTTGATGCAACCAAGAATCGCATTGGCTTTTTTGGCTGCTGCATCACACTGCTGACTCATGTTCAATTTGTGGTCCACCAAGACTCCCAGATCCCATTCACAGGTACTATTTTCCAGCCAGGTGTCTCCCATCCTATATCTGTGCAATTCATTCTTTTTACCTAGATGCACCACTCTCTGTTGTACCCCATTCTGTTAGCTTTGGCCCAGCACTATAATCTGTCAAGGTCCTTTTGGATTTTCATCCTATCCTCTAGAGAATTAGCAACCCCTCCCAATTTGGTATCATCTAGTCTGAGTCAAATTTGATTAGCCTACTCTCAATTCCTTCCTCTAAGTCAGTGTTCCCCAATAAAATGTTTGATATTTAAATAGCTTGCGGGGGGGGGGGGGTCGCGATGGCGGAGCGGGGTTGTGGTGGTGGCGGCGGCGAACGGGGGGGAACGCGATGGCGGGGGGGTCGCGGCGGCGGCGGCACGATTGCGGGGGGGGCGCGGCGGCCCGATTTGCGGAGGGGGGGTCGTGGCGGCGGCGGCGATGGGGGCGGGCGCGATTGCGGGGGGGAAGAGAAGTGTGGGGGGGTCGCATCGGCGGCTGAATGTTAAGTCTGAGAGATTGCGGGGGGGTCACGGCGGCGGCGGCGGCGGCGGAAGGCACCTCACCGTATAGCCCCCCCCCCCCGTGTAGACACAGGCGCAGTGGAGAACACCCGGGCCGGCCTGTGAAAGAACACATGCCGCCCTAAGGAAGGCCGAGCTCGCGGCCGGCCGTTAACGCCTGTCCGGGAGCCAGGCTGCCGTCACAGGAAAATAAAGTTCTTGATGCGGTGCTCCATTACCGGCACCGGTCCGCGGCCCGGGTGAGGACCATTGCTTAGTCATTAATAAAGATATTAGGCTGGACCCAGAACAGAACCCTGGGGACCCCCGTCACATCTCTCCAAGCTGAATTCATTATCCTGAATGTTAATTCAGTTAGGGAAAACGTGTAGACAGACAGTGGAGAATGTGAAAGAAAACATAAGCTAAGGAAGTTTCGATTCTAAAATCTTGATGTGTATTACAAATATTGTTAGTTCATATTGGCTGGTTATCAGTACAGTAGGACCCCCGTAGCCACCGATTCATTATCCACTGATTCAGTTATCCACGGTTGGCAGAGGAAAAAAAATAATTCAGCAGCCACAAAGCAAGTTGTAAAGCAAGCTGTTGTCACAAATAGCATCTGTAAAGCAAGCTACCGTCACAAACAGCAGCTATAAAGCAACCTACTGTCAGGAAACAGCAGTTTGGGGGTGGGTGGGCAGGCAGGCGTTCTCCCTTTATTATCCACGGGAAGGCCTGGAACCAATCCCCAGCGGATACCGGGGTCTTGCTGTATTAGAATAAATGGTGATAATCCCCAACAGCTATGGGGTTCATACTATATATAATTCTTATTTCTTTTCTTGAGCAAGGTAATTCAGAAAGAAGAGGGTGCAATTTGTAGGCTACAGACTGTAGGAACTGCATTGCCACAAAATACTGCATCAAAACCTGTCCCGTCCCTGCAAACTACGGTGATTCTCTGGGGTCAGGTAACACTCTTAATAATAAAGTGCAGACTGCCAAAACATTGGCCTGAGCAAACAATACTACAGTATTAACTTTGGAAAAAACAAGCAGTGATGATATGGTGTCTTCACAACCAAGGTTGTGAAAGACATTGCGAAGATGTATCTGGATGGCGCCTAAGTAGTGATTAACAGTGCAAACAGTTGAAGTAAAACAAAATTAAAAATAATAGGTCACCAGGAAAGGACCTTGGTGGAATGGGCTTCACATTTCCACAGATGAAGAGACCATGGCTTCTCCTGTTGTTTTATCGTCACAGCTGGAAACCTTGATCCACTGAAAGAACAAAGAGTCTTGTTGCACCTTATTAAAGGCTTACAAGTTTTGGCTCGTACTTTCAGTGACTTCAGTCTGCATCCTGAAGTACATTGCAGAAGCTTATGCCCAGTAAAATCTTAAAGGGACCATAAGACTCTCTCTTTTCAGCAACAGGCGAACACAGCTACCCTTGCTCCTGGAGACTCCTGACCTAGAGAAGGGTGTGCAGAGGATATACTGACTGAACTTCTAGCAGAGAAGAGGAAAAAGATATTTTGTAGCAGAAAAGGTAAGGAACAGGGTGGCTTTCAAGAAGATGGCTCATCATCTTCCATCATAATTGGCCAGACTGCTGAGAACTGACAGGAACTGAGGTCTGGCCATACTTTCCATATTCCACTTTCAAGTTTAAATACTTAATTCAGGCGGGATTTTTGCTTCGCGAGGTCCCCAATAATGTTGCACTACCTGACTTTCTTTAATTTGCCGATAGCATAGCTTTTCCACTTTTGATCCTGTGACTGAAGCCACACTGGGCTCCTGCTAAACTTTTGTTTCTGTTCTCCTCACCTGTATTGTGCCCTGATGTAACTTCCATTTTCTCCAAGGTGAGCTGATCAGAAAACCATGGGTCTGGACACCCCAATGAAGTTTGACAAGTGGAAATCCTGCTCAAGAAAAGAGAAAAGATAAAGATATGAGGTCCAGAATTTAAAGCTAAGGAGCTGTACCTTCGGCCTTCCGGATGTTTTGGACCACAACTCCCACAGTCCTTTGTCACTGGCAATAGAGGCTCAGCATTCTGGGAGTTGTGGTCCAAAACATCTGGACATCTGGAGTGCTGAAGATTCCCCACCCCTGACTTAAAAGTATGGAGCTGTTAATCTGACTGTGCAAACCAATCCCAATACTCTTGAATCTCAGTCTGCAGGCTTTTTCATAGTTACCAAGGGCTTTGAGCGCATTTAATTTAATTAACTGAGGAATCTAGAGGCAATTCTTAATTCAGTTCTCAGGCGACGCTCAGTAGAAAACAGTCAATGTATTTTGTTAACCTAGTCTGGGTCAAAATAATAATAATAATAATAATAATAATAATAATAATAATAATAATAATAATAATAATAATAATAATTATTATTATTATTATTATTATTATTATTATTATTATTATTATTATTATTATTATTATTATTATTATTATTATTATTCACTGACATTCACATGAGGAGCGGACTTTCACCTGAGTAAGGATTCCAGGCAAAAATCAAAGAAAAAAAAACAAAAGACACAAAACATGTGGCATCTTAAAAACTAACTTTCATATTTTATTGTAACGTTTTGTGGGCACGTCCACTTCTTCAGACATACAGACTAAGAGAAATTATGCATGACTTGGCAGCCAATTGCCATCCATTAATAAGGTACTGATATAAAATTTATTCTTCCTGTTGTTCTCCCACTAAAGGCTGGATATCATCATAGGTTCAGTGACTTCAGTTGTAGCAGGGGGAAACAACAGTGCTGTGCTTCCTCCAAAACTGTCCCCCCTGGTTCTTCAGCCCAAACCTTCATCTCGTTCCTTATTTATTTATTATTTATTTTAGAGTATTTTCACCCCGCCTTTCTCCTTGGAAAAGGACCCAAGGTGCCTTACAGTAATGAGGGATAATATACAGTTCAGTAAATTAAGACATGTTCAAGTATTTGAGAACAAGGAACTGAGGACTAATGATGGACTACCTACTATGTGTCTTTAACATGAATGTACCCTACATAATTGCTTCGACTGATTTCATAAGAACACCAGTGTTTCCCCTGTTAGATTCCACCCCCTCATAATGGATTTTCTTCTTTTTGCGTTGCTGTCTGTAGCTTTAACGTTACCTTTTAATGTTTCTAAGGTGCCTCTTCGGATTCCCTGTTCTTAACTTGAATACGTCTTAAATGTACTGGGCTGTATATTGTCCTTCATCATTGTAAGCCGCCTTGGGTCCTTTTCCAAGGAGAAAAGTGGGATTAAAAATATTCAAACAAAAAAAGAACAAGATCCCCCCCTCCCCCCAAATTCAGTATTATGTCAAACTGCGTCGTGAACCATCAACCCTCGCTATCCGCCTAGATCGTGTTGCACGCAACTTGTTGAATTAGAGACGACAAATAAACGTCATATTACAGGCAGCCGTGAGCATCCTAAGCGGTTCCAAACCACCCCTAAAAAAACCGGGGCTGGTGCATCCCCATCAGCAACCCAACCCTAACCCTCCAAAATCTTCCCTTGCTTGTCCTTGCATTCCTCTCTTGATGCTTCCCCACCTTCCTTTCTTCCTTCCTCCCTCCCTCCCTTTTTCTGGCTTCTGGGTTTTCCTTTTCCAGCCCAACCCGGCCCCAAGAGTGAGACCCTCTTACCTTGTCGGCTCGTGGACCTCCCGATGGGCTTCCAGGAGCCCCCAACCCCCCTTTCGGGCGGGGTCCCTGACCATCTTGCGCCGCTCGGCTTTCTTTAATTTTGCTTTATTCTGCTTCCTGTCATGTGACTGAAGCCCCGCCAGGCTCCTGGCAAAAGACACAAAAGCCCATTCAAGTTTACGCCTTTGCTCCTGGGTGAGCGGCGGAGGGCAGTTTAAATGATCCCCCTCGGTGGGGGAATCTATCATCATCATCATCATCATCATCATCCTTTGGAGGCATTTTGGGGGGGCTCTGTGACTGTATAATAAAAGATTGATTGATTGATTGACTTAGATGCGGGCAAAGGAATTTAAATGCATTTAAATAAGTATCGGGATCTGTCAGGAAAAACAAAAAAGCCAACTCAGTCTCGGCATCTTTTCTCCCCACGGTCTGTGCCGTTTCCTGCTTTCCAGGCCAAAACAATGCAACACTTTATATTGGAGAACGTTGGATATCTTTTCCCCAAAAAATATTTATTTATTTATTTATGCTGCACTAAGGGCACTTGAGCCAGTGTGGTGTGGGACCCTGCCTAGCTTTGAGATCGGATGTGCTTACTTACCTTCAAAACCCTGGTAGGGTCACCACCGTTAGTCAGCTGTGACTTGATGGCACACTTTTATTGCTGGGCAGTGGTACTTGAATAGGATGGGGTGTTCACAGCGCCTGTATCAGGGAGAGTACACCTATTAGTCAGGAGCTGTTGGTGATTCTGAGGACAGGCAGCTCTTAGGGGCAGTGGAAGATATGATGGGGGGGGGGGGGAGAGAAAGACCCTGGGAAGACCACAGGCCAGGAAGTGAATAAAAGGCATTGGCTAGGAAAGACAGGAGATTGGCTGTGATAACAGTCTTTCATCCATCCATCCATCCATTCTCTGTGCAGTAATGTGTTTTCTGAGTTGAGTCCTATTTAGGCAAATATCTCAACATGAATAGGCTGAAAGTAGAGGTGTCTGGTGCTGTAACCCACAGAACAAGATGCTTGTGAATTGGACTGCGAAATCCCGCAGACGGACCTGTGACTGCTGCCTTTGGCCCAATGTGGCTACAAAGCCCTTTGCGCATATTTGCTCTCCATCAGTGAATGTCTAGGATGCTGCAGGGGCACATCTTTGTTTAGGAGCAAACCCACATGCCCCCATCTCTACTTCAGATAACATTTATAAATGCATAAATAAGGCTTTGATAATGTAATGACCCACAGCTAAAGTAAAATACACTAGAATCATAGAATCATAGAGTTTACCTAGATGCAGCAGCCTACATTTCTCTCTGTTGAAACTGATCACATTAGCTTTGGCCCAGCACTCTAATCTGTCAAGGTTGTTTGGATTTTCATCCAATCCTCTAAGACAGTGGTGTCCAAACTTCAACCTTCCAGATGTTTTGGACCACAACTCCCACAATCCTTTGTCACTGGCAATCTAGGCTTGGAATTCTGGGAGTTTGGGGGGGGGGTTGTCCAAAACATCTGGAGGGCCAAAGTTTGGATACCCCTGCTCTAGGGAAATTAGTAAACCCTCTCAATTTGTTATCATCTGCAAATTTAGACTTCTTCAATAAATTGATTGATTGATTGATTGATATTGGACGTTAACTCTTAAACTTGGGACACCAAATTAATTTCTGTCTCTGACCATATGCCAATTTTGTTACAACACACTTCCTAAACCACATGCCTCAACGCCGTTTATGGACTTTACCTCTGATTTCTTTCACAAAGTACAAGTCAGTGAGCAAAATCGAACAGCTAATTTATTCTGTTTTATAGGACAATGACACTCCAAATGTTCATTCCTTTTGAGATGTATTCAAAGGGGGTGAATGTGTCAAAGAATACAGCTTTATTGGGAAACAACGCATACTACTGAAATCTGATTGGGGACCAAAAGCAAGACTAAAGCAAGAGAAAATAGTCATGAAAAATGGACACATGGCAGAATTTTGGAAAAAATATATGAACACAAATGTCTTGATCTGAACAAAATACAATTATAAACACATCCCCCACTGCTTCAACAAGCTCCTGGCTAATGCCCATTCTCACACTAGCTGTGAGAACAGTCACACAACAGGCAGCCTGCTAGAGCAGATTTATGGAAAGACTTGTTTCTGGTTTGTTTGTTCATTTGTTTTATCAAGTTAGAACATTAGATGAACTTTGTGTTCTGATCTTGCCTTGTTTTGTTGCTGCTGTGTTAAACTAATGTAATTTTTAAAAAAGAAAACCTTATCTGTGCATCTGAAAATTTCAAGAAAGAGAATGAGATGGGGGGGGGGGAGAGACACAAATATTTTTTCCAACAGAGTTCTAATCATATATCCAGAAAATAATATTTTGTGTTTGTTTCTTTTGGGTTTTTTTCTATGCTAGACCTAGTGAGGCCACATTTAGAATACAGTGTCCAGTTCTGGTCACCAGAGTACAAACAAGACACAGAGGCCCTTAAAAAAGTGCAGAGAAGAGCAACAAAGGGCGTTTATACACGACCCCTAAGCTCCGCCGCAAATGGCTGCAAGGTCCGGACCTTAAAAATGTTTACCCACCAGCTCCGGACTTTGCAGACAATTAAGTGCGACCCCGCCCACTTTAGCGCAACGAAACAGCAGTTTTCTTGTACCTGCTTTTTGGATGTGACAAATATTTGATCCGGTGTAAGGATAGTGAGTGCGGGGCTCTCCTGGCTTCTGTTTGTTCTTTTTTTGCGCCCCGCCCCTTTAAGAGATCTGAATGCTGCCTGGTAAACCGGCATTCTTTTCTTTCTTTCTTCTCCCTCCCTCAGGCAAGCAGCAACCAGGAAGTGCGGAGGGGGGTGGGGACAGAGGAAGAGCGACGAACCCCTAAGATCTCTGGTCCGAATTTAAGTGGCCAGCGGATCTTAGGGGTCGTGTAAAAAGGCCCAAAGATAATAAGGGAACTGGAGGCTAAATCGTATGAAGAATGACTAAAATAATTAGGCATGTTTAGTCTGACCAAGAGAAGACTAAGGAGAGACATGACACGACAGCAGTCTTTTAATACCTGAAGGGTTGCCACAGAGAAGAGTTCCAGGCAAAAATCAAAATGAAACAAAATAAAAGACAAAACCATGCGGCACCTTAAAGACTAACTATTATATTTTAATGTAAGCTTTCGTGGACACGTCCACTTCCTCAGACATATCGTAGAAGAAACTGTGTCTGAAGAAGTGGATGTCACCACAAAAGCTTACATTAACATATTTATCTATTCAATCTATATACCTCCCATCTGGCAGCAAGGCCACTCTGGGTGGTTTACAACAATTCAGGATAAAACATCAGATACAATATACAATAAAAATATGTAATAAAATAAAAAATGGCACAGCATAATGGTACATACTAGGCAAAATGAAATCACTGACTCCACTCATAAAGTCAAGGACAATAATAAGTTAAGAGCAAGCAGGGATGGAGAGCAAAGTCAACAAATCAGCAAGTAATCGTTAGTAACCAGAGAAAGCAGTTCTAAACAACCAGGTCTTCAGGTGTTTTTTTGAAGACCAACAGCAATGGGGTTTGGCAGAACTCTGAGGGAACTGGCTTGAAAGCTTAGGAACTGCTACCGAGAAAGTCCATTTCCTCATTACCATCTTGCAGGCTTCTCTTGGAGTTGGGACCCTCAGGTGACCTGCTTGTGAGGAGCGGGTGTTACAGGCAGTGTTCGGGGCAGGAGCCATTCTGACAGATAACAAGGTCCTAAACCGTAAGGATGACAAATGCGTAAGAGCCCAGCAGGTGTGATGATGCAATCACGACTGCAAAATATCTTCATGACAGATAGCCAGCCAAGGACCACACGAAGACTCCTTTTCAGCAATGACATGACAGAGGGCCCAATATGGAGCACGTTCAAGTCTTCGGATGCCCAGCCTTTTCCAAATGCTACAAAGCAGAAAGCAAGTTCAGTGTCTGAAGGTTAATGATGGCTCGCGAATGCTACAGAAAAATAAATACATTAAAATATAATAGTCTTTAAGATGCCACATGTTTTTGTCTTTTATTTTGTTTTGTTTTGATTTTTGCCTGGAATTCTTGTACAGACTAACATGGATTAGCTACCTCTCGCAAATCCATGTGGAAGAGGGCATTTATTTACAGTGTACCCTCGTATAACAAACGGTTTGTATAACTTAAAATCTGTACAACATTAAAAAATTCCAGAGATGGGGAAATTTGCTTAACTGAATCACCTATGGGTGGGGCGAATCCGTACAATATAAAAATGGTCGTGATTCGGGATTACTCTGTTTTCAATGCATTCCTATGAGAAACCTGTATTAAGGAAAATTTGATTAGCAGAATTTCATTTGCAATGAATTAATTCCTTTATACAAGGTACCACTATATTTTCAATTGCACCTGGGGATTATGACAAGACCCAATGGGTGGAATCTCATCAGAGAGCTAACCTGGAAATAAGGAGAAATTTCCTGACAGTGAGAACCATTAAGCAGTGGAACAGCTTGTCTCCCAATGTTATGGGTGCTCCATCGCTGGATGTTTTCAATAAAAGATTGGACAGCCATCTGTCTAGGATGGTATGAGGTTTGTTTGATTATATTTTGTTTTTTGTTCTCTTACCTTGGGCAGGGGTTGGACTAGAAGACCTCCCTGTGATGATTCTATGAAGAATGAGTCTTAATTTAAATAGAAAAACTAAGCGCATATAGAAGCTGTTAAGGCTCCCCCCCATGGATATTAAACAGAACATTCTAACTCCTTATTTAGCCTGACATGAAGCTCCTGGCCGTCAAATTTACCAGATTCCAAAAACTACATTAATATACAGTAGGACCTCCGTATCCACCGATTCATTATCCACTGATTCAGTTATCCACAGCTGGCAAAGGAAAAAATATATACATAATCCAGCAGCTGCAAAGCAAGCTACTGTCATAAAACAGCAGCTGCAAACCAAGCTACTGTCATAAAACAGCAGCCATAAAGCAAGCTAATGTCACAAACAGCAGCCATAAAGCAAGCTACTGTCACAAAACAGCAGCCATAAAGCAAGCTACTGTCATAAAACAGCAGTTTTGAGGTTTTTGGTGTTCTCTCTTATCCACGGTTTTCATTATCCACGGGAAGGCCTGGAACCAATCCCCAGCGGATACTAGGTTCCTACTGTATAACAATTGTGTGGGTTCTGCCTATTACAGTGATGGTCTCATAAGGTATTCTAACAATATAGTAGACGCTGAAGCACTCAAAGCAGATGGTCCATGGAGAACTGCTAGGCGTTTTAGCTGCAACTATTGCTGCTCAATAGCTAGCTGTGGGTCATAACAATTCACCATTTCACTGGCTAGATAACTCAGTGAGTTATGTACAGCCAGAAGCTGGGAGTTCGATTCCCTGATGTGTATCCCAGAAGAGCCAGCCTGGGTGGCCTTGGGCAAACTGCACAACCCCAGGGCATCCCTAGAAGAAGAGAACCACTTCTGAGCATTCTCTGACTGGAAAACTCTGAAAAAGGTCACCGTCAGTCAGAATTGGCTTGACAGCACAGGATGATTATGAAGCAAGCAGATCCATAGTGCTAAGAACTGCCAGGAAATCCCCATAGGACCATATATCAATAACAAAATACTGCCGCTTATAATTGGACAATCACAGTTGCCTTTTCTAATACTGTAGACTCATTATTTTGCCTACAAACCATGTAGCCTCGCTCTATTAGGCTCAGTTCTAAGTGAAGCATCCCATGTGATGTCTATGAAGATTCTCAGTCATCCAGGTGAGGTTATCTGGAAGTTGAGTCATGGCAACTGGACTTCTCATGAGAGAGTGAAACGTTTCACTACTCAGCCAAGCAGCTTCGTCAGTCTGAGGAAAGTTAGTGGCGAAGCTGCTTGGATGAGTAGCAAAATGTTTCGACCTCTCAAGAGGTCCAGTTGAAATGTTTTGCTACTCATCCAAGGGCAGCATGATAAGCAGCGGACAGATTGTGCCGAAGTCCCCCACCTCTGTTTCATCCATCCCCAGATAACTCAGAAGCACTTCATACCTCCACTAGGAAGGCCACTGCTAACAACCCAACCTTAATGGGTGGTTGGGAAGGGTTGCAAAGATGGGACTTTCACACACCCCAGGCCACTGTCCACCTATCGAGGCTATTCAGGCCACTGCACCTAATGAGCCTATTCAGGCCACTGTCCACCTAATGATCCTATTCAGTCCACTGTCCACCTAACAAGCCTATTTAGACCAGGGTGATGTGAAATGAAGTTGAACTAGGCCTCGTCACTAATTTCCCTCAGACTGACGAAGCTGCTTGGATGAGTAGTGAAACTTTTAGATCTCTCAATAAAAGAAGTCCAGTTGCCATGACTCAACATCCAGACATCCCGTTTGATGTTATCCAGTTTTATGGGAAGATACGCATACTGCAAATGGATCAACTGAACTTCCAACACCAACAGGAGTATCTTTTTTATTATCCCACCTTTCTTCCAATACATAAAAACAAGGTGAGTTATAAAATGATTTTTTTAAAAAAAGATACCGCTAAAAAACAATCAGCTATAACAGAATACAATAAACATATCGTCTCAAAACAACCACTGCATTGAAATAATTTAAAAGCACACCAGAAAAAAGAAGTAAAAAACCCATCATCTTCCATTCAAAGTCTCTTCTTCCAAAGTCTGTCAGGAACTGGTGGAGGAGGTCTTTACTTACTGGAAAACTGAGGAGGAGAAGGCCACCACAGCCTCCTTTGGACTTTCCCAGTCAGGGAGCAGCCACTGAAAAGGCCCTGTCTGTGAGGAAAGGGGCTGCCTCCAAACCTGTAGAAACAAAGGGGGCCACCTCCAAACCTGTAGAAATCCTGGAAGGCTCATGTGGTGAAACATATGGTCCTTCAGACAGCCTGGACCCCAGGTACTGGTTTGTTTAGACGTAGCTCATTGATTTCATTGTACGTCCTTGAACGGATTATTCTGCTTTTACAATATAGTGTGGCTATAGCAATGGACTTCAATTGGAGTCAACCTCTGGGATGACCACCGGGGGCTGCACAGGTCAAAAATTAGCATTTTCAAACTTAACAGACTCCTCTCTCTCTCAAAAGTTGGCATGGCACGGAATTGCTATTCTTCCGATAAACTGACTCCAGCCAGTAGCATTTTGGAGTCAATGACATTTTCGAAGACTGTCCAAAGGCAGTCCATCACTCGGCGTGTTACAGAAACCCAAACGGGATGCACCTAAGACGTGTGTCTCTGTGAAGAAAAACAGAACCAAACCAGTTCCATTTTGGGCTTGTGGGCCAAGATCAGTTTGTTCAGGGACAAGCGGAGACAGCTTAATTTCCAGTGAATGCCAGTGGCCTGCTTCCAGAGATGCACAAATCCACCGCATCACTGCTTTGAAACAGTAAGATAATGAAGATTCCACACTAGGTGACCATGCTGGCTGTGCGTGTCTGTGTGTTCTGGACTTGTAGGGCCGAAAATGACTTTCTAAATGCCGCCTCTTATTCTTTACGTGCTTTCATTCATATTGACACACTACGATAGCCCACAAGTTGAACGTTGTGAGAAAAAAACTTGCTCCACTTCATGGCATTCCAAGGGTTTATTGCCTGGGCATATTTTTTTCAGGTACCGATAGTTTCATTGACAGTGACTGATAGAGAAGGCCTCTCTCAAAGGCAGGACAGGGATGGGGGTTTCTCCCCTGAAGAAATTCCCTCTGGTGATGCGTGAATCTGAATGGTCCTAAAACATTTTCTGGACTGAGAACAGATGAGATTCCATCCTTTCTTGCTTGGATTTAATGATGTCCCAAAGTGAGTGTGTCAATTCCCACCCTTGCGAGAATTTCTTGGGCTTCTTTCTGCTGTGGATTCCAAGTGTTCCCTAAAATTCTCCAAGACTTGCAAGCTTTTCAGTTCTGCAGAGCCATTCGGTGGTTTTAAAAGTGGGCAAGAAAACTGGAAATCTAAAATGTTTAAATATTTTACCACATACTGGACGGCATGTGGTCAAAGTACAAAAGTATTTAGCTAATAAGTGCTAAAGGGGAGGCTGTATACTTGATGGGCAGGCATGTAATAATAAGCATCATGTGCCATCAAGTAAATTCTGACTTATGCTGACCCTTTTCAGGCTCATATCAGTACAAGATAGTGACCTTCTCTTCTTCTGGGGCTGCTCTGGGACTGTACAGCTTGTCCAAGGCCACATAAGTTGGATCTACTCACAAAAAGCACAGTGGGTAATCAAATCCCCCATCTCTGGCTCCGCAGCCAGATACCTCAAATAATCATGAGGTATCCAGCCATCTTGTAGTCATGTAGGAATCCTATTATATCTTGCAGTGCATGCTGGGATGGAGAGAAAATGGTGGGCTCCATTCTCCAAAACCAGAAGGCTAGAGTTGGCTCAGAGATCTACTTATTGCCTTGGGCAAAATAGACAGTTTGCTAAGACAACTTAGAGTAGAAGGACAAAGGAACAAAGATTGCCGAATCGGGTGAAATTTTAGTGGGTTAAAATGAAAGTGGCCAATGCGTTGTGTTCTCTGGCACCAACCCGCCTACCTTTCTCAGCATAAAGTCCAAATTATGACTGAAATGTCTCCACAATACCAGCGTTTTCATAGTTTTTTCCCTTCATGGACTCTTTGATGCCTCACAAGTTGTGAATTACGACCAAACACTTTTCCACATTCCTGACAATTGTATGGTTTCTCTTTCTTGTGGATCCTCTGATGATACAAGAGGGTTGAATTCTGAGAAAAATATTTCCCACACTCCCGACATTTGTACGGTTTCTCTCCTGTGTGGACTCGTTGATGAATCACAAGAACTGAACCGGAAACAAAGCATTTCCCACAATCCTGGCATTTGTAGGGTTTCTCTCCTGTGTGGATTCGCTGGTGGGCCATAAGCTGGGAATTCTGAGCAAAGCATTTTCCACATTCCTGACATTTGTAGGGTTTTTCTCCTGTGTGAATTCTGTGGTGGGTCAGAAGATCTGAACTAAAAGCAAAGCATTTCCCACATTCTTGGCATTTGTACGGTTTCTCTCCTGTGTGGACTCTCTGATGGTACAGAAAGGCTGAACGATGAGAAAAACATTGATCACACTCTTGGCATTTGTATGGTTTCCCTCTTGTGTGGACTCTCTGGTGACTTAGAAGCTGTGAATTTGAAGCAAAGGATTTTCCACACACCTCACACTTGTATGGCTTTTCTCTCGTGTGGAATCTCTGGTGTTTCACAAGCTGTGAATAGGAAGCATAACATTTACCACACTCTGAGCATATATGTGGTTTCTCCCTTATGTGGACTCTCTGGTGCCTTACAACATTTGAACTATGAGAAAAGCATTTTCCACACTCTTGGCACTTGTATGGTTTCTCTCCCTTGTGGACTCTCAGATGCCTCCTCAGGTTTGAATTCTGAGCGAAGCATTTCCCACACTCCTGGCAATTGTATGGCTTCTCTCCTGTGTGGACTCTCTGGTGACTTGAAAACTGAGAAATATCAGCAAAGCATTTCCCACAGTGGTGGCATTTGTATGGTTTCTCTCCGGTGTGGACTCTCCTGTGGCTCACAAGTTGTGGCTTTGAAGCAAAACATTTCTTGCACGTCTGACATTTGAATGGTTTCAGTCCTGTGTGGATTCTCCGGTGGCTCACGAGCTGTGAATTGCTAACAAAACATTTTTCACAATCCTCACATTTGTAGGGTTTCTCTCCTGTGTGGATTCTCTGGTGGATGACAAGCTGTGAATTCTGAGCATAGCTTTTCCCACACTCCTGGCATTTGTAGGGTTTCTCTCCTGTGTGGACTCTCTGATGCTCCAGAATGTGTGAGTTGGAAGCGAAGCATTTCCCACAATCCTGGCATTTATATGGTTTCTCGCCTGTGTGTGCTCTCTGGTGGATCTTAAGTCCAGACTTGTAAGCATAACACTTCCCACATTCCTCACATTTGTATGGCTTTTCCCCTGTGTGGACTCTCTGGTGGATCATGAGGTTTGAAATGCGAGGAAAGCACTTCCCACACTCCTGGCATTTGTAGGGTTTCTCTCCTGTGTGGACTCTCTGATGCTCCCGGAGGTGTGATTTGCAAGCAAACCATCTTCCACACAATTCACACTCAAAGCGTTTATTTCCATTTTGAGGCTTTTTGTGAAATGTGTTTTGGTTGATGCATGTGTAGCTTGACGTCATGTCTTCCCCTTCTATGTGATTTTGCTGGTGTCTGACAAGCTCTAGTGTATCCGTAAAATGTTGTTCTTGCTCTATGTGTACCCTTGTCTCCCTCCAATTATCTACCAAGGGGGAAAGAGAAACAAAGAAAATATTGGCTTCCAAGGGCTCAATTATTTTTAGCTGATACACCTATTTTTCCATGTATAAGATGTCACTGTGTATAAGGTGACTGTTTGCAGAAACAAGGTATAGGCACTTTTGCAACCGCATGGCTGTCATGATTGGCCCTTGAGGTCTCTTCTAACTCTATGATTCTGTGATCTGTGGTTCTCTCCTTGGCTTACTTCCGTGTATAAGATGACTCTCAATTTTTGTATAATGATTTTAGACAAAATATACTCTTATGCATGGAAAAATATCTTAAATGTTGAAGATTCTGAAGGAAACATTGGCTGACTCCTCTGCCCTTATACATTCCAATCATGTGAAGAAGTCATCTCATCTTGTTTGTTCCCCATAATATATGCACTGGTATCTAGAAGAGATGGGTGTTTGGTTTTGGAAGGAGACTGGTTCCGAGATGAAACATGCCAGCACAGCTGGCGCTCGGAACCTAGTGCCGCCCTCCAGAACAAATCAAGCACTGTCTTACCTTACTGTAGTTTGCGCTGGGTGAAATTCCAACCAGGAGGCAACCTCTGATGCGTCACCTTTCCCTCTCCCTGGTGCTGGCCAATCAGGAGCTGTGCAAGGACATGCATCATCCCGCCTCCCTGCCTGGTTGGCCAGCACCAGAGAGAAGGAAATATGATGCTTTAGAAGCGGCTTTCTGGTTGGAATTTCACCCAGCGTGAGGTAAAGTAAGGTAAGACAGTGGTTGATTTTTGTCCCAGAGGGTGGGACTGGGTTCCGAGCGCCAGCTGTGCGGCGTGTTTCATTTCGGAACCAGTCCCCTTCCAAAACGAAACGCCCATATCTAGTATCTAGGCATTTGAAACCCCCCCTCCATTATTTTCCCATCCACTGGTGGGTTCCTGCGCCATTGGTCCAGTTTCTGGCCCATCATGGACACGCTTCTCCTCTCCGCCCTTTTTTTTGTGACTGAGCCAGCAGCGGTTCTTCTAAGTGACTGCCAGCACGGTTTGTTTCTGTGGTTGTGTTTTTGTTCGGTATCAAGCTGGCTTACCCATTTGTTTGCCACCATTCCAGTCCTCAGGATCCGGCAGCCAGAGGTCCTCCTCATCTTCCTCCATATGAGAAATGAGCCGAAGCTTTGAGCCTGGAAGACAGGCGAAGGACCGAAAGATGAGCCAACGTATACAGAGACGCATGTGCATGCCTGCAGTTCATGAGAACCTACGAAGAGCCATGAGGGATCAGACACAACGCCTACAAAGTCCAACACTGTGTCCACGCCAATCAGTTTTCCCTGGAAAGCCTGGTAGGAAGACGTGAGGACATGTACAACCTCCTGTTGTGTCACACAGCAACTAATATACAAAGGAAAACCAATGCGATGATAGAGACAATGCCTAGTCCCTCTGATTAGCAGCCATTGAGGGCCCTACCGGGCATGAATTCCTCCCGTCCCGTTTAAAAGGTTGTCAGCCATCACTATGTGCTCGATCAGTTATATGTTGTATCTGGAAACACTCCCCATTAAGCAGTTCACCAGGGGATTTAGTATTATGAGAAAAACACCTTGTCTCCTTTCTCCCAACCCTGAATGTCTGTCATCATCATGTCTCCTCTAACTTGCTTTTTTTCTAACCGCCCCATACTACTACAAGCTCGGTTTACAGTTTTAATTACAGAGTGCACTACACATTAACTCATTTTACCGACCTCGGAAGGATGGAAGGCTGAGTGAACCTTGAGCCTGCTACCGGGGATTGAACCCAGGTCGTGAGCACAGTTTTACTTGCAGTACAGGCATTTAACCACTGTGCCACGAGGCTCACAGTACTATAACCTTTCCTGATAGGGGAGTTGCCACACACACACACAGAGAGAGAGAGAGAGAGAGAGAGAGAGAGAGAGAGAGAGAGAGCATTTTGGTTGCTTTTCTACAGCTCCCGGGAACTTTCACTACTCCAATGTGGTTGCAAGACAGATTTGTTTTTAGGCATATGAGAGCAAGAATTTTATTTCCACGGTGAACATTAAGAACATAAGAAGAGCCATGCTGGGTCAGGCCAAAGACCCATCTAGTCCAGCTTCCTATATCTCACAGTGGCCCCACCAGATGCCTTTCTGGGAGCACATGAGACTAGATATCTGTCTCCTAATACCACTCCCCTGCATCTGGCCCTTGAAGTACCCTGGTTTTAAGCCTGGAGGTGACACCTCTCCCTCATGGTTTGTAACCTGTGATGGACTTTTCCTCCTGGAATCTGTCCAATCCCCTTTTGAAGGCATCCAGGCCAGATGCCATCACCACATCCTGTGGCAGGAAGTTCCACAGACTAACAACACGCTGGGTGAAATAATATTTTCTTTTGTCTGTTCTTACTCTCCCAGCCCTCAATTTGAGTGGATGTCCCCTAGTTCTTCTCTTTGTTAGCCTTGAGAAAAGAAGACTGGGGGAGGAGGGGGAGGCAGGGTAGCACTTTTCAAATACTGTACTGAAGTCAAAAGGTAGTCTTACAGAGGAGGGGGGAAATTGTTCTTTATTATCCCTGAGTGCTGGGAAGGTGATAATGGGCCCAAGCTAGAAGAAAGCATATTTAAAGCAAAGTGTTCTGCTTGTATACCGCCCCATGACACTTCAAGTAGACTCTGGGAGGTTTAGGGTTTTTAATTATAGTATGCAGGCTACACATTGCCCCCTTCCCACAAGCTGGGGACTCATTTTACCGACCTCGGAAGGATGGAAGGCTGAGTCAACCATGAGCCGGGATTGAACCCAAGGTCATGAGCACAGTTTTAGCTGCAGTACAGGAATTTAACCACTGCACCACGAGGCTCCTGATTTTTATTTTTATTTTACAGAAAAAGCATCTGTAAATGTACTTATTCAGCCAATATCAGAAATTCAGATTGTATAAATTCTCCCCTTACATAGGCTTAGGGGGTGGTCTTGGTCTTAGTCTGAATATTAGGAAAAACAACTTTTCGAGTGGGAGCAGTACTGCGATAGAATCAGTTGCCTTGGGAGGTGGTCAGTACTCCACTGCTGGAGGAATTCAAATCCTCATTGAGCCATGGAAACTGCCTAGGGAAGTCATGAGCCTTGTGGCACAGTGGTTAAATGCCTGTACTGCAGGTAAAACTGTGCTCACGACCTGGGGGTTCGATCCCAGGTAGCAGGCTCATGGTTGACTCAGCCTTCCATCCTTCCAAGGTCGGTAAAATGAGTACCCAGCTTGCTGGGGGGAAGGTGGCAATGTGTAGCCTGTGTACTGTAATTAAAACTGTAAACCGCCCAGAGACTATTTGAAGTGGTATGGGGCAGTATATAAGCAGAACACTTTGTGGTGCAGTGGTTAAATGCCTGTGCTGCAGCCAAAACTGTGCTCGCGACCTGGGGGTTCAATCCCAGGTAGCCGGCTCAAGGTTCACTCAGCCTTCCATCCTTCCGAGGTCGGTAAAATGAGTACCCAGTTGTGAGAAGGAAAAGATGAAGAGTGGTGCACCATCCTCTCTACAAGGGTCACCAAGCAGAAATTCTGCAGTTCTGGATGCAAGGCATGGATAGAATTGGTGGGAACAGGAGAGATAAAAGGAGAGGCGAGAAAGGAGGAGGGGAAGAAGTCAGAGATGGTGTGTTGGGTAGAGGAAGAGGAGAAGAAAGCGAAGGATGAAGAGTTATTTGAGGTGGTCAAGGAGGATTCGTGGACAGGGGAGTGGGTAATGTTCAAGTTACCGCAAAAGGCGGCCGAGCAGGAATGGAGAAGTCAAAAGGCATGGAAACCTCCATATTGGGGCAAGACAGCTGAGCGAGAGCGATGGGAAAAGGAGCACGCCTTTTTCGAGCGGGACAAGCAACAGCGGGAGAACCAGAGGTGTCGCTGTTCCCTTGGGACCAGCCATGGAAGGAGACCCTTCCCCCCACCACCTATGCGCCGAGACCCAGGCCGGAGAGTGTGAGAACAGGCCATAGGATGGGTGTTCCACAAGGACCCCTATTAGAGAGAGCCCAGGATATGGGCCTGAATGTTTAGTGCAGGCATGTCCAAACTTCAGCCCTCCAGATGTTTTGGACCACAACTCCCACAATCCTTTGCCATTGGAAATACAGGCTTGGAATTCTGGGAGTTGTGGTCCAAAACATCAGGAGGGCTGAAGTTTGGACATGCCTGGTTTAGTGCCTGTTGAACATTTGTTGGAGGAACCAGACCCATTTTCAGGACTGTTGAAGACACTTGGACTAAGTCAAACCCTCTAGTCTAGTTGAAGTGTCTGGAGGGAAGAGTAGCGTAGTTCAAAATTTGTTTGAGGATGTTAATAAACCAGTTAAAGCAGAACCTTTGTATGTGATGTCTACTGGAGGGAGAAAGGGGGCTGGGGTGGCCCTCACTCCAGTTTTTTTTTTGGGGGGGGGGCAATGTGGAGCCTGCACAATTACTTGTAAACTGCCCAGAGAGTGCTTTATGCGCTATAGGGCAGTATATAAGCAGCATGCTTTGCTTTGGGGGGGGGGTGAAACTGGTAACATCTCTAGGTTTAAGCCCCGCCATTTCCAGTCTCTGAGAGAAGGAAATCATGGTTGACCACGCATCTAATATTACGCATCCTGTCAGTCACAGAAACTACAATCCTCTGACTGAAGTTAGGATAGCTGGACTTTCTTTCCCAGATTAGAGACTCAATAGGTGTGAGGCCGCAGAGGATGCAACAAGAAATTAGATGGAGGAGACACACTTTCTAGGCAAATGGTTAACAAAACAAAGAAAGAAAGAAATTGTATGTAACCTATCAGAAAAACATCCAGTATAAAATTAGTTGCCTGCAGAAGTCTGTGTTCATGTTTGACACTGAACTGATCCACCCTATTCTTTAATTCGGGTTTAAGACAGGATGTTGTACCTGTCAATGGCCTTGCGTCATTTCTGGTTATGCCCTCAACCCACTGGGTTAATGAGAACCAACTTTTCAAGACTTCTTTCTTTCTCTTCATAAGAACATGAGAACATAAGAACATAAGAAGAGCCATGCTGGGTCAGGCCAAAGACCCATCTAGTCCAGCTTCCTATATCTCACAGTGGCCCCACCAGATGCGTCTGGGAGAGCACAAGACTAGATATCTGTCTCCTAATACCACTCCCCTGCATCTGGCCCTTGAAGTACCCTGGTTTTAAGCCTGGAGGTGACACATCTCCATCATGGTTTGTAACCTGTGATGGACTTCTCCTTCAGGAAGCTGTCCAATCCCCTTTTGAAGGCATCCAGGCCAGATGCCATCACCACATCCTGTGGCAGGGAGTTCCACAGACTAACAACACTCTGATGAAGCCTGCCTTTCAATTCCAAAACTCCACTCTCCCCACTTTTAGGGGAAGCTTCCCTCCTCTTCTTATTCCCTTTTTGGGTAAAGACCTGCTTGCCTAGAATTAAAGCTTTTCTAAGCTTTATTAGATGCCTTCCTAATATCCTTTCTCCCAATGGATACAGCATAGTTTTCAGGGTTTTTCCATGTTCCCAGCAACATCTCTTTTACTCATCAGGGTCTCATGCACCATTCCCTCCATTATCCTTTTTGCTCGGAGGCAATTCATATCTTGGTACTGGTTTGTTTAGACCAGGCTTATCCAAACTTCGGCCCTCCAGACGTTTTGGGCTACAACTCCCACAGTCCTTTGCCACTGGAAATACAGGCTTGGAATTCTGGGAGTTGTAGTCCAAAACATCTGGAGGGCCAAAGCTTGGACATGCCTGGTTTAGACATAATGTAGTTCATTGATTTCATTGTGCTGTACATTCTTTCATGGACTATTCTGCTTTTACAATAAAGTGAGGTTATAGCAATGTACTTCAATAGGAGTCAACCTCTGGGGTAGCCACTTCAAAGGCTACAACCCCACTGCCCAGATTTGGGACTGAAAGGCCAGTCTCGGGAAGCTTCACCAAAGGCCTGAATATTTATTCCAAAATCTGCCTAGTAGGAATGCAAATTCTTCATATTTCATGGCTAAGTACAACCTCTTCACTTGTATTAAGTGTTATTCAGTGTAACACTCCAAACAGTACTTACTTACTGACTGACTGACTGACTGACTTACTTACTTACTTACTTACTTGCTTGCTTGCTTGCTTGCTTGCTTACTTGATTTATATACTGCCCATCTGACCAAAGGTCACTCTGGGCAGTTTACAAAGTGGGAACATTAATACAACAATTCTACAATATACAAAATATAATAACTAGGCAAAATCAACATAGTAATAACCATTACTTAACTTCTCCGATGAAGTGAACTCCACTCCATGAAAGCTGAAGCTATCATAAATATTTTAGTCTTTTAATAAAACTTGTGGTTATTATTGTTTCGTGATATGTTTTTTGTCGCTTTTCCCACAAAAGACGAACAGCTAGCAGGTGGGCCCCTGCTTATATATATATGTCAGCCTAGTCTCTCTCTTATATCCACACACACACATACATCCTCTCTGTGCAGAAAAAAGGAGAGAAAGCAATGAAGTACATACAGTATTTTGATACTTACATCATGATACCCTGGGTATGGGTAAAATAAGGAAAATTGTGAATATCCTGACACTGAAAGGCTTGTAAGCTCTCCCTCTCTAGAACAATAGTATGTGATAGGTTCAATGGGGAAATGAGCTTTGATATAACAGGTGATACAGCTCTCCTCCACTTGACATTCACTGTGCTTTTCCCATGTTACCTGTGTTTTGCTGTGAGGTCACTTCCATATTCTCCAAAATGAGCTGATCAGAAGACCCTGGACTTTCCCCAAGCCAGACCATTAAATCAAGAGTGATGAGTTGGAATCCTGTTAAAAATGGAAAGACAGAGATAGGAGCATTCAAGTGGAAACTGGAATCTGAAGTACGGAATGAAACCCACACTGGTTAATACAGATGCTATAATCTCATACAGGGTCTTTCTGTAGCTACTTCTTACCTATAAAACTGTTCTGGCTCTTAATTTGTTTTTAATTTTACCTATATTTCATATATGTTCATAAATTTAAACTGTGTGATGCTGTGATACAAATAAAGAAAGTAAGTTTACTTTTGGCTGAGACACCATGGTTGAAGCCAGATTTGAACTGGAGTCTTTTAAGCCAGGGACCATGCATGGCCCAGTGGGAATGCAACCACTTTGCATCACAATGAACCCAATTTCTAGCACCCATTGTTAAGATAGCAGGGATCTAGTTGTAGGTAACCATATATTCCTGGTCTATTAATCCCATCAGCATTTAGCATCAGTTATGTCATCTAGAATCAATGCAGGTTGAATTTGGAATAGATTCCTTTCTATTCCGGGAATGGAATTTACATTTTAAATCCACATTTCCAGCTTTTGGAAACAACGTTTTAATCCCACTTTATTACAATAATTGTCTGATTCTGGTGTATACCATTCTTATGTCATACTTGATATATATTGTTTAAAAAGAAATAAATCGTGGATGGTGGTTCACCTCTTTAGACTCTGCAATAGCACTCATTCCTTTCTTAATTTTTTAAAAAGACAAAAAGAGGAGACTCCATTAGTGGCTTGCACATCCCTGTGTCTTCCATACCCCGTTTGCATTTAGAAACTGAGGGACCAGATCTAGGAGGAATTGTGCATGGAGGGGCCGGGTGGAAAAAGCAATTTTGAAACCCCTTTAAAAAAACGGAGGTGGGCGCTTACTGTCAGCTTCCGTCTTCTTCTCTGATCATCATCAGAAGCAGCAGGAAAGCATCATCTCCCATTGCTGCCCTTCCCACCCACCCGCAACACCACCTTTGTGGCTGGCTTGTTGTCGTTCCCCCCCCCAAAAAAAAAACTCACCCCTGCACCCTTAATTCCTTCCTCGGCCCGCCCATTTTACCTTCTTCATGCTCTCCAAGGAAGCCCTACTTTGGGGCTAAGTTCGTAATTCAGAAAGATTTCCCCAATTTGCGACGCACTCCTTGCGGGTCTTTTTCTCCCATCTGTGGGCAAGCTCGGGTTTCTGCTTCCCATCACGTGACTGAAGCCGCGCCAGGCTCCTGGCAGAGCCCGGGGAAGTCTCTCCAATCTACACCCTGAGGACCGTGATTTGGGAACCTGTCCTTGATTGAGGAGGTAGTGGTGGTGGTGGTGGTGGTGGGAAACAGAGCGGCGTTTAAATAATATCGTAACCTTTGTACTGCAGAGCAAGAAGGGACCCTGTGGATCACCTGGAGTGTTGCACCGCATCTCAAAAAAGAGTGGAACTGGAATAGGTGCAGAAGAGAGCAACTAAAATGATTATTGGGCTGGGGGGACCTCTCTTATGAGGAAAGGCTAAAACATGTAGGGCTCTTTAGTCTGGAAAAAAGGCGCCTGAGGGGGAATATGATTGAGACATACAAAATAATGCAGGGCATGAGATAGAGGGACACTCTTCTCCTTCTCACAAAATACCAGAACTCGGGGACATACACTCAAATTGAGGGCTGGGAGAGTAAGAACAGACACAATATTTTTTCACCCAGCGCGTTGTTGGTCTGTGGAACTCCCTGCCACAAGAGGTGGTGATGGCATCTGGCCTGGATGCCGTCCAAAGGGGATAGGACAGATTCCTGGAGGAAAAGTCCATCACAGGGTACAAACCATGATGGCTTAAAAGTGGGGTACTTCAAGGGCCAGATGCAGAGGAGGGGTATCAGGAGACAGATATCTAGTCCCGTGCACTCCCAGACGCATTTGGCGGGGCCACTGTGAGATACAGGAAGCTGGACTAGATGAGCCTTTGGCCTGATCCAGCATGGCTCTTCTTATGTTCTTACCCTGTCTAGGAGACACAGTGGGGGATACAATTCATACAGAGGAATCAACATGGCATCACTTTGGTTCACTTGAATCTGTTAGTCTTTATTCATGGTCTCAACAGGTTCTCTTAACTTGAGCCCTTTGTTGCCCATCGTGCCCTCGGAGAGGATCAAAAACAGATCCTGCCCCTCCTCTGGATGACAAACCTTCAAATATTTGAAAAGTGCTATCCAATAGTCCCTGGGCCACCAGTCACATCACCTCCTGGCAAACAGAAGGGGAAGAAATGGAGGCAATGACAGAGTTTAAATTATTTTCTTGGGCGCCTTGATCACTGCAGATGGTGACTGCAGCAATGAAATTAAAAGACGCCTGCTTCTTGGGAGGAAAGTGATGGCAAACCTAGACAGCATCTTAAAAACAGAGACATCACTTTGCCAACTAAGGTCTGGATAGTCGAAGCTATGGTTTTTCCAGTAGTGATGTATGGAAGTGAGAGCTGGACTATAAAGAAGGCTGATCGCCTCAGAATTTATGCTTTTGAGCTGTGGTGCTGGAGGAGAGTCTTGAGAGTCCCCTGGACTGCAAAGAGATCAAACCTATCCATCCTGAAAGAAATCAACCCCGAATGTTCACTGGAAGGACAGATTTTGAAGCTGAGGCTCCAGTACTTTGGCCACCTCATGAGGAGAGAGGACTCCCTGGAAAAGTCCCTGATGTTGGGAAAGATTGAAGGCAAAAGGAAAAGAGGACGGCAGAGAATGAGATGGTTGGACGGTGGCATCGATGCAACCAATATGGATTTGACCAAACTCCAGGAGGCAGTGGAGGAAAGGAAGGCCTGGAGAGCTCTGGTCTGTGGGGTCACAAAGAGTCAGATATGACTGAATGACTAAAAAACAACAATTTCTTTTCTCTAGGCTAGGCCTGCCTAACAGGTAGACTGCGGGCTACTGGTAGCCCGCAAAGGGTTCAAAAGTAGTCCGCCAGCCATCAATTAAAAGAGTGACGGGATAGGTTCTCCAACCCTCCGTCCCCCAGCCCGAGGACCCCCACTGCCCCAGCAAAGTTCTGGGTCTGCCAGCCCACTGTCTCAGGTGAGCGGGGCAGCTCAAGGGCCATGGCACACTGAAATCTGTTCCCTCTGGAACTGATTAATTGGTTTTCAATGTATTCCTATGGGAAACCGCTGCTCTACTTACAAAAGTTTACTTATGAGCATGTGCTCGGAACGGATAAAATTCCTAGGTAGAGGTTTTAGTGTAGTAGCCCTCAGGCACTTTAGGCTGGAAAAAGTAGACCTCGGCCTGTTCAAAGTTGAACAGCCCTGTTCTAGGCTAAACCTGCCCAATTATTTCATTCTTTCCTCTTAGGGCTTGGTTTCCAGCCCCCTGATCATCCTTGTCGCTCTCCTCTGAACTTGTTCCAATTTGTCAGCATCTTTCTTGAAGTGTGGTGTTCAGGACTGGACACAGTACTCAAGCTGAGACTTAACCAGGGCTGAATCGAGGGTGACAGACACCTTGTGGGATCTGGAGATTATACTTCCATTAATGCAGCCTAAAATAGCATTTGCCTTTTTTTGTAGTCACGTTACAAAACTGTGACTGAAACAAAGGAAGAGAGACCTGTGGAAGAGCTTACCGGTAATTGTATTTCAACAACTACATTGTAATACAAGGTTTCCCCTTTCAATAAATAAATACACAAATCATGGAGAACACTGAGGATGGAACAACAGGACATCACAGGAAACAGCTTGGCGGCTGCATGTTGATCACACAGCAGTAAAATCACATCTATATGAAAATGTTCATTTTTTAGCAGAGTTGGAAGCAGAAAGCGGCTGGGAAATGGATGAAGTAGTCTTTCTTCACCTGACTGACTGCAACCTAGCTTTCATCAAGGAAAATGGATGTCTTTTTCTGCTACTCAAGCGGGAAAGTTGCAACTCAAGGACAGGATTGTGTAGCAATCATCATTCAATCTTGTGTAAGATAAAATATCTCTCATAGGTGACTTGTTATGAAAAGGGCAGGGCAGCTTGATTAGATTCAAGAATCGGATGCCAGGATATTTATTTCAATTTTACAGTATCTCATTAGCTGTTTACAAGTACATTATCTCTACCACTGTATGCACAGAGCAATCTTCCAGACTATGGAACTCCCTCCCACAGGAAGCCTGGCTAGCCTCACCCTTGCTTTTTCCCCCTGCAACCAGACCAGGCAGGCTTTCCTTTATTGACTAGCTCCTGGTTTTTTTTAATGCATTATTGTATCTTATTGCTTTAAAATGTGTTTTTAGTATTGGTTTTAGTGCCACTTTTAATATAATATGTGTTTAATTCTTTTTAAATATCTGCATACTTACTGTTTTTAATCTTTCAAATAATGTCACTTCATGATGTAAGCCACTCGGGTAAAAACAAATTTAAAGTTTAACTATTAAAAAAATTAAGAAATTAAATTAAAAATTAAATCAAATTTGAAAAAGTTTAAGAAAAGATTTTAAAAAATCTTTTAAATCAAGGCATAATTTTTTAAAAAAATTGATGCTGTCAGTTGGATTTGTAATTGGTTGATTGTTGTCTCTTAATTGTAATGGACCGCATATGGTCTCTCCTTACTGTAAGCTACTTTGGGTCCTTTTCCAAGGAGAAAGGCGGGGTATAAGTACTCAAAAAAATTAGGCCCCCCTCATTTCCATCCTTTAAGAAGATGCTAAAGACTGTCCCATTTCAAGAGACATTCAAAAGAACCCTCCCTTAAGCTACTGTAAGACACCTTGGGTCCTTTTCTAAGGAGAAAGGCGGGGTTAAAAAATACTCAAAATTAATTAAATTATTCTATATGGGTTCTCGGGGTCCCTATCGTTTTAAGTTTGCATCTATTGCTTCTCAGTCATCCAGGTGAGTTTATCTGGAAATTGAGTCATGGCTACTTGACTTCTTTTTCTTGAGGCAGAGAAACGTTTCGCTCCTCATCCAAATGTTTCTATCTCTCAAGAAAAAGAAGTCCAGTAGCCATGACTAAACTTCCAGATCATTAGAACAAACTAGCAAAATGAAAATGAAAATGAAAAAAATCAGGTAATTACACAAAACAAAACAAATCAAAAAACATTCCGAACATTTTTTATTTTTTTATTTTGCTTTACCACATGAATTAGGAGAGTAATTTTCAGAATCACAGTAAAAGATAAAGAAACTGGCCTTCAACAGAATCCTGCCCAGACCATAATCTTGCCTAGAAGGAAGGAATATGGAGAACCGATGAGGTTTCTACTCATATCAGAATCTCTTGAGGCATTAATCAAACATGAGCAGTATAAAAACATTCTCCATACTTGGAAAAAAAGAGATGGGATTAATCTTTTAAATCTAGTCTATTATGTTTCTTAAAAATGTCCTACTCTTGGAGCATGTGTGTGGCTCTTCTCTGTTATGGACTTTAAAATCGAGGCCCAAATCCTGTTGCTTAGCAATAGTCAACTGCACTAGAGCAGGCCTGTTAAATCAACAGTAAGCCAGTTTCTCTGTAACTTCCATTGATTCAAGCAGACCTACTCTTATTGCAAATTACTTTTGCATAGTAAGCAGCAGTTAGAGTTGGCCTACCTGATTCCCTTTCACTTATTACGGAGCAGTTAACACACTGAATCCCCACATAGTGTGATTTACTATGCTGAGCAACAGGGTTTGGGCAATTGTCACAAGGTTGCACAGACGTCTTGAGTTCTATAATAAAGTAGCTGTGGTATCTGCTGAGGATCTGTTAACAAGTCCTGCTGCAGATACCACCCCTACCCCCATGTGTGAAATGATATACAATGCACGGTCTCTCTGTTGGATAGTTCTGGTAACTATATTCTGGAAATACATAGAAATACATATTTCTTGATTGCTGTTTTTTAAGTACTTTAAGGCAGAGGATAAGCAAATCAGCAGATGCTGAATCCGTGGATAGCGGGGTCCTAGCCACATCAAAAACTGGGTTGCAAACAGCATGATTGGTACAAATATTTGCCAGCATTTTTAGCTGTTAAGTATCATAGAATCATAGAGCTGGAAGAGACCTCAAGGGCCATCGAGTCCAACCCCCTGCCATGCAGGAACCCCCACCACAGGACTCCCGACAGATGGCCATCCAGCCTCTGCTTCAAAACCTCCTCCAAAGAAGGAGACTCCACCACCCTCCATAGCAGCATATTCCATTGCCGAACAGCCCTAACTGTCATGAAATTCTTCCTAATCCTAATGTTTAAATTGAATTTCTTTTTCTGTGACATCCTTTTGAATATTTAAATATAGCTATCATATCCTCTCTCAGCCTTCTTTTTGTAAGGCTAAACATTCCCAGCTCCCTAAGCCGCTCCTCATAAGACATTTCATCCAGACCCTCAATCATCTTGGTCGCCCTCCTCTCGACCCGTTCAAGATTGTCAAGGTCCTGTTTAAATTGAGGCGCAGAACTGGACACAGTACTCCAGATGGGATCTGACCAGAGCTGAATAGAGTGGTACTATCAGTTCCCTTGATCTAGACCAGTGGTTCTCAACCAGTGGGTCCCCAGATGTTCCTAGACTGCAACTCCCAGAAGCCTCCACCACTTGATGTGCTGGAAGGGGTTTCTGGGAGTTGCAGTGCACGAACATCTGGGGACCCACTGGTTGAGAACCACTGATCCAGACACTATGCTTCATCTCCGTACCACCACATGCACCGATACATTTGGTGGGGACACAGGATCATAGAATCATAGTTGGTAGAGAGCTCAAGGGCCAGCCAGTCCAACCCCCTGCCATGCAGGAACCCCCATCACAGTATTTCCCACAAATGGCCATCCAGCCTCTGCTTAAAAACCTCCAAAGAAGGAGAGTCCACCACCCTCCATGGCAGCATATTCCACTGCCGAACAGCTCTGACTGTCATGAAGTTCTTCCTAACGTTCAAATGGAATATCTTTTACTGTGGTTTGAAACCATTGCCCTGTGTACTAGTTTCTGAAGCCACGGAAAACAAACCTGTTCCCTCTTCAATATGACATCCTTTCAAATATTTAAACATGGCTATCAGATTCCCCCTCAGCCTTCTTTTTGAAAGGCTAAACATTCCCAGTTCCCTAAGCCGTTCCTCATAAGACATTTCTTCCAGACCTTCAACCATCCTGGTCATAAGAACATAAGAACATAAGAAGAGCCATGCTGGATCAGGCCAAAGGCCCATCTAGTCCAACTTCCTGTATCTCACAGTGGCCCCACCAGATGTGTTTGGGAGCACATGAGACTAGATATCTGTCTCCTGATACCACTCCCCTGCATCTGGCCCTTAAAGTACCCTGGTTTTAAGCCTGGAGATTACACATCTCCATCATGGTTTGTAACCTGTGATGGACTTTTCCTCCAGGAATCTGTCCAATCCCCTTTTGAAGGCATCCAGGCCAGATGCCATCACCACATCCTGTGGCAGGGAGTTCCATAGACTAACAACACGCTGGGTGAAAAATATTTTCTTTTGTCTGTTCTTACTCTCCCAGCCCTCAATTTGAGTGTATGTCCCCTAGCTCTGGTATTTTGTCAGAGGGAAAAGAGCTTCCTTCTATCCACTTTACAAATGCCCTGCATTATTTTGTACGTCTCAATCATATCCCCCCTCAGGCGCCTTTCTTCCAGACTAAAGAGCCCCAAATGTTTTAGCCTTTCCTCATAAGGGAGGTGCCCCAGCCCAGTAATCATTTTAGTCGCTCTCTTCTGCACCTTTTCCAGTTCCACTATGTATTTCTTGAGATGCGGTGACCAGAATTGTACACAATACTCCAGGTGCGGCCTTACTATTGTTTTGTATAATGGCATTATAATGTTGGCTGTTTTATTTTCAATCGCCTTTTTGATAATCCCTAGCATGGAATTGGCCTTCTTCACCGCTGCCACACATTGGGGAGACACCTTCATGGAGCTGTCCACCAACACACCAAGATCTCTTTCCTGATCTGTCACGGATAACTCAGAGCCCATGAATTGATAGATAAAGTTTTGATTTTTTGCCCCAATATGCATTACTTTACATTTGGCTACATTAAAACACATTTGGCATTTCGTAGCCCATTCCCCCAGTTTGGAGAGATCCTTCTGGAGCTCTTCACAATCTTCTCTGGTTTTTAGCACACGGAAAAGTTTTGTTTCATCTGCAAACTTGGCCACCTCACTGCTTATCCCTGTCTCCAGGTCATTATGAACAGATTGAAAAACACCTGGTCCCAGGACAGATCCCTGGGGCACACCGCTTTTCACCTCTCTCCATTGTGAAAATTTCCCATTGACACCTACTCTTTGTTTCCTGGATCTCAACCAGTTCTCAATCCATAACAGGACCTGCCCTCTTATCCCCTGACTGTGCAATTTTCTCAGCAGCCTCTGGTGAGGGACTGTGTCAAAAGCCTTTTTAAAATCCAGATAGACTATATCCACTGGTTCACCTAAATCTACATGACTGTTGACCTTTTCAAAAAATTCTAAAAGATTTGTCAGACAAGACTTACCCTTGCAGAAGCCATGCTGATTTTCTCTCAGCAAGGTTTGTTCTTCTATGTGTTTTAAGATTTTCTCTTGGATGAGGCTTTCCACCATCTTCCCTGGGACAGATGTAAGGCTAACTGGCCTGTAGTTTCCCGGGTCCCCCCTCCTTCCTTTTTTAAAAATTGGTGTGCCATCTGCTATCCTCCAGTCCCCCGGCACTGTGGTCGTTTTAAGAAACAAGTTGCATATTACCGTTAAGAGATCTGCAATTTCATTTCTCAGTTCCCTAATAATCCTTGGGTGGATGCCATCTGGGCCCAGTGACTTGTTAATCTTCAATTTATCAATTAGTCCTAAAAACACCCTCTCTTTTAACCTGTATTTGAATCTGCTCAAGGTCTTCTGTCGTGAAGACAGAAGCAAAGAACTCATTTAATTTCTCTGCAATTTCCAAGTCCTCCTTAATCTCCCCTTTTCCTCCCTCACCATCAAGAGGGCCAACTGGTTCTCTGGCAGGTTTTCTACTTCTAACATATTTAAAGAAGCTTTTATTATTACACTTTATATTGCTAGCCATGCATTCCTCAAAATCTTTCTTTGCCTCTCTTATCATATTCTTACATTTATTTTGCCAGAGTTTGTGTTCTTTTTTATTTTCCTCATTTGGGGAGGATTTCTATTTACAGAAGAACCTCTCCTTGCGCTTTAGAGCCTCTCTAACTCCACTCGTTAACCATGCCGGTGCCCTCTTGGACTTAAATGAGCTCTTCTTTCTTTGTGGTATGCACTTGTGCTGGGCCTCTGTTACCGTTGTTTTAAACAGGTTCCATGCACTCTGAAGAGATTGCATTCTTCCAACCTTCCTCTTCAATTTCTTTCTAACTAGTTTCCTCATCTGAGGGAAGTTTGCCCTTCGAAAATCAAGGGTTTTTATGTCTGATTTGCTTCGGTCGCCCTCCTATGTATTTGCTTGAGGTTGTCAACATCCTTTTTAAATTGAGGCACACAGAACTGGACACAGGACTCCAGGTGGGGTCGGACCAAAGCATAATAGAGTGGTACTATCACTTCCCTTGATCTAGACACAATGCTTCTGTTGATGCAACCAAGAACCGCATTGGCTTTTGTGGCCGCCACATTACACTGCTGACTCATGTTCAATTTGTGGTCCACCAAGACTCCCAGATCCCTTTCACATGTCCTTTTTTTCCAGCCAGGTATCTCCTATCCTATATTTGTGCAATTCATTCTTTTTACCTAGATGCAGCACCCTACATTTTCCTGTTGAAACCCATTCTGTTAGCTTTGGCCCAGCACTCTAATCTGTCAAGGTCATTTGATTTTCATCCTATCCTCTAGGGCAGTGGTGGTGAAGCTTCCGCACTCCAGATGTTTTGGACTACAACTCCCAGAATTCCAAGCCTAGATTGCCAATGATAAAGGACTGTGGGAGTTGTGGTCTAAAACATCTGGAGTGCCAAAGGTTCGCCACCCCTGCTCTAGGGAATTAGCAACCCCTCCCAATTTGGTATCATCTGCAAATTTAATTAGCATACTCTCTATTCCTTCACCCGTCTTTAATAAAGATGTTGAACAGCATTGGACCCAGAACAGAACTCTGGGGCACCCCACTGGTCACATCTCTCCAAGCTAAAGAGAGGCCATTTATGATCACCCTTCGGTGTGATCAGTCAACCAATTACAAATCCACCTAACAGTAGCACTATCTGTCCCACCTTCTACTAACTTCTTAGCAAGAATACCATGAGGAACCTTATCAAAGGCCTTACTGAAGTCCAGATAAGCAATATCCACAGCATTCCCCTGATCCACCAGGCCTGTAATTTTATTAAAGATATCAAATTAGTCTGGCATGACTTGTTTTTAAGAAACCCATGTCGACTTCTTGTAATGACAGCATTGTTTGTTAAATAATTACAGACTGTTTAATAATCTGCTCTAGGATCTTTCCAGGAATTGAAGTCAAGCTGACTGGGCGGTAATTATTTGGGTCCTCTTTTTTCGCCTTTTTGAAGATGGGGACATTAGCCCTCATCCAATCGATGGGGACTTCCCCTGTTCTCCAGGACTTCTCAAAGATTATTGCCAATGGTTCTGAAATTACTTCTGCTAGTTCTTTTAAAATCCTTGGGTGTAATTCATCTGGCCCAGGAGACTTAAATTCATTTAATGTTTCCAGGTGTTTCTGTACTACCTCTCTTCCTATTCTATGGGCATTTATGCACGACCCCTAAGCTCTGCCGCAAATGGCTGCAAGCTCCGGACCATAAAATGTTTACCCACCAGCTCCGGAGTTTGCAGACAATTAAGTGCGACCCCGCCCACTTTAGCGCGACCCAGCACACTTTTCTTGTACATGCTTTTTGATGGTGAAAAATATTTGATGCGGAGAGTGCCTGAGCTCTCCTCGCTTCTGTTGTTTTTCTTTTGCCTCCGCCCCTTAAAGAGGAACCAGGAAGTAAACGGAGGTCGGAGCAACCTCCACCGGCACTGGAGGTAAGAATGCATTCTTTTGTCCCTGTCTAAGGCTTTTTTTTCTCCCTCCCCTCACGCAGAGAGAACAAAGAAGTGCAGAGCGGGTGGGGACGGAGGAACAGCAACGAACCCTCAAGATCTCTGGTCCGAATTTAAGGGACCAGCGGATCTTAGGGGTCGTGTAAAAAGGCCCTATGTTGCAATTCCCATCCTACCTCATCTACTCTTTGTCCCAGCGGATCTCTTTCTTCCTTTTTGGAGAAAACGGAGGCAAAGAAGGTGTTGGGTAGTTCTGCCTTTTCCTTGTCTCCTGTTAGTAACTGGTTATCATCACCACGCAGAGAGCCTATCGTTTCCTTATTTTTCCTTTTGCTGCAAACATAACCAAAGAAACCCCTTTTACTATTTTTAATCTCTCTGGCAAGTCTAAGTTCATTTTGTGCTTTAGCTTTTTTTACCATCCCCCTGCATATATTAGCTGTTTGCTTATATTCCTCTTTGGTGCATTCCCAATTTTTCCATTTCTTGTACTTGTTTTATTTTAGTTAGCTGAGTTGAAAGTTCTTTAGTAAACCATTGTGGTTTCTTTAGACCTCTCCCATTTCTTCTTCTTGTTGGAACAGTTTTAGATTGTGCCTTTAATATCTCGCTTTTTAGGAACTCCCATCCATCTTGGACTCCCTTCTCTTTCAGTGTTTCGATCCATGGAATCACAGCCAATAATTCCCTAAGTTTACAAAAATTGGCTTTCTTTAAGTCCAGGGTTCTTGTCTGACTATGCTTAGCTTCACCTTCCAACTGTATAACAAATTCCAAGAGGGCATGGTCAATTTTACCTAAAGATCCCACCACTTTGACCCCATCTATAAGGTCCTCCTTATTGGTTAAGACCAGATCTAAAATGGTTGTGCCTCTTGTTGCCTCCTCTACCTTATGGACCATGAAATTGTTTGCAAGGGCAGTAAGGAATTTGTTAGACCTTGCATTCTTAGCAGAGTTGGACTGCCAGCATATATCAGGATGGTTAAAATCTCCCATTAGTACTACATTTCTCCCTTTTGACTGTGTGGCCATCTGCTCACAGAAGGCATCATCCTTCTCCTCTGGCTGGCTTGGGGGGTTTTTCTAAAATATACCCCCACAGTGACATACCTCCCAGTTTTTTCACCCCTGATTTTTACCCAAATACTCTCACCATGCTTCCCCTGCTGTTTATCTTGTATTTCTTCAGCAGCCTAAATGTTCTTAATAGATAAAGCTACACCTCCTCCTTTCTTACTAGGTCTGTTCCTTTGAAACAGGTTATACCCTCCAATAACTACATTCCAATTATAAGTCTCATCCCACCAGGTTTCAGCGATGCCAATTATGTCATATTGATTTTGCTGTATTTAAGAGTTCCAGCTCCTCTTGTTTGTTCCCCATGCTAGGTGCATTGGTATAGACATTTGGGGCTGTGTGTGCTTCTTACATGTCCTTTGCTTAACCTGTTTTTCCTCGCACTGATGGTCTGTGCTCCTCCTTGTCCTGCTCCTATTGCAACATTTGGGCTAATCTCCACAGAGGAGAGGACCTTCTCTGTTGTTCCCAGACTCTGGAAGTTCCTCTCACACGAGGACAAAGTAGTCCCATTTTTGCTGTTCTTCTGCAAGCAGATGAAGGCTTTTCACTTCAGCCAGAGTTTCCCTTTGTGACTGGTGTTATGAGTGGGATTTCCAATGAAGAGCTGTGCCTGGTTGCTTTGAATCTGGTTTGTGTGTGTGTGTGTGTGTGTGTGTGTGTGTGTGTGTGTGTGTGTGTGTTGATTTTGTCTACCACTTTCAGTGTGATATTTGTTTATTTTTAATAATCCAAAATGTAGTTTTTAACATCTACATAAATAATGATGCTATTCCTCCTCAGGTCCTTTCTAAGGAGAAAGGTGGGGTAAAAATAAATAAATAAATAAATAAATAAATAAATAAATAAATAATATCCAAAAATGTTGAAATCCATGCAAGCTAGCTGTTTGCTGGCATCAGACGACATTATGCAGCACATACTGAGACGGAGATAGGTTCCCATCTCTGGAAATATCAAGCCGAAGCTACATCCGAGAACTGCCTCGAACGTTGGACCAGACACAGATAAAGCCAAATTCAAGCCCTTAAACCCCACTGCAGAAGATGTGTGTTTGCTGTTTGGGAATGGGGATGTATTGACATGGAATGGAAAACAGCTATCTCTAGAGGCCTTTTTTCTTTTTTCCTTCCTTCCTTCCTTCCTTCCTTGGGAAATGGGAGTGTCTTGATGGGCCATGCAGGCCTCACTTTGCCTCATCTTCTCACTTCAGTTTTTTTAAAGGCTGCTGGGACACCATAGCTTAGAATTATAAAGGAACCGCACACTGAATACTTCAAGGGAATGTTAGTTCACCCAAGCTGAGGTAATTGCTGTGGCCCGTCTATTTTATATAGTTCTCAGGCACTTACATAGCTACCTTATATTTAATCATACACAATGTTTCCTTAAGGGCTGGGACAATCGAAGTTCCTCCCCTATATGGACTCGCTGATGTCTTACAAATTGTGAGTTCCGAACAAACAATTTCCCACATTCCTGGCAACAGTAGGGCTTCTCTCTTTTGTGGATTCTCTGATGGTACAGAAGGGTTGAATTCTGAGCAAAATATTTCCCACAGTCATGGCATTTGTACGGTTTCTCTCCTGTGTGGACTCTCTGGTGTATGACAAGAACGGACCTGGAAACAAAGCATTTCCCACACACCTGGCATTTGTAAGGTTTTTCTCCTGTGTGGACTCTATGGTGGGTCATGAGCTGCGAATTCTGAGAAAAACATTTCCCACACTCCTGGCATCTGTAAGGTTTTTCTCCTGTGTGGACCCGATGGTGGGTCAGAAGATCAGAACTGAAAGCAAAGCATTTCCCACACTCGTGGCATTTGTACGGTTTCTGTCCAGAGTGGACTCTCTGATGGTACAGAAAGGCTGCATTGTGAGCAAAACTCTCTCCACACTCCTGACATTTATATGGTTTCTCTCCAGTATGGATCCTGTGGTGGTTCAGAAGCTGTGAACTAGAAGCAAAACCTCTTTGGCATGTTTGGCATGTGTACAGTTTCGTTTTTGCGTGGAATTTCTGGTGTTTCACGAGCTGCGAATAAGAAGCACAAGATTTCCCACACTCAGGGCATTGGCAGGGTTCCTGTTTTATGTGAACTCTCTGGTGTCTCACAAGATTTGAACTATGAGCAAAACCTCTTTCACACACTTGACATTTGTAAGGTTTCTCTCCTACATGGCCTCTCTGGTGCCTCCTCAGGTTTGAATTCTGAGCAAAGCATTTCCCACACTCCTGGCATGTGTATGGCTTCTCCCCTGTGTGGACCCTCTGGTGGCTCGAGAACTGAGAAATATCAGCAAAGCACTTCTCGCAGTGGTGGCATTTGTATGGTTTCTCTCCTGTATGGACTCTCTGGTGGCCCACAAGCTGCGGCCTGGAAGCAAAACACTTCCCACATTCCTGGCATTTGTATGGTTTATCCCCCGTATGGACCCTCCGGTGGCTCACAAGTTGTGAATTGCTCACAAAACATTTCTCACACGCCTGGCATCTGTATGGTTTCTCCCCAGTGTGGATTCTCTGATGGATGACAAGCTGTGAATTCTGAGCATAGTTTTTCCCACATTCCTGGCACTTGTAGGGCTTCTCTCCTGTGTGAACTCTGTAATGTTCCAGGAGGTGTGAATTACGGGCAAAGCCTTTCCCACACTCCTTGCATCTATAGGGTTTTTCTCCTGTGTGGACTCTCTGGTGGACCGTGAGTCCAAACTTGAAAGCATAGCATTTCTCACATTCCTCACATTTGTGTGGTTTCTGGCCTGTGTGGACTGCTTGATGTCTTATGAGCCCTAATCTTTGAGCAAAATATTTTTCACACTCCTGGCACTGGTATGGTTTCTCTCTCGTGGGATCTCCTTTCTGTCTTGTATCCTGTGAAGTGCTGTTGAAACACTTCCCAGACTCGTCACATTTCTTTCCAATGTGAACTCTCTTATGACAGGCAAATGCCGTCTCTTGGGCAAAATCCCCCCCACAAAGGGTGCACGTGTGGGATTGCCCATTTGCATCCCCCCTTTCCTTTGTGTTGGTTTGCTGCTGCCTGGCAAAGTCCAGCTCCTCTGTAAGATTCTTTTCATGTCTTATGGATACCTCCATTTCCTTCCCGTTATCTGTTAGATAAGAAGAACAAGAACAGATAGGATTGAATGCTGAGGCGGAAAGAGAAGAAATTCTAACGAGATGAAAAATGCCTTAAAAAGAAGGATCCTGAAAGACAGAAGAAGGAAAAAAGAAAATACAGTGGTACCTTGTATAAAGAAATTAATTCATTCAAAATGAAATTCTGTTAAGCAAATTTTCCTTTGTACAAATTTCCCATAGGAATGCATTGAAAACTGATTTTTCTGTTGTACAGATTTGCCCCACAGGCGATTCTGTTAAGCAATTTCCCCCTATCTCCAGAATTTTTTTCCTTTAAGCGGATTTTTCTGTTAAACACACCGCTTGTTATATGAGGGTCCACTGTATATCTTTTCCGTTCTCCATAGGCCCCTGGCCCACCTGTTATCTCTTAGATTTCAAGCGTAGGGTGTTTAAAAAGGCAGTTTTCACTCCTTTTGGAACCCTTTGGTTTGCTGCTGCTCATGGCTTCCCCGTTTGATTAAAACAGAAAATGAATTGTTGACAAACGTAAAACAGTAAAAAACAAAACTTAGGTTGATGCAATGTGACAGAATAAATGACAGAAATGCAAAGCAAGATAAGGTCAAGATTTAAACCCAGTTTTCCTGAGTCCGACTCTGTCAGTCTATCCACTACACCACACTGGGTTCCCCACAGTCTTCGCTGCTGTGCACTCTTTTAAAATCCCATGCTTTTAGATGAAGTAAAACCCAGATCTCACACATTTCAGGCATAATGAATGCTTTCTATTTTAAGGCATCGAAGATTCATTGTTTTGTTATTGTTATTTGTTGTTCTGTATTACTGGTTTTGCTGCAACAGATGAACAATAGGGATGTATTGGAGTATATCCTACATATGCCTATCTATGTTTTTGGACTACAGCTCCCAGAATCCCTTTGCAGCATGTCCACTGCCCATGGTGCCTAAGGAAATCTTGGGAGTTGTAGTCCTGAAACACAAAGATGTTTACTTTACTATTTACATGCAGCCATACCAGCACAGAGGACAACGTGACCCCCCACCTATTTTGGGGGTTAGGGACCAAGCCAACCCGCAATAACTGAAAATCCGTGATATACGGATGCAGGTCAGATCAGGCCTGGGGGGGGGGTCCTAGCTGGGGGCTCTTGTACTTACCCCCAGTCTGGCGCTGCCCCGAATGGGCCTGAGAGGGCCTTCTTGGGCCTCCCTGCGAACCGGAAGTGACTTCCGGAAAACCAGAAGTGACTTCCGGATCACCAAAAATCATTTCTGAGGCCTTCGAGGGACTTTCCCCCTTTACCTCAGGGGGCCTTTTTTCATATACTGTGGCCATGCAATATAGCGGGACCACAGTATATGAACCGGGAAAGGGCGGGGGACCACTGTAATCTTAATCCTAAAAGTGATAATAGTGATGATGATATCTGGATGTTGAGTCATGGCAACTGGACTTCTTTTCTTAAGAGATTGAAATGTTCTGCTACTCATCCAAGCAGCTTCATCAGTCTGAGGAAAGTTAGTGGTGAGTCCTCCAATATGTAGTTCACCTAAAGTTCATATCACCCTGGTCTGAATACGCATTCCTATGGGAATTTGTATAAAGGAAAATTTGCTTAACATAATTTCATTTGGAACGAATTAATTCCTTTATACAAGGTACCACTGTAATTATAAAGTGCAGGGAAGAGCAAAATAATATCTAGAACCAATGCAAAAAGTATTGTCAAGCTGTACATTTATGGGGGGGGACCAGTTGTAGGGAAAAGCTGCTAGTATTCTACGTTCACCTGAGGTGATCTCTGGGAAAGTCTTGGATTCCAGTTGGGGAAGATCGCCGGACTGCTCTCCTGGTTCCTGCTTGAATGTCCCATCAGGAAACACTGATCAGAAGAAAGGTGCAAGAAGAGAGGTTTTAAGAATTTAAACTGTTCCCCTACCTCCCAAAATAGATAGTATAAATAAGTTATGTAACAAATCATGAGATCAGGGAAGACATATACATCACTCTAGATATTCCCAGATTGCAAATCTCATCATCCCTTAACAGTGGCTCTGTTGCCATAGCCTAATAGTGACTTTGGTTGAACAGCTTCGATTGGGTCCAAGGTCCACAACTACATCCCTGATCCAGAGTTTAGTGCAAATATGCAACTTGGTCACTCACCTGTGTTGTTCTGTGCCGTAGCCTCCATTTTCTCCAGCGTGTGTTCAGGGAACCATGGGTCTTGCTAAATATCAGGCTGGATTATGTGAAATTCCACTGAAGAACCCAGAAGAGAGAATGGGAACGAGAAGGGATTCAGGTGGGATTTCAAGTTTCAAGTTGAGAACTGTGTGATAATCAATCTGGAAAAAAACAATATACAGTAGCACCTGTCTCCTAACAGAGGTCATGTCTGAAGGACATCTTTGCTTGAATTTAAAGTATCTTCTCCATTCTAAGACAGGGTATGTTTCAGAACATATTGTATGGGAATGCTCTCTTTCCTTAGCCTAACCCCTTCCTCAATTTTCAGGTGACTTAAACCAGAGAGTGGCAAAACCAAAGGGGGGAAAAATACTAAGAATTTTTTTTAAAAAGACAAAAACCTGTGGCACCTTAAAGGTTAACTTTATTTTAAAGTCAGCTTTTATGGAGAAGTTCACTTATTCCGATGAAGTTAAAATACAGAGTCCATACAGTAAAACATTCATTCCTGGCTTTAAGATACGGTAGTGTATGGTTCTATTTCCCACACACAATCATTTATATCCTATGTTTGGTGTTTAGTTCTTTTGAAGTCTGGTTTTGTCAACAATCCCACCAGATACAGAAAACAGAAAACACAAGAAGAAATAAAAGGGGAGGGGGAAGGAAAAAGGGAGGTTGTGGTGCCTTTAAAAAAACAAAAAACAAAACATTTCAATGCCTTGTACAACAATGCATTGTGTTTCCTCAGAAATGGCTTGTATAGAATATACCTCAGAGATCTCTAGTGAAAGAAGGTTAGCGGCTCCATGTGAAACCTCTTTAAAAGCCATTTCTTCAGGCCTGCTGGAAAACGAACATAAAAAGGAACAATAAAAAGATGTGAATGTGTGTATGTGAGAGCCGGGATATATCTTTGGAACAATTAAAACACCTCCCTCCCTGCAATTCGGATGCAGCCTAAGAACATCCAAGCTCTGTGCCTCAAGTAAACTGCCTGGCTTTTCCCCCCATCTGGCCAAGGACTCTACATCTAAGAAATAATTCCTGGCAAATCCATCTTTTGCCATGCTATAAACTATTGGTACTCTTCTGATGAAGGGGGTTTTGCCCCCGAAATACTAGCAATGCTTTGTTATTTTTATAGTAGCCTAAAGGTATCACCTGTCCCACTTTTATAAAAAGGAAGGCGATCAGTCTCTGTAGGAAAGCCATCTCTGCTTTCCTTCTGGCTGGCTGTGCTCAACGAATGGCCTTTTTGTAAATGACTGGCCTTTTAGGGTGTAAAAGGGCCAGGAGCAAGTGAACACGAGTTCTGAAGGGGGGCGTTTGCACATTTCCCAGACCTTACACCGCTACCTCTTGCTGGCACAGACAGAAGTCCCTGCAAAACCACGCGAGGCATAAACCATCAACGCACTGGAGGAGCATCACTGGCATCATCACCTTACTTACACCACCCTTGAAAAGGCCTGCCTAGACCCCCGGCTTTCCTCTCCATCCCATGCTTTTTAGGGAGGCATTTGGTGACCTTTAATTTTTAATATTTTTTTTCTTCCTCCACCCCCACCCTTTTGATGACTCTTGCTGAGGGTATTCCCTCTTACTGCCTTGTTTTTATCTGATTTTGTTGTTGTGTTGTATTATCTATTTTAACCCTGTTGTATACCGCCCAGAGTTCCTGTTGGAAGATGGGCAGTATAGAAATGAAATGAATAAATAAATAAATAAATTTCCCATTGTCTCCAGCCCAGAACCCCCTTCAGTGGCTCCTCTGCCCAGAAACCTCCAGTTCCCTCTTTGCTACCCATCCCTCTCTTATTACGGCTGGCTTTTGCTGTGCCAACTCAACCCTGCACCCAAAATCCCCACCTTCCTCTTTTACCTCCTTGAAGGTGTCCGAGAGTCCTGGTTCCAGCCGGGAGGGATGTGGATACCAGTGTTCCCATTAAGGTTACAACCCCCTTGTTCTTCTCTCTTCCCACCCCTTTCCCATATTAGCTCCACACAGCTGCTTGCCCACTTCCCGCCATGTGACTGAAGCCGTTCCAGGCTCCTGGCACAGGGAATACAGACCCAATCCAATCTACTGCCTGAATAAAAGGATGAACGGAAGGGTCAGGTCCCCAAGGCTATAGGATCCGCCCGAGAGAGAGAGAGAGAGAGAGAGAAATCCACCACAAAGCATCTATAGCTCTTGCATCTTTCCCTCTGCCCTGCTTTGGAGACCAAAACAATGCTGCCATCTCAGATATCTCCCTTGGAGAGGCATTCTCCCTGTTGTTGGTTTTGCACAATCACAACCTCTTGTTCCATCGCCTTGGAAAAGTACTGCGTGGGGCGGGGGAGTCTCTGCCCCCTAGGAGTTTACTAACCACATTTGACCAGAAAAGGTATCAAATACAACAGCTGTCTTCCAGGTTACTTGATGTCAGGGAAGAAATCACAACCTCCTCTACGAATAATGGTCTAGGAACCCACGATCTTGAGTTTTGTTACCTTTATTTCCAAGCTGCTGAAAAAGAATTATCTCACCCACTTCTGAAGTCCCCCTGAAGCTCAACTGTGGGGGAGGGGAATCTTTGGCCCTCCAGATGTTTCGGCCTACAGTTCCCACAACCCTGGGCCTTTATTGCCAATGATAAAGGACTGGGAGTTGCAATATTTAGGTATACAAAAATACATTCATAGTGTCCCTTCCTGGGGGAATCTTCAAATACATCCTCCACTCAGATGATCACTGTTCTGTGGAACTCCCTGCCAGAAGTGGTGACAGCTGGTTGCCTTGACAGCTTTAAGAAAGGATTAGACATGTCCATGGAGAACAAGGGTATCAATGGCTATCATTATGGATGCCTAAGGACAACCTCTGGGTGGAGAGGCAGGATGCCAATTGCAGAGAATCGTAAGCAGGAGAAGACATCTGCTTGGGAATACCCTGAAGCAAATGGTGTGAGCCACTATGTGAGACAGAATGCTAGACTGGACAGGCTGTGGCCTGTTCCAGCAAGGTTATTCTTATGTTCTTATATTCCTGGGGGTGTTTTGAGTGTGAAGTACTTAGGACCTTCACCCCAGGCCATTGTCCACCTAATAAGCCTATTCAGGTCACTAATGAGCCTATTCAGACCAGGGTGATGTGAAATCAAGGTCAGGTGAACTATAAAATGGAAGACTTGCCACTAGCTTTCCTCCAACCAACAAAGCTACTTGGATGAGCAGTGAAACGATTCAATTTGATCTCTCAAGAAAATAAGTCCAGTTGCCATGACTCCACTTCCAGATAATCTTACCTGGATGACTGAGAATCTTCATTGATTTAAAAGTGACTTACCAGTTCTTTCTTCTGGAGAACCTGTAGGACTGTGTGTAATTATTTATTCCTGTATTGCTCTTCTACTAGGCACTGTGTGAAGTCAAACCCCTGAGTTGAAGTTAGTGATTTATTTATCCAGCAGGCTGTAGGTCAATATTTATTTATTATTTATCACACTTTTCTCCCAATACAGGGTGTCAAGGCATGGCTTACAAAGTGATTAAAAATCAGATACAGCTAAAACACAGTTATAATATGAAAAGGCAACTAAATGTATTATTATAATAAAACCACTGAATTAAAACCACTCAAAACAATTTGAAAGAGCACATCAGAAAAAAATAGAAGTTAAAAAAAAAATCCAGTATCCACCAATAAAATTGAGCCTTGCTCATTCATAGCCGGATGTCCTTCCTCAGTGAGAAGATATTTGCCTGGTGACAAAAGGACAACATGAAGAAGACCTAATAAAGCACCCCCCTTTAAAAATAATTCCACAGTTTTGGGAACTGCTGTTGAAATGGACTCCCAAGAAGATGCTTCAAAAGACTGAAAGGCGTTTCTTATACTCCATGCCGATTCATCTGAGGCGACACAGTCTTCTAGTCAGCCTGGATGAAAATTGTACAGGCCTCTCTTTATGTCCTAACCTGCACCATGAAAGGTGCCAGAAATGTAGTTCATGAAGGTGTCATAACAATGAACTTCTCTCTTTCTCCTCTCCCTTTAATTGGCTCTGGTTAACATCATAATTGCAAGCTTTGGGGCTCAATGAAGTTTCTGAACATTTTCCAGAGGTAGACTTGGGCAGAGCCTGTTGAAGTAATCTAAGCAGATAAAAGGTGTGTCACATGCCCTGTGGTCTGATATCTCCAAGAAAGAGCACCATCTGTGGAAATACCCTCCCAGCCACCATTCAAAATGGGGGTGTTCAGGATAAGAGCTCCATCCAGGACTATGCACAAGCTATAAACTTAAATTTGCAGAGGGAGGTAACCTCAGCCAGCCCACATTAAATCCTGTTCCTGGACCTCCTTCCAACCAACCAGGAACACGGTCACCATCAGGAACCTTAATGTCTTGGCAGAATTAAGTTCCAATTCGTTTGCACTCATCCAGTCCATTACTGGTATCTGACAGTGCAGGAACTTTTCCCTACTTGGGGTTCCTCAAAAGGATCTGGGATCCGGAAGGGAAGTGCTGAACTACCTGCATCTTGCCCAGATCCACCTTGGCTATTATAGAGCATCACTAATAAGGCTGTTTTTTTTAAAAGGGAGTTCAATTATATCTTTTGTTGTGTGCCATCAAGTCACCTTTGACCTATGATGACCCTATGGATGAATGACCTCCAGCACAAGCTCAGAAGAGGGCAGCAAGGATGATCAGGGAGCTGGAAACCAAGCCGTATGAGGAAAGACTGAAAGAATTGGGCAGGTTTAGCCTAGAGGAACAAAGACGGAGGGGTGATATAGCACTTTTCAAATACAGTGGTACCCCGACTTAAGAGTAGTTTGACTTAAGAGCGGAAAACTGTTGGAATTTTAACTGCTACCTTACAAATTTTAGATATGGTCTGCTTGACTTACAAATATTTTTTTCATTGTTTTTAATTTTTTTAACTTGTTTTTTCAATTTTTTATATAGGCAACCCGACTTAAGAGTAGTTCAACTTAAGAGCAGGCATTTGGAACAGATTAAATTCGTAAATTGAGGTACCACTGTATTTGAAAGGCTGTCATACGGAGGACAGGCAGGATCTGTTCTCGATCATCCCCAAGTGCAGGACACACAACAATGGGATCAGGTGAAGAGAACCCAGCTTTCGGCTGAATTATCAGGAAAAAAACTTCCTAAATGTTAGAGCAGTACGACAATGGAAGTGATGACCTTGGGAGTTGGCGAGTGCTCCCACACTGGAGGCATTCAAGATAAACTTGGACTGCCACTTGAGTGGATGTCCTATGATTTGTATTCCTGCATGGAGCAGGAGGCTGGACTTGATGGCCTTATAGGTAAAGGTTCCCCCTGCACATGTGTGCTAGTCGTGTCCGACTCTAGGGAAGGTGCTCATCTCCATATTCAAGCCAAAGAGCCAATGTTGTGCAAGTCCATGGCCTCACGATTCTGATTCTCTAACACAGTGGGTTCCCAACCTTCCTAAGGCTGAGACCCTTTAATACAGTTCCTCATGTTGTGGTGACCCCCTTGCCCTGCTTGGAAGCGGCAACGAGCCCCCTTTGGCAGGCCACTGCCACAGGGGCCACAGAGAACTTTCCTCTACAGGCACCCTTAGCCAATCGCAGCCTCTGGTGCCCTTGACTGACATCCCCTCCAACTTATCAAGCTGTAACTCACTCTCTCCCCCCTTCCTTCCCCTCCTCCTCCAGACCCGAGCCGTTTGTGCCTTTTTCTTCACTGGCTCATGGCGACCCCCTGTGAAATGGTCGATTGACCCCCCAAAGGGGTACCCCCCCCCTCAGGTTGAGAACCAGTGCTCTAACACCTTGCTCTAACAGCCCTGGTGAGCACCTGAAAACTCAAGCCTGTGGTTTCTTTAGGAAGTCGGTCCACCCCATATTTGGTCTTCCTCTGTTCCCAATATCTCCAACCCTTATTGTTTTTCCCAGCCTTCTCATGATGTGGCCCAAAGGAGGACAGCCTCAGTTTCAACATTTTTGCCTCCAGAGAGAGAGAGAGAAAAAAAGAGAGATCAGGCTTGATTTGATCTAAGAAACACTTGTTCATCTTCCCGGCGGTCCAGGGTGTCCACAGAGCGTTTCTCCAGCACTATATTTAAAATGAATATCCCTCCCCCATTTTTTTTTACTGTCCACTTCCTTTACTCTCCGGCTTTAACACCTATAAATGGTGATCAGAAATATAAACAGCGTGGATCATGTTGGTGACAGTTTCCAATGACACATCCTTACACTCGATCGTTCTAATTCCTTCACGCCTACCCTTCCTAGTCTCCGTCTTCTGATTTCTTGGCTACAGTCTCCATTTGGATTTCTCTGTTGTAATTCTAGAACTGCAGAAACTTGCTTTCTCCTTCTGGAGAATGTATAAGACTTCTTGCTCTTGTTGGATTTTCAAACACTGCCTAATATTTCCATAAAACCATGTAAGCTAGTGCATTCTTCTTCTACAAGTGCCATGTTCTCAACAGATTGTTGGTGATTAGTAGCATCATCTGTTTTTTTTTAAATCTAAAGCTATTCTAAATAGGGCAGTTGTACTCATTGCCAACCATTGGCTTAAATTCTTTAGCCAGAATCTTCTTCTACGCCCTGGACCACGCTTCCCATCTCTTTTTCCTTGAAGGATAACCTGCAGCGGATGGTATTTCTTATGCATTATGTAACCAAAACACTGCAATGTTCTCTTTACGGTATTGCGAATTTCTAGCTTTCTAGTCATATACTGTAATACAGCCACATTGGGGGCTCTGGCTGTCCAAGGTATCTTCAGAATTCATCCGTCCACATTTCAAATGCTTCCAGCTTCCTGCACAATGCGCCTGTAAGGGTCCAGGTTTCAACCTTCTTGAATTTTTCAGAACTATTGTGGAAGATAAGTACTGTATATAAGGTCTAAAAATCGATGCACCTTCTTAGCCAAAAGTTGTTTCATTAATTTTAGTTCCAAAACAGAGACTGTAGCCTTGATAAGTCATACATAGGTATGCAGATATCAGATTACACCTGACCAAAACAACAACAACCCTGGAATGGAAAAAAGGAGGATTTCCCATCTCTAGATATGAAAGGCTAGCACTAACACCAGAGATCTGGCTTTAGGAGTGAGAAGAATTCCAGAACCAACGTAGAACAGAAATAGAAAGAAACAAGACAGCTTAGACGTTCTTATGGAATTTTCGTTGCTTCCAATAATGGTTGCCTGTGGATTTTTAATTTTGTTGTTATCTCCGGAATCAACACGCCTACCTATCTTTTTCTTAAGCTTGAACTCTATAGAACTTTTCTGCAGTACTGAGATTTTCATGGTTTTTCCCCTGTATGGACTCTCCGATGCCTCACGAGCTGTGATTTCCGACCAAACAGTTTCCCACACTCCTGACAACTGTAAGGCTTCTCTCCTCGATGGACTCTCTGATGGTAAAGAAAGGTTGAATTCTGAGCAAAACATTTCCCACACTCTTTGCATCTGTACGGCTTCTCTCCTGTGTGGATTCTCTGGTGAATCACAAGAACTGAGCTGGAAGCAAAACATTTACCACAGTCCTGACATTTATAAGGTTTTTCTCCTGTGTGGATTCTGTGATGAGCCATAAGCTGTGAATTCTGAGAGAAACATTTCCCACATTGCTGGCACTTGTATGGTTTTTCCCCTGTGTGGACTCGATGGTGAGTCAGAAGCCGTGAACTAGAAGCAAAGCATTTCCCACATTCCTCACATTTATATGGTTTCTCTCCTGTGTGGACTCGCTGGTGATACAGAAAGGCTGAATTGTGAGCAAAACACTGCCCACACTCCTGGCATTTGTACGGTTTCTCTCCTGTGTGGACAATCTGATGCATCACCAGCTGTGAATTGGAAGCAAAACACTTCCTACATACCTCACATTTGTATGGTCTCTGTCTTAAATGGAAACTCTGGTGGCTCTCCAGATCTGAATTCTGAGCAAAACATTTCCCACATTGCTGGCATTTGTGTGGTTTCTCTCCTGTGTGGACTCTCTGGTGGCTCAGAAGGGCAGAACTGGAAGCAAAACATTTTTCACACTCCTGACACTTGTAGGGTCTTTCTCCTGTGTGGACTCTCAGGTGAATTGAAAAATGTGAATTGTGAGCAAAACTTTTCCCACACTCCTGGCACTTGTAAGGTCTTTCCCCTGTGTGGACTCTCTGGTGGATAACTAATTGTGAACTGGAGGCAAAACATTTCCTGCATTCTTGGCATTTGTATGGCTTTTCTCTCGTGTGTAATCTCTGGTGACTTACGAGGTTTGAATTCTGAGCGAAACGTCTTCCACATTCCTGGCATTTGTATGGCTTTTCTCCTGTATGGACTCTCAGGTGGATCACAAGGTGTGAATTTTGAGCAAAATATTTCCCACATTCCTGGCATTTGTAGGGTTTCTCTCCGGTGTGGACTCTCTGGTGGCTTGAAAAGTGTGAAGTATGAGCAAAGCACCTCCCACACTCCTGACATTGGTATGGTTTCTCTCCTGTGTGGACTGTCTGGTGTCTCAGAAGACCTATCTTATGGGCATAGCATTTCCCACACTCTTGGCATTTGTAGGGTTTCTCCCCTGTGTGGACTCTGTGATGGATCACAAGAACTGAGCTAGAAGAAAAACATTTCCCACACTCCTGGCATTTGTACGGTTTTTCTCCCGTGTGAATTCTTTGATGCTCCTGAAGATGGGAATTGCAAGCAAAAAATTTCCCACACACTTTGCATTCAAAGCGCTTCTTTCCGGAATGGACTTTCTTGTGAAGTGTGAGCGCCATCTTTTGGGCAAAATGCTCTCCACAAACAGTGCATTTATAGCGTTGCTCTTCTGTGTCATGCTCCTCTCCCGTGTGGTTTTGCTGGTGTCTGAGAAGATCTGAATTGTCCATTAAACTTCTTTCCTCCTTCATGTGTGCCCTTGTTTCCCTCCAGTTATCTGCTAGACAGGAGGATGAAGGAGAAAACACACACAAGACTGAATTCCAAGTCTGAGACACAGAAAGAAGAAACATCCTAAAGGAGCAGAAAAAGCCTCTAAAGAACTGAGGTAGAACATTGAGAAGAGAAATATCAAAAGCAGAAATGAAACAATGTGCCCCTTTGGCCCCTATATTTTAATCTTCCACACTGAATGCCAAGAGAATACAAGTGATACCTTGTATAAAGGAATTCGTTCGTTCCAAATGAAATTCAGTTAAGCAAATTTTCCTTTATACAAATTTCCCATAGGAATGCATTGAAACCCTAATCACGACCATTTTTAGGTTGTACAGATTCGGCCCATAGGCGATTCTGTTAAGCAAATGTCCCCTATCTCCAGAATTTCTATGTTGTACAGATTTTGTGTTATACAAACCATTTGTTATATGAGGGTCCACTGTATTTATTTCAGTAAAGTTACACAAAATTATCATTTGTGTGTGTGTGTGTGTGTGTGTGTGTGTGTGTGTGTGTGTGTGTGTGTGTGTGTGTGTGTGTGTGTGTGTGTGTGTGTACGTACTCATGCACATGTGCTGTCAAGTTAATTCTGACTTATGATGACTCCTTTGGGGGGATTTCTTGGTAGAGAATACTCAGAATGGTTTACTATTCCATTTCTTTTGGAGGGATCCACTGACTTATGAAGCCAGCTCTTCCACAGGAAAACCTTTCAAATATTTGAAGATGACAGTCCTACCACCTCTTGGATTCTAATTCCTCCATTTCCTACTCAACCTTGGACAGCAACTGTTTGTACCAGCCACTGCCCCTGAAAGCTAGGTTATGTTCCTAATTTTTTTTACTATCCTGATAAAAGTTATCACCTATCTTTGCCTTTGGGTTGTGTACAAGAACCATTCCTTTCTTCTTGGGGTGTCCTGGGCCTGTGTAGCTGGCCCAAGGACACACAGGCTGGCCTCATTTCCCAGGAGGCCCTCAGTGGAATCCAACTCCTAACCACTGGCTCAGCAGCCAGGGACTAAAACCACTGAACTAGCCAGACAGCCAAGGAATTGTTCGTAAAAAAGTAAAGGCTTCCCCTGCACATGCGTGCTAGTCGTGTCTGACTCTAAGGGCGGTGCTCATCTCCGTTTCTAAGCCAAAGAGCCAATGTTGTGCAAGTCTGTGGCCATGTTTTTAACATTTCTGCGCACGGAACATTGATTTACCTTCACGCCTTTTACAGTGGTACCTATTTATCTGCTTGCATTGACATGCTTTCGAACTGCTAGGTTGGCAGGAGCTGGGGTTCACAATGGGAGCTCACTCTGCTGCGTGGCACCCAGGATTCGAACCACCGAGCTGCTGACTTTGCAGCCGACAATGGTACATTATAATAGGCCCGTACTAAAAACTGCATGAAGAAACAAACAGTTGTTGCTGTGGCGCTTGTAAAACAGTCTTCCTGTTTGGTTTTTTGCTTTGGGTTTGTTTGTTTTCGCAGGGGACATTTTGTCTGGTTGTTTAGTTCAGTTTTGTGTCTTCTCGTGCCCTGGTATCTGCTAGATGTTGATTATTGCGGCTGTAATGCTTGCAGGAAGAAAAGGGTGCTGTTGTCCCTTTTTAACCTACTGTTTATTTATTTCTTTTTCAATATTTGTTTAATTGGTTGTTTTTAACTTTTAAAATCACTTATGAAGATTATAATGGGTGAGATAGCAACAAGATTTCTCCCAGGCAGTAGGATGTTCAGGAGGATGTATGGTGTCAGATAGTCTCACCTGATGAGTCCCCTGATCTGGGGTCTGAAATTTCTGCTTCGGCCCAATCCTCAGAATCAGGCGGCCATCGCTCATGTCCCTGTTGCATATGAGAAACGGGCGCTGGCTTTGGAGCCGGACAATCTTCTGGGGGGAAAAACAGAAAAGCACAACAAAGATCACAAGTAATCCATGGGCGGACACGGATTGTGGGCAATGCACAACAACAGAAGAAGGCATCTCACTGTTTGAGGAAGTCACACAACATTCTGAGAGACTCTACTCATCCTGCTCATAATTTCTTCGAACGGTCGCCTTCTGGCAGAAGATACAGAACAATTAAAACTTGGACCACATGCCTTCTGAACATTTTTTATCCAAGAGCTATAATTGTGCTTAATAATGAACTTAAGGACCACCAGCAGTGAGCACTTGGACAGTATTACCCAGCCTGCTGTGTAGATGCTTGTGTTTTTAGGGTGGGTGGGTGGGGGAAGAGTTTGGGGATTTTTTTATGTGTGTGTGTTGAGGGGATTTTTTAATGTGAGAGTGTTCAGGGATTGTGTGTGTGTGTGTGTGTGTGTGTGTGTGTGTGTGTGTATGTGTGTGTGTGTGTGTGTGTGTGTCTGTGTTGTTGTTGTATGTGTATACTGGGTGTCTGAATTTTGTTGTATGTACACACTGTGTATATATACACACAATGATAATAAATTATTATTATTATTATTATTATTATTATTATTATTATTATTATTATTATTATTATTATTATTATTATTATTATTATTATTATTAATTGAAACTAATTATGAGATTTTTAAAAAATTTATAGTAAGTTTATTAATATTCCATCATCTTAACATTTCACATTTCTAAGTTAATTTCTACAAACAGTTCCAGTTGTCATTCCTCATATTGTATGGGTGCGCTTAATATTAATTATATCATGTCCTAGTACCACCTAATTATGCATTGTTTCTTCTCTCCAACCAGTCATAAAATCTATTCCATGTTGAGTAATATACAGAGTCCTCTTTTTCTTTAATCCTCAATGTCATTCTGTCCATCTCAGCAGAGTCTAAGATTTTTTTTGTATAATTGTTTCCTCCTTAAGTATGTTTTCATTTTTCCACATTTGGTCCCAAGCTATTCTTGCGGCAGTCAAGATATGTAGTATAATATATCTATCCTGGTATATTAACATTTTCTAGCATAATACCTACTAGAAACATTTCTGGTTTAAATTCTATATTCAACTTTGTTATTTCTTTAAGTCGTATATGTATTTTAACCCAATATTTCTTTGCCCTCACACAAGGCGATCATGCATGACAATACATCCCGAAAGATTCTTAACGCAGTGTTTTTGTTCATGTAGTAGCTAACCAAAGTCTGTGGAGAAGCCTTTCAAAAGGACGTGAGGGCACCTCAGGTCAGCATCTGGTGCTGCCTCTCAACTGCTATCTAGACGCAGACTGTGCCACAGCCTCTGTGAATCTGTCTAATCCCACTTGAGCGTAATCCAAAATGGTAGCTATCACTACATCTCACAACAGAAAACCTTCCCAGTTTTCCTCCATGCTAAGTGAAGAAGTATTTTCTTTCAACCCTGCCCCTCACTGGCCAAACAGACACATGCCTATTTTGAAAAACAGCCAAATGGAGAGGAGGGGTGGGGTGGGTGTGCATGGCCTATGCCCCTTAGTTGGAAGGACTGGCTTCAGATGCAGCTTCGCAACAGCCCTGCTGCTTCCTGACACATCTAAGCTAGAGGGGCCTGGCAAAAATCCTCTTGCCAAGAACTATACATCTAAACCAACCTCCTGGCAAACCACATCTTGTTGTGTTTGGACTTTTGGTACTTGCCTTGAAGAAGTGGACTTGATCCACGAAAGCTTGCTTATTTATTTATTTATTTATTTATTTATTTATTTATTCATTCATTCATTCATTCATTCATTCATTCAATATATTTTATACCGCCCATCTTCCCAAAGGAATTCCGGGCGGTTAACAATATTCTTTTAAAAAGAATGGCCTATAAGGGTACCGCTTCTAGACTAATCTTGCATTTGTATGTTCTAGACTTGCAGCAGAATCTAGCCTCCTGGTGGCCTTCCTTTCAGTTTTCCTGACACAACAATACCAAGCCGTCAAGTTAATGTGTGCCTTCAAGAAGAGGCCAATTCCTGATTAGGAAAAAGATGTAAGGAGATGGAGTTAAGAGAATGAAGAACTGGTTTGGGGAACACGTCTCTAGAAGAGCCGTGAAGAATGTGTGATCCCCCTGCCATTACGGGATAGGAGTCCCATCCTCCGTCACCAGTGGCAGTGTTGGTAAGCGCTAGGAAGAGCTGAAGCCCAAAGGCATGTGGTGTCCATCTGCTCCCCATGCCTGCTCTCACACATCAGTTCTAACGGTCATTATCCCTGGTGCTATTCCTTTCCTTACCTGTGTTGCCTTGTGATGTATCCTCCATTATCTCCAGGATTAGGTAATCTGGGAACTATGGGCCTTGCTCAGGGTAGGAGATCAACTCAGGCTTGATGAATGGAAAATCCTGTCTGTATAAGAGGCAGACAGAAAATAAAATAAAATAAAAACATAAGAAGAGCCATGCTGGACCAGGCCAAAGGCCCATCCAGTATCTCACAGAGCCCCACCATGTCTGGGATCCAGACACCAAAGCTTGTATACCGCCCCATTCCCCATCTAGTTCACAATATCCAAAGCTTAAAACAGCTGTATTTACACAGTGTAAAACAAAACTTGCCCCAAAAAAATGTGGCGGGGATAGCACGAAAAAAAATAGATATTTGTCTCTTGATACCACTCCCCTGCATCTGGTCAGGTGGGATTTAGGATTTGAAATGGATAAGAGGGATCTGTGTCCCTTTTGGTTTTACTGGACCTCTCAGCTGCTTCTGACACTGTCAACCACAGCATCCTCCTGACTCGTCTCTCTGAAATGGGACGTGGGGGCACTCTCTTACAGTGGCTTCAGTCCTTCCTGGAGGAGAGAATGCAGAAAGTGGTGTTAGGGGACTCATGTTCAACACCATGCCCTGTGGGGTCCCTTAGTGTTCTCTTCTTATTAAACATTTATATGAAACCACTGGGGGAATTTACCCGGAGTTTGGGGGGTTAAAGTGTCACCAGTATGCCGATGACACCCAACTCTACCTCTCATTACCTCCAGATTCCAAGGAAGCTATTTCAACTTTAGATAAGTGCTTAGCTTCTTTAATGAACTGGATGAGGGAAAACAAACTGAAACTAAACCCAGACAAGACAGAGCTGCTTCTGGTCAGTCAAAAATTAGATCAAGGGATAGGGGTGCAACCTGTACTGGATGGGATTACCCCACAATTGAAAAAAGAGATACATAGCTTGGGGGTGCTCCTGGACTCATTCCTGAACGTAGATGCCCAGGTCACAACTGTGGCCAGGAGTACATTTGCACAGTTAAAACTAGTACACCAGCTACGCCTGTTTCTTGAGAAACCTGCTCCAGCCACTGTGACACATGCCCTAGTGAGGTCCCAGCTAGACTACTGTAATGTGCTCCATATGGGCTGACGATGGAAAGTCTCAGGAAACTTCCACTGGTCCAAAATGCAGTGGCCAGATTGCTGACTGGGGCGGGTTACAGAGATCACATTACACCCCTACTTAAATCAGCTCCACTGGCTGCCAATCAGCTACCGGGCACAATTCAAGGTGCTGTTTTATTTAACCTACAAAGGACAAAATGGCCTGGGTCCTAGCTACCTCAAAGATCAAATCTCGCAGTATGAACCAGCTCGGGTGCTAAGGTCATCGGGAGAGGCCTTTCTCTCCATCCCGCTACCTTCACAGGTGTGTCTCAGAAGAACACATGAAAGGGCCTTCTCTGTTGCTGCTCCCAGAATAAGAAGAGGGACCTTCCGCACCCCACCCCTGTGCCACCGCTTCATGCAATGTTGGACTACAACACCCATCTTCTCATATATGCCATGCTGGGCTGGGGATGGCGGGACCCGGCAATTCATTAATTCATTAATTCATCCATTATCAGGAGAGCAGAAGTTGCAAGTTCTGCGAGACAGACTGCGAACACTGCCTCTGTTATGCACCTGCATTTTGGCAAAACACAACTGTTTCTCCTCCTTCCGACCCAAAACCGAGGCTCATCTAATCCTCCAAAAATGTACAAAGACCGAGGGGGACGGGATTCCAACCCTCTTCCTCTCGTCCACAACTCCGCCTGCGTGCCAGAAACATCCAGGTTTCTGGCAGGACTCTCCCTTTAGGGCAGTGTTGGCGAACCTATGGTGCGGGTGCCAAAGGTGGCACTCGGAGCCCTTTCCGTGGGCACCTGACATCTCCCCTTCACAGTCACCTGGATTCAGGTTAAATTGCTCTATTGGCACTTTATTTATTTTATTTACTTTGAATATTTTTACCCCATCTTTCTCCTTGGAAAAAGAACCCAAGGTGGCTTACAATAATGAGTGGCAATATACAGCCAGGGGCATTTAGACATTATTTGCGAAACATTAGTGGGTTTGGAATGCAGTTTGGGCACTTGGTCTCCAAACGGTTCACCACCATCACTGCTTTAGGCTACAGACGAGCAAGCAGAGAGCTCACAGGGGGTTGGGAGAGAAAGCAGGGAGCGGGCCTACAGCCCCCCCCCCCACTACCACTACTGGTCGAATCCTGCAAGGATGCAGCGGCCGCATCTGCAGCACCGGTTGAACTGCAGACGGGTAAAAGAAGGATGCAGCAGGATCCCCATCGGAGGCAGCCGTGGAGAGCCAACCCTCCAGCCTCAGCTGCCCTTGCTGCCCCTTTTTCACGAGCAATACATGGCCTCCATGCCTTCCCTGCTGCCCTTCCCTTCCCACCCCCACCCCAGCCTTGATGCCGGAGTCCTGCACCCCCCCCCAAATCCCCCCACCCGCCCTCCTCTTCTACCTCTTCCCTCCAGATGTGCAGCAAGCCCTCCTTCCAGATGCCAAGGGTGTTTCCAGCGGGGTCCCCTTTCAGGGTTGCACCGCTCCTCTTGCTGGTCTTGTCTCCTTCCTTGCCCATTTGCGGGCGTGCGGAGGGGCAAGCTTGCTTTTCCACTTCCCATCATGTGACTGAAGGCGAGCCCGGCTCCTGGCAAGGCGAGACCGACCCCCCCCCCCTAAAAAAAAAAAGCATAGACCCCAATAATCCCATGAGCATATTGTAGGGCGAGCGGGATCGTCAGCAAACGGGCGAGCATCGGCCGGAGCATTTTTGCAACCGGTTTCGGCCCGGGAGAGAAACGCTCCCTCTAAGAGCTGCAGCTTTGCTTTGGGATTGTTTCTGACTCCTCCACGACCCCTCCCCATTTCCAGACCATAATATCCCGTGATGGGCGATCTTTCCCCTGAACGCTTTTTTAAAAGGGCGAAACAAAACAAAATAAATAAAGGAGAGAAAAACGTTGTGGCATATTAAAGACTATTCCACAGTATGTTAATGTGAGCTTTCCTGGACAAATCCACTTCCTCAGACACCAGTGGGACCTTACCAGTGGATGGATCTTCCTGGATTCGTCTGAATGTAGTGCTTTTTTTTGTTTAGTTGCACAAACACAGCTGCTTCTTGGAACATTTCAGGTGTGGAAAGTATTAGATTATCTGCTCGTTAAGCAATATGAAGGGGGGGGACATATTTTTCTGTATCACTATGTTATCTTTGTGGCCACCACCGCTCAGACCTTACCTATAATCCTCACAAGGCGAGAACCTGCTTTCTAGTACTGGATCAGCACACTGAAATAATGGATCAGTAGATGAACAAAACCAATTGTTCACAAATGAGAAGGAACGACACTCGTTTTTGAAGACGTAGCTGTGTTGGTCTGTTTAAGCATATCAGACAAAAAAAAGACCAAATATAGCACCTCTTGAAGAAACAGGCTCAGGTACAAACAAACATGGTTTTCCTTAAATATTTTGACAAACTGATCACCAATGATCTTTTGTCACTTGATCCATTTATTTGCATCCAGCAGTTGGTAATGGGACCTTGTGTACATAAAACAGCCAAAACCCCTTGTACCTGAGGAAGTGGACTTGATCCATGAAAGCTCATAGAAATCTAGTTCTTAGGATTTAAGGGGCCACAATGATTTAGTCATTGTCGGCTTGCTTTTGCTTTTTGTATGATATATTTCTCTCCATGTATTATTAACAGTATATAGCAGGGCAGCATGGTCCAATGAGCTTAACAGAAACTGCAGTGGGAATTAGGGCAGTGCAAGTGCTGATGTAGGCAACAGACGACACCTGAGCCAGACTCCCCTTGGTATTCAGTCCCAAGAATTTAACTGTTACACCAACTCCGTGCATAGCACTTTTCTTCCTCAAGAATCCTGATCAGCCAATTTCAGCAGCCTTTGACAGAAATACTTGCTAACTGAAGTCAAGTGCTTAATTTTCATCTTCCTTGCCTATTATTTTGGCAAATTTATTAGGTCCATGTGTATGACACTCAAACCACACAATTCCTAGAAGCAACAGGATGTGGAGGCTTAAAATAAAAGACCTGTGTGAATTTTGTGTAACTGACAATTAAAGACAAAGGACTTGATTTATGTATTCTTGAAGGCTTTCACGGCTGGGATCTGATCGTTGTTGTGAGTTTTTCAGGCTGTTTGGTTGTGTTCTGGAAGTTTTTCTTCCCAACGTTTGCCAGACTCTGTGGCCGGCATCTTCAGAGGGTAAATTGCTCAGGGAACTAGTTCTCTCTGTGCTCTGGGATATAGAGTGAGCAAGACTGTGTGGTTTTAAAGTTGTGGCCAAACAGCCCAAAAAACTCACAACAGCTATCAGATCCTGACTGTGAGAGCCTTTGAGAATAAATTGCTCTGACCACTTACTAATCTGCCATCCTATCTTCAGAACATTTTAATCAGGGGACCCCACCACACAGATCAGTATGATCATTGTTTGATGTCATACCCCTACTGTCCTGCTGTCTTGAGTTTTTGAGCTGAGATGAAAGTTCCAGAAAAGAAGTCCACTTGAGTGAATCTCTGAGTCCAAAGTGCAAGAAAGGGGAGACAGAAGCTTTCAAAAGACAAAAACATCAACTGATAATGTGGATGAGAACAAAGCCTACTCAGTTTTATAAGAACATAAAAACAGCCTTGCTGGAACAGACCACAGCCCATCCAGTCTAGCATTCTGTCTCACACAGTGGCTCACCGTTTTATTTCAGGGTATTCCCAAGCAGATGTCTTCACCTGCTTACGATTCCCTGCAAATGGCATTGAGAGATATCCTGCCTCTCTCTCCAACCTAGAGGTTGTCCTTAGGCATCCATAATGACAGCCATTGATACCCTTGTTCTCCATGAACTTGTCCAATTCTTTCTTAAAGCTGTCAACGCTGACCGCTGTCACTTCTTCTGGCAAGGAGTTCCATAGACCAGTGATCCTCTGGGTGAAAAAGTACTTTCTCTTATTTGTCTGAGATCTAGCACCCAAAAGTTTCATGGAGTTGCCCCCTAGTTCTAGTGTTATGCAATAGGGAAAACAACTTTTCCTTATCTAGTTTGTCCACACCTGTATATGATTTTATAAACTTCAACCAGTCATTCAAGAGTGAAGATGCCCAGTGGTTGCAGCCTCAGATGATAAGGAAGGTGGTCCAGTCCCCTAATCATTCTGGTTGCCCAAAATTTAATTTTGTCGTTGTGCCGAGTGTGGAATTCACACTCATTGAATGGAGCACATTATTCCCACCCTGTCCGTCATCTCTTTAGTTTCCACTGTCTGAAAAGCAGTAGTAGTTTGACATAACCAAGGAACCTCTTCATTGCCAGATATACTAGCCCTTCCTGCTTCAACCTGTTCTTTTTTTGTGACTACACAGATTATTCAAGTAGACCAGTCAAGTTCAGTTTATTGCTTGTTATCCAACCGGGCCTTTTCCACATACAACAAAATTACAAAACAAGAATATATCTTGACAACATATTTAACACGTCCACCAGACTGAAAGTAAGTAAACATGATTATTTAATTCAACTGGCACAATAAACCTCTCCGGTAGGCTGCTAAAATATACAACTCAATCTTCTTCTGAGCTAACTGAGCACATTTACAGGAACTTTCTATGCCACTCTTTCCCTGCCAAAAATAAATAAAATTATTCTTGTGAAAGTACGTTTGACATGGGTAAGTGGTTCTATGTGCCAAGTCCTCTGAGCCAAGTTCAAAGCAAGTGTGTTTGTGAGAGAGAAAATCAACTTGATGTCCAACCTTCTAGCATCCAATTGGGTATTGTCCGTTTACCCCACACCAGTGACAATATTCTGTCTTTACCTGAGTGAACTCCAAGGGTATTTATATAATACAATCTTAGAATATGTCTGTGGAGATTCTCAGTCATCCAGGTGAGTTTTTCTGGAAGTTGAGTCATGGCAACTGGACTTCTTTTTCTTGAGAGACAGAAACGCTTCGCTGTTCATCCAAGCAGCTTCGTCAGTCTGAGGAAAGCTAGTGCGAGTCTTCCATCTTGAGGAGGAGGCACTCGCACTAGCTGTATTCAGACTGATGAAGCTGTTTGGATGAACAGCAAAACGTTTCTATCTCTCTCAAAAAAAAGTCCAGTAGCCATGACTCAACTTCCAGAGACAATCTTAGAACTGCAGAGCAGGAGAGGACCCTATGGATTATCAAGTACAACCCCAGTGAGGGAAACCCAGGAGTGAAACTAACTCCCAATTTCTGGCTCCACAACCTGATAGCCAAGCCACTCAGCTCTCTAGCGTTGAGTCCACTTTTAGGTGAATACCCTAACAACAAACAGGAGCACACAATATATGAGGGGTTTCACTGGAAAGAAAGATACATGCCATCCCTGCCAGAGTGGCCAAGTTGCCTGAAAACCATCGGCTGGAATCTGACTTGACTAACAATTGTGTGTCCTCAGTTTCCCAAAAGTTAAGCTTGACCTTCCTGCCCACAAAGAGAATTATGTTCCCATCACTCAGATGGTTTCACTCCAGTAGGGCTCTTCTTGATAATTCACAGGTTGCACAATGCAATACTGTAATAATAATAATAATAATAATAATAATAATAATAATAATAATAATAATAATAATAATAATAATAATAATAATAATAATAATAATAATAATAAAGGTCTCACACTCTGTGGATTCAAAGGTTCTGCTTCTAGAGTGGGGGCTCTCAGGGAATTTGTTTGGCCAAGGGAAAAGCCTTCCAAAGACATAGCATTAGGCAAGGGTTCTCCCCTGAGGGGAATCCACTTCTTTGATACATACCAGGTAGATTTTTTTTTCAAACGAACAAGAAAAATGAGGGGCATACAGAGTGGTTTTAAACAGCACAGGCCGACGTGTCTAAACATTAAGCCACTTGTTCATTGTCTGTGAGGGGACTGCATCTTATTGACCAACCTAAAAAAAACACTATAGGATCTGTGCTCCACCTCAAACTATGTTTACATAATTTTACCCTATACAATGCAAATTCTGTCATCCATGCTATTTAATGCAAATGAAAAAAAAAATTAGATGGGGAAAAAACAACAAAGCCCCTTAAGAATGCACAGTGGGACAATTTTTCAAATCATATCACCAAAAGGAAAATGCTTCTTTAGTAGTCTGGAAGTCGAGTCATGGCAACTGGACTTATTTTCTTGAGAGATAGAAATGTTTCGCTACTCATCCAGGTGGCTTTGTCAGACTGACAAAGCTGCTGGGATGAGCGGCGAAACGTTTTCGATCTCTCAAGAAAAGAAGTTCAGTTGCCATGACTGAGCTACCAGATAATCTCAGCTGGATGACTGAGAATCTTCACAGATTCTTTAGTAGCTCATTTTGTGGAAAACAAGGACCAAAATCCCACTGAGTTTTTTTACAGTGGGATCGGCAAGCAACTACAAATGTCTGGGCTACCTTGCAGCAATCCACCAATGAAGTTTGGCCAATTGTGTTATCCTATTGTAAAAACTCAATAAGATTTTGGCCAATTATTCTGCAACAACTATTTGATTCTGGGGAGTAGAGAGCTTAAGTGCTTTGAGAGGTCAAGTACAGTGCTGCTAATGATAAGATCTTTAAAAAGAACCAGAATGGATTCCGGAATGAAATACTTTGTTTTTTTTAGGGCTCAATGAGAAATTGGAGTTTTCTCACTCCAACATTTCTTAAAATTCTCCCCCTTTCTAGACTACTCATGTACGTAGACAATTGTTGGTGAATCGACTTGACATATTCCACATGCACACATTTGACAAAATACAAACCGGAGCCTTCCATTCATTTTTTTACCTATCACTAGTAACAGAGATTCTTCCAAAGGAAATATCTAAAATGGTGTTTTAAACTAAGTATGCAAATACTGCTGTATAAATACTTAATTTTTTCCAAATTTTGGATGCCTCTATAAATACATTTATCTCCTGCCTCTTTTTTTTATCTTTGTAGTGGCTTCCCACCCACCCCCATAGAAGGACCTAAAATATCAAAAGGCAAAATAGATTAGAAATTCCAGTAATAAACAACTTCACAGCATCTTGAGTGGGGTCTGATTTCTATGTGCATCCCATTTCAATGTGGGATAAAATTTCAACATCCAAAGCTTTGGTCAGTTCTTTCATCCATGAGGTGCCTTGTTCCACTTAGTCCCAAAACAGAGGTTGCAGACTTGAGGTGTTACACAGGTTTCAGGTTACACCAAGCAGTATTTACTAAGATGAAAAAGGCTTGGAAAAAGTTTGAAAAGGCAAGACTTTGTGTAATGTAAAGATCTGACTATATCCTTCGGTGAAACATACATGTTTCTGAGGCTGCACATGGCTGAAGTGCAAATAAACAACCAAGTGTGCTGAATATTGTGGAAATTTAGTTCACCCCCTCAAAAAAATCTAGCCTACATCTTCTGAGTTTCCTTCTCTGGGACCACCACAACTATTTTTTTATTTTAAATCAAGTCTGAACGGTGAGTAATACATTTTCCACAGTATGGCCACTTTCACGGTTTCTCTCGGTATGGACTTTCACATGCCTGCCGAGCTGTGAATTCTGAGCAAAACACTTCCCACACTCTTGGCATCTGTATGGTTTCTCTCCTGTGTGGACTCTCTGGTGAGTCACGAGAACTGAACTGGAAGAAAAGCATTTCCCACAGTCCTGGCACCGGTAGGGCTTATCTCCCGTGTGGACTCGCTGGTGGGCCACAAGCTGGGAATTCTGTGCAAAACATTTCCCACAATCCTGGCATTTGTAGGGTTTCTCTCCTGTGTGGACTCGGTGGTGGGTCAGAAGATGTGAACTGGAGGCAAAGCATTTCCCACACTCTTGGCATTTGTAGGGTTTCTCCCCTGTGTGGACCTTCTGATGGTACCGAAAGGCTGAATTGTGAGCAAAACTTTCTCCACACTCCTCACATTTGTATGGTTTGTCTCCTGTGTGGACTGCCTGATGCCTTAAAAGATATGAATTTTGAGCAAAACATTTACCACATTCCTGGCACTTGTATGGTTTGTCTCCCGTGTGGACTGTATCATGCCTTACAAGTTCTGCCTTCTGAGAAACACTTTCCACACTTTTCACATTTGTGCGGTTTCTCTCCTGTGTGGATTTTCCAGTGGCTCTTGAGGTGTGAGTTGAAGGCAAAGCATCTCCCACATTCCTGGCATCTGTACGGTTTCTCTCCCCGTATGCAGCGCCTGATGCAACATGCGGTACGAATTCTGAGCAAAACATTTGCCACACTCTTGGCATTTGTACGGCTTTTCTCCTGTGTGAACTATCTGGTGCTTCATCAGGTATGAATTCTTAGCAAAGCATTTCCCACATTCATCACATTTGTATGGTTTTTCTCCTGCATGAGTTCTCTGGTGCAGTAAAAGCTCTGTCATGTTCTCAAAACATTTTCCACACTCCTGGCATTTCTGTGGTTTTTCCCCTATGTGGAACCGCTGGTGCATTACAAGCTGTGAGCTGGAGGCGAAACATTTCTCACATTCCTGGCACTTGTACGGCTTCTCTCTTGTGTGCAGTCTCAGGTGACTGACAAGGTTTGAATTCTGAGCAAAACATCTTCCACATTCCTGACACTTGTAAGGTTTCTCCCCTGTGTGGACTCTCTGGTGGATGACAAGGTGGGTGTTCTGTGCGAAACATTTCCCACATTGCTGGCATTTGTAAGGTTTCTCTCCTGTGTGGATTCTCTGGTGGCTAAGAAAATGTGAATTGTTAGCAAAACACTTCCCACACTCCTGACATTTGTACGGTTTCTCTCCTGTGTGGACGGTCTGGTGCCTCATAAGTATGAACCTATGAACAAAACATTTCCCACATTCCTGACATTTGTACGGTTTTTCTCCTGAGTGGAACCTCTGGTGCATCACAAGCTGTGAGCTGGAAGCAAAGCATTTCTCACACTCCTGGCACTTGTAGGGTTTCTCCCCCGTGTGAAGTCTCTGGTGGACCACAAGGACAGAACTGGAAGAAAAGCATTTTCCACATTCATGGCACTTGTACGGTTTCTCTCCTGTGTGGACTCTCCGGTGGATCACGAGATGTGAATTCTGAGCAAACGACTTCCCACACTCCTGGCATTTGTAGGGTTTCTCTCCGGTGTGGATTCTCTGATGCTCCCGAAGGTGTGACTTGCAAGCAAAAACCTTTCCGCATGCTTCACATCCATAGTGTTTCCTTCCCTTGTGGACCTTCTTGTGAAGGCTTAGAGCCCTCTTTTGAGCAAAATGTTTCCCACACATAGGGCAAACGTAGGGTTGCCTCTTTGTAAGATGCTCCTCTCTTGTTTGGGTTTGTTGGGGTTTGGCAAGGTCCAGTTTGCCCGCAACATTTTTTTCAGACGTTGTGCATGTTCTCATTTCCTTGCAGTTATCTGTAAGGAGAAGAACAAACAAGGCTGAATTCCAAGTCTGAAGAAGACGGAAATTGAAGAAAGGACTCAACAGTGAAGAAGCTTGAGATAAAATAAACAGGGGGAAAAGAAGAGATACAGTGGTACCTCGGATAACAACTGCCCCGGATAACGAATAATTCAGATAACAACTGCAAATTTCCAGGTATAGGGCTGCCTCTGAAAACGAATTTTCCCTATGGGCTGCCTTGGATAACAAATCGCAATTCCTAGGTATAGGTCTGCCTTGGAGAACGAATTTTCTCTATGGGCTGCCTCGGATAATGAATTTTCCCTATGGACTGCCTCAGATAATGAATTTCCAGCATGCATCAGTAAAAAGTTATCCCAGGTGAAATTGCATCTGTACTTTTAAAGTGCACTTTTTAAAGAGTTTTGAGCAAAAAACCAGGTGTCTGTGCCTTTTTCCTAGGCTCCTGAATGGATTAAACGGTTTCCCATTCATTCCTATGGGAAACTGTGTTTCGGATAACGACGTGTTTCGGATAACAACTAACCTCAGAGAATGAATTACCGTCGTTATCCGAGGCACCACTGTAACTATTTTCTCCTACAAGCCTCTAATACTTTTACTGTCACCCTCTAGTTTTCAAGCAAATGTATTTCTATTCTTACGGCTATTTTAAGAATACTTTTTAGTGCTTTTAGAAATTGCTGCTAGTTTATTTTGTAATTCCATCCTTTGTCACTGGTGCTACTTCAGGTTTAATAAGCCTTGCAGTGCAATGGTTAAATTGCTGTACTTGAGCCAAACTCTGCTGATGACCCAGGGTTCAATTCCAGGTAGCCGGCTCAAGGTTCACTCAGCCTTCCATCCTTCCAGGGTCAGTATAATGAGTACCCAGGTTTCATTGACAGGAGGCATCAGTGTGGCCTCCAGTCTCCAAAAACTCTACCTCCAAACATTACAATGGCCAAAACTGAGACAAGAATTTTGTCTGGCAACTGCATGTAGGGTTTGTTGCTGCGTTGTATTAAAGTGACTCACCTGATGAACTGCTAGATCTGGTATCTGAGATTTCTGCTTTATCCAACTCTTGAGGAATTAGTACCCTTAACTCTTCCCCCTGCTTCATGTGAGAAAGGAGTTCAAGCTTTGCAACTGAAAGATGAAGAAAGATGAAGATGAAGAAGGCAATGTAAAAACATAAGAAGGACCATGTTGGATCACACCAAGGAACGACTGAGATAACTATCACAACCAGTATTAAAAGACGTAAAGATTCATATTTTTTGATCTAGACAGGTCCAACATGGTGTTTATGCTGTGGCCAGGCAGTTACCTCTGGGAAGCCTGACACAAGGATGAAGAAAATATTTCTTTACCCAGTGTGTTGTTAAGTCTGTGGAACTCCCTGCCACAGGAGGTGGTGATGGCATCTGGCCTGGATGCTTTTAAAAGGGGATTGGACAGATTCCTGGAGGAAAAGTCCATCGAAGGTTACAAACCACGATGGGGATCCATATAATCTCCAGGCTTAAAGGGAGGGTACCTCAAGGTGCCAGACACAGGGGACTGGCAACAGGAGAAAGGTACCTGGTTGTCTCATGTGCTGCCAGAAAGGCATTTGGTGGGGCCGCTGAGAGATACAGGAAGCTGGACTAGATAGCCCCTTGGCCAGATGCAGCAGGGCTCATCTTATGTTCTTATGAGTGCCCACTGGCTTGAATACTAGAGCTGACCATCACTATTTTGCTCATTTACCTGTGCTGTGGTATGATGCAACTTCCGTTTTCTCCAAGATTAGCTGATCTGGGAACAAAGAGTCTGGCTCAAACCAAGAGATCAAGTTGGGCTTGCTGAGAGGAAATTCTGCTTGAGATTCAGAGAAAGAGCAAGTTATGGGTTGGGATTTAGGATTAGAAGCATGAAGGTGAGCTGTAGTAATAATTACACGCGGACACATTATCAGGTGCCAAGCCTCATGCAGCAGCTTTTTCTGCTAGCCTGAGTGCAAAGCTTTTTATTAGTTGCAATAACAGGGCATCATGAGGGGTGGAGACTGGGCTTATGTGCCAGAGGTGATGTAGGCTGGTGAATTCCTGGGAAGGCTTATCTGATGTAGCAGTGTCTTTGGGCAGGTCATGTAGCAAGCTTGTTTTTTCCCCTACAAAACCCATCTCATGGCTTCCTGGCTGATCTGGAGGAAGAGATAAGACCCAAGCTTGGCTTCCTGAGTTATGAGGCCCATAGAATTCATTTCCTTCCTTCTGGGGCCTCCCTGCGAGGATGGAGGTTTAATGATTCCCAAAAGGCCTTACCCATGCAGCCAACTGGGGTACAGTCTCTGCCCCCAAGGGAAGGCATCTCTATAACGAGCAAATGACCACAGAATGCTCTGTCCTAATACAGGCTCTGCCTTTGGTGCTTCCCAGATATTCACCATGGGGTTTCTAGCTGAATTCAAGCAATCTTTTCATTCTCCAATTTGGGAATCCACAGCAAATTGTGGGTTTAACATGCTCCTTGCTCAACTCCCACTTTCTGCCACCAATAGTAGTACCTCCAGGGGCTGAATGGTACTGACATCGAGTCATACTGGTAGTCTACACCTTCCCCACCTCTACTCTAGAACAGCTTATGGCTGTGGCCAAAAAAAGGGCGATAATACTGTAAACCAGGCCTGCCCAACAGGTAGACCGCGGGCTACTGGTAGCCCGTGAAGGGTTCAAAAGTAGCCCGCCGCCAATAAATAAAAAAGTGAGGGGATAAGTTCTCCACCCCTCCTTCCCCCATCCCAAGGACCCCCACTGCCCCAGCAAAGTTCTGGATCTTCCAGCCCACTGTCTCAGCTGAGCGGGGCAGTTCAAGGGCCATGGTGCATTGAAATCTGTTCCCTCCAGAACAGATTAATTGGTTTTCAATGCGTTCCTATGGGAAACTGCTGCTCTACTTACAAAAGTTTTTGCTTATGAGCATGTGCTTGGAACTGATAAAATTCATAAGTAGAGGTTTTAGTGTAGTAGCCCTCAGGAACTTTGGGCCGGAAAAAGTAGACCTTGGCCTGTTCAAAGTTGAACAGCCCTGCTGTAAACCATCCATAATAGCACTTTGCCATAAGAGGGTGGTATATAAATTAAATAAAGTTAACATTACAACGGCTGGGCTAGAATATAATCGAAATATGCAGTTCTTACAACTCGTGTTTTTTATTCCCTTACCTGTCTTGTGTTGTGAAGCATCCTCCATTTTTATTTTTTTTTTGCAAGGTGAGATAGTCTGAAATCTAGTGATTTTTGCTTGAGCCAGGAATCAAAAACAGGTGTGATGACTGGAAATCCTGCTGAAGGACATATAACAGACAGACCAAGAGACAGCAAGTATTCACATGGGATTAGCATTTCAAACATGGGACCTTGCACTTATCAGACTGAACGAACCAATGCAGAATGCCACCCGACATCCAGGTGCAGGGTTTCTAAGCGTCATCGGGTGCTCCTGGCTCAACTGAATCTCTCTCCTCCACTTTATGGTTTGGGAAGCTTGGAACACATAATAAGCTAACACGCTAACATAATAAGCTAACTCTAAGGGGAGACCGGAACACGAGCAGAAAGAGAAAAGATTTACCATCTTTTGTTAATCACCGCTGAGCTCAAAATCATAGAATCGTAGTGAAGTTGGAAGGGGGCCTATAAGGCCATCAAAGTCCAACCCCCTGCTCCGTGCAGGAATACAAATCAAAGGAGATCTTGCCAGGTGGTTGTCCAAATTTCTCTTGAATGCCCACAGTGTGGGAACACTCATTGCCTCTTAAATCCTTTGATAGCAACATATTACACTTTAACAACTCATGTTACTTGTGGATGCCACAATCCTCTGGCCTAAGGCAAAGGTGGAAGGGTGATGATGAGATCTTGAGTGATTTAAGACTTCCCTCTTCTCTCCCCTATTTTTCCTGACTCATGAGTAGTCTGTTTCATCAAATGGAAGACATGGGAACCACTAGATACCTTCAAACATCACTTCTATCTGATGGCAATACAGCAGGGGAAGGTTTTCTGTCATTAAAGACTTTGTCCTGTGCAGCAGCCCCTAAGCAACAGAACAGATTACTGATGAGTTGAAGAAGTGACAGGAGAGAAAAGAAAAATCTTTAATTACTGACATGCACTCTTCCATCGGCATATGTTTTCAGGCACATAAAGATTAGCAGAAAAGGGCATATGCCACGTTTGAATGCCACCAGTATGACCAAAAGGCGTGTTTTGTTTGGCTTTCAGAATTGCCTCTTTTTTTGGCATTTAGACTGCCTTTTCTAATTTGCCCCGTTGCAAACAGATACGCGTCCCAAAAGTGGCTTGTTTGCTGTGGATGGTGGGATTTGTAGTTTACTGTCTCTGGAAATTGCCAGGTTTATGTGGTTGTTTGTTATATTTCCCCCCTACCTTTCTCCTTAAAATGGACCCAAGGTGATTTACATCATTCAAGAAAAGTATTTAACAGAGAGCAAATATAAAAGTCGGAGAGCAGCAACAGAGGCCTTCTCCCATGAAATGTGGTATCTTATAGATAATGCAATTCTATTTTGCCACTCAGCTGCTGACACACACTGTAATGTGTAAAAGAAACATATTACATTGGCAATATATGTATTTTACACTTACCCTTTCAGACAAAGCAGCACAAAACAAAACAAAAATCCTGTTAAAATGTCTTCAAAATGCCTTAAAATGCCTTAAAAAGTCCCTTTAAAATAACTAGAATGGATGGCCCATTACAGCAAGAGAATTCATGTTGTTCCAACTTGTTACGTTCATTTTGGAAGGTCAGCCGAAACACGTTTCTTTCTTACTTACTTCAATCCCATGATTAAGGACCCAAGCAACCCGAATTTAGAATTATTTTTATTTATTTATTTATTTATTTATTTATTTATTTATTTATTTATTTATTTATTTATTTATTTAGCTTGTATGCTGCCCACTACCCAAAGGTCTCTGGGCGGCTCACAATCAAAATGGACAATTAAAACATCAAAATACAATAAAATTAGAACAATAAAAACATGTAAATGCAATAAATAAAATATATTAAAAACACACCACTAAAATTGCCATCAGGACCCACAATCATTAGTTTAAAAACTTCTGGAACAGGAAGGTTTTTATCTGGCGCCGAAATGTTATCAACGTCGACGCCAGGCGAGTCTCATTTGGGAGGGCATTCCATAGTCTGGGGGCAGTTGCTGAAAAAGCCCTATTCCTGCAAGCCATCCCTTTCACGTCCTTAAGGGATGGCTCTTTCAGGAGGGCTCCCTGACTAGATCTTAATTGCCGGGTAGGTTCATATGGAAGGAGGCGGTCCTTCAGGTATCTAGGTCCTAAGCCGTTTAGGGCCTTATATGTCAAAACAAGCACTTTGAATTGCACTCGGGCAGCAACTGGAAACCAGTGAAGGTTATACAGAATCGGTGTGATGTGTTCCTTGGTGGCCCTACCACTCACCAGCCGTGCAGCACGATTCTGAACCAGTTGTAATCGCCGGACCGCCTTCAAAGGCAGCCCCACGTAAAGCGCATTGCAGTAATCAATACGGGATGCTACCAGTGCATGTGTAACTGTCATAAGGCTCCGTTCATCTAGGTAGGGGCGCAGCTGGTATATATTCCGCAGCTGGAGAAAGGCACCCCTGGCCACCAAGTCCACCTGGGCTTCCAGAGTTAGACCGGGGTCCAGGAGCACCCCCACGCTACGGACCCTGTCCCTTAGGGGGAGTGCAACCCCTTCCAGAACAGGGAAGTGGCCCTCTAGCCTGTCTGACGAAGCACCCACTAACAGCACTTCCGTCTTGTCTGGATTGAGTTTCAATTTATTAACCCTCATCCAGTCCATTATCTGGTCCAGACACGAGTTCAGGACAGAAACCGCCTCACCTGGATTGGTGGAGAATGAGAGGTAGAGCTGAGTATCATCAGCATATTGCTGACTCCTCAGCCCAAACCTCCTGATGACCTCTCCCAGCGGTTCCATGTAGATGTTAAACAGCATGGGGGATAGTATTGAGCCCTGTGGAACCCCATGACGTAAACGCCATGGGGCAGAGCTACTATCCCCCAGCACCACCTTCTGGACACGGTCAGCCAGGAAGGATTGGAACCACCGCAAAGCGATGCCTCCAACTCCCAACCTGGCCAGCCTATCCAGAAGGACACCATGGTCGATGGTGTCGAAAGCCACTGAGAAGTCCAGGAGTATCAACAGGGTTGTACTCCCCCTGTCTCTCTCCCGGCAAAGGTCATCGTACAGGGCGACCAAGGCAGTCTCTGTTCCAAAACCCGGCCTGAAACCAGATTGAAATGGATCCAGAAAATCCGTTTCATCCAGCAGCGCCTGGAGCTGTCCGGCTACCACCCGCTCCAACATCTTGCCCAAATAAGGGAGGTTTGCTACTGGTCGGTAGTTAACCACCAGTCCTGGGTCCAGGTTAGGTTTTTTTAGGAGTGGTCTAATTACTGCCTCTTTTAAGGCAGCAGGGACCACTCCCTCTCTTAAAGAGGCATTTACGGCTTCCTGGACCCAGGTGCGAACCCCCCTGGCAGATCTTTTAATTAGCCAAGAAGGGCAAGGGTCGAGCAGCGTGGTGGTGGAACGGACAGATCCAAGCACCCTGTCCACATCCTCGGGTCTCAGCAATTGAAACTCATCCAATAACACTGGACCTAAGCACGGTGCACTGGACACATCCCTTGATACTGTACCAATAGTGGAGTCCAGTTCACTGCAAATCTGAGCAATTTTTCCCTCAAAGTGAACAGCAAACTCCTCACAGCGTGCCGCCGAATGGTCCTGGGCCTCCACCCTATCTCCTGGCTGAAGAAGTTCCCGGAAAACCCGAAACAGCTCCGCTGGACGGCACTCTGAGGAAGCAATACTGCCTTTTCGCCAACCGTATAGCCACGGAATAGGCCCGATAGTGGGCTCTAAGCCATGTTTGATCAGACTCACTGCAATATTTTCTCCACTTGCGCTCCAGCTGTCTCCCCTCCTGCTTCATTGCCCGCAACTCAGATGTATACCAAAGAGCTGTCTGGGCTCTGCATAGGGGGAGAGGGCGCTTAAGTGCGATCATGTCAACTGCCCGGGTCATCTCCCTGTTCCATAAGGCGACCTGAGCTTCGACAGGAGCGCCGACCATGTCAGCTGGATAATCCCCCAGAGCTTTCAGGAAACCATCCGGATCCATTAGTCTCTGAGGGCGGATCAACTTAATGGACCCCCCACCCCTGCAGAGGGTTGGAGTAGCTAATAGCCTAAACTTGACCAGGAAGTGGTCTGACCATGACAATGGAGTCAAAGCCAACCCCTCCACATCAAAACCACCATTCCCCAGTCCCGTTGAGAAGACTAGGTCCAGAGTATGGCCCTTCTGGTGTGTTGGGTCCATGACATTTTGAGATAGCCCCATGGTTGTCATGGCAGCCATGAAGTCCTGAGCTGCTCCAGTTAAGGTAGCCTCGGCATGGATGTTGAGATCCCCCACTACCAACAGTCTGGGGGTCTTCAACACCAGGTCCGAGACCACCTCTGTCAGCTCAGGCAGGGAGACCGTTGGTACGCAGCAGGGTGGGCGGTACACCAAAAGAATCCCTAATCTGTTTCGTGAGCCCAACACACAATACAAGCCCTCCAGACCTTTTCCCAAAGAGACAGAAAGCCTGGTCAAGGAGATAGAACTCCTGTAGACTATAGCAACTCCACCTCCCCGGCCAACCGGGCGACACTGGTGCTGGACTGAATACCCAGGTGGGCATAGCTGGGAAACGGGAACTCCACCTTCCTCTCCCACCCAGGTCTCAGTAATACATGCCAGGTCAGCACCCTCATCCAAAATAACATCATGGATGAGGGCGGTCTTATTTTGTACTGACCTGGCATTTAACAACAGCACCGTGTGGCTCGTGGGCTCGCTGACATGGTCACCTGATTCCTTCTGGCTAGGAGTGGGACCAGAAGAGGGGATAGATGTAACATATCTAACCCCTCTTCTCCTACGCAGGCATGTTCCACTCCTACCACCATACCTTCCCCTACCCAGCACAATTTCAATGGCTGCCCCCTCCATTGCCCTCCCCCCTTCCTGTTCCCTCAGTTCCATTGTAGGTGCCTACCACCTACACCTAATGGCAAAAAACAAAAAATAACAAACAAAAACAAAAGCACCCAACAATTGGACCTCATCAGCCCACCTCTTCCTCCCCCTCAAATCTGCACTGCATCTAAAACTTTTTTTTAAAAAGGCAGTGAAGCACACTGACAGGACTTGAGGAAGCCCAGCAAGGGTTATGCCGGCTGGCTCAGATGGTCCGAGGAGACCAGATGTTGATGCTGGATTCCAGCCAGTTCAGGAGGCCTCACAGGTATTTGTGCTCTCACATGGCCCCTCTCCTCTTGGCGCTTGCAGACTCTCCCCGCTGAGCTTCTGCCACTAGCCCAGCAGAGAGACGCAGGTGGATGTCAGTCTGGAAGGGCTGGGGAGCACACTTGCCGGCATTCAGCAGTCTTCGGGGGGGGGGCCCAGCAAGGGTTATGCCGGCTGCCTCAGATGGTCCGAGGAGGCCAGATGTTGATGCAGTCAGAGAGGAAGGGCAGCTCCTCCAGGCCTAGTCAGCAGCAGCAGCAGCAGCAGGAGTGTTTGCTGGGTGATGTTGTGGCTGCCAGGAAGCTGAGGTCAGCTAAAAAGCCTTAGGTGGGAGTCCCTCTTCTTCAGCCCCTCCCTTCTGATGTTGTCCGGCTCTGCTCCTCCAGGCGTCTCTCTCACCGACACCAGAGTAGCAGGAAAAGGAGCAGCCAGAGAGCAAGGGCAGCTCCTCCAGGCCTAGTCCAGCAGCAGCAGCAGCAGCACGAGTGTTTGCTGGGTGATGTTGTTTTGAAATTAAATTATCACCGTATTTTTGCATCTATAACACGCTATTTCTTCCCCTAAAATTGTAAGGCTAAAAATTCAAGCCAAACATTATTGCAGCATCCAGGGGTGCAGAGTCACCTTGTACAATCCTCTCTTTTACACACACACACACACACACACACACACACACACACACACACACACACACACACACACACACACACACACACACACACACACACACACACACACACACACACACACACCTCTTGTGTGCTGTTCCCTTGCTCGCTCAGCGCCTCTTTCGCACAGTTCCCTCAGCACATGTTAGATCAGTGATGGCGAACCTATGGCACGGGTGCCAAAGGTGGCACTCGGAGCCCTTTCTGTGGGCACCCGACATCGCCCCTTCATAGCCACCTGTATACAGGTTAAATTACTGTATTGGCACTTTGCAAAAAAAATTAGTAGGTTTTGAATTGCATTTGGGGCACTCGGTCTCTAAAAGGTTCGCCATCACTGTGTTAGATGGTGAGCGTCTCTCAGGGCAGCAGCTGTTAGGTTTGGCAGGAGAGAGATTTAAAAACAAAGCTGAGACAAGAAGAGCCCTCTCCGCCTGCGCCTGACAGGCCCCAGCCAAGAAGACAGGGAGGGAATCTTTCCAGGACGGACTCCTCTTTCTCCACTCCACTTTAAATTCTCTCTCATCCTGTGAAAGTCAAGCAAAAGGCTGCAGCCTACGTGAAACTCCGGCAAGCCCAGAAGTCGGCGCCTCAAGATGCTCCTCACAATCTGGCATGCGCTACAGGGGCGAAAGGGGGCGCTGAGCAAGGGAACAGCACGTAAGAGAGAGATGGCCTTATAGGTCCCTTCCAACTTCACTATTCTTTGATTCTATGAATATCGCCAGCAAATTGCTGAGGAATTCCGGAATCAAAGTTTTAGGTGGATGAAATAGGTTTTCAATCTCTCTCCATTCAGCCGCGTTTAGGTTTGGCTTTTCTGCTGTCTGTACTTTAAAGACTGCTTCGTTCCTCTGCATACCACCCAGATCCTATCCTAAGGGATGCCATGTGCATTCTTTAATAATAAACAAATAACAGTGCCATGCTTGTTGACCTCACATGTGCAGCATCGCTTACTCTTCTTAAGCAATTCTTTAAGATTAATAAAGCACTCGACTCCCCAACTCTGTATTTAGACATTCACAGGCTTTATTTAGGACCTGTGAAGAATCGTTCTGAAAGCATCGAGGACACCAGTTTTGAAACCCCTACCTTCAAGTGACTCAAGAGCGATGGGGAATGGAGGCCAATCTTTCCTGCTGCTGGACCCCATTCCCCATCTTCCCCCAACTTGCTATGTGGGACCACAGCTGACAGGACATGGAGTCCAACATCTAAAGCCAGCCCCCCCAAAAAACTGTGTTGAGTTTATTTCAGGAAATAAGAACCTTTGTGCACACACAGACATACAAAAGAGCTTACAATTTTCCTTCAGTTGCCCTCCAACACTGGGGAAAATATGTCTATTTGTACGTAAAAACTTGCATGCTTGGGTCTAGTACACAGACTGTACCCTCATTTGGACCTGCATTTTACACTGCTGGCTTCCTTGCAACCACCTCAAGAGCCTGTAGTCCCACAAGTAAACCCTCCAGCTGAGCCAAACTCTAATTTCATGGAAGAAGGGGTGTGTGTGGCCATGATAAGTCTGTGCAAGCCATATCGGTTAAGAACACAATAAATATGGAAAGTACAAAAAGGAAGGAAGGAAGGAAGGAAGGAAGGAAGGAAGGAAGGAAGGAAGGAAGAAAGAAAGAAAGAAAGAAAGAAAGAAAGAAAGAAAGAAAGAAAGAAAGAAAGAAAGAAAGAAAGAAAGAAAGAAAGAAAGAAAGAAAGAAAGAAAGAAAGAAAGAAAAACGTGTGTGCTTTAGCTCACAATATAAAAGCTAAGACTTTAAGATGCCACGTTTTTGTCTTTTTAAAAATTGTTTTACTGTAACTTCTTTTCGCCTAATGTGGGATTGTTCATTCCAATCGGTGCTTGTGGGATTACCGGCCCTTGAGCTGGTTGCAAGGTGTGTGAAATACAGATGCAAAAGAAGACCAGCGGGCAAGTTTAATTTAAGGAGACTCGCGTGCACCAGAACTTGCTGCGATGCGATGCGACCCAAAAGGCATGAAGCATCTCCACCGCAGACAGTCCTGGGAAGCCCAGGGCCCCTCAAAAAAATAAAAAAATAAAGAAGGGGGTTATTTTCTAATTGCAACCTCCTTTCTCACGCTCACCGGCACAACACAATTGCTTCCCTGCTCAGATATCCTTGGGCTCTTTCCCCACCCTCCTTCTCTTGTGGCTGGATCTTTCTTTCCCCACTCGTGTCTCATGCCAAATAAAATAAAATCTAAATAGAATCCCCGGATTTTTTTAAAATGTATTTATTTACCTCCTTCGCGGTCTCCATACGGCTCACGTCGGGGGTCGCCCCTTTTGTTCTGTTGTTTTTAATCGGGGCAGCAATTTCCCCGCCACTTCCCGTCACGTGACTGAAGCCAGGCCAAGCTCCTGGCAGGAGGGACAGGAAGTCCTCCCCTTAGCCTTCTTTGATGGAGCACATGGAGGGGTGGAAGAGAGACGTTTTGATGGCCCCCTTGGTGGGATGGGTATCGAAAGCCAGATTTTATTATTTATTTATTTTTTACAGAAAAAAATTAGCTGTCCCACTACCAAGAGGTCTTTGGGCGGCATAAAACAATGTATTAAAACTATAAAACAAAATTATTAAAACTATAACGTACAATACAGTTAAAGCAATACAATACAATACAAATTTTAAAAATGGCTTCGCTTTAGACTAGCCTTGGATGGTTTCAGGCAGCAGGCTTTTTGGAGAGAGGGTTAGCAATACGACTAGAGCCACAAACGACCATGTGCCAACCCCCTGGGGATTCCTGGCGCCAGTGATACAGTAAAGGCTCATAAAGTCATAAAAACCTTCATAAAGCAAAAAAATCAGGAAAGGGACCCATGGTCCTGGAAGTGCTACAAAAGACAGGAGCAGGTGAAGCCTTTAATTGACCATTAAGGATATAAAATAAAATAAAAACAAAGCAAAACACAAAAAGTGAGCATTCAATGCTAAACCATTTTCATGCAGGTAGGCTGTTTTTAATTTCCCAAATTCACATGACTGGTGACATTAAACCCAGGTTCGCTGCTCCGACGGGGATAGTGCAACATGCAAGTTTATTCATTTATATATTTAGTTTTATTTTGAATATTTTTACCCCACCTTTCTATTTGGAAAAGGACCCAAGGTGCCTTACAATAATGCAGGACAATATACAGCCCAGAACATTTAAGACATACTGTATTTAGGTTAAGAACAGGGAATTAGAAGAGGCATCTGAGAACATTAAAAGGCAACATTAAAGCTACAAAGAGCACATAAAAAGGGAGGGATCCATGATGAGAGATGGAAACGAACAAGTTGTTTTCAAGTTTCTCAGTTTGGGATTTATGGCCCATCTCTTAAAACGGAGTTCAGACAATACAAGCTCTGATGGGAGATAGTGTTCTGGTCCCAGGCACACCAGCGTTCCCATCCAGATTTGGGGCAAAGATCAGTACAAAGTCTAGGTGTATTGGATGTGAGCAATTGTAATTGACTGCCGTTCTTGATTAGGAGGGCTGTGGAAGTTAAAAGAGTGGCTCCCGCCCCTTGGGTAATTCATGAGAACATAATAAGAGCCCTGCTGGATCAGGCCAAAGGCCCATCTAATCCAGCTTCCTGTATCTCAGTGTGGCCCCACCAGATGCATCTGGGAGCCCACGAGACTAGATATCTATCTCCTGCTACCATTCCCCTGCATCTGGCCCTTGAAGTACCCCCAGTTTTAAGACTGGAGATTACACATCTCCATCATGGTTTGTAACCTGTGATGGACTTTTCCTCCAGGAATCTGTCCAATCCCCTTTTGAAGGCATCCCGGCCAGATGCCATCACCACATCCTGATGCCATCACCACATCCTGTTGCATCCACAAACAATGCACTGGGTGGAAAAAATATTTTCTTTTCTCTGTTTTTACTCTCCCAGCCCTCAATTTGAGTGTATGTCCCCTAGCTCTGGTATTTTGTCAGAGGGAAAAGAGCTTCCCTCTATCCACTTTACTCATGCCCTGCATTATTTTGTACGTCTCAATCATATCCCCCCTCAGGCGCCTTTTTTCCAGACTAAGGAACCCCAAATCTATGGCATGGGTGCCAAATGTGGCACTCGGACCCTTTTCTGAGGGCACCCAATGACATCGTCCCTTCACAGCCACCAGTATCCAGGTTACATTGCTGTTTTGGCACTCCGGGGAAAATTAGTGGGTTCTGAATCGCAGTTTGGGCACTCGGTCTCTAAAAGGTTCGCCATCACTGCCATATAGTCATGGAATGCACATTACCATGTTTGCTGGTTAGCAAAACACAATAGAAAGTGCATAGGAAGAACCACAAGCCATAACATAAGCATCTATTTTTCCAATAACTAAAAAACCTTTTTGTGTCAAATATACTGGATCTTTCCTTCAGTAAATGATAATGCTATTGCTTTCCCTAGTTGTGTTGGCCAAAGGTGAGACTTAAGAGCCCTTTCTGTGGACATATGAAATCACCCCCTCACAGTCACACTTCCCCCTCCACTCAGAGCATGCCACTATGGCAGGCATGTCCAAACTTCAGCCCTCCTGATGTTTTGGACCACATAACTCCCAGAATTCCAAGTCTGTATTGCCAATGGCAAAGGACTGTGGGAGTTGTGGTCCAAAACATCTGGAGGGCTGAAGTTTGGACATGCCTGCACTATGCTCTGTGCAGAAAGCCAGGCAAAGGGGAGGCAGTGGCTTGTGGGCTCGTTCGTAGCCCCCGTTTACTCTCCAGCCACGCCACTTTTGGGATGCCCAGAGCAACGTGGATGGAGAGTAGACTGGGCCTACGAAGGAGCCCACAAGCCAACCCCTGGCTCTCCCGATAGTGTAGCACCCCATCCACCTCTCTGCCCAAGGCATTCCCGTTGGAAGATGGGTGGTATAGAAACAAACAAACAAACAAACAAACAAACAAACAAACAATGGGGTGCTACTCTTCAGGAAAGCGAGGATCGAAGACTAGGTTTTTGAATTTCCCACAGCCACAGCGAAGGTGCCGTGGCTATGGGAAATTCAAAAGCCTGTTCTTTTCCCGAACGGTAGCACCCGAAGCATTCGTAACCTGGGATACCACTGTATTCTAGCTAAACTAGTGGGTTTTGAATCGCAGTTTGGGCACTCGGTCTCTAAAAGATTCGCCATCACTGCCCTAGTTGGTGTTCCTTATTCATGCCTCCTGTGGTCTTTCTAATTCCTGTTCTCCAATTTTTCTTTCCTCCAAACACTTCCCCAGCATTTCTTATAGGAGCTTCTCTAGGCCAGAAGCTGATGCAATAGTTCCATAAGATGGAAACACGAGACTACGGCTATATCTGTGTGGCCTGTCAATGCGTGGACCTCCATATATTCAGCAGGCTTCTTCTTTTTCTATTTCATCTGAACCACCGCCTCTGCTAATGAGAATCGGCATTTCTCTTCTGAGGTTCCACTGATGCTTCAGACTTGACTCTCACAAGGTTATATATGTTGATGCAGGCGTCCCTTCCAGTCATAGCGAGGAAACTCTCCTCTCGGTGACAGACACAAGTCACTGAGGAAACTGTTAGGAAATGCAGTTAATAGACCCCGTGTCAATGTACTGGTTGCCCAGTTTTCTACTTGTAACCTCATACAAAGTGTGCTGCTTATACACTGCCCTCACAGTAATTAAAAGTACTGTCTCCACAGCTTGCAACTGAATTATGTAGGCTACAAATTGCCCCTCCCACCCTCACTGCCCTACTGTTAACTGGGTATTCAAGTTACTGACCTCGGAAGGATGGAAGACCCTCAGGGGTGCAGTGGTTATACAGCAGTAAAGACACTGTTTATGACCTGAGCTCAATCCCAAAAGGCTCTAGTAGCCAACTCGAGGTTGACTTGGCCTTCCATCCTTCTGATATTGGTAAAGTGATTACCTGCCTTGCTGGGGGGGGGGGGCAATGCGTAGCTCCTCTTAATTAAATTGTAAACCACCCCGAGAAAGCTTTAAGCACTATGGGGTGGTATGCAAGTGGCAAACTTTGCTTTTGCTTTCCTTTTGGAAGGCTGAGTCAACCTTAAATTGGCTGCTTGAGCCCAATGGGATCAAACTCAAGCTGTAAGCACAATCCTGACTAAAGTACTGTACTGCACCTTAAACAACGCACCACAAGGCCCCCTCATATGCCAAGATAGTCAAAGTTCAAGGCTTTTTGGTCCTTAGGAACTTCAGTGAGAGACTCTGAATATAGGTTTGGGTACAGCCAGTGGGGAGAACACAGGTCAGAGGTGAATAAAGCGTACCAAATAAACAATATAATGCATGGAGTAGCCATTAATTGAGTAATGTCTGTGAAAATTCTCAGTCATCCAGGTGAGTTTATCTGGAAGTTGAGTCATGGCAACTGGATTTCTTTTTCTTGAGAGTGAAACATTTTGCTGCTCATTCAAACAGCTTCATCAGTCTGAAGAATGTTAGTTGTGAGTCCTCCATTTTATAGTGTTCTTTGATCTCTTGTTACCCTGGTCTGAAATAGGCTCATAAGATTGTGCAATGTGAGATTGAAAGTCCCTCTCTCAATAGAGATGGGGACCTCAGGCACAGTCTATCTGCTACTTATAAGGCTTTCAACAATACCCAAACAAATCAAAAAGCCTTCACCACCAAGGCCATAGCTAATGACCCATACTTTATGGGTTTCAGCTCCAGGCCATTGTTCATCTTATGACAGGCCTGCCCAAAGTCCGGCCCATTCTGAGTGGCCCATGGCTGGCTGGCCCACCCCTCCCTCCCCCTCCTTTGCCCCATGTTTTTGTTTTTTTCTTTTAAATCTTCCTCCAACACTGACACCGCTGGGAACCTTGTGAAGCTCAGCGCGCGCGGGCAGGGCGGCGCGCGGGCAGGGCGCCGCCACTGGCATAGCTGGGAAGCTTGGGCGGCACTGCAGGGTAATGTGTGAGGTTGGGCGCATGCGCAGGGCAGTGATCGGGTGGGCCGTGCCACCAGCACCGCTGGGAAGCTTGGGTGGACAGGTGGTCTGCCACCACCGGCACCGCAGGGGAATGTGTGGGGGTGGGCAGGCCAGCGGGCCTCTGCCACCGCCAAGGAACTTTGGGGTGGGCTGGCGGGCGAGCCGTCACCACCGCTGGGGAGCTTGGGGGGGGTGCAAGGTCGCACAGATCACCTCTTCCAAGGGGCGACCTGTGGCCACGGCTTCCTGTGCTTCCTTTGGTCCCCACCTTCCTTCCTTCCCTCCTCCCTCCCTTGGTCCCCATCTTCCTTCCTTCCTCTCTTCCTCTCTTGGTTTCCACCTCCCTCCGTCCCTCCTTCCCCGCCTTCCTTCCTGCAGGTGGGCTTGCAAAGGGGTCAGTGGGTGGGGCTTGCACATTCTCAGCCACCAAATCTGGCCCTCCTTACAAAAAGTTTGGGCACCCCTGTCTTATGAGCCTAATTCAGACCAGGGTGGCAAGAGGCCAAAGCTGACTATAAGATGGAGGACTCGCACTAATTTTATTCAGATTGATGAAGCTGTTTGGATGAGCAGCAAAACGTTTCTATCTCTCAAGAAAAAGAAGTCCAGTTGCCATGACTCAACTTCCAGACATTAGTTGCGTTGCGTTGCTCAGTATATATAACTCCCAATTGATGACTTGCTTCCAGTGTTATGGTCATTAGTTATGGAGCCCAAAAAAGATTTCTCAAATGACCCTTTAAGTCCAAGATGTACAAGAAACACAGAAGCTCGGAAGCAAAAACAGCTTAAATGAAAGATTGGGGAGCTTTGTTCACTTTATTGCTTGTTAGCCTACTGGGCCTATACGCAAGGAAACTACAAATAAAGCCAAAATATACACTAGCAAGATACACAACAAATCAATGAGACTAAAACAAAACAAAACAAAACAAAACAAAACAACTAGTAAGCAATTTAAACGCACGGTTATCTAAGAAATATATACAATTCTGTATTTTGTAGAACTGCTCTATTCCAAACCAATTAAATAAAATTTTGCTTGGAACAGTAGCCTGCCTAAAACTATACGTGGTTCAAGATCAGATCAGAGTATAACTGATATGCAGAAAAAATATATGCCAAATCTCTCGTCTTCCGGCATCCCACTGGGGAAAGGATGTCCCCGCCCAAACCGGCCATGTTGTCATCCACTGACTGCAGGGTATTTAGTTAACAGCCATTGCCTCCCAAGCTTGGCAAGTCAAGGAAAAATACAGTCAACCCTCATATAACAAATGGTTTGTTTAACAGAAAATCTGCTTAAAGGAAAATATTTCCAGAGATAGAGGAAAATTGCTTAACAGAATCGCCTATGGGACGAATCTGTACAACAGAAAAACGGAGGCAATTAGGGATTGATCTGTTTCCAATGCATTCCTATGGGGAATTTGTCCAAAGGAAATTTTGCTTAACAGAATTTCATTTGGAACAAATTAATTCCTTTATACAAGGTACCACCGTACAAATCAATCGAAAGAAAGACAGGAAAAATACTCGCAACGCTTGGGAAAGGAAAGGGCAGTGGGAGATGAAGCAGACCCAACGTGATATGGATTGACTCAAGGAAGGAAGCCACAACCTTTCCTTTGCAAACCCTGAGCAAGGCTTTTAGTGAAAGTCCCTTTTAGAGATCATTTATTTTATAAGGCTAACCATAAGTTGAAAATACCATGACAACATGTAATAATCACATATTAACAGTGAAATCATTTTACAGTGTTGTTAGTATGGTGTTATCCACTAGCGTCAAGATACAATGAACTCGAGTCTTTTGCAACGTTGGTCAACCACCAACTCTTTTTCTTTTCTCTCCCCCCCCCCCGATACCTGCATACTTTGTGGGATTTTACTTTATTAATGTTCAAATGTGTAAGAAAAGGCAGGAGATAATCCCATCACTTTAATGTTCATAATGAAAGTATTGAAGCTGTTTACAGCAGAGGCATACCAAAATGGCCACATTCTTGAAGAGTAAAAAGAAACAAAACACCTCTCTGAAACAAATGTTAGAACAATAATGGTATCACGTTTTTTTATGAATATAGTACTGTGCAACAGGAGATATTTTCGTCTTTTTTCACCTCAAGGGATCTTGAAGCTCCAGGCGATTCCACAAAGTGAGTCTCGGCCATCTGCAGACATAGGAATCCAATTACACTGAAATTGATATGATTGAGACGTACAAAATAATGCAGGGCATGGGTAAAGTGGATAGAGGGAGGCTCTTCTCCCTCTCACAAAATACCAGAACTAGGGGACATCCACTCAAATTGAGGGTTGGGAGAGTGAGAACAGACCAAAGAAATATTTTTTTTAACCCGGCGTGTTGTTACTCAGCGGAACTCCCTGCCACAGGATGTGGTGATGGCATCTGGCCTGGATGCCTTCCAAAGGGGATTGGACAGATTCCTGGAGGAAAATTCCATCACAGGTTACAAACCAAGATGGAGATGTGTAATCTCCAGGCTTAAAACTGGGGGTACTTCAAGGGCCAGATGCAGGGGAGTGGTATCAGGAGACAGATATCTAGTCTTGTGGGCTCCCAGACGCATTTGGTGCGGCCACTGTGAGATACAGGAAGCTGGACTAGATGGGCCTTTGGCCTGATCCAGAATGGCTCTTCTTATGTTCTTAAATTCAATTTTGTTTTGAAGTGAGTTTTCTTTGGAAGTGGCTCAAAAAGAAAAGAAAAGAAAATGTTCTGCTTATATACCGTCCCATAGTGCTTAAAGCATTTTCTTGGCGGTTTACAACTAATGATCCAGGTCACACATTAACACACACACCCCGAGCAAGTTGGGTATTCATTTTACTGAATTTGGAAGGATGGAAGGCTGAGTGAACCTTGAACCCCCAGGTCATGAGCACAGTTAGAGCTGCAGTACAGCAGTTTAACCTCTGTGCCGCAAGGCTCCCTAACGGCAGCCCAATGAGCAAGCTGGCTGGGCCTGAAGTTGAGAATTAATACCCGTATGCCTTAATGGACCCGCTACCGCTGCCCCCGAGTGATGGGCAGCCAGAGTTTGGATTGTCTGCCTGCAACAGTATGAAGGACAAATGCTGCATTTGACTGATTTGTCCTCGGATCAAATCAACATAACTCGAGAGAACATGAGCGTCAGCTTGTATCCAATATTTCTTCCAAAAACAAGATGGGGTAGATTGTACCCAGAACCAGAAATGTGGGCTTAATTAACTAATTAAATGTAATGAGGGCCTTGCGAGGAAGTTACTCTCCTTTTTTGCCCAACCAAGATCATTAACTAAATAGGAGACTTGACTATTAATCCTTCATCAGTAGAACTTACTATCAATGCTTGGGGCGAAAATACTAGTTAAATTTTCCTAGCTATCGTTTGACCCATCCCTTTCTAATGCAAGACTGGGAAAAAGTAAACTTCCGCACTGCACTCTTCTGACACAGGTATGAATAAAATGTTTCTTCAACCTAATTAATCAGAGGCTGGTGTTCAGAGGAAGAGGGTGGGTCGGAGAACACTGATGTCCACAAAATGGAGATGGCACAGACTGCATGGCAGGAGTTTGGACTGGATGGCCCTTGAGGTCTCTTCCAACTCTATGATTCTATGATTTTATGGTATTGCCCAAGCACTGACCTTTGAGACCCTGCTTCTTTGGACTCTGTGACCAGAAAGGTAGGGAAGCTCTTAAGACAGTACAGAAAAATGCCCTGCCTATGCTCGGAAGGATTCAGAATATTTCTACAGTGGAACCTTGACTTACGTCATTAATCCGTTCCAGTGGTCTAGACTTAAGTCAAACATGACTTAAGTCAAACGAACGTTTCCCATAGAAAGTAATGGGAAAGCAGATTAATCCGTTCCAGATGATGAAAAAGACCCCCGAAAACAGCAATTTAACACAAATTTGACTGGGATAGGAGATTCCTTCTGGGGATGTAAATGAAATGTCTCTTCAAAGAGAGGAGGAGGCAGTGGAATTATAGTCCACAAGTTACATGCCTCCACTTTTTAATGTTCATAGCAACAATGTCTAACATTTAAGTTTTACTGATTTTTAACCTGACGTTCCAAGTTCTGAACAACTCTATGCTTACCATTAGAGTCCCACAACTTTACAGCTCCCCAACTAAAATGCTTCCATTGTGGACCAGACTTCTGCAGCCAGATTTTTTACAAGACTGAGCCGACTACCTAACCAGCGAGGCCAGCCCCGAGCTCCCGGCCCTTCTTCTCCTCCGGCAGCAGCGGCGGCTTCGGTGAGGCCGAGGACCAGCTCCAGGTGCTCGGAGCTGGCCTCGCCGAAGCCGCCGCTGCTGGAGGAGGGGAAGAAGGCAGGAGCAGTTTGGAGGCGGCAGCCGCGATGCTGGGTTGTGGCTGCCGCCCAATTCCGGTGCCTTGCGCCGGGGCTCCGAGATGTAAGTCAAAGCCTGCGACTCAAGTCAAACAGGCCCCTTCTTGCTGCAAGTCAAATATGATGCAAGTCAAGCAGTATGTAAGTCAAGGTTCCACTGTATTTGAGACTGTTCCATCCCTGATTCACTGAACAGCTGCCCCTTATGGTGGCATTCAGTATTGAAATAGACCAGTACAGTAGGACTCCCATATCCACTGGGGATTCATTCCAAGCCCCCGCAGATACTGAAAACCTCAGATCATAATGAACCCTATACTGTATATACAGCATGGTAAAAGAGGGAAAAAGAAAAAGTACAGTATTTCCACATGCATTATTAGGAACTGGTCACTAAAGGGTGCCAGAGATACATAGTATTCACTAACAAGTTTTCATACCATGGTCTTTGTCTCCCTGGTAATACATGTGAAAATAGCTTTTCTGGATTTTTTTTCCTTTTAATTTTTTAATCTTTTCAGACTCTGGATAAGTGAAACTGCAGATAATGATACCACAAATATGGGAGTCCTACTATATCTTTCAACCGGCAGCAATACAGCTGAGGAATGGTTTGTATCTGAAGACTTAGGTTATATGCCAAATAAAAATTGTCACTCTTAAGGATACAAGAGTGGGCTGAAACCCACCCTTCATAATGCTGAGAAAGGTTCAGTGCAGCAGGAAAAAGAGGAAGACCAAATATTGGATGGGTTTTATTGCCTAAAGAAAGCCACGGGATTGAGTTTGCAACAGCGGAGCAGCACAATCAAGGACAGGAAATTTTGGAGATTAATCACAGGATTTCCATATGTCGGAGCTGATTTGATGGGATACAACAACAACAATCTGGAAAATCTTGGCACACGGCCTGAAAGAAGATGGCTTGCCGTCATAAGCAAGCTATTTATTCATTTTTTTTTTAGTGGGCTGATAAAGGTATTATCTACTTGGCATTTATCTTAGGGCCTTTTCACACGACCCCTAAGATCCGCTGGCCACTTAAATTCGGACCAGAGATCTTAGGGGTTTGTCGCCATTCCTGCGTTCCCACCCCCTCCGCACTCCTGGCTGCTGGCTGCATGAGGGAAGGGAGAGAAAAAAGGAAGAAAAGATTACCGGCTCACCTCCGTTCTGCCGTTCCGGCACTGCATTCAGATCTCTTAAAGGGGCGGGGGGCAAAAAAAGAACAAACAGAAGCAAGGAGAGCCCGGCAGTCACTACTGTTATATCCGCATCAGGAATTTTCACCTCCGGAGAGCAGGTACCTGAAAAGTGCGCTGGGACGCGCTTAGGTGGGCGTGGTCGCACTTAATTATCTGTAAACTCCGGAGCTGGTGGGGAAATAATTTTAAGCTCCGGAGCTGGGAGCCATTTGCCGCGGAGTTTAGGGGTTGTGTGAAAAGGCCCTTATTTTAAGGACCACATAGACTTTTTCTATTTTTTTAGGACAGGTTGTTAGAACCCTAAGTTTGGGACAGTCTTCCCCAATAAAAGTCCCAGCCATTCCTGTTATCATTTAGAGAGTGGGATTTCTAGTAACCCAATGCACCTGGTCTGTGTCAGTTTGAGGAAGACAACCTAAAAACTATAGAAACTACAAAGCAGGCACTTTTGAAGTACAGTAGGACCCCAGTATCCACTGGGGATCGGTTCCAAGCCTTCCCGTGGATAATGAAAACCTTGGATAAGAAAGAATGCCAAAATGTCCCCAAAACTGTTTTGTGATAGTAACTTGCTTTACGGCTGCTGTTTTGCAACAGTAGCTTGCTTTACAGCTGCTGTTTGTGACAGTAGCTTGCTTTGCGGCTGCTGAAGTCCTCTGCCAACCGCGGATAACTGAATAAGTGGATAATGAATCAGTGGATACGGGGGTCCTACTTCACACTGTAACAAAATATGCCACAAGGGAGCAGTGGTGTCAACAAAACGTGCCATTCTCTGTAAATTCCATGGCTCCTTTAAGCCATTAATGATGTTGTCAATCGATTAAGTATTACAGTAAATTAATTTTCACATTAACAAGAAAAAGCACACATTTGTAACAGACAAAATAAAATTCACAGCCTTCAACTCACATGTTTTAGTTACAGGTACGTAAAACCAACTCTTTCATCAGAAATATCTACAAATAGCTGCCTGACAGGATGCGAAGGCCTGAAGACGCCAATAGGCCAACCCGTGTCGGGCATTTTAACAACACGTAGCATCCTCAGGCATGTTTCTTCTGTACTTTGATGATCTCGTTCTCTAAAGCTCCCCATGACTGCAAGCTTTGGAACTCGACAGAGTTCTTCATCAAGCTTGGTGACAAAAGCAGAGTGGTGGGCTGGGGGGAGAGATAGGAGATCCAAAAGCTTTAACAATTAAGTTTTTAGTGGAATTGTTGTTACTTCTAACAAATTTTGTTCATGGGTTTTATATTTGCTTTGTTCTCTGAGGCCAGTACAGCTACCTTTCATTGCCTAAACGGTACAGAAAACATTGTCTGAAGAAGTAGGATTTTCTCGCGTTTTCTCAATGTGGACTCTCTGGTGCCGCACAAGCTGTGAATTCCGACCAAACCATTTCCCACACTCCTGGCAATGATGCAGCTTCTCTCCTCTGTGTATTCTCTGATGGTTCAGAAGGGTTGAATTCTGAGCAAAACATTTCCCACACTCCTTGCATCTGTATGGTTTCTCCCCTGTGTGGACTCTCTGGTGAATCACCAGGACTGAACTGGAAGCAAAGCATTTCCCACAATCCTGGCATTTGTAAGGTTTATCCCCCGTGTGGGTTTTCTGGTGGGCTGCAAGGTAAGAATTCTGAGCAAAACATTTCCCACATTGCTGGCATCTGTAGGGTTTCTCTCCTGTATGGACTCGGTGGTGGGTCAGAAGATATGAGCTGGCAGCAAAGCATTTCCCACACTCCTGGCATTTGTAGGGTTTCTCTCCTGTGTGGACTCTCTGATGGTACCGAAGGGTTGAATTGTGAGCAAAGCATTCCCCGCACTCCTGGCATTTATATGGTTTTTCCCCGGTGTGGACTGTCTGGTGCCTCAAAAGATATGAATTCTGAGAAAAAGATTTCCCACATTCATGACATTTGTATGGTTTATCTCCAGTGTGGACTGTCTGATGTCTTACCAATTCTCTTTTTCGAAAGAAACATTTCGTGCATTTCTCGCATTTGTAAGGTTTCTCGCCTGTGTGGATTCTCCTGTGGCTTGCCAGGTGTGAATTGGAAGCAAAACCTTTCCCACACTCCTGGCATTTGTATGGTTTTTCTCCTGTGTGGAGTGCCTGATGCATCACAAGGTATGAATTCTGAGCAAAACATTTTCCACACTCTTGGCATTTGTATGCTTTCTCCTCTATATGAACTCTCTGGTGTTTCATGAGGTATGAATTCTTAGCAAAGGATTTCCCACAGTCCTGGCAGTTGAATGGTTTCTCTCCTGTATGGACTCTCTGATGCATTACAAACTGGGAACTGGAAGCAAAGCATTTTCGGCACACTGGGCATTTGTATGGTTTCTCTCGCGTGTGTAATCTCTGGTGGCTCACAAGGTTTGAATTCTGAGCAAAACATCTTCCACATTCCTTGCACGTGTATGGTTTCTCTCCTGTGTGGACTCTTTGGTGGATCACAAGTTGTGAATTCTGAGCAAAGGACTTCCCACAATCCTGGCATTGGTACGGCTTTTCTCCGGTGTGGACTCTCTGATGCTCCACAAGATGTGAATTGGAAGCGAAACATTTTCCACAGTCTTGGCATTTGTATGGCTTCTGACCAGTATGGAGTCTCTCGTGCCTCATGAGCACAAACCTGTGGGCAAAGCATTTCCCACATTCCTGGCATTTGTATGGTTTCTCTCCTGTGTGGACGGCCTGGTGGATGACGAGAACTGAACTGGAAGCAAAACACTTCCCACACTCCTGACATTTATATGGTTTCTCTCCTGTGTGGACTCTCTGGTGGATCACCAGAACTGAACTAGAAGAAAAACACTTCCCACACTCCTGGCATTTGTAAGGTTTCTCTCCTGTGTGGACTCTCCGGTGGATTACAAGATGTGAATTCTGAGCAAATGACTTCCCACACTCCTGGCATTTGTAGGGTTTCTCCCCTGTGTGGACTCTCCGATGCTCCACAAGATGGGATTTGCAAGCAAAGCTCTTCCCACACTCTTCACATCCATAATGTTTCTTCCCCTTGCGGACCGTCTTTGATACACCCACCTTTAAGACAATACCCTCCTTCAAGAGAGCGGGCATGTTGGGTTGCTCCTTCATAAAACCTTCCTTTTCCGTGTGGGTTTGCTGATGGCTCTCCAGCTGGTCCACAAAATTCTTCTTGCGCTCCATAGATGCATCTGTCTGGCTCCAGTTCTCTTCTGGGAAGAAGAACAAGCACAGAAAATGCTGAATCCCACAAGCAGAAGCAGAAGAAATTGGAGGCAATAGGCAAGATATTAAAACAACCTAAAAGTACCTTGAAGGAAAAGAAGCATCACAATAAAAGAAGAGGCAATGTTTACCTGAAAGTTGAGTCATGGCAACTGGACTTCTTTTTCTTGAGAGACTGGAATGTTTTGCTGCTCATTCAAACAGCTTCATCAGTCTGAATACAGCTAGTGTGAGTCCTCCATCTTATAGTCAGCTTTGACCTGTTGTCACCCAGGTCTGAAATAGGCTCATAAGATGAACAATGGCCCAACATAGGAGGGATAACAGCTCAGGACCAGAATCAGCAGTACACCTCCATTTGAAGGACAAAGGGCACTCATTCAAAGATGAGGATGTACACATTTTAGAGAATGTAGGTGGTTTGAGAGATGAGTCAGGGAAGCCATTCATGTGAGTACTGGAACCCCCTCTCTCAACAGAGGTGGGGGCCTCAGGCATAGTCTATCTGCCACTTATCAGGGTGTGCTTTCTACAATACCCAGACAAGAAGCCTTCACTACCAAGGCCATAGCTAACCAACCATACTTTATAGGTTTCAGCGCCTTAGGCCATTGTTCACCTTAAGGCTATGGATACTATTGTCTCCCTAACAAGCCTATTCAGGCCATTGTTCATCTTATGAGCCTAATTCAGACCAGGGTGACAAGAGGTCAAAGCTGACTGAGGGCGTTTATACACGACCGTTAAACTCCGGGGCAAATGGCTCCCAGCTCCGGAGCTTAAAAATGTTTCCCCACCAGCTCCGGAGTTTACAGGAAATTAAGTGCAACCACGCCCACTTTAGCGCGTCCCAGCGTACCTTTCAAGTACCTGCTCTTTGGAGGTGAAAATACCTTGATGCGGTGTAACGATAGTGAGTGCGGGGCTCTCCTCGCTTCTGTTTGTTGTTTTTTTGGCTCCCATCCCTTTAAGAGCTACTCTACAGAGACTGGAATGTTGCCGGCAAGAGCGAGAGGCAGAACGGAGGTGAGCGGCATGCTTTTCTTTCTCTTTTTCTCCCTCCCCTCACGCAGCCAGCAGCCAGGAAGTGCCGAGTGGTGGGGACACAGGAAGAGCGACGAACCCCTAAGATCTCTGGTCCAAATTTAAGTGGCCAGCGGATCTTAGGGGTCGTGTGAAAAGGTCCTGACTATAAGATGGAGGACTCGCACCAGCTGTATTCAGACTGATGAAGTTGTTTGGATGAGCAGCGAAACATTTCTGTCTCTAAAGAAAAAGAAGTCCAGTTGCCATGACTCAACTTCCAGAAAAACTCACCTGGATGACTGAGAATCTTCACAGGCACAGGCAACGTGTACTTTTTTGCTTTTTACAAGCCTCTGTCACATACATTGTGGTATGAGAGTTTCCAGACAAAGACCTGGGCATTTTAAAAACAGACTGTATTATTACTTTTAAACTTGCCAAAGATGTTTCTTATTGCTGATTTTATTTTGTTCTTGCATGGTGTAATTTTTCTAACTTTTGCCGCTGGGTTTATTTTGGCACTCACAATAACTTGTTTCTGATTTTTTATTTTATGTTATATTTATTTTAATATCTTTATGTATAGAAAAGAAACATCGCAATTATAAACAATCTGACATACAACAAAATAATCATGCCAGCCCCTCCATAGACACACACACTCGGGCTTCTGCAAAACACATCTACCCATTTCCCTCCAGTAGTACATTGCATCTTCTCCTGGCACATGCCCTTACCCTTTCTGAAAGATGTGTATTAAAAACGGGTTCTGTATTGATTTACAATCATTATTTTTCTTCATTCCTTTTCAAACCTTAATTTCACCACTTAATTTATCGTTTAGAGCCATATTCCACATTTTCTGTATACCACTCTTCCAATGTTATTTGGTTATCTGATTTCCAATTTTTAGCACATACCGTCCTTGCCAAGTGTCCATATAATAATTACCGTAACATTTTTTTAAACAACACCATCCTGGGATGCCCCCCAAAGAAGTAAACCACTTCTGTTCTCTACCCACAAAACCAAACCTCCAGGAAAGTGTTGCCATACATCAGGACTGGCTTGAAGGTGAGCACTTATTAGCCCTGCTCACCCGATGAGTCGCTTGAGATTTCCGCTTCATCCCAGTCGTGAGAGTCTGGATCCCACAGATCTTCCCCTTGTTCTATTTGAGAAATAAACTCAGGCTTTGGACCTGGGATGTAGGGACGGGGAGGAGGGAAGAGAACAGTAAGGAACAGAAGCATAGGACAGGTGGGAAAAACCTAAGAGGAGTGAGCCATGACAAATCAGGCTGAAAACCCAGTTGGTCCAACCTTCTGTTCACACAAATGCAAACTGGCTCTATCTATCTATCTATCTATCTATCTATCTATCTATCTATCTATCTATCTATCTATCTATCTATCTATCTATCTATCGAATTGGTTTATATACCATGACCACCTAGCGGAAAGCTATTCTGGGCGGTTTACAACATAAACAAAATACAATGAAACACATTGTACATCTTAAAATAGTAAATAAACTAACTAATCAATCAAAACCAACATAACAATCAATGAGGGCAAGTAAGCCCTCATTTACCTTAATTACCCTGAATTACCCTTCTGTTCTCCAAATAATGGGACCCAAGGTAACTTATAAGGCATATAAAAACCTAAACAAATTGTAGAAAAGCTATAAATTAAATTCACTGCAATATTTTTTAAAAAGCATGTCACAATTACAACTACGGTACTGAATAAAAGCAACTAAACCAATACAGAAATATAATTTTAAAAGATAAAAAAACACAACAGGTGTATTTCTCTCATTCAGTACTCTCACTTTTGTACCATTTCAACAGTTATAGCTCCATCCCAATGAATCATTTGCGGAAATGCTTAGAATTTTTGCTACAAGATTCTAGTCCACTTTCCTGAACTGCAAATCCCAAAGTACTCTGAATAGTTTAAATAAACTGAATTTGATCTTCAGTCCCCTTCTGAGAGTACTTGGCTATCTTCTAGGTGTCTTTTCAAGTTACAGATCTTAGCATCTGTCCACATATTCTAGATCTTTGCTCTAGAAATTAATGTGATTATTTTATTCTCACAGCCTGTGGGTTTTTGTTCCCTCACCCGAGTTGTGCTGTGAGGCCACCTCGGCCTTCTCCAAGATGAGCTTATCAGGAAACCATGAGTCTTTCTCAAGCCAGGACATCAAACCAGGCTTGGCAATTGGGAATCCTGTTTGGAAAGAGAGAAAGTTTAGCGCAGAGAGTACAGTAGGACCCCTGTATCCACTGATTCATTACCCACTGATTCTGTTATCCACGGTTGGCAGAGGAAAAAATTAAATAATTCAGCAGCCACGAAGCAAGTTATCGTCACAAACAGCAGCTGTAAAGCAAGCTATTGTCACAAACAGCATATGTAAAGGAAGCTACTGTCACAAACAGCGGCCATAAAGCAAGCTACTGATGGCAATTTTAGTGGTGTGTTTTTAATGTATCGTATTTATTGAATCTACATGTTTTATTGTTCTAATTTTATTGTATTTTGATGTTTTAACTGTTTATTCTGATTGTGAGCCGCCCAGAGACCTTTGGGTAGTGGGTGGCATACAAGCTAAATAAATACAATACGATACAATACTGTCTCTAAGCAGCAGTCATAAAGCAAGCTACTGTCAGGAAACAGCAGTTTGGGGGGGTGAGTAGGCGTTCTCTCTTATCCACGGTTTTCATTATCCACAGGAAAGCCTGGAACCAATCCCCAGCGAACACCGGGGTCCTACTGTATGTGTGTAGGATTGTGTGTGTGTGTGTGTGTGTGTGTGTGTGTGTGTGTGTGTGTGTGTGTGTGTGTGTGAGAGAGAGAGAGAGAGAGAGAGAGAGAGAGAGAGAGAGAGAGAGAGAGAGAGAGGACGAGAGGGAGGGAATTCAGGTGGAATTTACAGTTTTAAGCTGGTGGGGGGACCCAAACCATGCAGATGCTCTGCCTGTTCTCCCTCAAATCCCTAGCAAGAGCTTCTCACTTAATTCAAATCATCGTTTCCATTCAATGGGTTGGAGATCTAGAATTTGCTGGGACTTTGCTCCTCAGTCTCCACATGATTCAAGCCAGAGACTGGACTGTCAATAGACTGACCTTAGAATGTTTTGTTAACTACAGTATTAGTGTCCTCAGAAATCTAATCCTTCTACATTTCTGAGGGAAATATTTTCTTATATAATTATTTTCTTAAAACTGCCATCTCCTTCCAGGAAGGATGTGATGAACTTGGAAATACTGATGTGAGACCAATGACAGGTTCACAATCACAGGGGCATTGGATTAAGTCTTCTCTGCACGGAGGAGTACAATGCATCAGACAGGGGATTGATCTGAAGAGAATCAAGAAACTTCACAGTTGGTGCAGAACTTGGGATCAGGACAGAAGCACAGCCTCCACCCTTAGATTCCCCAGATGTTCTTATACTAAAACTCCCAGAAGCCTTCAGCACTAGCTGTGCTGCTTAGGATTTCTGGAAGCTGTAGTCCAAGGACATCTGGAAACCCACAGATCTAAAATAACAAGAAATTCCCACTGATGCAAGACTTGAGGCCCTCTCTTCTCATTCCAACTTGATGGTCTCAAAAGGAGATCCTGATCAGGAGAAACAACAGAGGGTCCTGAGGCACTTTTAATAGGTTTTATGTGGCATGAGCGACCGACTTCGTGAAATGGGCAGCAGTCAATTAAGATTTGTGTTGTGTGTGTGTGTGTGTGTGTGTGTGTGTGTTGCATCGTTACAGTCGTGACCGACTCTTCGTGACTCCACGTCCGTGGAGTTTTCTTGTCAGGGATACTGGAGTGGTTTGCCAGTTCATATTCCAGGCGCCTACAGCACCTGGTATTCCCTGGTGGTCTCCCATCCAAGTACTAACCAGGGCCGACCCTACTTAGCTTCCGGGTGCTATGAGACTCTTGGTTGTTTTGGCTGCAACTTACCAAAGCTGGCCGCTTTGGGTCCTTCTGGGGAGAGAGGTGGGGTAAAACTATTTTAACTAAATAATGTGAATAATAAGGCCATTTCTTTGAAAGTTCCTGACCAGAAGACAATTATAAAGGTTGGAAGATTAGGCATGTAAATGACAGGAGAAATGAATTTGAGTACATATTGCTAGAGATGAGGTGAGAAATGTGTAGCCACCCAGGTAACACTGGACTGCAATTTTCATCATCCATCAACTTTGGCTATGCTATGGATAAGCTGATGGGAACTGAGGTCTGTTCTCCAACTCTGCTCCAAAAATGAGAGCAAACCTAATTTTTACAACCTGTGCTTTTTATTCCCTCACCTGTGGCACTCTGTGCAGTATCCTCTTCCATGTTTCTTTCAGATGAGCTGTGTTTCAAACCAGAGTAGCAAATCAGGTGTGATGAATGAAAAATGGGATAACAAATACAAAAAGCAAGATCTGAAAAATGGATTTTTGCCCTTTAAATAAAATGATATGGCATAAAACAATAATAGCATTAATGCATAAGACTTCGCAAAGGCAAACATAAAATCATAGTTATGTATACAGCCCAGGGACCTTCTTTGTAAAAGCATGAAATACAGTGGACCCTCATATAACAAACGGTTTGTATAACATCAAATCTGTACAACATAAAAAACTCCGGAGATAGGGGAAATTTACTTAACATAATTGCCTATAGGGAGAATCCGCACAACATAAAAATGGTCGTGATTAGGGATTACTCTGTTTTGAATGCATTCCTATGGGAAATTTGTATAAAGGAAAAATTTGCTTAACTGAATTTCGTTTGGAACGAATTAATTCCTTTATACAAGGGACCACTGTACTTTTAGCTGGTTAAAATAAGCTTGTATGTCTACTTTTTACTCTATTTACGGCTAGGACGACTAACACCATCATTGCGGTTCTTAGGTTGTGGTTATGCATACAGCCCAGGGACCTTCTGTGTAAAGGCATGATTTATAAAATACTGAAATTAATTAAACGTGCACAGTCGTCCTGGGTCACTTCTTCACAGTTTGTAATAGTCCTCGCCCCTCTCTCCTATTCCTTGCAGACACATGAGAGCTTCTTTTTTTGCAGTCTACTGCATTATCAAATTCCCTTTTGAGAAATCCGTGCCACTGACTGGGCAGAGGACGGTGAAGAACGGAAGAGAGAGGTGTCCCTAATGCCCCGTATGCCAAAATCTGCTGAATACCTCAGTGGAGCCAGAAGCTGGGAGATTAATTCCCCCAATGAACCTCCCTGAAGGGGGGCTGAACTCAATACTCCATAAGGCGCATTCCAGCTCTGCAGTTACAAATTTATTCTTATTTTTATTTACCATAGACGAGGACTTAAGAGAAGGATACCTGCGGTCCTCCGAATGATGGGTTGTTTTGCCCTCTGGCTAAACAGATCTTGCAGGCTTTGCTAGAAATACATGCAGAGCCTGCTGAAACCAGAGGCCACCAGAAAGACAAAAAGCGAGATGTAGGCATTTATAAGTCGCCACGGGAAGCCCAAACTCTTCCAGATCCCCTTGGAAGATGGCAGTCTGATACCTTCAGATCCTCCTTTTTCTCTTTTTTGACCCCCCTCTCCTTCAATTGCTTTCCTTGCTGCGAAATTGCTCTGTCGTTCCTCCTCCTCCTTGCTGCCGGACTTCGGCTTTGCAACCCAAGGTTTGCAACGGGAATCTCCACCCGGCGGCCGCCGCCTCCTCCTCCAAGCTGCTCCACGACACCGGCTTTCCCTTGGGCGGCTTTTAATGTATTATTATTATTATTATTATTTTCCGACAAGTGTCCCTTTTGGATGTTGCACCGCCTTTTTTTGTTTGTTTGTTTAATTTGCGGCCAAGCTTGTTTTGCCTCTTCCCGCCACGTGACTGAAGCCAGGCCAGGCTGCTGGCAAGAGAAACGAGAGCCCCTGCCAATCTACCACCGGAGCACATGGATGAGGGCCAGCTTGGTGGTTTATTTATTTATTTATTTGCTCACAATTTTTTTTTTAGCCGGCCCACTACCAAGGCTTAGGAGCGGAGCGGGAAGAGAGAGCTGGTTGACCTCAGGTCAGATCATCATCTCTCTGCTTATGCCCAGTATTTCAGAGGAAGGAAACCCAGGATCCCACACTTAAACATTTCTATGTCCCAAAACGTGCAAAAAAACCAAACAATTAACTGCACCAAGTTTCCCAGTAGTAGTAGTAGTAGTAGTAGTAGTAGTAGTAGTAGCTTCCTCACACTGTATTAGGTCAAAGAAAGACTGTGCAGTTGATCACAGCACATCCTCTCATCCTTTTAAATTTTTGCCAATTAGGCAAATCACTCGTTCTTCACACTCATGTAATCAATAACCTGCCCCATAGTGGACCGGTAAATGCTTGATAATATTTCCCTGGCCCGCTTGTTTTGATTTAATAAGATAAAAAATGTAAATGCCCCCCCCCCCGGCTGCTGACGCACATGCGTGCTAGTCGTTTCCCACTCTAGGGGGCGGTGCTCATCTCCGTACTCAAGCCGAAGAGCCAGTGTTGTGCGATGAGTCCTTGGCATCGCTGCAAGGAAACACTGTTTTTACTTCCTCGCATTTTTTCCCCCGGGGGCTACCCAGCCGCCGTGAGGTCTTGGGACCCTTTGCCCTTCCTTGACATGAGGCCTCCCTCCCTCCCTCCTTCCTTTCTTTCTTTCTTTCTTTCTTTCTTTCCCTTTTCTTTCTCCCTCCCTCCCTTCCTCCCTCCCTTCTTTCTTTTCTTTCTTTCTCTCACTCCCTTCCTCCCTCTTTCTTTCTTTCCTCCCACTCTCCTTCCTTCCTTCCTTCCTTCCTTCCTTCCTTCCTTCCTTCCTTCCTTCCTCTTTCTCTCCCTTCTTTCTTTCTTTCTCTCCCTCCCTCCCTCTCCCTTCTTTCTTTTTTCTCTCACTCTCCCTCCCTCTTTCCTTCCTTCCTTCCCTCCCACTCTACCTCCTTCCTTCCCTTCTTTCTTTCCTTCCTTCCTCATTTTCTTTCTTTCTTTTTTCTTTCTCTTTCTTTCTTTCTTTCTTTCTTTCTTTCTTTCTTTCTTTCTTTCTTTCTTTCTTTCTCCCTCTTCCTCTCCTTCCTTCCCTCCCACTCTCCTTTCTTCTTCTTTTTCCCCCTTTTCTTTTTTCTTTCTTCCTCTCTCCTCTCCTCTCCTCTCCTTTCTTTCTTTATTTCCTTCCTTCCTTCCCTCCCTCCCTCCCTTTCTTTTTCTTCCTTTCTTCCTCATTTCCTTTTTTCTTCCTTTCTCCCCTTCTTTCGTTCTTCCTCTCTCTCCCCCACTCCTTCTCTCCCTTTCTTTTTCTTTCCCTCCCTCCTTCCTTTACTTACTTACTTTCTTCCTCCCTTCCTCCTTCTCCCTCCTTCTTTCTTTCTTTCTTTGTTCCTTCCTCTTCCTCTCCTTCCTCCCTTCCTCCCTCCCTTCCTTCCTTTCTCCCTTCTTTCTTTTTCTTTCTCTCTCTCTCTCCCTTCCTCCTTCTCCCCCTCTTTCTTTCTTTCTTTCTTTCTTTCTTTCTCCCTCCCTCCCTTCTTTCTTTCTTTCTTTCCCTTTTCTTCCCCCCTCCCTCCCTTCTTTCTTTCTTTCTTTCTTTCTTTCTTTCTTTCTTTCCCTTTACTTCCCCCTCCCTCCCTCCCTCCCTCCCTTCTTTCTTTCTTTCCTTCCTTCTTTCTTTCTTTCTTTCTCCCTCCCTCCCTTCTTTCTTTCTTTCCCTTTTCTCCCCCCTCCCTCCCTCCCTCCCTTCTTTCTTTCTTTCTTTCTTTCTTTCTTTCTCCCTCCCTCCCTCCCTTCTTTCTTTCTTTCCCTTTTCTCCCCCCTCCCTCCCCCCTCCCTTCTTTCTTTCTTTCTTTCTTTCTTTCTTTCCCTATTCTTCCCCCCTCCCTCCCTCCCTCCCTCCCCTCCTTTCTTTCTTTCTTTCTTTCTTTCTTTTCTTTCTTTCTTTCTTTCTTTCTTTCTTTTCTTCCCCCTCCCTTTCTTTCTTTCTTTCTTTCTTTCTTTCTTTCTTTCTTTCTTTCTTTCTTTCTTTCTTTCTTTCTTTCTCCCTCCCTCCCTCCCTCCCTCCCTCCCTCCTTACTTACTTACTTTCTTTCTTTCTGGCGGGGCAGCGACGATTGCGGGGGTCACGGCGGCGGCGGCGGGACGGGGGCGATTGCAGGGGGGTCGTGGCGGCGGCGGGACGGGGACGATTGGGGGGTCGCGGCGGCGGCGCGGGCGGGGGCGATTGCGGGGGGGGGTTGCGGCGGAGGGGGGGTCGCGCGCGGCGGCGGCGGCGGGATGGGGGCGATTGCAGGGGGTCATGGCGGCGGCGGCGGGGCGGGGGCGATTGCGGGGGGGGTCGCGGCGGCGGCGGGGCGGGGGCGATTGCGGGGGGTCATGGCGGCGGCGGCGGGGTGGGGGCGATTGCGGGGCGATTGCGGCGGCGGCAGGGGGTCGCGGCGGGGGCGGCGGGGCGGGGGCGATTGCGGGGGGTCGTGGGGGCGGCGGTGATTGCGGGGGTCGCGGCGGCGGCGGCGGGACGGGGGCGATAGCGGCGGCGGCGGCGGAATGGGGGCGATTGCGGCGGTGGCGGGGCGGGGGCGATTGCGGCGGCGGCGGGGCGGGGCGATTGCGGCGGCGGCGGGGGGGCGATTGCGGGGGGTGGCGCTGCGGCGGCCCGGTGCCGATTCATCCACGGACCGGCACCGGTCCGCGGACCGGGGGTTGGGGAACACTGTTCTAGAGCAGTGCTCCCCAACCTTTTTATCACCGTGGACCGGTAAATGTTTGATAATTTTCCCCTGGCCCGCTTGTGGGGGGGGGGGTCGCGGGGGGCGGCGGTGGCGCGTTTGCGGGAGTCGCGGCGGCGGCGATGGCGGGGCGGGGGTGATGGCGGGGGGGTCGTGGCGATGGCGGGGCGGGGTGCGATTGCGGGGGGGTTGCGACGGCGGCGGCGGGATTGCGGGGGGGGGCTCGCGGCGGCGGCGGCGATGGCGGGGCAGGGCGGGCACGATTGCGGGGGGGGGTCGCCGCGGCGGCGCGATTGCGGGGGGGGTCACAGCGGCGGCGGCAGCGACGATGGCGGGGCGGGGTGGGGCGGGCGCGATTGCGGGGAGGTCGCGGCGGCGGCGATGGCGGAGCGGGGCGGTTGCGGGGGGGTTGCGAGGCGGCGGCGGCGGCGAAAACACTCGGGCTGGCCTGCGCCGCCGCCCCCCCGCCCACCTCAACACAGGCGCGGCGGCGGCAAAAACACTCGGGCCCACCTGCGCCGCTCACCTCAACACAGGCCGAGCTCGCGGGCGGCCGTTAATGCCTATCCGGGAGCCGGGCCGCCGCCACAGGGAAATGATTTGAAGTTCCTTGGGCGGCGGCCCGGTGCGGATTGCTCCACGGCCCGGCACCGGTCCGCGGCCCGGGGGTTGAGGACCACTGTTCTAGAGGACTTGCCCTCCTGCAGATCCAAAACTAGAATGCTCCATTAACCTCAGACAACTGCATGGCAATAACTTAGTTCAATACTTTTTCATATGGAGAAGAGAACTTGGTTCAGTTTTGGGTTCAAACTCCTGCTTGACCATGGAAAATTCATAGGGGTATGTGTACATCTTGGCACTGGTCAAACGAGTCCTTAAATATCTCACTTGGAAAGCCCTATTAGAGTTGCTGTAAGTGACGGTAGTTCTAAAATGACTGTACGTCACATACAAAACAAACAATGTTTTGCTTGTGGCCTGGATTGTTTTTCTTATGTGCTGTCAAGTAAGATCTGACATATGGTAACCCTGATAGGTTTTTCTACGTAGGCAAGATATTTACAGTGAATATAAAAAGTTTACACAGCCCTGTTAAAACGTCAAGTGTCTGTGATGTAAATAAAAGAGACAAAGATAAATCACTTCAGAACTTTTTTCACCTTGTCCTTTCTAGGCCTGGCCTGACCACCACCTTAGAGAGTACATTTTGGATGTCAGGAAAATGGTAGAATATGGCATTTTTCAAGTATTTTTATTGCCACTCATGGGCACAGGTTGTTGTGGGGTTGCCTGCCTCAGGTATCAAAAGAGTTTGGTTGGGTATGGAGTACAGTATTGCCATCTTGGTTTGGTGGAGGTGGCAGCATTTGGTACGCTGCCTCAGACCGTGAAAGGTCTAGGGACTGCTCTGCCTACAGCTGTCTTCACAGGAAAAACTGGCCATTAACTGCTTATTGACAAAAGAAACATGTGCAAGTGACAGTATAGACCAGTGGTGGCGAACCTTCGGCACCCCAAATGTTTTGGACCACAACTCCCAGAATTCCAAGCCTGTACTGCCAATTACAAAGGACTGTGGGCATTGTGGTCCAGAACATCTGGAATGCCAAATGCTTGCCACCACTGGTACAGACCAACAGGGAAAATGGCAGCAGCTTACTGTAGACGGGGTAGCACAGAAGAACTGTATAGTAATACCTTGGTTTACGAGCATAATCTGTTCCACAAACATGCTTATAAACCAAAACACGCTTACATCAAAGCAAATTTCCCCATAAGAAATAAAGGAAACTCATATGATTTGTTCTGGGGTCCCATAAGATCACATACTGTACACACAAAATGCCAAAACTCACAGAAGTTGGCCAGAAATCTACGTCCTCACCATGGTTTATGTACCTGGCTACAGAATCTGCTCTGCTCGGGACTAAAAACTGGATTTTACTCTGTCTTTTTAATGTGACAATAATTTATAGCCCTATACACACTTGACTAGCTGCCCCATAACTAGAAATAGGTTGAAAAAATAAAATAAAACCTGAATCTGCACGTTCCTGGCTGGTGCAAAGGAGACCCCTAGTCCTCTCTCCTCCCTCTGCTTTGGAGACTGAATGTTCCAGACCATCACCCACAATTGGGGGGGGGGAGCCACCACTGGCTCACTTGTGATCATGTGACCTGCTCCAGTACTTGTATACCAAGACATTGCTTGTTGATCAAGGCAATGTTTAGAAGAAATGTATGCTTGTCTTGCAAAATGCTCATAAACCACGAAGGGTACCTAGCCACCTCACAATCCAGGATGATATACTAAAGCTCCAGATAAACACAAGATGTAGGGAAAAGACAGAAGTCCCACTCAAGTACGACTGCAACAGAATTCTTCAAACATCTCAGTTCAGTTTATTGCTCGTAGTCGTGACCCTACCAGGGCTTTTGCATACACAGGAAAAGTACAGGCGAAATGAAGACCACGGAATAACAAGACACAAAGACACACAAATCAAGTGGACTCCAAATGCTGGTTATAGACCTGTATCCTTTTGCAAAGCTCCAAGGGCACCGTAGGAATGACCTCACTTGCAGACTGCTGATAATTCAAGAGTTGACTCATTTGTTTTTGTTTTTTGTTTTCACAAAAATATTAGTCACACCACAGCTATATAAATATGCTGCTACAATCTCATATGCTGCAAACAACATTTTCCTTTGCCTGGCTGGCTTGGTGCCCTCTTTTATTCCTTTCCGGAAAGGTATCCTGCCCAACCGAGCCAGGCTGATTCCTGATTCCCCTTCTGGTTTACTCCTTGTTTGGATTGGTCTCCCCAGGATGGGATCGCTTTACCGGCTGACTCTGACTTGAAGTTCTGACTATTCAGAGCCTTGTGACCCAACGGTTAAATTGCAGTACTGCAGTCAAGACTCTGCACTTGACCTGAATTTGATCCCAACAGGTTCAAGCAGCCGGCTTAAGACCGACCCTGCCTTCCATCCTTCTGAGGTTGGTGAACTGAGTACCCAGCTCACCGGAAGTGGGGGCCATTGTGTAGCCTGCATGGTTAAATTGTAAACTGCTAAGAGAGTGCTTTAGGTGCTACAGGGACGGTATATAAGCAGCACATTTTATTCTTCTGCATCCTTCCCAAACTGGTGCTAAGGATTCTTATGATTTACCCACTCAGACTAGCTTTGGATTGCCTATTCATTGCCAGTATAAAAACAGCTTCCATTTTATGCATGTCCAGTCTGAAAGCAGGGCAGTTTTCACCAAAACGTTTTCGATACCACTAGAGAGAGACAGGGTTACTCTCTTGAACGCATCCTCTGATGTGTCTTAAGATGTGGGAAAGTAAGGGAATGGTTCCTCTCCCTTGGAAACATTTGCACAGCTTCTTTCTGTTGTAGATGTCCAAATCTTATCTAAAATGCCATAACATTCTGAAAAGACTCTGGAAATTCCGGAGTGCTACAGAGCTTTTTCATTTTTTTTTTTACAAAGGGCAGCTTGGAGAGGCACAGAAATGTAATGATTTGGCCAGCGGTGTAGTTCTCCTCAGTCCCCAAATGGAGACTGTGGGCACCACAATTCATTGATAGAGACTGAGGTAAGCAGATGATGTGCAATACAGGGCCTTTTCACACGACCCCTAAAATCCGCAGCAAATGGCTCCCAGATCCGGAGCTTTAAAATGTTTCCCCACCAGCTCTGGAGTTTACAAAAAATTAAGTGCGAACACACCCACCTAAGCGCGTCCCAGCGCACTTTTCAAGTACCTGCTCTCCGGGGGTGAAAAATTCCTGATGCGGATGTAACGTAGTGAATGCCAGGCTCTCCTCGCTTCTGTTTGTTGTTGTTTTTGACTCCCGCCCCTTTAAGACTGGAATGCTGCCGGGAGCAGAGCGAGACTGCAGAAGGAGGTGAGCCGGTATTCTTTTCTTCCTTTTTTTCTCCCTTCCCTCATGCAGACAGCAGCCAGGGAGTGCGGAGGGGGTGGGAACACAGGAACAGCGACAAACCCCCAAGATCTGTGGTCCGAATTTAAGTGGCCAGCAGATCTTAGGGATTGTGTGAAAAGGCTCACAGATGATGGGAAGGAAATGGTGGACCCCTGTTCCCTGAAAACATAAGGCTAGACACAACTCAGAAATCAGTCTCTCGCTTTATGAGATATAGGATGCTGAGACTAAACAAAGTGGTAACACAAAGAAATTGCATCTTCACTCGCATAAGGTGGTCAAAATAATGGCAGACTCTGATTTAATGTTTCTGAATTTTGTTTTTCTTTAAGGGACCACTATGAATGTGCATAGTACTGGTATTTTCATGGTTTGTACCTCCCAAGTGAATTCCCTGATGCAGCACAAGCCTTGCCTTCTCAGTCAGGCACTCTGGAGGCTTTTAAGCCTTTGGTAAGGCATTTTCTCCATGAGATCCCTCAAATATTTTTGAATGATAAATCAAGCCCACTTCTAACATTTGACCATTCTCTCTTCTTCTGCATGGCCTCCTTAGTGCCTCATCAGTGCTGCAATGAAAACAAAATGTCCCCCACTTTTCTCACATTGATATGGTTTTTCTCTTGTGTGCGTACTCAGGTGCCTCACGAGCGTTGAGTTTCAAGAAAACTCTTCACATTTCTGTACCTTCTCTCCTGCGTGGACTCTCTGGTGGCTGTCAAGCTCTGAATAATAAACAAAACATTTTCCACAGTCCTCACATTTGTACGGTTTCTCTCCTGTGTGGACCCTCTGATGCTTCAGGAGGGATGAATCCCGAGCAAAAAACTTCCCACATTCTTGGCATTTGTAGGGTTTTTCTCCTGTGTGGACTCTTTGATGGGTTAGAAGAGCCGAACTGGAAGCAAAACATTTCCCACACTCCTGGCATTTGTATGGTTTCTCTCCCGTGTGGACTTTCTGGTGGGCTACAAGCTGTGAATTCTGGGCAAAATAATTCCCACATTCTTGGCATTTGTATGGTTTTTCTCCTGTGTGGACTCGGTGGTGGGTCAGAACCTGTGAACTGGAAACAAAGCATTTACCACAATATAGGCATTTGTATGGTTTCTCTCCTGTGTGGACTCTCTGATGGTACAGAAAAGATGTGTTGTGAGCAAAACATTCCCCACACTTCTGGCATTTGTATGGTTTCTTTCCTGTATGGACTCTTTTGTGCTTCACGAACTGTGAACTAGAAGCATAGCATTTCCCACATTCTCTACATTTGTATGGTTTCTCTCCTGTGTGGACTCTATGGTGGGTTGCAAGATCTGCTTTCCGGGCAAAACACTTCCCACACTCTTGGCATTTGTATGGTTTCTCTTCTGTGTGGACTACCTGGTGCATCACCAGCTGTGAACTGGAAGCAAAACATCTCCCACATTCTTGGCATTTGTACGGTTTCTCTCTTGTGTGCAGTCTCTGGTGGCTTACAAGGTTTGAATTCTGAGCAAAACATCTTCCACATTCCTGACACTTGTAAGGTTTCTCTCCCGTGTGGACTCTCTGGTGGATGACAAGGACTGAGCTGGCAGCAAAACATTTCCCACATTCCTGGCATTTGTAGGGTTTTTCACCCGTGTGGAGTCTCACATGCGTCGCAAGATGTGAAATCTGAGCAAAACATTTCCCACACTCCTGGCACTTGTACGGCTTTTCTCCTGTGTGGACTCTCTGGTGGCTTAAAAAGTGCGAATTGTTGGCAAAGCATTTCCCACACTCCTGGCATTCATATGGTTTCTCTCCTGTGTGGACTCTCTTGTAACTCACAGAATGTGAATTGCTAACAGGACTTTTTACAGATAGTTCACACCCAAAGCGGTTCTTTCCGGCGTGAATCCTCTTGTGACCCGCGAGTGCCATCTTTTGTGCAAAATGTTTCCCACACACAGTGCACGTGAAGACCTTCTCGTTGTCACAGCTTTTCACTTGTGCTGGAGTCTGCTGCAGGTTGGCAAGCTCTGGTTTGTTTGTAGCATTAGGTTCAGGCTTCATGTGTTCCATCGTCTCCCTCCAGTTATCTGTTAGAAAACATGGGGGAGGGGAATAGAATATCTGGCCAGAGAGGGGCATGAACCTCAGAGAGTTAAAGAAAAGTAGCCTAAACAAACTCTGAAGATGTCTGTGAAGATTCTCAGTCATCCATGTGAGTTTATCTGGAAGTGGAGTCCTGGCAACTGGACTTCTCTTGGGAGATTGAAACATTTTGCTACTCACCCAACCAACTTCTTCAGTCTGAGGTAAGTTAGTGAACATAAGAACATAAGAACATAAGAAGAGCCATGCTGGATCAGGCCAAAGGCCCATCTAGTCCAGCTTCCTGTATCTCACAGTGGCCCCACCAGATGCCTTTCTGGGAGCGCAGGAGACTAGTGGTATCTATCTCCTGATACCACTCCCCTGCATCTGGCCCTTGAAGTACCCCGGTTTTAAGCTTGGAAATGATACATCTCCCTCATGGTGTGTAACCTGTTATGGACTTTTCCTCCAGGAATCTCTCCAATCCCCTTTTGAAGGCATCCAGGCCAGATGCCATCACCACCTCCTGTGGCAGGGAGTTCCACAGACTAACAACGTGCTGGGTGAAAAAATATTTTCTTTTGTTTGTTCTTACTCTCCCAGCCAATTTGAGTGGATGTCCCCTAGTTCTGCTATTTTGTGAGAGGGAGAAGAGCTTCCCTCTATCCACTTTACTCATGCACTGCATTATTTTGTACGTCTTGATTTCACCTCACCCTGGTCTGAATAGTCTCATAAGTTGGACCACGGCCTGAATAGGCTTGTTAGGTAAACAACAGCACACACCCTGGGCCTTTGTCCACGTAACGAGCCTATTCAGATCATGGTCCACCTATGAACCGATTCAGACTATTGTTCACCTAAGGAGCCTATCTGTGGCCCTCCAAATCATAAAAAACATCATCTATGTATCTGGAAGTTGAGTCATGGCAACTGAACTTCTTTTCTTGAGAGACTGAAACGTTTTGCTACTCAGCCAAACAGCTTTGTCGGTCTGAGGAAAGTTAGTGGCGAGGCCTCCATTTTATAGTTCACCTTGATTTCACATCACCCTAGTCTGAACAGGCTTATAAATTGGGCAATTGCTTGTTAGTCTAACTAATGAGTCTATTCAGACCTGGGTGAGGTGAAATCAAGGTGAACTCACCACTAATGTTCCTCAGACTGATGAAGCTGCTTGGATGAGCAGTGAAACCTTTCAGCCTCTCAAGAAAAGAAGTCCAGTTGCCATGACTCAACTTCCAGATAAACTCTGAAGATGCTACATGAAACAGCATTTGGAAAACAAATGAGAAACTGTGTATACCAACCTTGGGTCCCAACTTTGTGTCTCCAGATGTTCTTGGACTAAGACTCCCAAAAGCCTTTACCACTAGCTGTGCTGACCAGAATTTCTGGGAGTTGCAGTCCAATAACAATTGGGGACCCAAGGTTGGGAAAAACAGGTGTATACCTTTTCCTCCTACAAGTTTTTAAATTGCTCCCAGAAAATTAGCACTCTTACCTTGCTGCTGATTTTTTCTTGGTTTCAAATGTAGCATATTTCTGTTCTGTGCCAATGTTTTTATCTTGGACCTTAATATGCACTCTATAGTTATTATCTTACTGTTTGCATTGTGTGTCTTTAATATATTGTGCTGTGCCCAGAGAATCAGGGTTATTCAGGGAAAGTAGAAATCTAACAAACCCATTTTTAGTAATAATTTAGCATCTCTGCATAAAACTGCCTGGGCCTCTGCTGCTTTCATACCTTGTTACTTATAGTGCAATGGTTAAACTGCAGTGCTGAAGTCAAGATTCTGCTTATGACCTGAGTTCGATCCCAATGGGCTCAGGTAGCTGGCTTTTAAGGTTGACTCAGCCTTGTATGCTTCCGAGGTCGGTCAACTGAGCACCCAGTTGGGGTGCATGTGTGCATAAGGTGTACCCTGTGTAAATGAATTATAAACCACCCAGAGAGTGCTTTAAATACTACGGGATGGTATATAAGCAGCACTCATTTATTTGCTTTATGGATCTACCCAGAATCCGACCCTTAGATTGGAGGCCCTTGGGGTGGCTAGTACCAGAAGCTTCAGGAGCCAAGCCAGAGACGGGATCACCCCGAGCTTTGAGGCTGAGCTTGAGTAGAGATTCACAGTTCAGAGGGATGAACAGCTGAGGAAGGATGTACAGTGGTACCTCTGATAACGAATTTAATTCGTTCCCAGAGGCAATTTGTTATCCGAAACAATTTGTTATCCGAAACATAGTTTCCCATTGAAATCAATGGAAAATCAATTAATCTGTTCCAGAGGTCCAAAAAAGGCTAAAAAGCTGTTTTTCCCCCAGACCTCTTTATAAAGTGCACTTTAAAGGCATGCAGTGCTGGAACACAAACCCCCAGAACTAGTTCCCTACCTTTCCAAGTTTGAAAGGTCCAAATTCATCAGCAAAAAATGTCCAGAATGGCTCCAAAACACCATTAAGAAACGCTCTAACTCCTCACACCCCTCCACAAACTGTGGGGGGTGCAATGCATCCTGAGTATACTTTTTTGCAAGGCATTTTGAAGCATTTGTTATCCGAGGCAGCCCATAGGGAACATTTGTTATCTGAGGCAGCCCTATACCTGGAAATTTCTGTTTGTTATCCGAAACATTTGTTATCCGAGGTATGACTGTACTTTTTTGATTTTGTGTGATATGAGTTTATAAGATACAGCTGCCTGTTTTTCTTTGTGCCTTCTCCTTCTATATTTTTTGGGGGAAGTGCCAGCAGGGGAGAAATCCCGCTGTAGCTTCTTCCTTCCCCTTTATGTTTTTGCACTAGTAAAACCACAATCCTAGAAATGTGATTCTGTTTGCCAAGAGGAGGCACAGAGCACACATCTTATTTTCAGTGGAATAATGGGCTTTCTTCAATCGCTTGCGCAGCAACAACTTGGACAGTGTCAACGTGACCCCCACACCTCAAGAGTGGCTGCCAGGAAAACAGATCCCAACCCCCACAAGAACTGAATTAGTGATAAGTAATATTAGTGATAGTGTAGTGGTTAGAGGGAACTGAGGTATTTGGGTAAGAATATGCTGGGACATGTGCAGTAGGAGCCTCGTGGCACAGTGGTTAAATGCCTGTACTGCAGCTAAATCTGTGCTCATGACCTGGGGTTCAATCCCAGGTAGCAGCAGGCTCAGGGTTCACTCAGCCTTCCATCCTTCCGAGGATGTTAAAATGAGTACCCAGCTTGCTGGGGGGGGGGCAATGTGTAGCCTGCATACTGTAATTAAACTGTAAACCGCCCAGAGACTACTTGAAGCAGCATGGGGCAGTATATAAGCAGATTGCTTTACTTTGCTTTACGTTGGGGGGGGGAGGTGTTTAACAGACTCTGTGCTATTTTTAGCATTTGAAAATTCCATGAGCCTCCCGCGTGTGCACTCAAACACCCATCTGTGAGATTTACAGAGACCCCAAAGAAGAACCAGCAGCATTTTGGAACTCTGTCAAGTGGGCTCACCCAATGAGTCTGATGATTTGCTATCAGAGATTCCCGTTTCATTCAGGTCCTGAGGGTCTGGTACCCAGAGCTCTTCCCTCTGCTCCACAGGAGAAATAAGTTCAGATTCTAGGAGAGATAGTGGGGAAAGGAAAATAACAGCCAGGATCAAGAGTCGTCCAAAAAGGTTTGTGATTATTTGCATAATTGAGGAGCCTTGTGGTGCAGTGATTAAACAGCTATACTGTAGCCCAAACTTTGCCCACAATCTGGAGTTGAATCCCAGGTAGCTGGCTCAAGGTTCACTCAGCCCTCAGTCCTTCCAAGGTTGGTAAAATGAGTATCCAGCTTTTTTTTTTGGAGGGGGTCCTGTGTAATTAAATTGTAAACCACCCAGAGAGGACTTTAAGTAGTATAGGGCAGTAGATAAGCAACACACTCCCCCCCCAACAAATGCATAAAAGGGCCATGATGAAACAAACCAAATGCAACATTCTGTTCCCTCAGTGGCCAAGTAGTAGCCCCTGGGTAACCAACAAATGGGACATGAGGGCAAGTGCACCAACTTGAATCCCACACCCCATGTATATTGATACACGGAGGCATGTATATTGCCTCTGATACTATTTATTTTTAAAAAAAATATTTTTACTCTGCCTTTCTCCTCAAAAAAAAAAAGACCCAAGGAGAGCTACGTCACTAAAACCCACAGTATTAGAAGCTAAAAACAGTATATTCAAATATTCAAGGAGCATTAATACCAGTAAATTAATTTTTTTTTACAGAGAAGCATTATGAAAACAGATTTAGATACTACAGCTTATAAATAGCCACTTATACCTATACTGTACTCGTAAATGTGTCCAATCCCCATTTTAAAGCTTTCCAAGTGGGCAGCTGGGACTGTACCTCAGGGAAGCGACTCTCATAGCTTAACAGCGTAGATGTAAAGAACATCTGAAAACTTCACCACTCCACTTCTTTATTTATTTATTTATTTATTTATTTATTTATTTATTTATAGACCACACTATCTTCCTAGTGGAACTCTAGAATGGCTGGGGAGGCCGGTCTTGAGAAAGAGCAAGAAATAATTTCTTCCATTTGACTTTCTCCAAATCATGCCTCTCTTTCTTTCAACACCTTTCTCACTTCTTCCCATGCCAGTCTTTTTTTTTCTTCCCCTAAACCAAAGAGCAACTCATCGGGGAGATTTAATTCTCCATCCTCTTTTTGAGACGGGTGCGGTGGGATCTTCTAAAGCACCGCTCCAAGGAACATAAATCTACACGGCAGCTTCAGACCTTAGTGCAAACAAGGCATTTGTCGTCGCGACTCGTGTTTTAAGGCCTCACCTGCAGCTTCTTGTGGCAGGACCTCCATTTTCTCCAAGATGAGCTGGATCAGGACACCATCAAGCTGAGAGATCCAACTGGGGGGTTGGCAACTGAAAATCCTGCTATAAATATGTGTGTATGAGTGAGAAAAAGTGTGTGTGAAACAAAGAGATAGAAAGGCAGGAGGACAGCGGGGGGGGGTATTTAAATGGGATTTAGGATTTACAGAAAGGGACATGGTGGCTCAGCAGAGTAAGGCTCCGAAAACTGTCGGCTGCAAAGTCAGCAGCTCGGCAGTTAAAATCCCGGGTGCCACACAGCAGAGTAAGCTCCCGCTGATAAACCCCAGCTCCTGCCAACCTAGCAGTTCGAAAACATGTAAAATGCAACTAGATAAATAGGTACCGCCGTAAAAAGCGGGAAGGTAAAACAGTGTTTCTATGCAGCCATGCCAGCCACATGGCCGCGGACTTGCACAACACTGGTTCTCTGGCTTGAATACGGAAATGAGCACTGCCCTAGAGTTGGACACGACTAGGACACATGTGCGGGGGGGGGGGACACTTTACCTTTACCTTAGGATTTACAGCACTATGCACTAACCACGCTGAAAAAGCCAATATAGATGGTCTTTCCTAATACAGGGTCTGTTCAAAGCCTCTAGCTCTATTCATACCTTTTACCCACCCAATGGCTTGGACAATATGAAACAGTGCTTCTCAATCTTGGGTCCCCAGATTTTCTTGGACTACAACTCCCAGAAATCTTGGCCAGTACAGCTAGTGGTGAAGGCTTCTGGGAGTTTTAGTCCCAAGAACATTTGGGTACCCTAAACTGGGAACCACTGTCTGGAACATGTTGTACGTAGGTTACTGTATTATCTGGGTACTCCACTCCTCGATTTCCAGATGAGAATGGAAGAACAGTAGAAATTATTTGTCTCAACGTGTTATCTGTTGCTGAAATGAGCAAAACAATCATGTCCTTTTCTGTGCATGTTGGTTGGGGCACCACCTGACACATGAAGGCTGCCATTAAACCCCCTTTCATAGAGTTTACCTGAAGGAAAGTTAAGATGTTGCTCTTAAGGTTGAGGGCCATTTCCTGATAGGACAGGCATTCCACCCACTGTTCCTCATATGCAATGGTGGTTTCCCATTCCCTTCTTCTGGGGACACTCTGGGGCTGTGCAACTCGTCTTACACAGGCTGGCTCTCCTCTCTGGAGGCACAGTGGGGAATCAAACCCTCAGCCTCTGGTTCTGCAGCCAGAGACTTAAACCACTGACCTATGAAGCCACCACATTGTAACATAAGCTGATAGAACAGAAACATTTATCCATTCTCTTGGGAAGTTGGCTCAAAACACCCAACTTTCCATACATGGCATGTTGGCCAAGTGTGAATAATAATAATAATAATAATAATAATAATAATAATAATAATAATAATAATAATAATAATAATAATAATAATAATAATAATAATAGCAACAACAGAACAACAGCAACAACAGCAACAACAGCAACTTCAGAGACTCTGGCATAAACCGGTACAGGTGGTCCCAGTGGTAATCGGCACGCTGGGTGCGGTGCCTAAAGAGCTAAGCAAGTATTTAGAAGAAACTGGAGTTGATAAAGTCATCATCATTCAGTTGCAGAAGGCCACCTTAGTGGGATCTGCTCGCATAATTCGCCGATACATCACATAGTCCTAAACGCTTGGGAAGCGTTCGACTAGTGATTTGTAATACAAAATCCAGCATAGTCTGCTGTGTGATGATGATGATGATGATGATGATGATGATGATGATGATGATAATAATAATAATAATAATAATAATAATAATAATAATAATAATAATAATAATAATAATAATAATAATAATAATAATAATAGATGTGCCATCAACTCAATTCTTACTTATAACAGCATTTTTTCAGGTAGTGTATCTCTAGGTAGAGAGTACTGAGTAGAATGCTTACTCCCCTTTTCTGGGGAGCCTCCTGGGACTGTGCAGCTTGTCCAAGGCCGGACAGGTTGGCTTTTCTGGGGTGCACAGTGGAGAACTGGACTCAAGACCTCTAGCTCTGCAGCTCAACTCACTGAGCTGTGGAGCCAGCTGACAGGCGATAGATCCACACAGACCCCTGACCGCTCTCCAACCTTCTCTTATTAGGAAGAGGGAAGGTGATAAGCTCTGTCCCTCGTATCTGTCTCTTAGACGTCGGTGGCGTTTGTGCACATAAGAAATCCTGGCATCCCCATCTCCATCTATATAGGGTACCCAGAGCTCCCTGTCATCAACAATCAACCTGACCTTGCAGGCTTGGATCCAAATGAAAACATGCAAAGCCTGTTGAACCCAGAGCCAACCCATAAGCCGGAATGAAGGCACAGGACCGACCACGTAGCCGTAGTAGGCACTCAGGGCAGCCGAACCTAGAGGTCAGCCTGCAGCCTTGGTTTCCTACTACGGGATCCCTCCTCTTTCCCACGACCACCGCCCTCCACAGGATCAGTCCCCGTCCCCTGCCCCTTCTCTCCTTCCCCATCTCCACCTTGCACTGCACTCCACCTCCTCCCGCGTCCTTCCTCTCCACCTCCTCTTTTACCTCCTTTATTAAGACCACCCGAATAAGCCCCGCCTGGCAATCCCGACGTTTCCCGGGGAAGGTTGCACCGCTTTTGTTCTCCCGTCCCCTTTAAATCGGGGGGGGGGGTTGTTCTTCTCTTCCTGTTCACGTGATTTGAAGCCAAGAGGGAATCCCTGGCAGGACCATCGCCAGCCCATCCAATCGATGGCCCGAGCGCATGGATTGGCAGCAAAGTCATCATGAGTCTCGTTTGGTCCCCCATTTGGGGAGGGGTTGAGAGAAGTTGTTCAAAGGCAGGATCTGACCCGGAGAGGAAAAAGCCTCGGCAAAGCTTCTGCAGCTTTTCTTTCTCTCTGTCACTCAACCTTCCTGCTGCATGGCTAAAGGTGCAGTGGTCTTCTGGGGACCTGGAAGGGTGTAGTCTCAGATCTTTCCACCCTTCTCCACTTCTCTGTTCCTTATGAGCTGACCACCCATCCTCCCAATGGGGAGAAATGGGCTTCCCTAGCAACAGTCTATTGTTGCAAGCTGTCTCTGGTATCCTACAAAGTATGTGAGCATGGCTTGGTTTTGGAAAGCACCATTAAGCAACCTAGAGTTTACAAAAGCCCCGCTCCGCCTTTTTTATATGGACCGAGTCGGATTGATGAGAGTTATGTGTGTCATCAGTATATAAAAACACCTTACTCAAAAACTCCCTATGGCTTCATATAGATGTCTAACAGCATCGGAGAGAGTCCCAACGATTGAAGAACCTCACACCTTAAGGTCCAGGGAGCCAATACCTCATCCTCTAGTGGTGGCCAAGCTTTGGCCCTCCAGATGTTTTGGACCACAACTTCCACAGTCCTTTGCCATTGGCAATCTAGGCTTGGAATTCTGGGAGTTGTGGTCCAAAACATCTGGAGGGCTGAAGTTTGGCCACCACTGCCGGAGTCTCCAGATGTGGTCCTGAAGAACAGATCAGACCCAGCTCAATGCTAGGCCTCCGATCCCAGTCTCTGAGAGCCTGTCCAGTAGCTGACCATATCAAAAGCTGCTGAGAGATCCAGGAACAGGAACAGGGGACACAAGCCTCATCACCATCCCTGCAAAGGTCATCGTGCAGGGTGATCAGTGTCATCTCAGCATCCCACTGTGGCCTGAATCCAGACTGGAATGGATCAAGTCATTCCTGCTCCTCCAGGTATGTTTGTAACGTTTTTGCCACCACCCTCTTCATCATTTGAATGATGCCAATGTGTTTGGTTGCTTTAGGTTATGGTGTTAAATCGGTGTTTATGATGTTATTTATGTTCATTTTATATTGGAATTATGTTGTGTTTTGGTCTTGTCTCTTGTTTGATTGTTAGCTGCTCAGAGTGGCCTTTTGGTCAGATGGGCAGGATAAACAATAAATAAATAAATAAATAAATAAATAAATAAATAAATAAATACATACATACATACATACATACATACATACATACATACATACATGCAGTGGTACCTTGTATAAAGGAATTAATTCGTTCCAAATGAAATTATGTTAAGCAAATTTTCCTTTATACAAATTCGCATAGGAATGCATTGAAAATGGAGTAATCCCATTTTTATGTTATACAGATTCTCCCCATAGGCGATTATGTTAAGCAAGTTTCCCCTATCTACAGAATTTTTTATGTTGTACAAATTTTATGTTATACAAGCTGTTTGTTATACAAGGGTCCACTGTACATACATACATACATAAGTCTTACCCAATAATGGTATATTGGTGATCAGATGAAAGTTGTCTAAATTGGAGCACTTGATGGATCAGGTTATGCATTCTTACATGAAGGCAAGATTCACTCCTTCAATGATGTTTTCACAGCATTCACGACTCACTCAATCATGTCTCTTACAAGACAAAGTGGAACTCAGTATACCCAAGAACCCAGAGTTGTGCATACAGCTTGGAACCCAGATAAACTGTCTGAATTTATCCAACAATTTAAACATACATTGCAGCAGAATAAGTCTAAAGAGGCAAAGTAGTTCAGCTATACTACTACTTGAAGTAGGCCATTGTGGCTATTTGCATAGATTTTTTTAAAAAAAATAATAATTCTTAGGACAGGGACCATGCAAATCATCCTAAACTGAAGTTCCAGTTGGGGCCAGAGATGGGTTTTGCTCCAAAACCAAACTTCTAACAGGATTGCTCAAAGTAAATTATTCATCGGAGGTCAGCATTTTCATTTGTGTGAAACTAGTATTGAGGTAAGAAATTGGTCAATGGGACCTGTATAGCCATGAATAAGATTAAAGCTGGAGAGCTGGGAAATTTTTAGTTGAAAAAACTTTTCTTTCCAGCAATAGCTTTTCTAATATCGTGCTAATATATGGCAGTTGAAATTAGCATTAAATATTATGGGTAGTATACAGAGATGCTTTTTAATGCGAGGCTTACAGCACCTCTTCTTCAAGGAGTGTGGAGATGGGGTCCCATGCTCTAGGGCAGAGTCGTACACCCCCCCCAATGACTGTTTTCAGATATGTTAGAGCTTGCTATCCCTAGTTAATAAATATATAGTGCCATTTGTAACCTATCTGGCGGAAAGGGTTGGAAGGGAAGCAACACTGGGCGCTTTTACACAACCCCTAAGATCTGCTGGCAACATAAATTCGGACCAGAGATCTTGGGGGTTTGTTGCTCTTCCTGTGTTCCCACACCTCCGCACTCCCTTGCTCCTGTGTGCGTGAGGGGAGGGAGAAAAAAAGGGAGAAAAGAATGCAGGCTCACCTCCGCTCTGCCATCCATTCCAGTCTCTTAAAGGGGCGGGGGGCAAAAAAACAACAACACAAAGTAAGGAGAGCCCGGCACTCACTGCTTTGCAATCCGCATCAGAAAATTTTCACCTTCGGAGACCAGGTACTTGGAAAATGCGCTGGGACGCGCTTAGGTGGGCGTGGTCGTACTTAATTTTTTTTTAAGTCCGGAGCTGGTGGGAAAACAATTTTAAGCTCCGCATCTGGGAGCCCTTTGCCTCGGATTTTAGGGGCCGTGTAAAAGCGCCCACTAAAGTGACAAAAAGAGAACTTTTGAGTGAACCAGTAACAAATACGACACTGAGTTAACAGTGACCATCTACACGTCATTCTCTGTAACTCCCACCATTTATTTCGGCAGTAATGATTTAATGAAGGAACGAATAACATTAGTTCAGTGAATTAAATAAATAGAGTGTTGAACATTAAAAGCAACAAATTAATCTACCAAATTCAGTTAAAAAGGTAAATGTAAAGGTTCCCCTCACACATGCGTGCTAGTTGTGTCCAACTCTAGAGGTGGCGCTCATCTCTGCTTTCAAGCCAAAGAGCCAGTGTTGTGCAAGTCTGGGCCATGTGGCCGGCATGGCCGAATGCATTTCTGCGCACGGCACACTGTTTATTTTCCCGCTTTTGATGGTGGTACGTATTTATCTGCTTGCATTGACATGCTTTCTAACTGCTAGTTGGGCAGGAGCTGGGGTTAACAGCGGGAGCTCACTCCGCTGCGTGGCACCTGGGATTCAAACCTGTTGACTTGGCAGCCGACGCCATTAATTAATTTTCAAACTGAACATGCCAAGGTCCGTTTTCTTCTGTGTGGACTTTCAGATGCATTGTAAGGAGTGAAACCTCAGCAAAGCAATCTCCACAGGACAGGCACTTGAACAGCTTCTCTCTGGTGTGAACCTTCTGGTGGCTTGAAAAGTGAGAACCATGAGCAAAACTTTTCCCACACTCCTGGCACTTGTAGGGTTTCTCGCCTGTGTGGACCCTCTGGTGGCTCAGGAGGGATGAATCCCGAGCAAAACACTTTCCGCACTCTTGGCATTTGTAGGGTTTTTCTCCCGTGTGGACTCTCAGGTGGCTCAGAAGGGACGCCTTTCGAGCAAAGCACTTAGCACACTGCTGGCACTGGTGTGGTTTCTTCCCCGTGTGGACTCTCTGGTGATTCAGAAAGGCCGAATTGGAAGCAAAACACTTCCCACACTCCTGACATATGTAAGGTTTTTCTCCAGTGTGAACCCTCTGGTGGGTCAGAAAGGCTGAACTGGAGCCAAAGCATTTTCCACACTCCTGACACACGTAAGGTTTCTCTCCACTGTGAACTCTCCGATGGGCTACAAGTTGTGAATTCTGGGCAAACAAATTCCCACACTCCTGGCATTTGTAGGGTTTCTCCCCTGTGTGGACTCTATGGTGGGTTAGAAGGGCAGAGCTGGAAGGAAAGCATTTCCCACATTCTTGGCATTTATATGGTTTCTCTCCCGTGTGGGCTTTCTGATGGTACAGAAATGTTGAGCTATGAGCAAAACACTCCCCACATTCCGGGCATCTGTATGGTTTCTCTCCTGTATGGACTCTCCGGTGTGTCACAAACTGTGAACTAGAAGCAAAGCACTCTCCACACTCCTCACATTTGTACGGTTTTTCTCCTGTGTGGACTCTCTGGTGATACAAAAAAGCTGAATTGTGAGCAAACCCTTTGCCGCAGTCTTGGCATTTGTACGGTTTCTCTCCCGTGTGGATGATCTGGTGCATTACAAGCTGGGAACTGGAAGCAAAACATTTCCCACACTCCTGGCATTTGAATGGTTTCTCTCTGGTATGGAACCTACGGTGGCTCAGAAGGCTTGCATTCTGAGCAAAGCATTTCCCACACTCCTGGCATTTGTAAGGTTTCTCTCCCGTGTGGATTCTCAAATGCGTTACAAGGTGTGAACTGTGAGCAAAACACTTCCCACACTCGTGGCATTTGTAAGGTTTCTCGCCTGTGTGAACTCTTCGGTGCAGCACCAGCTGCGAATTGGAAGTAAAGCATTTCCCACAGTACTGGCATTTGTAGGGTTTCTCACCTGTATGAATTCTTTGATGAGTCTGCAGCTGTGAACTGGAAGCAAAGCTTTTGTCACATTCCTGGCATTTGTATGGTTTCTCTCCCGTGTGGAGTCTCCGATGACTTGCCAAATGGGAACTATGCGCAAAACACTTCCCACACTCTTGGCATTTGTAGGGTTTCTCCCCTGTGTGGACCCTCTGGTGCATCACCAGCTGGGAACTGGAAGCAAAACATTTCCCACATTCTTGGCATTTGTATGGTTTTTCTCTTTTGTGTAATCGCTGGTGGCTCACAAGATTTGAATTCTGGGCAAAACATTTCCCACACTCCTGGCACCTGTACGGTTTCTCTCCTGTGTGGACTCTTTGATGGATCACAAGAACTGAGCTGGCAGCAAAACATTTCCCACAATCCTTGCATTTGTAGGGTTTCTCTCCCGTATGGAGTCTCACGTGCGTTGCAAGATGTGATATCTGAGCAAAGCACTTCCCGCACTCCTGGCATTTGTATGGCTTCTCTCCGGTGTGGACTCTCTGGTGGCTCACAAAGTGAGAATTGTGGTCGAAACACTTTCCACACTCCTGGCATTTGTACGGTTTCTCTCCTGGGTGGACTCCCTGGGGACTCCCTGATTTCACACCGCCAGCCGAACATTTCACAGGTTCTTCGCATCCAAAGCGGTTCTTACCAGCATGGACCCTCTTGTGACCTGCCAGGGCCATCTTTTGAGAAAAATGTTTCCCACACACCGTGCACATGTAGAGCTCCTCTTCTCCATCGCGGTTCTCCTCTGTACGGGTCAGCTGATGTTCTTGAAGGTCCAATTTTTCTCCAAGATTAATTTCAGACTCTGTTAATCCTTTCCTTTCACCCTGGTTATCTGTTGGGAAGAAGCACAAACATAGACAAGACGGAATCCCAAGGTGGAAAGAGGAGGTATCTCCAGGAACATCATAGGGCAAGCATGTCCCAACTTCGGCCCTCCAGATGTTTTGGACCACAACTCCCACAGTCCTTTTCCATTGGCAATCTAAGCTTAGAATTCTGGGAGTTCAGGTCCAAAACATCAGGAGGGCTGAAGTTTGGACATGTCTGTCACAGGGTGTCAATGGAAAGATGTGACCAAGGGGTAAAACAGCAGGGATTCTATGTATGATGTATGCCACACCTCAAAAAAGACACAGTGGAACTGGAAAAAGGTCCAGAAGAGAGCAACTAAAATGGTTACTGGCCTGGGACAGTGGGACACTTCCCTTCTGAGGAAAAGCTACGGCATTTGGGGATTTTTAGTCTAGAAAAAAGGTGCCTGAGGGGGGACATGATTGAGATCTCCAAAAACATGTAAGGGATGGATAAACTGGATACAGGGAAGCTCTTTTCCCTTTCACACAATACCAGCACCAGGGGACATCCACTCAAATTGGGGGGCTGGGAGATTGAGAACAGCCAAAAGAAAATATTTCTTTGCCCAGCTTGTTGTTAGTCTGTGGAACTCCTTGCCACAGGATGTGGTGATGGCCTCTGGCCTGGATGCCTTCCAAAGGGGATTGGAGGGCTTTCTGGAGGAAAAGTCCATTGCAGGTGACAAGGGGTACAAGTTATCTCCAGACCTAAAAGGAGGGTACCCCAAAATGGCAGGACACAAGGGAGTGGTATCAGGAGAGAGGTATCTAGTTGTCTCATGTGCTCCCAGAGGCATCTAATGAGGCCACCATGAGATATAGAAGCCTGGGCTAGATGGGCCCTTGGCCCAATCCAGCAAAGATCTCCTTATTTTCTTGTTTCTCTCATTCTACTATGACCCATCTTGAGCAAACAGTGCTGGATTCTAAATGACATCAACTCAGGAACATAAGCTGAGTGGCAGGCCTACCCTGTAGCTGCATGACTGAGCTGGGATTGCAACCTACATTTCATTAGGGCACACTGCTCAGTGCTGATGGATAATTATTTATTTTGAATATTTTTACCCCACCTTTCTCCTTGGAAAAGGACCCAAGGTGGCTTACAATAATGAGCGGCAATATATAGCCCAGAACATTTAAGACATATTCAAGTTAAGAACAGGGAGTTTGAAGAGGTGTCTTAGAACATTAAAAGGTAACATTAAAGCTACAAAGAGCACACAAGAATCATAGAATCATAGAGTTGGAAGAGACCTCAAGGGCCATCCAGTCCAACCCCCTGCCATGCAGGAACCCCCATCACAATATTTCCGACAGATGGCCATCCAGCCTCTGCTTAAAAACCTCCAAAGAAGGAGACTCCACCACCCTCCTTTGTGGCAGCATATTCCACTGCCGAACAGCTCTAACTGTCCTGAAGTTCTTCCGAATGTTCAAATGGAATCTCTTTTCCTGTCGTTTGAAACCATTGCCCTGAGTCCTAGTCTCTGAAGCCATGGAAAGCAAACCTGTTCCCTCTTCAATATGACATCCTTTCAAATATTTAAACACAGCCATCATATCTCCCCTCAGCCTTCTTTTAGAGAGGCTAAACATTCCCAGTTCCCTAAGCCTGGTCGCCCTCCTCTGCACCCGCTCGAGGTTGCCAACATCCTTTTTAAATTGAGGCGCACAGAACTGGACATAGAAAAAGAAAAAGAAGAAAAGAACAATCCAATTATGAGGGGTGGAAAGCAAACATGGAAAGCACTGGTGTTCTTATGAAATCTGTCAATGCAATCATGTATGGCTATCCATATAAAAGTCGCATAGAAATCAATCTCTCGTTCAGGGAAAGCTTGCCTGAAGAGGAAGGTCTTTGCCTGCTTCCGGAAAGAAGAAATTGTCATACTCTCTATGGCAATTAAAAGTTCTTTTTCATGCATGCCATACGCCTTATTCCAGAATGTGCTGCTGTTAGTATCTCCTAAGACACATATGTATTCTTGTCTGCTCCTGCAAACGCCTTTCCTTGCTACCCAACTTTTCACTAGAGCAGCAGGAGTTCAGGGTCGTTTTTAAAAGTTGTTATGCCTTCTAAACAAGTTGCATACTTTATTCCATGTATACTGGGAATTTTAAGTCCGCTTGTAAACCAGATGTACTGGGAACATTCTTCCATCACCACCGGCAGGACCATGGTCTCCCAAACCCAGAAGGCTGGCTGCTCTGAAATGACATTCCAAATATTGTATTATGTATGTCCCCACCCCCACCAGCAACTGTTTTGGGGTTGCGCCAAGTTAAGCTGGCTCACCTGGGGAGTTGCCCGTTGGGAAGTCTGAAGCCCCTGCTTCCTCTAAGTCTGTTATCCGGGAATCCTGCACCCATGGCTGTTCCTCCTGCTCTGGACAAGTCACAAGCTCAGGCTTCGAACCTTGACAAAAAAGATGGGAACAGCAAAAACCAACAACAGAGATAGCATGGCAATTCCCTGCCATTTATACAAACACAAAAGTCATGATGGATCAAACGCCTATTTAATCCAACATCTTGTCCTCATGATGATTACCCGGTTTCTTCTGGGAAGCCAGGCAGTAGGATCTGAGGACCACTCATCATGTGTCCCCCCCCCCAACAATTGATACATGGAGACATACTGCCTCTAACACAGGAGGTAACAGAGATCCACCTTGGCTAGTAGCCACTGGTAGCTCTGTCCTCCTTGAATTTGTCCAACCCACCTTTAAAGCTGTTGTGGTTGGCAGTGAATCTTACCATCGATGGTGGCCCCAGTGTGGAATAGTGGAGGCAAAGTTACTAACAAGTGACACAGGGAAAGTGGGGGGGGAGACCTAAAGAACCCGGACTGGTTGCAGAAAGGAGCGTCTGAATGAGCGTCAATGTCAAAGGGGACATGAAGGCCACATCTGGAGGAATATTTAATAATGGCAGCGAGAAAATTAGGAGGGCCAAAGCTCAAATTGAGCTCAGGCTGGTAAAAGAAGAACACTGGATTGGCTTATTTATTTATTTATTTATTTATTTATTTATTTATTTATTTATTTATTTATTTAGTTAGTTAGTTAGTTAGTTAGTTAGTTAGTTAGTTAGTTAGTTAGTTAGTTAGTTTTATACCGCCCGACTTCCAATGGAACTTCCACTGGATTTGGTTCCAAAGGTCACCGATTTCCATTCATAAAGGAAGCAAGGCTCTACTTTTTGTTCCGTCTTTACTGCCACATCAGGAATCCCTGAATAGGACAATTTTTTTTATTATTCATTTATTTTGAATGTTTTTACCCCAACTTTCTCCTTGAAAAAAGACCCAAGGTGGCTTACAATAATGAGGGACGATATACTAGCCCAGAACATTTAAGACACATTTTACTCAAGTTAGGAACAGAGAGTTCAGTTAGCATTCAGACTGGAAATAGTTATTCAAACAGACCAGTTACTTTCAGATCCAAAGAAAACAAGCATCGAAGAAAATCATGAAAGAAGTCGGCACATGGGGACGATTCCAAACAGATACTGCTGAATGCAAAACCTTGGTACCCTGGAAGGATGAGGCACCCTGTGTACAAAACCTGGGGAATGCTGCCCCCTGGTGGAAACATGGAGTGAGGACTCTATTACCATGCTCATATTTGCTAAACCTGTGCAGCCTCAAAGGCTAGATGGGCCACGGGGCAAAATGTGTTGAGGGTTTCCTGGTGCTTTAAACGCTAATTGTCAATACTTTTGGAGGATAGACTCAACATTCAGAAGGACACCCATCAACTACATATTAGGATCCTTGCTACCCCTGATTACCTTGAAACTTCTTAAACCCTCCATCACAATACAATGACTAACATCTATTGTCCTGGATACGACAAGCTTCCTCTTTCCCCCAACTTTAAGAACCCCAGTCTCACTCACTCTATACCCTAGGGGACAGAGAGAAACTCCTTGTTCCCTGAGCTCTTTGCCCTCTGAAGATGCTGGCCACAGAGTCTGGCAGAACGTCAGGAAGAAAAACTTCCAGAACACGGCCAAACAGCCCGAAAAACTCACAACTCTTCAGAAGGATCTTGACAGACTTGAACACTGGGTCCTGTCCAACAAGATACAGTTCAAGGGCAATAAAAGTAAGGGCCTTCTGGAGAAACCAGATACACAAGTACAGGATAGGTGGTAGCTGGCTAAACCTTAGTACCTGTGAGAGGGACTGAGGTGTCTTGGTGGACCACCGCCTAAGGATGAGGCAGCAGTGTGCTGCAGCTGCCAAAAAAGCAAACACGGTCTTGGCCGAATCAAGAGGGAAGGGGTTTGGACCAGAAGACCTCAAAGTCTTTTCCAACCCTACGATGATTCTAGGAATCCCCTGTCAGACCATCTGTGGTTTGGATTCCTGCATTCAGCAGAGGGTTGGACGCAGGGGACTTATAGGCCCCTTCCAACTCCATGATTCTTTCTATGACTTGAGGCACAAGGCCTCCAGGCCGTAATCCACAAAAACCTACACTGACTAAAATTGACTTAAGTCTTTACGGTGTTCACCCCTAACTGTGATAAAAGGTGCAAGAAGAGAATGTTTAGCAGGAAAAACAGGGGGCTCGGTTTATAAAAACAAAAGGGTTCCAATTTTGTGATTCTATGAGACATTTCCGAAACATGGAGGAGGCAAAGAACGTGTAATGCTTTAGAAGTTATTGGACGCCAGCTCTCAGCATCTACCATCCCTGGTGGATGATGGCAGGCTAGGCCTGAGGGAAACTAAAGGCCAGCAGCATCTGAAGGGGACACACACTTGCTCTACAGTTCGGTGGAAATACAAAATGCAGAGAATTTACGTTCTTCTTTCCTCACCTGTGCTGTCCTGTGCAGTGACCTCCATCTTCTCTGAGGTTGGGTAGTCTGGAAACAGTACAGAATCAAGCCAGGCAATGACCTTCAGGGTTACTAATATAAATTCTGATCATAAAGAAATATATGAGAGACAGAGAGAGAGAGATTGACATCTTAATCCGACCAATATCCTGTTAAGATTATATTTAGCATGAGAAGTATGATGCTGTGTAGTAATCTAACCAGTACTTGTAACTCTGTGTTTGGTCTCTGTTTCTTAAATGCAGTACTTTACACTTATCCCTGTTAAATTTCATTCTGCTGGCTTACGCCCATTGCTCCAGCCTATCAAGATCCGTGAATCTTTCTGACAAATATCCCCTGCACGCCCTTGTCTGAGTCATCAACCAAAATGTTGAATTTCCTTAACCTTCTACTATACTTCTTGGAGGAGAATAAAGATTTTTAACAGCCTGGTTTCTTGTATTTCAGAAATTAACTGAAACTGGAGGAACGACCTGTGAGGACCTAAACTTGGGGGAATAAATAAAAAAATAAATAAATCTTGTGGTCCCTTAAAGACCAACAATTTTTATTTGACTAATCTATGCAGACTAGAGCCTGCCAAAAGACCCATCAAACAGCACATGCCACAACCGTGCAGTACATTCAGAGTGTATTTACCCCAACTGGCCACTAGATCCAGTGACTATTCAATGCACAACGTTCGCTACGTCCGCGTTTTTTGGCATCCGCGGGGGAGGGGGGATTTGCAACCGATTCCCCCCGCGGTCACCGCGGTCCTACTGCAGAAGGAGTAGGACCTCTCTCCAACAAAATGAAGGCGGCTCTGCAACACCAGCGTCTCCCTCCCTCCCTCCCTCTTCGTTTGCATCAATTGCTACCCTGCCCAGAAGGAGCTCTATTGTCTCCCGCTGCCCCCCCAATCCTCCAGGTCTTTATTGTTTCCTCCTCTCCGGCCTCTCTCTCTCTCTCTCTCTCTCTCTCTCTCTCTCTCTCTCTTTTTTTTTTTTTTGCAAAGCAATCCTTTTTTTAATTTTATTTTTTGCAAAGCAATCCTTTTTACAAAGCTAAGCAAATTCTCCTCCCACCGGGCGAGGCTCACCTCCTGTAGAGGTCCCGGTAGCCTTCCTCCCAGTGGGATCCGTCTCCCATGAAGGCTCCCCCCCCCCGCCGCCGCCCCCCCACTCCCAAGGATGCTGCCGCACCGCTTTTGTCCTCCCTTGCGCTCCGGGATCCCCACTGCATCCTCCACTTCCCGCCATGTGACCGAAGCCCTGCCAGGTTCCTGGCAGAAAGGGAAAACCCGAGCCCGGCCAATCGATCGCCCGAGCACATGGATGAGAAGGAAGCCCAACCCCAGCCACCCAACCCACTCAGCCCGGAGCCTGCCAAGGTTTTCCCGCCTCTTTGCTGCTGCCCTTCAAGCTTCTTCCCGGTCCAAAATAATTCATTTACTTTGAAACTGGGCAGCTTTGGATTTTGTTTTGATGCAGCTGCACGCGTGCGACTAGTTTATTGTGTTCTGATCCATCGTGTACCTGACAAAAGACCAGGAGGACTGGTCTCTGCCCCACGGAGAATACAGTACAGATCAGAAGGGGGTGGCCACAGCTCATGGACAGAGTATCTGGGCCAGAGAGGACTCAATGCAAAAGAGACCCTTCTGTTGGCATTCCTGGAGCATCTGATAAATTTATTTTTTATTTTTATTTTGAATATTTTACCCCGCCTTTCTCCTAAGTCGTATTTCATATGTCATTCCATATCTCATTAAATCTGTTCAGCTATCCTTTTTAAAACGTAATTTCAAATTTCATTATACCATTCATGCAATTGGAAAACCCAGTTTTGCTTCCAGTTTTTTGCAATAAGCAGTCCTGCTGCTGTTAACATACTGATTATCATCTCTCTCTCTCCAATATTGATATCCACATTTTCTACTAAAAGTAATAATGCTATATTTGGTGGTATTTCAATATTAACTGTCAATATTTCTCTAATCCCCTCAAAAAACCCATTCCGTACCTTTCCTACTGCTTTTCAAAGCTTTCTGCTTCCCTGTTATATTTACACCTACATAAGATAGCACTGTATAACAAACCCTTGTATAACAAAAGGTTTCTATAACACAAAATCTGTACAACATAAAAAATTCCGGAGATAGGGGAAATTTGCATAACAGAATCGCCTATGGGGCAAATCCATACAACATATAAATGGTCGTGATTAGGGATTACTCTGTTTTCAATGCATTCCTATGGGAAATTTGTATAAAGGAAAATTTGTTTAACAGAATTTCATTTGGAATGAAATAATCCCTTGATACAAGGTACCACTGTAGTATAATCAAGAACTGCTGAAATACGCTGACCTAAATGAGGGCGTGAATTGTGCATGTTAACACACCAGATATGGCTGAATGGTAAATAATTACTTTCCATGGAGATGGTCCCACATCCAAGCTCTAGCATCAGGCAGACTCAAGTTATATAAATGCAAACTGTTGTGGGATTCACACAGCTCTAATACAATTTGTTCTTCCCAAAGCCTAATCTGACAAATTCAGCAGAAATTAATGTTACAAAACAAAACATTGTCTGCAATCTAAATACATGTTTAAATCTAGGAATCTAGTATGACTAATATGGATGATACAGTAGCGTAGTAGCTCCCAAAGACCAGAATAAACTGCTGTGCGAGACACAGCAATCTGTGATTGTCTGTTGCTTGGTCCCGTAGTGTCTTTGTATTTTCCTGCCATTATTTAGTTTTTGCCTTTTGCCAGGCTTCTGTGTGCAGTGGTTAAATGCCTGTACTGCAGCTGTAACTGTGCTCACGACCTGGGGTTCAATCCCAGGTAGCCGGCTCAAGGTTGACTCAGCCTTCCCTCCTTCCAAGGTAGGTAAAATGAGTAACCAGCTCGCTGGAGGAGAGGCAATGTGTAGCCTGCATAAATAAATTGTAAAGTAAACCCTCCAGAGAGTACTATGGGGCAGTATACAAGCAGAACACTTTGCTTTTGCTTTGCTTTGTGTGTTGAATCTGTTTTTTGTCTTATTTGTTTGTTTTGGGTTTGGTTGTTTTTAATTTTGATTTGGCTTTTGCATAAACCGCCCAGAGTCCCTTTGGGGAAATTGGAGCAGTCTAGAAATGCAAAAATGAATGAATGAATAAACTAAATGAATGAATGAATATAATTTGAGTCCTCTCTCTGCAAAAAAGAGAAACAACCTACATTTTCTGTTACCTTTTACATGTAATAATTTAATGACTTATTTGCTGTATTTTTATTTATTTTGAATATTTTAACCTCACCTTGGAAAAGGAGCCAAGGTGGCTTACAATAATGAGGGACAATATACAGCCCAGAACATTTAAGACATATTCAAGTTAAGAACGGGGAATTAGAAGAGGCATCTTAGAACATTAAATAAAAGGTAGCATTAAAGCTACAAAGAGCACACAAAAAGAAAACAAAATCCATTAGGAGGGGTGGAAGGTAACATGGAAAACTCTGGTGTTTTTATAAAATCTGTCAATGGAATCATGCATGGTAATCCATTTAAAAAGTCACATAGGTAGTCCCTCATTTAGGGAAATCTTACTTTATACTCAGCTTAGTAGTGCATGTTTATATGTCAATCTGATTTGCTGGGCCTTCTGACATGAATAAAGAAAGAACTCGGAGCCAACATATAACAACCCAAAATCCTAAAATCAGAGAAGAAGCGGTCCAATGAATAATCTCCCCGAGATATGGCCGGAGGAAGGAGACATGGCCTAGATTAGGGTGTGACCCTTTGGAGGGGCCCAGTATCTAGAGGAGCTATCTTCCATTTTGATGGTTGCTCTAACATTCCCCCAGTTGAGAGGAGGACAAAGGACATGCAAGCTGCATTCATTATGTGGGGAAGACGAAGGGAGTTAGAAGCAGATGTTGTCTTATCAAATGCTATTAACAAGCTTATTTACGTCTGCTGTACACACCAGAGTCCCTCTATCCTGGAGACCCTGGATGGGGAGTAATTCACACAACTCTCTCTCTCTTCATTGTACAATATAGCCGCAACCACTTATTGTAAGAAGCAAAACTGTATAGAGATTGCTTGCTATACTCAGAGTTGGTGCTTCTGTATGTTACTCAGTAAACTTATTTCTTTACAAGTAAACTTAGGTCTTCTCTGTTGTTTCCTGGGGGAATCCCCTCAAAATGTTCTCCAATAGCTAGAGCGCATTACGCCCTTGAAATGCGTTTGGAGACTACAGATAGGGCAAAATGCAGCAGTTCAACAGTTGACTTCAGTGCATTTTGCTGCTCATAGAACAATACCAGTGTTCAATAGCAGCTAATACCAATTTGTATTCTTCTATTGATGTCTCATTTTTAATCTTTTTGTGTGAACCGCCCAGAGTTCCCCTCGGGAAATGGGAGCAGTATATAAATGTAAAAATAAATAATTAAATAAATATGTTTCTAAGACCACTTCAGACTGCTGGTTTTGAGCTGCACTTCAGGCTGCATTAGAACAAGATGCCTTGTATATATTTACCAAACGTTTGAGGTCCTCAGTGCAGGTGCCTTTATGTGTCCTGCACCCTAAGAGACCAGGCTGATGCATAAACAAGACAAAGGGAGTCCAGCCAGTTCCATCTTTACAGGTTCCAAGCAGCAGCTAAAATTGGTTTAAAGGGTCATTTGTCTCTCTAGATTTAGGTAAAGACAAACGTTTTCTTGCAGATAATGCTTTACATCTGCTTTTAGATGCTTCTAATATCTTTTTACCAGTATTTCCAATATATTCTGAATGTTTCAACCCGTTCTGGATTATTTTAGTATTAGTTCATGAACCTAGGTAATGAACAAATGTCTTAAATACATGAATACATTTTTAGCCCCATTTCCCCTTTTAACTGCTTACGTTTTCTTGTAGCTTTAATGTAATGTTGTCTATTAAGTACTGTAAGATGTAATTGTCAATACTTGAACATGTCTTAATTGTACTGGACTGTATATTTTATCCCTCGTTACTGTAAGCCGCCTTGGGTCCTTTTCCAAGGAGAAAGGTGGGGTAAAATACTATAAAATAAAATAAATAAATTTCCTAGATTTCATTCAAAGGGCAATGTGTCTGTGAAGATCCAGGTGAGGTTATCCAGAATTTGAGTCATGGCAACTGGACTTTTCTTCTTAGCTCAGAATATGTCTCTACTCATCCAGATAGCTTCTTCAGATCTAACAAGAAAAGAAGTCCAGTTGCCACGACTCAAATTCTGGACCCAAAGGATGACTGCTGATTTTTTGGTCTCCTGCTCCTCACAGTCCTGTCCTGTCTTTGCAGCTTGATTCTTCATGAGGCACTAACATTAGAGTTGCCATAAGGGGTCTTCAAAAAGGACACTTGTTCCACCAACATTGTGGCAGCTTGTCTTGGAAGATGTTGAGATTTACAAGGACCCCTACCTAATACCCCAAACAGCTGAGGAACGAAACCAGGTGTCAGCTTCACTGTAAAAGAACTGTAACTCAGGAACTGAAGTGAATTTCAGCGGCTGACCCCTACATTCCAGAAGAATTATCGCAATTTTTTAATATTTAAAAAATTAAACCTGCTTAATATTTATCGGCCTTGGGCATACTTCAACCTCCCTCTAGCGTACAAGAAAGCAAGATAAGCAGAAATCAAGAGGAACCGAGAGGAAAAGAACAAACATTTTCCCACCCACCCACCCTGCTTACATAGATTTGACTTTAACCAAGAAATACCCTAGTGCTAAGCACCTCCCCGCTGTGCAAAGAGGTATCGGAAATAACATTGTTTTAATATTCACTTCTCATTTTCCCCAGAAGGTGACCACCATCTATCTCTTAAGGTGCCAAAAAAAGAAAACGAGACATTGTTATTGTAAGAAGCACATGTTCCATTTTACACAACATCTGAGGTCTCCTTGAGAGCCACAACCAGATTGTCAATTAAGTTAGCTGAATATTCCATGCATTCATTAATTATTATAAGTGGGAACAGAGCTGGGGACAACTGATCCTAGAAACGATTACTGCAAAGAGTGCAAATTCTCTTTAATTTGGTTATTCTTTTGATAATCATAGAATCGTGACGTTGGAAGGAGCTTATAAGGCCATCAAGCCTTCTTCATGCAGGAATACAAATCAAAGGATATCGGCTAGGTGGTTGTCCAAATTTCTCTCGAATACCTCCAGTGCTGGAGCACTCACATCCCCACTTGAAGTAATTTGTTCCATTGCTCTAATCAGTACAGTACCTCACAAAACCCTGCTGCCACTTTTAAAATAAAATGTAGATTTTTCTCTTTGCCTATGAATGGGTTTAGAGAGGCAGCTGTCAAGTGTTCATGTTTATATCCATATTATAGATTCCACCTATGTCTCATTTCATAATTATCATCATTAGCATATTTTCATAATCATCATTATTTTTGTTTAGCTTTTGTTTCTCTCCTGAAATAATTATAAGGAAACAATGCACTCTCCTCCATTGGCTAGTTGGCCTGCCATCAGGCATGGTCTCCCAAAGGATTTTCTGCTTCAGCTCAAGGTTGGACTCTAGGAAACATGAGGTGACTTCCAGGAATACAAAGCTACGATTCCATTAGTTTTGCTTCTGTGGGATCACCCTTATGAAGAAAGGCTAAACATTGGGGCTCTTTAGTCTGGAAAAAAAGGCGCCTGAGGGGGGATATGATTGAGACGTACAAAATCATGCAGGGCATGAGTAACGTGGATAGAGGGACGCTCTTCTCCCTCTCAGAAAATACCAGAACTAGGGGACATCGACTCAAACTGAGGGTTGGGAGAGTGAGAACAGAAAAAAAATATTTTTTTTTTACTCAGCATATTGTTAGTCTGTGGAAACCCCTGCCACAGGATGTGGTGATGGCATCTGGAATGTATGCCTTCAAACGGGGATTGGACAGATTCCTGGAGGAAAAGTCCATCACAGGCTACAAACCATGATGGAGATGTGTAATCTTCAGTCTTAAAACTGCTGTACTTCAAGGGCCAGATGCAGGGGAGTGGTATCTAGTCTTGTGCACTCCCAGACGCATCTGGTGGGGCCACTGTGAGATACGGGAAGCTGGACTAGATGGGCCTTTGGCCTGATCCAGCATGGCTCTTCTTATGTTCTTATGTTCTTATGAACTGCCTGGTGCCTCAAAAGTCGTGAATACTGAATGAAACATTTCCCACACTCCTGGCATTTGTATGGCTGCTCCCCTGAGTGGATTGCCCGATGAGTCTCAAGTCGTGAATTCTGTGCAAAACATTTCCCACATTCCTGGCATTTATATAGTTTCCCTCCTGTATGGACTCGCTGATGTATCATGAACTGATATTTCTGAGTGAAAGATTTCTCGCAATCCTGGCATTTATATGGTTTCTCTTTGGTGTGGATCCTTTCGTGTCTCACAAGATGCGTGTTGCAAGCAAAGCACTTTCCACACTCTTCGCACTTGTAAGGTTTCTCTCCTGTGTGTTTTCTCTGATGGATCACAAGGGCAGAGCTTGCGGCAAATAGCTTCCCACACTCCTGACATTTGTAGGGTTTTTCCCCTGTGTGGACTCTATGGTGCTTTAAAAGTTTTGCTTTTTGGGAGAAACATTTCCCACACTCCTGGCATTCATACGGTTTTTCTCCTGTGTGGACTACTAGATGTGTCAAAAGATTTGAGCTCCGAGCAAAATATTTCCCACACTGCTCACATTTGTATGGTTTTTCTCTGGTGTGTACTGCCTGATGCCGCAGAAACTGTGAATTCCAAGCAAAACATTTCTCACAGTCCTGGCATCTGTATGGTTTCTCTCCTGTGTGATTTTTCCTATGGATCACAACATCAGACCTGGAAGCAAAACCTAGCCCACATTCTGGGCATTTGTAGGGTTTCTCCCCGGTGTGGATTTTCAGGTGGCTGACAAGGTCTGAGTTGTAAGCGAAGCGCTTTCCACATTTCTGGCATTTGTATGGTGCTTCTCCTCTGTGAACTTTTTGATGCTTCACAAGGTTGCCTCTCCAAGCAAAGCAGTTACCACACTCCTCACATTTGAAGGGTTTCTCTCCTGTGTGGACCCTTTGGTGGCTCAGAAGACCTGAGCTTGAGGCAAAGCATTTCCCACACTCTTGGCATTTAAATGGTTTCTCTCCTGTATGGACTCTTTCATGCATCACAAGGTTTGAAATCTGAGCAAAACATTTCCCACACGCTTGGCATTTGTAGGGCTTCTCTCTTGTGTGTACCCTCTGGTGTTTCACAAGATCTGCCTTGTAAACAAAAGATTTCCCACATTCTTGGCATCTATAGGGTTTCTCCCCTGTGTGGACCCTCTGGTGTTTTACAAGGATTGAACTGGAGGCAAAACATTTACCACATTCCTGGCATTTATATGTTTTTTCTCCTTTGAGGACTTTTTCATTTCTCACAATGTGTGGACTGTGAGCAAAATATTTTTCATACTCCTGTGATCTGTATGGTTTCTCACTTGCGTGGACTGCCTGATGGGTCACAAGGTTTGAATTCTGTGAAACACTTTCCACACTGGTCACATTTGTACGGTTTCTCTCCTGTGTGCACTGCCTGATGCGTCACAAGATTTGAATTCTGAGAAAAACATTTTCCACACTGTTTACATTTGTATGGTTTCTCGCCTGTATGGACTCGTTGATGCTTTACTAGATCTGCTCTATAAGAAAAACACTTTCCACACAGCTCACATTCGTGGGGTTTCTTGCCCGTGTGCACTGCCTGATGCATCACCAGGTTTGAATTCTGAGAAAAACATTTTCCACACTGTTCACAATTGTATGGTTTTTCTCCTGTGTGGACTGTTTGATGCATCACTAGGTTTGAATTCTGAGGAAAACATTTTCCACACTGCTCACATTTATATGGTTTCTCTCCTGTGTGGACTGCCTGATGTTTTACCAGGTTTGAATTTTGAGAAAAACATTTATCACACTGTTCACATCTGTATGGTTTTTCGCCTGTATGGATTCTTTGGTGCTTCACAAGGTCTGATTTATAAGCAAAACTCTTTCCACACAGCTTGCATTCATAGGCTTTCTCTCTTGTGTGGACCGCCTGATGCATCACAAGGTTTGAATTCTGAGAAAAACTTTTCCCACACTGCTCACATTTATATGGTTTCTCTCCTGTGTGGACTACTTGATGGGTCATAAGATGTGAATTTTGAAGAAAACATTTTCCACACCAATCACATTTGTATGGTTTCTCTCCGGTATGGACTGCCTGGTGCCTCAGAAACTTTGAAAGGTGACTAAAATATTTCCCACACTCCTGGCATTTGTATCGTGTTTTTGCTTGGGTTTTCTGATGGCCTGGAAGTGGCTTACATTGCCCGGACATTTTACATTTGAAGTGTTTATTTCCAGTGTGGGCCTTCTTATGAAGCACAAATGTTCCATTGGTTCCTTTGTAGGGCTTCTCTCTGTTACAGAGTTCCTCTTCTAAATGGGATTTCTGGTGTCTGACCGGATCCAAATTGCAGGTAAAACATTTCCCATATCTGGTGCACATTTTTGTTTTTTGGCAGTCATCTATTGTAAAGAAGAAAAGAACAAATAAGGTTAAGTTGTGATGCTTGGGCAGAAAGATCCTGATTGACACAAGGAAATCCCAAAGTAAAAGGAATAAGAAATACTGTGATGTTACATTCCCTACTGGAGTTGCTAACAAAGATCCTAAACCCACCTATTTCAATACCATCCAGGTTTTTAAATATAAAATTTCACCTACAAATACTTAATTTGGAATTATAAGTATTTTTAAAACAGACAGACAGACAACAGCAGCAACAGCACAACAGAAACAACAACAGAAACAACAGAATGGCACGATGAGTCTATATTGAAGAATCCATGAATCGGAGGCCTCATCAATCATTTCCTGTGCAGGATAGCAAACTGAAAGCTCTCGTTACCCAATTGTCTCTAGAATTCTTGGACCAAGCTGAACATCATCCAGAGATTTGTGGGTTGTTCTTCTGGGACAATTACACAGCTGACTTTTAACAGATTCAAACATATAGATGACACAATAGCTCTTTGTAGCTTTAATGTTACCTCTTAATGTTCTAAGATGCCTCTCCTAATTCACTGTTCTTAACTTGAAGATATCTTAAATATTCTGGGCTGTATATTGTCACCCATTATTGTAAGGCACCTTGGGTCCTTTTCCAAGGAGAAAGGTGGGGTAAAAATATTCTAAATAAATAAATAAATAAATAAATAAATAAATAAATAAATAAATAAATAAATAAGAGGCCAGAAGTCTGAGTCTTGATTTCGGGGAGTCGTCACCTTGAATACACAAACAACACACAAAAACCCGTCTCTGCATTTAAAGTATCAGGTGAAGAGGAAGGCCCGTTGCCTGAAACTCGGAGTTGGGGCTACTGCTGAGAAAAATCATTTTTTGGGCTTCGGATAAGGATGAATACTATGACCTGGTACAAGGCAGCATCCTAATGTACCTATAATTTCGGCTCTGGCAAGAGGTTGTGCAAGACGCGATCAACTGAACTAAAGTTCCAATTTTATTGAGAAAATTGCAGCACTTGTGTCAGCTGGGATTTCTATTAAGGACAGAGAAGGCCCCGAACAGATACAAAGCATACAGGTTTTGAACATGTCAGACAAAGATCCATATGCTCACATAGCCCTATTGGTTAGAATTGGCTAAGTATTTGGATCTGGGCTTTAATTGGGCAGATAAGGTGATAAGATAAGATAACAGGTGAAAAGGACAATTAATTGGTTCCCCTATGGATGTTTTGGGATGCCTGCCTCCCCTTAGTGACCTTCCCTTTGAATGCACCACTGTGTCTGGGAGAAAGTTTACCTCATGTTCCTTATCTCTCTTGATATGTTTATGTTGTCAGCTAGGCTTGGATGTATGGCCTTCAGCCCCCAGCTTCCCTTCCAGGTTTCCTGCTGTCACTATCTGTATTATGCTGCTGTACATTCCTACAATGGGGCATCTGTCAAAATCCTAAAGTTAGGGGATCTAGTTTCGTTTTATTATTTATTATTTATTTAATTTTATATTTCTATACTGCACTGATTTTCCTAAAGGAACTCTAGGTGGTCACTCACCCCCACCCACCCACCCACCCCCACCCCCACAATGACTGGATCAGTCAATAGTCAAGTAACGAATTATGAATAAACCATAAGCAATAAGACACTCAAACAGGTTAAAAACAAAATGTACAAACAAAGAAAAACAATAGATGGGTTAGGGGGAGAATGAACCTGGTAAGAGGCACAAAGGGGTGTGTGTGTGAAATACAGAACCAAAAAAGGAAACAAAACAAGAAAACAAGGAGACAAATTTATATTTTAACCTAGCCGGTATCACTATGAGCCAGCCATGTGAGACACCTCCAGTGACAAAAACTGCCTTCTCACCTGACTGTTCACCAGAAATGCTTACACATTTTCCCTCAATCCCTGGTTATATAACCCCTCTTCAATGGCATGAAATCCTGAAGCGAAGAAGGAAAAACGGGAAATCATCGGGGATGGAGCATCTCTGCTCTTAAATGGGGTAGAGCGGCAGAAGGATAGAACTGCCGTGTCAAGATGCCCTGAGGTCCACTACATCCTGTCCTCTGCTCAAGCGCCTGCTGCTTTGTGATCTGTTTCCTCACCTGGTAGGTCCCCAGCAATCCTTGTGCTTTCGTTGGACAACTCCTCTTCCTCCTCCGGTTTGACAAGAGAGTCAGGAAATCCTGAAGGGATTGGACAAAGCGCAAGAAAGGGGTTAGTACACCTGCCGTGCTTCCTCCATCCAAGGGCCTCCGGAATCATAGGACTAGAGTAGCTCTCTGCTCGATGGGTGGTATAAAAGTCCAATAAGGAAAGAAACCAACAAATAAGAGATGAACACAAATTAGTTTGTGCTAATGGCACAAAGTGCACTGCCAGGTACCGCCGCTGCTGTATGTCCTCTCCTGTCACCGACCAGCCAGGTGGCCCACTTACCCTTCATCGCATGCTGCCGGGGCTCTCCTTCTCCAGTGCTTCTCCAATACAGGCAGGCGCTTGGGCAGGCTGCCGTTTCCCGCTGACCCCAGTAACCAACCGCTCAGAGGGAAAAGCGGGACTGAGATTCTCTCTGGACAGCTGCTAAATGGTTGAATACTGGAGAAAGTGGGGAAGGGCTGCCAAAATTCCTGCCCAGAGTAGAGCAACGCTGGAGGAGGCCCCTAGCTCTGTAAGCGATTCATTCATTCATTCATTCATTCATTCATTCATTCATTCATTCATTCATTCATTTTTGCATTTCTAGACCGTTCCGATTTCTCAGAGAGACTCTGGCCGGTTTACACGAAAGCCAAATAAATAATCAAGAAATAAAATCAACAAACAAAAAAACAAAAACCAAGCTAGGGCTGTGTGGTCTGCTTTGTATGAAGTGGCACGAATTACAGTGGTACCTTGCATAAAGGAATTCATTCGTTCCTAATGAAATTCTGTTAAGCAAAATTTCCTTTGTACAAATTTCCCATAGGAATGCAATGAAAAGTGATTAATCCCTAATTGCGATTGTTTTTCTGTTGTACGGATTCACCTCAGAGGCAATTCTGTTAAGCGATTTCCCCCTCTCTCTGGAAATTTTTTCCTTGAAGCAGATTTTCTGTTAAACAAACTGCTTGTTATACAAGGGTCCACTGTAAATCTAGCTCTAAGATATGGGGTCTGGAAGGAATGCCAAGGGGCACCTATCCCAGTCCCACTAGAAAGGCAGTGATAGGAACTGGTCCTTCACCTGAATGGTGGCAGGCAACTCTTGCGCAGTCCTCAGCTCCGTGGTTGTCCATATGTTCTTGCTCCTCTGCCTTGACAACACATTCAGGAAATCCTGATGAGAGGAAACAAGACAGAAGGATGTTGTCAGTACATCTACTTTGCTTCATGGACCAACTGGCACTAGGAATCACAGCCATCTAGAACGGTAGGTTTTCAAAGGAACTCCCAAGGGACATCAAACACAGTCCCTTGCTAGTGTGGTCATATGAGTGGCTCCTTCACCTGACTGGTCCCAGGCACCTTCCTCAGACTCCTGGCTGGACAGCCCCTTGTCTTCTTCCAGCTTTACGAAAACATCCAGAAATCCTGAATGAAGGGGTGAGGGTGGGGGTGGGGAAGGGATGACCAACAGAGATGTAATGCTTCATCGATCAAGGCTGCTTTCACACGACAACTAAAAATCCGCTGCGAAGTGCTCGCAGATGCGGAGCATAAAATTGTCTTCCCACCAGCAGCGGACTTTTAAAAAAATAAAGTACAACCACGCCCACTTAAGTGTGCCCCGGCGCATTTTACAAGTACCTGGTCTCGAGGAGGTAAAATTGTTCCGATGCGGATTTTTAATAATAATAATAATAATAATAATAATAATAATAATAATAATAATAATAATAATAATAATAATAATAATAATAATAATAATAATAATAATAATAATAATAATTTATTGTCATTGTGTGTATATACACAGTATACACATACAACGAAATTAAGTCAGTGCATGCCTGGCTCTCCTCCGCCTTCTGTTTGTTTTTGTTGTTGTTTTTCCCCCTTTTAAGACAGGAAGCCCGTGTTGGGCAGGCAGAGATGAGCCTGCATTTTTTCTCAACTCACAGCAGACAGAAGCAATAGAATCAGAGTGCAGGAGGGTGGGAACACAGGAAACTGGACAACAACCACATGATCTCTGGTTTGGGGGATCTGCATTTAAGTTGCCAGCAGATTTTAGTGGTTGTGTGAAAGTGGTCTAAATGACTGCAAGCATTGTACAGTTGTAGAATTAAAGAGTCAGAGAACTGCCGACCCCAATAGCAGCTAAGGGTCTCCACTATAAATTCAGTCATATGAACCTCTCCCTCACCTGATCGGTGAACAGCACTGCTTGCATTTTCTTCAGATCCATGGTCACACATTTTCTCCTCCTTCTCTGGCTTTATGAAAAAGTTAGGAAATCCTGAAACAATGGAAAGTGTAAGAAGAGATGGTCTGCCAGGTTAAAAGGTGTCCGCAACTACCCTGTTCTCCCGAAAATAAGACCTCCCCAAAAAATAAGCCCTAGCAGGATTTCTATGCATTTGTTAAATATAAGCCCTACCCCGATAATACCTAGAGATGGGCATGGCTATGCAGATACGCTGCATAGCCACGCCATGCATTTCGGCACAGAGCAGTAAGGAAGATTTGAATGCCTTTTATCTGCCACAGCTCCTTTCTCCGAGCCACTCGCACTTGAGCTGATGCGTGGGTGGCAACTGCATCACTCTTTTCTCCTAGCCGTCCGCGCATGTGGTGTCTGTGTGTGGTAACTGTGGTCACAGGCATCCTATTGCGCACACGCGAACGGCTAGGGGGAAGGAGTTCACGCATCACTAGCGCCAGGCCCAGCGACCAGCAACAGTCGGTGGGCCTGCTTTTCCTGAGTATCTGTACCCCCCAGACAAGGTGAATGCAAAAAAGAAAGAGCTATTCTGTTGAGTACAAGAAAAGAATTGTTGAGGACTCCCAGGGCAAGAATCCTATAGCTTTCTGTGAAGAGAAGAAGTTGGGTATCTGAACGGTCCGAAAATGGTGGGCAGTATACGATAACCTCCGTCTACATGTGGACAGAGGAAATGCTAAGAAGCGCAAGTGTGGTTCAGGTCAGCCATCTTTATTTCCTGAACTGGAAAACATAATCTGTGAAGGGATTGCTGACAGGAGAGCAAAGGCTTTGGTGGTGCGCAGGGCTGACATTCAAGCATATTATACTTAATAAATGTAAGACATCCCCCGAAAATAAGCCCTAGTGTGAGAAAAAATAAATATAAGACAGTGTCCTATTTTTGGGGAAACACAGTAATTGCCCACCTTAGACTATTTTTCTTAACTGGTTAAAAAAAAGCATCCTTGATGTAATTTCTTGGCTGACATGAAAAGAACACAATAGCTGAAATCCTGATTGGTCTAAAAAAAAGTCACACCAGGGTAGCGCCTACTGAATCAGTCTGGATTTGGTGCGTCACCTCCTTTATAAGTTGTGTTGATTCGTAGGTACCTATAGTGGTACCTACGTTCTACGGGTCAATTCGTTCTACGGGTCAATTTGTTTTACAAAAAAAAAAAAGTCATACAAAACGTGGCTTCCCATAGGAACGAATGGGAAACCAATTAATCCATTCCAGAGGTTGGAAAATGCCCCCCCCCCAAAGCAGTTTCCCCCCTAGACCTCTTTATAAAGTTTATTTTAAATGCATGCAGAGCCGCCGTCCCCACAGCACAAAAGCAAGCACCAGGACAAAGGGGAAATTACAAACTGTTTGTTTGCAGTTTGCAGTTTCCCACCAAAGGTGCAACGGAAAAGAAGGGAAAAGGGGGGAAAAGACAACACCAAACAAGAAGAGATTGCCCGTTCCTGCCTGCAGACCAATCGAAAACAATTCAAAAGAAAAAAGAAAAAAGAAAGCAAGCACCAACACGAAGGGGAACCTGCAAACTGTTTGTCTGCAGATTGGAATTTCCTGCCAAAATTGCAAGGGAAAAGGGAATACCAGTAGCTGTTCCCGCCAAAAAGTGCAATGGAAAGCAATGCAAAAACCCTTGCAGGACAAGGGGTGACCAGTTGTTGTTTCTTCTGTACAGCGGTCACCCGCCCATTCGCGGTTCATATACTGCGGTCCCGCTATATCGCGGGAGCACAGTATATTAAAAAAGACCCCCTGGGGTAAGGGGGGAAAGGCCTGGGGTAAGGGGGGGGAGGGCCTGTCGGAGGCCTCAGAAATGACTTCCGGTTTGCAGGGAGGCCCTTTTGGGGCCTCCAAAAGACCCAGAAAGGCCCTCACAGGCCCATTCGGGCCAGCTCCAGGCTGGGGGTAAGTACAAGAGGCCCCAGCTAGGGCCCCCCAGGCCCAACTCGACCTGCATCTGCATATCACGGATTTTCAATTATCGTGGGTCGGGTTGGGTCCCTAACCCCAGCAATAGGCGGGGGGGGGTTCACTGTATAGCCATTGGGAGTCAGAAGTTCTTATCGGTAGGCAAGTAGTCACCCAGAGATCTATCGGTGGATTGGGATGGACCTTCTGTAGGATCCTAGGTTGCATCTGATGAATATGAGGAGAAGTTGCAACCTCACAAGTAAAATGAAGTCATGCATAGCACTGAAGAAGCTACCTGTGAAATTCACACCGCGATAAACGTGTACTGGACTTTTGCACTTTCATCAGATGTCCTTCAACATTACAGTTTTTAACATTTCAGGCCAATGCTTTTTAATATTCTAGGAAGAATTTTAGGCAATCTTAGTGCTTTTAGATCTTGACATTTTATCTGCTGTTTTTTCCAGTTTGGCTTCATGTTTGTTTTTAGTCTGCACTGCTGGCTTTATCTTGGCTTTACTATGTACTCTTTCAATCAACTATTTTTCTTAATGTTTTGCATTTCTAATGGAGTGCTTACCACCAGACGATCCTTGGTTACAAAAAGTCTTAATGTCACCAATTTTATCAGATAAAAATATTCTCCATTCCTGCTCTTAAAATATCAGCTAATGGGAAAGAACCTCTACCTGAAACTCTGAAAAGGGCTGTTGCTCAGAAATGACAATGTATGAATTTGGGGAAGAGACAAATCATGATTTTGTGTAAAGCAACATTCTATGAACTGATGGGGAACCCCCAGTTATACAAATCTCTCCCTCACCTGCCTGGCCCCAGGCAACACGTGTAGTTTCCACTGATCTCTGCTTGCATAGTCGCTCTTCTTCTTCTGGCTTGATGATAAAGTCAGCAAATCCTGAATCGAAGGAAAGGAGTAAGTGGCCAATTTTAATGAGCTATAAGAATCAGGTGCTTGTATTTATATAGAACAACAGAACGGTAGACCTGAAATGTCCCACCAGCCACCTAGCCAAACCTACGGCCAATGAAATTACATGGACTTCTCTCCCTCACCTGAAAGGTTGCCAGCCACTTTTCCGCTTTCTTTGGACAATTCCTTCTCCTCTTCTGGCTTTACAAGAGAGTCAGGAAATCCTGAATGGAGGGAACAGGATACAAGGTTAGGAATTGTAGAATGCTAGAACTATGAGTTTGGAAGTTGAGAACATAAGAAGAGCCATGCTGGATCAAGCCAAGGGCCCATCTAGTCCAGTTTCCTGTATCTCACAGTGGCCCCACCAAATGCACACGAGATCTCTGTCTCCTGATACCACTCCCCTGCATCTGGCCCTTGAAGAACCCTAGTTCTTTTAAAGCCTGGAGATGACACACCTCCATCATGGTTTGTAACCTGTGATGGACTTTTCCTCCAGGAATCGGTCCAATCCCCTTCGGAAGGCATCCAGGCCAGATGCCATCACCACATCCTGTGGCAGGGGGTTCCACAGACTTACAAGTTACTCCAAGGGTTGTCTAGTGGGGTTCTTTGCCAGTGTAGGCTTGGGAAGTGGTCAATCACCTGAATGGTCCCAGGCATCACTTGTGCCTTTCTCGGCTCCCTGGCTGTATAGCCCCTCTTCTCCCTCTGCCTTTACGACAACATCTAGAAATTCTGAATGAAGGGAAAGAAACAACAAGAGACGGTCAGCTGGGGATGCAGAGCCTTAGCCATTAATTGGCAGCAAACATCATAAGACTGTTGAATCATACAGCTACAGAGTTTGGAGGGACCCCCCAAGAACAACTAACCCAATCCCCTATCAATGTAGTCAAAAGAACACACACACACACCCTCACCTGGCTGGTTACCAGCACCCCAGTCATTTCCCTCAGCTCCATAATTGTATAGTTCCTCTTCTTTCTCCGGCTTTACAAGAGGATTCGGAAATCCTGAAAGGAGGGAAAGAGGTAGGGAGAGATGGTCTGCAGGGCTGCAGTGTCTCTGCAACTAATCAAGCACAGCTACTGACTAGAGTGGCCAGAGGGAGTCAGAAATTTGTATCTATCGGCCAGTCGATGCCCAGAGATCTACTGGTGGGTTCCAATGGACCTTCTGCAGACTCTCAAAATGCAACTTGTTGTGAGCTAGTGGAGACGTTGCAAAGCTCAGCAAGGCAACAACACCATGGACAGGCAGAATAAGCCACCTGTGAAGCATATGTGACACCCAGGGCTGGATTAAGACCCCTAGAGGCCCTAAGCCAGTGATGGCGAACCTTTTAGAGACCGAGTGCACAAATTGTGGTTCAAAACCCACTACTTTCTCGCAAAGTGCCAAGATAGCAATTTAACCTGAATACAGGCAGCTGTGAAGGGGAGATGTCAGGTGCCCACAGAAGAGGCTCCGAGTGACACCTTTGGCACCCGTGCCATAGGTTTGCCAACACTGCCCTAAGCACTTAAAAGATGTTGGTGCCCCCATATATATGTTACAATGTTAGCACATGTGTTGTTGCCTGTTGGCACGCTGGATGCCCCTACACAGTGTCATTCTTACTGGACCACTGACTGCATACAAAGTTCACCCTGCTTTCATTTATGGGGGGGGCATTTCCCGCCTTCAATTTCTTAACCCTTGGCAGAGGTATACACTATCTGATTGCTCTTGTTATTGTTGTACATATCTGTATGTTTTTTTTTTCATTTAATGGGGGTGGATGGGGGCCTTTTGCAGATCCTGGTTCAGCTGCACCATTTGTAGTATTGCACCATATGGCCCATGACCCATGGTAGATTCTGCTCTGGAAAATTTCTGTGCTGCCCCCTCTTCCCTTGATGCCCCTAATGAGCCTCATGGCACAGGGGTTAAATGCCTGTACTGCAGGTAAAACTGTGCTCACAACCTGGGGTTCAATCCCAGGTAGCAGCAGGCTCAGGGTTCACTCAGCCTTCCATCCTTCCGAGGTCAGTAAAATGAGTACCCAGCTTGCTGGGGGAGGGGGTGCAATGTGTAGCCTGCATACTGTAATTAGACAGTAAACCGCCCAGAGACTACTTGAAGTGGTATGGGGCAGTATATAAACAGAACCCTTTAAAGCAGTGTTTTTCAACCATTGTTCCGTGGCACAGTAGTGTGCCGCGAGATGTTGCCTGGTGTGCCGTGGGAAAAATTCTTCCTACACCAGCAATGCCCCCCCGCATCCCGCTCGCGACCAAGGCAGTGGTGTGGTGCCTGCGAGCTGGAGAGGCGGGGTGTTTAGAAAGAAGCCGGCTGCCGCAAGGCTTCCTTGGGAGATGTAGTTCCTCCCGCAGGTCTGAGACGCGGTCCTGGGGAGGAGAGCGGACTACCTTTCCTGGCGTGCTTTGCGCGCCGGCAAGGAAAGGCTGGCCGTGGGCAGGGAAGGAGAAGAAATAAGGGAGGAGGAGGAGGAGGAGGAGACTGGAGAGCGAGAGAGTGAGAGAGAGCCGGGAGACCCGCGCAGGTGCATTGCGGCGAAGGGCGCTCCAGAAGCCGCTCTTAAAGGTTCTTGGGGTTGGTTCCCCCTCCTCGCTCACCGAACCCCCCTCCCTCCCTCCCCTGCCTCGCGCACTCGCTGTTTACCTCCCGAGGGTGGGCGCGCGCCCCTGCCGAGCCAGGTAGGAGCGCGCATGCGCACCCCTCTTTTAAGGGTGGGGAGCGGCCGGCCATTGACAATGGTCATTTTTTGGGGGGGTAAATAAAGGGGAGGACGTGGGAGGCTGAGGAGGGGATTCCTAGGACCCAGGGAGGAGACAGGGATGGGGGGTCCCTTCCGGGCCCTGTGGCTGCCTGGCTGGAAGGAGGCGGGGGGGGGGGGGAAGAGAAGGGAGGCTTATACTGGAAGGGGTAAAAGATGGGGGTTGGGGGTCGTATATGAAGAGCCTCCCCCAGTCCCACCTTCCTGGGTTTGCAAGTTCTTCTGAAAAAAAGTGCCAGGAGGAGGGAGGGGGAAGGTGAGGGCAGGCGGACATTTTGATAGGGATGCCTTGGGAGGGCCTGGACCGGAGGATGGATTTGTTGTTTTTTGGGGGGGGGGTGAGAAGTGTGTGTGTGTGTGATAGGCACAGAGTTAAATTTTTTAACATTTTCTAATGGTGGTGTGCCTCGTGATTTTTTTCATGAAACAAGTGTGCCTTTGCCCAAAAAAGGTTGAAAAACACTGCTTTAAAGCACATGCTTATTGTGCTTAATGGTTAATCCAACCCTGATGACACCCCAACATAACCTCTGGACTAAAACTTCCATGATCCCCAATCACTGGCTATGCAAAAATGACTCTACAAGAAGCCAAGGACAGGAAGGGGGTAAAGCCCTTACTTGCCCATGTGACCCCTGGTCTGGGCCTTGGAAAAGTTGCAGATCCCAACTGGTGCAGGCCACACAGTTCTTCTTCCTGCTCCACTTTGACTGTTAGGTCAGAAAACCCTGAGTAGGAGAAAGAGAGGGGGGCGGTAAATGTGCTTGAAAGGGGACAGCCTGACCTCCTTGTCAAAAACAGAGAACTGCTCAAGTCTCTACAGCAGATGTGGGCATTGGTATGGCCCTCCAGATGTGCCAGAAACCCTTTCCCCTGGCTATGCAGCCTTGGGAGAAGGAAGGAAGGAAGGCTGCAGCCTGACAGCATCTGGAGAGCTCAACATCACACACACACACACACACACACACACACACACACACACACACACACACACACACACACACACACACACACACACACACACACACACCCTTCGTAAAGTGCCAAATTTTTGTTCCTTTACCTGCACTTCCTTGTGATGTCGCTTCCATTTTATCCAGGACAAACTGATCCACAAACCGTGGGGTCTTCCTCAAGCTATGAAATCTAATGAGGCTTAACGAAGGGCAGAGAGAGAGAGAGAGAGAGAGAGAGAGAGAGAGAGAGAGAGAGAGAGAGAGAGAGAGAGAGAGAGAGAGAGAGAGAGAGAGAATATCTGGGTGGGTTTTTCAGATCTGCAGTAAGGATCAAGGGATAAACCCAACGAGGTGATGCTCCAGATGCTGTCTTTGAACAAAAGGCTCTGTCCGCAGGACGGGAGACTGAAAAAAAGGGGGGGTCGACCAGCTCGTGGGGTAGACACACACGACCCACGCAGCTCTGCTAACTAGATATTGGAGTCTTTGGCGCAAGCACGTCAGAAACCCGTTTTAATTCGTGAAACCACGGGCTGCTGCACGCCCCTAGTCCCTGGTGATCATGTCACCCGGTTACAAATGGTTCTTCCCCCCCCGCCGCCGCCGGCCGCCTGACGCTGCCTCTTCTTCCTCCAGTTCCGTTCCTCTTTTCCACCCGGTTTCTCCTCCGGTAACTCGTTCTCCCCTTTTCCTTCCCGATGGGCCAATACCCGACAGAAATGCCGATTTCTGCTTCGGAAGTGATCCCTGGACCGTCCCTTTTGCGGGCAAGGCTGCTTTCTCGCGTCTCATCATGTGACCGAAGTCAAGCCAGGCTCCTGGCAAGACGGACCTCAGCCTACCTAATCGACTGCCAGAGGGCATGGATTAGGGCAGGCATGTCCAAACTTCGGCCCTCCAGATGTTTTGGACCACAACTCCCACAGTCCTTTGCCATTGGAAATACAGGCTTGGAATTCTGGGAGCTGTGGTCCAAAACATCAGGAGGGCCACAGTTTGGACATGCCTGGATTAGGGTCTGGTTGTTTGGGGGGGGGGGGTTGATCCTGAAATTCTGCAATGGAGGAGAAACCCTTTCCCCTTTTTGGGGAGCAAAAGGAGCCCTTGCCCCTCTCCTGCCACTGCCCTGGTTCTCTCTCCCCTGGGCGACTCTTGCTGGTCTTGCTCATTCACCCTCCCCTTCCCTTGCGTACCTGACCACAAGTCTCTGCCCCGAGGAGGTTCCATCTCCAGCAAGTTCTGATGGGGTTTCCCCGGCAACGCTTTTTATTGTGCAATGGCCTCGACCCAAATGGAGAGGAGGGATGAGTGGGTGCAGTGATGGCGAACCTTTTAGAGACCGACTGCCCAAACTGCGATTCAAAACCCACTTTTTTTTTTTTTGCAAAGTGCCAAGATAGCAATTTAAACTTAATACAGGTGGCTGTGAAGGGGCAATGTCAGGTGCCCACAGAAAGGGCTCCAAGTGCCACTTCTGGCACCCATGCCATAGGTTCGCCAACAATGGGCAGGTGTGCATGACCTACGTCCCTTGGTTTGAATTACTGGGGTGTGAAACCCAATGGTTAGCTTCAGATGCAACTTGACAACAGCTTTCCTGCCTCTGGCCTCATCTGAGACGTGTGCCTAGCCAAAATAATCTTGTCAAGAAGAAGAACCTCCTCGCAAACCACATCTGTTGCCATGTTTGGACTTGTGGTACTTTTTCTTAATGCTTTGTTAGTGGCCTGTAAAGGGATTGCCTAAATAGTCTGGCCCTTCCTAGAGGCATGGATCCAGAAAACACATTTCCACTTATATCCCTAGCATGTTGTCTACCATAAGGACATAGGAAGAGCCATGCTGGATCAGGCCAACGGCCCATCTAGTCCAGCTTCCTGTATCTCACAGTGGCCCCACCAAATGCATCCAGGAGCACACAAGACTAGATATCTGTCTCCTGATACCACTCCCCCTGCATCTGGTCCTTGAAGTACCCCGGTTTTAAGCCTGGAGATTACACATCCCCATCATGGTTTGTAACCTGTGATGGACTTTTCCTCCAGGAAGCTGCCCAATTCCCTTATGAAGGCATCCAGGCCAGATGCCATCACCATATCTTGTGGCAGGGAGTTCCACAGACTAACACCATGCTGGGTAAAAATAAAAATAAAAACAAAACATAAAAAGCCCACTTCTTTTTATACTGCCGGATAGCTCAGTGGTTGAGGTGTCTTGATTCCTCACTGGACCTCCTTGACAAAAGGGCTGGACTCAAATGATCCATAGGTTCTCTTCCAGCTCTGCAGTTCTAAGGTAATTATATTAATTATATAATCTACAGTATTAAGAAAATAATGGCAGAATAGTTTCCAGTGCTTTTTGGCTGTTGGCACTCCGAGGCATTGTTGCTGCCTAGTTATCTCCAAAAGGAAAAAAACACTTCAAGAGAAGTGAAAATAAGATAGATAAGTGGCCACCAACTGCACAACAATGTAGGGCAGGTTACGCTTTGGGTGTGTATCTATTAGTCTTTTATTGTGATCTAGCCTCCTGCACAGAATTTTGTAAGGCTCCAGATACAGATATCTTTGAGTTAAACAGTCTCATGTTTTGTAGGTTACTGCTCCCTGTTTTTTTTGTTTAAAAAAAATCAAGGAAGGTGTGATTGGATTCTTCTGGATCAGGTAACGGTTCAATCCTCTCAGGTATCATCAACATAGGAACTGGTTAAATTAAATAAACTTTTATTTATAACATCTCCGGTGTGTTGTACATTCTTTTCTATAGCTGTTTGAACATTTTCAACATAGGCCCCATGAGGCTATTAACAAAGTTTGAGCAACGCTGTGTAGGAAAAGATAAGAATAAACAAGGGGTTAACTTCAATAATATATAAATGTATTATAGATAAAGAATTTACCAGAGGTTTAGGGTTTAAAATTGTTTGGGAAACAAACTTAAACAGTATTATACCAAATGAATTATGGTCTGGGTATCCATAGAGATCAATTTCAGCAAAAGCCACAGAAACAGTTTTAATGATGGTATTTCTTCCCCACAAAAGTGCATAATATTAACAGAAGGATCTCAGATACATGTTGCCATAATTGTGGGTGTAAAGGTTCTTTAGAGCATATGTGGTTAGCATTCCCAAATATAGAAACATTTTCAAATAAGGTTATTAACTGGGTAGATAAACTAACTAAACAGAAAAAGTTCCAAATGAAATGTTGTTATTATTCTTATTATTTACTGGGGAAATTGAAAAATTGCTAATAAAGAATTAATAGCAATTCTCATGGGTGTGGCTAGAATGGAAATTATTCAAGATTGGAAATATGCCCAGGATTTCTCACTCACAAATTGGAAGGACTGGAGGCCTTCTAAAGGGGATTGGACAGATTCCTGGAGGAAAAGTCCATCACAGGTTACAAACCATGATGGATATGTGTAATATCCAGGCTTAAAACCAGGGTACTTCAAGGACCAGATGCAGCGGAGTGGTATCAGGAGACAAATATCTAGTCTCGTGTGCTTCCAGATGCATCTGGTGGGGCCACTGTGAGATTCAGGAAGCTGGACTAGATGGGCCTTTGGCCTGATCCAGCAGGGCTTATATTATTATTCTGTATCTCATCACACAGACCTTCTGGGTGTACAAGGAGTGGCCAAAAGTGAGACAGAGGTTTGGTCTGGGTTTATCAGGGAGGCCTCCATGGTTGTGGCATAAGTACTGCAAGCCGGAGTTTGAAATGCTCTGATGGAGAGAGGGAACCGGGTTGGATGGGGGAATATTTTGAGATGGGTGCCAGCATGTGCACTCTCCCTTTAACTTTTGGGAGGAGTTTAAGACACCTCCTCCCCCCCCAAGAACAACAACATAGGTTTTTGTCACCTAAATATTGTATCTGGTTTCAACCCATGGGGAAGAACCAGAAAAACGTGACCTAGGGGAGCATCAAAAGAAGTGGCAGAAATGGAGGTTGTGCACAAATCTTATTTTATTTATTTGTTTGACTTTTATACCACCCACCTAGCCCTAGGGCTACTCTGGGCGGTTTACAACATGGAATCACATGACAAGTTAACAAATGAATACATTAAAAAAACCAAAATACAAGGAGCATAAAAAATTTTTTAATGGCCATCTAGTCCATGGCGGACCAAGGATTGATCTTGGTGGAAAGGGAGTTGGGTGTCATCTATGTGCAGGTGATACCAAACCCCAAATTTTGAGAATCCTTTCTGAGCACTTCCACAGCATACGGAACAAACCAGAACCCTGAGGGGCACAACAGGCCAACAGCCCATGTGCTGAGCAGAAACCTCCCCACATCACCTTTTGAGTTCTCCTCTCCAAAAAGGCCACCCTAAAACTGCAGCAATGAAATTAAAAGACGCCTGCTTCTTGGGAGGAAAGCAATGGCAAACCTAGGCAGCATCTTAAAGAACAGAGACATCACTTTGCCAACTAAGGTCAGAATAGTCAAAGCTATGGTTGTTCCAGTAGCGATGTATGGAAGTGAGAGCTGGACTATAAAGAAGGCTGATTGGCGCAGAATCGATGCTTTTGTGCTGTGGTGCTGGAGGAGAGTCTTGAGAGTCCCCTGGACTGCAAGGAGATCAAACCTATCCATCCTGAAAGATATCAACCCCGAATGTTCATTGGAAGGACAGATTTTGAAGCTGAGGCTCCAGTACTTTGGCCACCTCATGAGGAGAGAGGACTCCTTGGAAAAGTCCCTGATGTTGGAAAGATTGAAGGCAAAAGGAAAAGGGGACTGCAGAGAATGGGATGGTTGGACGGTGGCATCGATGCAACCAATATGGATTTGACCAAACTCCGGGAGGCAGTGAAGCTCTGGTCCATGGGGTCACGAAGAGTCGGACACGACTGAACAACAAAAACAGTGCTCCCAAATCCCCTCGCAGAAGGACACTGCGGTTGATGGTCTCGAAAGCCACTGCAGAGGTCCAGCAGAACCAACAGGGATGCGAGCTCCCCCTGTTCGGTTCCTGGATCGAAATTGATCCAGAATAATCGATCTTCTCTAGGAAACTTTGGGGACCGTGCCCCTGGCAGGAAAAACCCGCCAGGTTCCCAAGGCATTTTTTTTGGGGGGGTCAAGGTTAGGGGTGGCTGGGGTGGGGACCCCTTGCAGCCCCGGAGGCGAACCAGGAAGCAGAGGAGGCGCCCCTTTGCCCAGGCGGCTCCTTCTTACGCTGGGCCTGATCCGGACCTCCAGCTGCTCGCCATAAACCCCCCCCCCCAAATAAAGAAGGGCCAAAGGAAGCAGAGGGGGATCTCCCCCCCCTTCTTTCCCCCCCCCGGGGGGACTCAGGCGGCGCAATTGGGGCGGGTGGGCGTCTCTCCCCCGCAAAGACCGGGGATGGACCCGGGCGTCACGTGACGGAAGTCACATGATCGGGGTTGGGACGCGTGCTCCTGCCCCAGTGGAAAGAGAGGGGGGGAGCAGGAAAGGGGCTGAAGGTTAAGCGGGGGGGCGTCTTACCCCCCTCCCCCACTAAAAGGAACCGCGGGCACAACCGGGGCTTCCCGAGACCGTGTGAAGGAGGTGAGAGAGGAGGGCAATCCTGGCACACGGAAGAGAGCGCGGGCAAGGCAAGATCCAGCCACGGGGACCAGGAGGAGGAGGAGGAGGATGGGAGATGGACCGGGGGGGGGCGGGCGCGATTTTTTTTTTGGGGGGGGGAGAAGAGGACTAGAGGGGGAGTGCTGCTGGTGCTGGTGGGGAATTGATTTTGATTTTGAGAGGGGCTTGGCCTCCCACGACCACCTCCAAAGTAGACGCTGCGTCCTTCCTTTGCTCTCTTGAGTTGAACAGGGTTTGCCTGTACTTCTGGGAACCCTCTCAAGATCCAGCCAGCAGAGGAGAAAAACGCGAGATTTAAAAAAAAAATCCTGAGACTTAATATATTTCAACTTAATTTCTGTCCTTGTCCACTGCAGACTAAAATAACAAGTGTTCCCTTCAGGTGTAATTTTGGGACCAAATGAAAAACTAGAGCTTAAAAGGATGGGCTTGAGTTCCCTGAAAATTTAGGAACATGCAACAATCCTTATATCGTTGGACCCCGGTATCCACTGATTCATTAACCACTGGTTCAGTTATCCACGGTTGGCAGAGGAAAAAAATTAAATAAATAATTCAAAACTAGACTATGGGTGATATCTTCATAGGCTGCTAGAAGACATTCAGTGGCCACAGCAGTCGTAAAGCAAGCTACTATCGCAAAACAGTATCCGTAAAGCAAGCTACTGGCACAAAACAGCACTTTTGGGGTTTTTTGGCATTCTGTCTTATCCATGGTTTTCGTTATCCATGGGAAGGCCTGGAATTGATCTCCAGCGGATACTGGGATCCTACTGTATGCATTTCTTTAGTCAGTAATTAAGCCAATATTTTAGGGCTGTAGGCCTTTCCAATGTATTATATAAAAGGAATTATACCTTTTAAAAACATTGATATTTTAAAGTACATCTTTTAAAATGTGCCATTCTTTAGAGCAGTTCCAACTGATCTAAGGAATTTGAAATTGAGTGGCATTTGAGTCCTTGGGAAAACCAGACTTCAGGTTCTGGCTGATAATGCGAACAGTGGTCATCAGATAGAAAATGAATAGCTGATTTTCAATAAGAAGGCTTAATGTTGTTTCCTTGGAAGTACAACTGGGATGCATCTGGATGATACGTAACAAAAATCTTTCTAGATACGGAAATGTGAAACAGGTCCAATTAAGGGAGATTTGCTTGCAAAAGGTTAGTGTGAAGGACAAGGCTTGCAAGAGGTTAGTGTGAAGGAGAGTCAACATGGCTTTTGCAAGGGAAAATCATGCCTCACTAATCTTTTGGAATTCTTTGAGTGTCAACAAGCATGTGGATAAGGGAGATCCAGTTGACATTGTTTATCTGGACTTTCAGAAGGCTTTTGACAAGCTCCCAACCAAAGGCTCTTGAATAAACTTGCCAGTCATGGAATCAAGGGACAGATCTTGTCCTGGATCAGCAACTGGCTACATGACAGGAACTGGCTACATGACGTCTCAAATGGACGTCATTGTAGAGTGGAAGTGATGCAACTGAGGACTTCTCAACTGGCTTCTTTTTGCTTTTGACCCTCTCTTGTTTTCTCATTGCTAATTTCAGGCCACAGATTCTCTCTGTCTAGTGTGGCACCTGGACGTTTGGGATTGTCGCAAGGTGGCCATGTTCCTGGAGAAGACTTTGGCTAATAAGACCTGATGTGATATCCTGGTTTTCCCAGGGGGGCCTTTGTTTCTAGATCAACTCATCTTTGAGAACATGGAGAATATGTCCCAGCATGACATAGGTGAGGAAACTAATACAAAAGTGCTATGAGGCTGCATACAGTTCTGGTCACCGCATCTCAAAAAATACATAGAGGAACTGGAAAAGGTCCAGAAGAGAGTGACTAAAATGATTACTGGGCTGGGGCACCTCCCTTATTAGGAAAGGCTAAAATATTTGGGGCTCTTTAGTCTGAAAAAAACCCCACCTGCGGGGCGATATGATTGAGACATACAAAATTATGCAGGGCATGAGTAAAGAGGGACAGTCTTCTTCCTATCACAAAACACCAGAACTTGGGGACATCCACTCAAATTGAGGGCTGGAAGAGTAAGAACAGAAAAAAAGAAAATATTTTTTTCACCCAGTGCGTTGTTAGTCTGTGGAACTCCCTGCCACAGGATGTGGTGATGGCATCTGGCCTGGATGCCTTCCAAAGGGGACTGGACAGATTCCTGGAGGAAAACTCCATCACAGGTTACAAGCCATGAGGGGGATGTGTAATATCCGGGCTTAAAACCAGGGTACTTCAAAGGCCAAATGCAGGGGAGTGGTATCAGAAGACAGAGATCTAGTGTCGTGCGCTCCCAGACACATTTGGTGGGACCACTGTGAGATACAGGAAGCTGGACTAGGTGGACCATTGGCCTGATCCAGCATGGTTCTTCTTATGTTCTTTTGTTCTTCACTCAAGAGGAAGATCCAAGAAAGTGTGACCATATCTTATGAGACCAGGAAATTACCGACCAGTCAGTTTAACATGTATCCCAGGTAAAGTGATGGAAACCATCCTAAAAGATAAAAATAATAGGCATATAGAAGAGAAAGTGCTGCTGAAGGAGAGCCAACATGGCTTCTGCAAGGGAAAAATCATGCCTCACTAATCTTTTGGAATTTTTGAGAGTGTCAGCAAGCATGTGGATAAGGGAGATCCAGTTGACATTGTTTATCCAGACTTTCAGAAGGCTTTTGACAAGGTCCCGCACCAAATGCTCTTGAATAAACTTGTCAGTCATGGAATAAAGGGACATGTCCTGGATCAGCAACTAGCTGCGTGACAGGAAACAGAGTCTAGCACTAAATGGACACTTCTCCAAGTGGAGGGAGGTAAAGAGTGGGGTCCCCCAAGGTTCAGTACTTGGACCCCTGCTTTTCAACCTCTTCATAAATGATCTAGAAGTAGGAGTAAATAGCAGGGTTGCCAAATTTGCTGACAACACTAAATTATATAGGGTAGTAAAAACAGAGAGATTATGAGGAGCTCCAGAGGGATCTCTTGACACTGGGGGAGCAGGCAAACCAGTAGCAAATGAGCTTCAGCATAAGTAAGTGCAGAGTGATGTATGTTGGGGCAAAAAAAACCAATTACATTCATAAACTGATGGGGTCTGAACTCTCTGCAACAAACCAGGAAAGGGACCTTGGTGTTCTGGTGGACAGCTCTATGAAGGTGTCAACCCAGTGTGCTGCAGCAGTGAAAAAAGCAAACTCAGTGCTAGGGATCATTAGGAAGGGTATAGAAAATGCCACCAAGAGTTATTTTGCCTCTTTATAAAACTATGGTGAGGCCCCATCTGGAGTACTGTATACAGTTCTGGTCACCCTACATCCAGAAGGATATTACGGAAATGGAAAAAGTGTAGAGGAGGGCAACCAGAATGATTAGGGGACTGGAACACCTTCCTTACCATCTGAGGCTGCAATGGCTGGGCCTCTTCACTCTTGAACGACGGTGCCAAAGAGGTGACCTGATTGAAGTTTATAAAATCATACACGGTGTGGACAAAGTAGATGAGGAAAAACTGTTTTCCCTATCACACAACACTAGAACTAGGGGGCACTCCATGAAACTTTTGGGTGCTAGATCTCAAACAAATAAGAGAAAGTACTTTTTTACCTAGAGGATCACTGGTCTGTGGAACTCCCTACCATAAGAAGTGGTGGCAGCTCTCAGCTTTCACAGCTTTAAGAAAGGATTGGACAAGTTTATGGAGAACAAGGGTCTCAATGGCTATCATTATGGATGCCTAAGGACAACCTCCGGGTTGGAGAGAGAGGCAGGATATCGCTCAATGCCATTTGCAGGGAATCGTAAGCAGGTGAAGACATCTGCTTGGGAATACCCTGAAGCAAATGGTCAGCCGCTGTGTGAGACAGAATGCTGGACTGGATGGGCTGTGGCCTCTTCCAGCAAGGCTGTTCTTATGGGCCTGGAGTCCTCCTTATTTACCAATAGCATGAATCATGGTGAGGTTTGAGGGGAGCTACAGTCTCGCAAAGACTGGAGCGCCACCACTTCATCATTTTTTGTATGATAAATTTGTTTTTAAAAGAAGAGCTTTGGGGTGGGTTGGTGAACCTCATGTTCTCTCCCTTTCCTCCTGATCAGGCTTTCTTAATGTAACGGTCAAGGTGGAAGAAGAGGAAAAGCTGAATGAGAGTGAACTGGACCGTTTCTCAAAGGCCAACTCAGGTAAACAATGAAGCAATAGCCTCAGTCATTTATCACATTACTTTTATCTAGGGCCTTTCCTCTTGTATTCTTTTGCCTGTAGGTAAGCAAAATCTTCCAGTAAGAGCAACAAAGTCCACACTTCACACCTATTGTAAAGCATTCTTTGCCGGAAGGACCTATTTTGTAAAAGTGAAGAGCTCCAGCCAAAGAACTGATGAAACCTTTCAGCTTTGCTGGCAACCTGTTTTTGCTTCTTTCTTGCACTTCAGGGTTTCCTGAGATGGAGGTGAAGGAAGAGGAGGAGGCAGTGTAGCTCATGCAGTAGGCCTTCCCGTAGATAATGAAAACTGTGGATAAGAGAGAATGCCCCAAGTTCCCCAAACTGCTGTTTTGTGACAGTAGCTTGCTTACAGGTGCTGAATTATTTATTTATTTAGTTATTTCCTCTGCCAACCGTGGATAACTGAAGCAGTGGTTAATGAATCAGTGGATACGGGGGGTCCTACTGTACTTTATTGTTAGCAGTGTGTGCTTAGGGCCGGCATCTCCAACACAGCTTTGGCAAGATCATATAATTTTCCACAACATTTTCCCTGGACCTTAGCAGAGGTTTTCAATGAAAGTGGCCAAACCCGGTCTGCAAAACTGCGGTAAAGCATTCATTGCCGGAAAGGGCCTATTTCGTACAGGTGAAGTGCTCTAGCCAAGGAACTAATGAATTATTTCAGTTTTCCCTGGCAACCTGTTCTTGCTTCTTTCCTCCCAATCAGGATTTCCTGAAGTAGAAGTGAAGGAGGAGGAAGTGGGACCATACAGCCAGGCGTCTATGGATGGTACCAGTGTGGGTTATGAACAATCAGGTGAGGGAGAGGCAGGTGCGGGAGCTCCCTCTCAGGGCACATCCAGCTCTCTCATTCTGTCAACCCCACCATTTTGTTATTCTTGCAGTCAGTTAGTGAGGAAATCTTGCATATTTGCTGACCCCCCCTTTTTTTTGCGTCTTCCCTTTAATCCAGGATTTCCTGAGGTTTCAGTAAAGCCGGAGGAGGAAGAGGGGCCGTATAACCAGGGGTTTCAGGAAAGGCCTGGGGACGAGTCAGGTGAGCAGATCCTTAGAAGAGGCCATGCCCCTCAACTGGAACTGTCCTCCACTCCACTGACACCCCCCCCCAATTACCCAGAAAGCAGCTGTAGTCCTCGTACTCTGGGAACCCTTGCTCATGTCAAATACAGTGGTGCCTCAACTTACAAATTTAATCCATTCCAAATGCATGCTCTTAACTCGAACTACTCTTAAGTCGGGGTACCTATCTACAAAATTGAAAAAATAAGTTAAAAAAGAAAAAAGGTAAAAAAAAGTAAGTCAAGCAGACCATATCTAAAATTTGTAAGGTGGCAGTTAAAACGGCAACAGTTTTTCGCTCTTAAATCGAATTGCTCTTAAGTCGGGTTACTACTGTAGTTATTTATCACCACACTTTTGTCTCTGACAGGACTGAGGAGACTCAGGATGTATGCTTTTAAAAACAGATTATCAATAAAAAATGGACTATAAATTTGTATTTAAAATATGGTTAAGTAAGTTAACAGTTATGAAGTACTGTATCTGACAGAGCAGCTCCTCCCAAGAAGAACTGCCCCGATCACCTGCGCTAGCCAGGCAGGACACCTGGGAGTCCCAACCCCAAGGGAGGCCCGGAAAGTTGTAACAAAGAGTAGGGCCTTCTCAGTGGTTGCTCCCCAGTTATGGAACCATTTACCCCCTGAAATTCAGCTGGTACCCTCTCTTCAAACTGCTAATCTATTGAAAACTTGATTGTATAGATTGGCCTTTCCTGATTTCTCAAACATTTAATAAGACACCATTCATTTTACCACTTATCTTCTCTCCCTCCCCCGTTTTATCAATTTCCTGCTATTTTTATCTTCATTTTAGCTTGATTTTAGTTTATTGTTGTTGATTTATGTATATTTTGTATTATTATGCTCCTTGTATTTTGGTTTTTTAAATGTATTCCTTTGTTAGCTTGTCAAGTGATTCCATGTTGTAAACCGCCCAGAGTAGCCCTAGGGCTAACTGGCCGGTATAAAAGTCTAATTAATTAATTAATTAATTAATTAGAGGCAGTTTTAAATACATTAGAACAGTAAAGAGCTGTATTAAAACAGATGCTTCTAAGCAGGCCTCTCTAAAATATTAAGGATAAGGCAAGCCGTCGTCCACTTTGAAGCACGGAAGGGTGTCCTATCAGAGCATATGGACATACATATCCCCCAAAGCAGAAAAATATACCATAATACCCAGCCCATTAGAATAGTAATGAAACTAGAGGCGTCTCTTACAGGTAGTATTCCCTTTAATCATTATGCGCTGAAGAATTCCAAGATGATCCAACTTTTAGACATTTTTAGCGGAGAAGCAGAAAAATAAACACCTTAAAGGAAAATAAGGAGGAAACATCATTTTCAGTGATCAGGCAATGCGTACCCGTGTCATTGAAGATATCTGCTTGGGACATACGCTCTTCCATTCTCTCTTGGCCAGAATGATGTTTCTGAGATGGCATTTCCTCTCTGCAATTTTTAAGATTATTTACATTATAAATCTTTGGTCCTTTTTATGAAATGGTGTTTGCTGTCTCTAACATTTAGAACTATTGGCATTCAAAATTCTGATCTTTTCAAAGGTATAAAATGGTTCAGGCATTAAATTAAATACAGAGACCCCCCCCCGCCTATTGCAGGGGTTAGGGACCCGACCCGACCCGCAATAATTGAAAATCCGCGGTATGCGGATGCAGGTCAGGTCAGCCCTGAGGCACCTAGCTGGGGGCTCTTGTACTTACCAGTAGAGATGGGCACAACCAGGAAAAATGACGTTTCGAGTTGTCGTGTGTCGGAGCCGGCCCGTTTCGGCTCGTTCCCGTTTTTCGTGAAATTTTCCAAAAATTTGTCGTTTTGTTTGTCGGTTTTTCGTCTGTCGTTAGTACTGGTTTGGGGGGGGGGAGCGGGCTCCTGGAGGCACCTCTCTGGGGTGGGTGCCTCCTCTGGCCCGCCATGAAGGGAAAGTGGGCTCCTGGAGGCACCTCTCTGGGGTGGGTGCCTCCTCTGGCCCGCTACAAAATGGCATGCATAGCCAATTGGATATGCATACCAAGTTGCAGCAGTAGCAGGCAGAGGCACCTCTCTTTCGGGTGCCTCTGTGACTCACTGCCTGCCGGCATACGGTGCACTTGGGCTGGGGAACAAAGTGAGAGAGGACCCCTACGGGTGCCCTGTGACTCACTAAGAAGGGAAGTGTACTTGCTGTAGTGCAATGCGAGTACACATCTGGCTTACTGGTTAGGGGTTAGCGCAAGGGCTAGGCTTAGGGTTACGGGTAAGGTTAGGGTGAGTTACTGGGGTGCACCTCTGGGTGCCTCTCTGACCCACTAAGAAGGACAGTGTACTGGCGTATGGGTTAGGGTTAGGGTTAAGGTTTGGGTTCGGGCTAGAGTTAGTGGGCTTTTTATGCCCAACTTGCACATCCCAGAAGTCTCGGTCAAAACCTGGCCAAGTGGCCATGCAATTGGTGGAATGGCTCCAAAAATTTGCATGGTCCACTCCCATGGCCAGCCCATAATTGCGCAGGTGTTAAAAAGTAAAAATAAAAATAAAATAAAATAAAATCAATGGAGACGTTTTGTTGCAAGAAAAACCCACTGCTGCTACTGAAAAAATTCAGGCAGTTTTAAAATAGCTATTTTAGCATGTTTCTGTGGTGCTTTGGTGTGTTTTTGGACCACGATTTCAAAATAAATATTGCGGTCGCCCCATTTTGGATCCCCCGCCCGCACCGCATTGGCGAGTTGGCGAGACGACGAGGATGCCCCCCACCAGAGCAGCCCAGGACAGGAGAGGGGGGGAGGCCGGGGACCCCCCCCCCCAGAAACCACCCCTCTGGTAGGTGCCCTCAGGCAGGCATATTTTCGCCCAATCGCCTGCTTTTTTGGCCGGGAATCGGGTTTTTTATTTATTTTTAAAACTTTTTTTCTGTGCCGCGCCGCTTGGCGAGTTGGTGAGACGACGAGGATGCGCACTTTGTGCAGCCCAGGAGAGGAGGGGGGGAGGCCGGGGACCCCCCCCGAAACCACCCCTCTGGTAGGTGCCCTCAGGCAGGCATATTTTCGCCTGCTTTTTTGGCCAGGAATCGGGGTTTTTTTTTATTTTTAAAACTTTTTTCCTGTGCCGCTTGGCATCGCGCGATCGCTGCGATGCCGCCAGAAACGACCACGACAAATCAGACCCAATTTTTCTTTAGTCGGTTCGAGTTTCGAGTTCTGGCGGAGTAATTGTCGTTTTCGTTTCTGTTACGTAACGGAAACGAGGAACGGAAACGGAAACGAGGATTTTGCCGAGTCGTGCCCATGTCTACTTACTGGAGGCCTCAGAAATGATTTTCAGCGATCCGGAAGTCACTTCTGGTTTACCGGAAGTCAATTCTGGTTCGCAGGGAGGCCCTTTTGGGGCCTCCAGAAGGTCTGGGAAGGCCCTCGCAGGCCCATTCGGGACAGCGCCAGGTTGGGGGTAAGTATGGGAGGCCTGAAACAGGCCTTTCCCCTATTAACCCAGGGGGCCTTTTTTCCTATACTGTGGTCCCATGATATAGCGGGACCGCAGTATATGAACGGCGAAAGGGTGGGGTACCACTGTACCCTTTTCTTGATACCCACCAGATATTTTGAGGTATATCAGCTTAGGTTGGAATGGGTAGATTTTTCACTGATTAAGCGCTCCAGCCAAATCATAAATGAAGACTTGTGTCATAGCTAGCCATCCTTTTTTTTTTTTGCCTTTATCCTTCAATTCAGGGTATCCTGGCATTGGCATAAAACTGGAAGAGGAAGATGAAATGGATTATCAGGGGCCTGACCAAAAAGCAAGCTTTGGTGGTGATCCATCAGGTGAGAGGGATTAACTATTTAGTTGGTGTGTGTGTGTTGTGTCATTACAGTCGTGACCGAGGTGTATTAGGCCACTTTCCCCCTCTCTGAAGCTTTCTGATTCTCTGATTTTTATCGTTCTCGCAGCCAAATAATGGATGGCAGATCATTTTGCTGACGACGCATTTTACTTCTTTTCTCCAATTCAGCTGCTTTTGACATTTTCGTGAAGTCAGAGGAGAAAGAGGGGATGGACCATCAGGGATCCATGGAAAATATAAGCACTGCTGGAGGGCAGCCAGGTGAGGTGGCTGTTCAGATCTCTGTATTGGCAGAAAGGTGAGATGAGCCTTGGGAGGTGCCCATTCTGCCCTTCTATCCATTTTTATGTTCAATGTGGACACATCACATTGTTGCTAGCCAGCTCTTTTCAAATATTTTCTTTCAATCCAGGAGTTCCTAACCTTTTTGTGAAGCCAGAGGAGGAAGAGAAGGTGTACAACCAGGGATCTGAAGAGAGCACAAGCCCTGGTGATAACCAGACAGGTGAGAGAGCTCTTCCTAGAACTGCATTGAGAAGGTGATCAAGTGATATCTGGGTTCCTCCCAACTCTATAGTTCCATGGTTTTGTGATTCCCTGAATACATCATGCTTGCAGCCAACTGGTCCATGAAATACTGAATCCTTCCTGAACATATTTTCTTGCTTCTTTCCATCAATTCAGGGTTTGTAGACATTGTTGTAAAGACCAAAGAAGAAGAGAGTCTTTACCACCAGGGATCTGTGGAGATGGCAAGCGTTGACCGGGATCCATCAGGTGAGGGAGAAGTTTGCCTACTCACATTGAAGGGAGTTTAGGTCAGGTGACCCTTATTGATCCTTCCAGTCTCTGCAGTTCTAGCATTTGTGAGGTGGTGAAAACATCTCATTGTGGTTGACCACCTGTTTTCACTTGGTTTCTTCCATGTAGGATTTCCTGCCCCTGACATAAAGTTAGAGGAGGAAGAGGGACCACACGATCAAGGACCTGAGGGAAGTGGAGGTGTTGCTGGAGACCATTCAGGTGGGGGAGCACTTTGGATTCCTGCATCGGAAGGGGGTTTGGTTGGTGGTGACCCTTGGGAAGATGAAGGAAGAGCAACCATGCTTCCAGGAAGGTGAAAGTGTTATTGGTGACCAGGCAGGGGAGGGAGAGATCTTTGTATCTGAAGGGTCACACACAGGATTGTGCCTTCCCCAAAGTGAGATTGTTCATCCCTCCTACAAGTGTCAACAGGGACTTGTCCATCCAGCAACCTCTCTCTCAGCTATGACGAATGGTGTCATTTACAGGGCCAAATCCCCGAAATCCAAAAGAGGTGTGTGTGTGTGTGTGTGTGAGAGAGAGAGAGAGAGAGAGAGAGAGAGAGAGAGGAGGGAGAGAGAGAGAGTGTGTGTGTGTGTGAGAGAGAGAGAGAGAGAGAGAGAGAGGTGTGTGTGTGTGTGTGTGTGTGTGTGTGTGTGTGTGTGTGTTTGTGAGTGTGAGGGGGGGATGAATACGATAGAGAGAGAGAGAAAGAAAGCAAAAGAGAGGTGTGTGTGTGTGTGTGTGTGTGTGTGTGTGTGTGTGTGTGTTGTTTGAAACATTCCCCTGAGGGTGGTCCACTGGAGGATGCAATAACTGGCCCTTCAGATTCTGGTTTTTGAGCCCAACAAAATTGGTGTTGAATTAAGATTTCTTCCTCTCTCTCTTTTCCTTTGGTGCCTCTTCTCCATGTACAAGGTGGCCTATGCTTCTGTGGCTCAGTAACTTCTATAGATCTATTTCAGCAATGATAGTTCAAAATGAACCAATTAACCACGTGGCTTCTAGTAAAACTGTGTTGATATATTCTGCTGTAAAGAACGATTAGACGTACGATAGGCCCAATAAAAGGGCAAGAAATAATATCGATTAGGAATTCCTATCTGTATGCCAGGTATTCAGATCTTGAGAGGATGGTGAGGTTCCTCCTTCTGTTTCTTCTTTTTCTTTTTCATTTATCAGCACACAAAAAATAGTTATAAGAGCTTGCATATTGTTACCATGAGTGCAGCACATAATAAAACCAATGAAGTAACTGAAGAAGAGTGTGGGGGGGGGGGAATTAAAAACCAAGATTCACAGAGATGAAGGTGTACTTAAATCAAGAAGCTTGAGAAATGCTTCTTGCAATTGTCCCATAGAACAAAAAGATCATCAACAGCAATTTACTGGCAACACAAATATAAACAGTGGTACCTCGAGATACGAATGCCCCAAGTTAAAAAAAAACTCAAAATACAAAGGAGAATCTGTGAGAATGGGAATGCTCCGAGATACGAAAATTTAATCTGTTTTTTTTTTGAGATACAAAAAATCAAAACAAAAAAGGTCCTCCCAGGAAGTATTACACCTGGGAGGTTTATAAGGCCAGCCCTGTGCATCCAGGGCTCTGTGGGTAGCACGTGGCGTGGAGGTGTGGAGCTTTGAAGCCATTTTGGAAGGTGTTTGCAGCGTTGTTGTTTTTTTGGTCGTATTGGAGAGTTTTTCCTGCACTTCTCTAGTGGTGGAAAGGTAGGTTGCTGAGCTTTGTCCTATTGTTTTTTTCTCCCTCTTCTTTTTCATGGGTGCGTGTGTGTGTGTGGGGGGGTCCCCTTGCCTCCTAGACTGCAATGCATGATTTTTTTTCATTTCTTTTGCAGAAGTGTGTATGTGTGTGTGTGTGTGTGTGTGCGTATCAGAGATTTGTGCTATTTGATCATCCAGCAGAAGCAATACTTATTGAATAAATAGTTAGCCAGAGACAGAGTTTTCTTAAAATCAAACAGTTATATTACAAACTTTATAAAAATATATCACAGCATCACAGAACTTATACAAAGTTCAACAGCATAACAGCATACATTACATTGACAAAATATATGACAGAGAAACAAAGTGGGTGCCTTACTCACAGAAGGCCCAATGAACAATGATTTACAGAACATTTTTATACATGTGTCTATCCAATCATAAATGACATTACCTCATAGCTATTGCAACCCCTTGCATCAGCCAAAATTCATTATGTTAATTCTTAACATCTGTACTGCATTAGAAAAAAACTGTACATTGAGTCACTGTGACTTTGCACTTTTACAGACTCCATCTTTAAATCAATTAAATACATATCAGATATATATAGAACATCCTGTCTAATACATGTATTTCACTAATATCTGACTCTGTATGTGTGTGTGTGTCTGTGCCTCCTAGTCTGCTATGCATGATCCCTCCCCCCCATTTCTTTTGCATGGGGGGGGTGCTCCCCGTGCCTCCTAGTCTACAATGCATGCCTTTTTCCCATTTGGACGAGCAGAAAGAACATGGGGGTGAGTGTATGCATACAGTAAAGCATGGTGGGTTTTTTTCATATTCTGCTCACTTAGTGACTGAGGCCATGGCACCCAAGAAAGCCCCGGAAGGTGGGAAGAGGAAGAAGGAGATGATTCTGCTCGAGGTCAAGAAGGAGATCATCCGGAAGCACGAGGCCGGCATGCGAGTGACGGACCTGGCCAGAGAGTACGGGAAGAACGCTTCCACCATCGCCAGCATCCTGAAGATGAAGGAGAGGATCGCCGGGCGAGCGGCAGCCAAGGGGGTCACCATGATCACCAAGCACCGGCCGCCTGTTCTGGAAGAGGTGGAAAAGTTGCTCCTCCTCTGGATTCAAAGGAAGGAGCGGGCGGGGGACACCGTGAGTGAGGCGGTGGTCTGCGAGAAAGCAAGGGCTTTGCACACCAACCTGCTCGCTCGACAGCCCAGCGCGTCGGCCGAAGCTGAAGAGTTCAAGGCCAGCAGGGGGTGGCTGGAGAACTTCAAGGCCAGGTCTGGCATCCACTGCGTAGTCAGGCACGGAGAGGCTGTGAACGCGGTGGTTCCTGCAGCCGAGGACTTTGCTACAGAGTTCCTGGAGGTCGTGGTCTCGGGGGGCTACCTTCCCCAGCAGGTCTTCAACTGCGATGAGACCGGGCTGTTCTGGAAGAGGATGCCAAAGCAGACCATCAAGCAAGAGGGGACTAAGTTGCCTGGCCGCAAGCGGATGAAGGACCGTCTCGCCCTTCTGCTCTGCGCCAACGCCAGCGGGGACCTGAAGATCAAGCCCCTGCTCGTCTACCACTTGGAGAACCCACGGGCCTTCCGGAAGCACAAGGTGGACAAGGAGCAGTTGGGCGTCTTGTGGAGGTCCAGCTCCAAGGCTTGGGTGACTCGTGCCTTGTTCGCGGAGTGGGTCCATCAGGTTTTGGGTCCTACCATCCAGCGGTACCTGGTGGATATGAACCTGCCACTGAAGGCCGTGCTGCTGGTGGACAATGCCCCTGCCCACCACCCAGGCCTGGAGGGAGGCCTGGCGGAGGAATTCAACTTCATCAAGGTCATGTTTCTTCCGCCTAACACCACCCCATTGCTCCAGCCAATGGACCAGCAGGTCATCGCCAATTTCAAAAAACTTTACACCAGGGAGCTTTTCCGGCGGTGCCTGGACATGACCTGTGGATTAGGCATCACCCTCCGTGAGTATTGGAGACACCATTTTGACATTGTGAGCTGCCTGCAGCTCATCCAGGTGGCCTGGGACGGGGTCAGCCAGAGGGACCTCAATGCCGCTTGGCGCAACCTGTGGCCCGACTGCGTGGTGTCTCCTGACTCCAGTGCACCGGAGTCAGCTGTGGTGCAGGAGATTGTTTCCTTGGGGAGGACCATGGGGCTGGAGGTGACTGAGGAGGACATCTGCGAGCTGGTGGAGGGACATGACAGAGACCTGACCATCCAGGACCTGATGGACCTGCATCAGGAGGTGATGGAGGAGCAGCAGGTCTCACTTGAGGAGGAGCAGGAGCAGGAGGAGGAGAAGGAGGAGGAGGAAGAGGAGGAGGAGGAGGAGGAACCAAGGGAGGAACAGATCCCTTCTGCGGTTCTGAAGGAGGCTTGCCAACTGTGGGGAAAACTTCAGACTTTGATAAACCAGCACCACCCACATCCGGCTGAATCCCAGAGATGGCTGGATGGTTTTGACGCCCATGTGATGTCCCCTTTGCGAGGGTTGCTGAAAAGGCGCCAGAGGGAGCAGACCATGGACAGGTTCCCGGTTAAACAGCCTAGGCATGCTCTAATGCTGCCCAGTTGCCCTCTTCCAGCCCCTCTTCCAAAAAATGATGGTGTCGTTTAAGTTTTTGTAAATTTGCCATGTTTACCCTGTTAAATTGTGATTTATGAAGTGTACCGTTTGAAATGTTACTGTATTTCTTGATTAATCCTGTCCCTGTGCAGTGTTCATGCCTATGAAGTGTACTGCACTGCACTGTCCTAGGTTTGAAAAGTTGATGTGTGATGTTTGGAATGTTTATTCTTAATTAATCATGACCCTGTACAGTGTTTATGCCTTTAAAGTGCATTCTATAAATATTTTTGCACAAAAAAGCTGGTTTTGTCCTTTTTCTGACCACTGGAACAGATTGATCCTTTTTCAATGCATTGCTATGGGAAACCACGTTTCGAAACTTTCATAAGACAGTGGTACCTTGGCTAACGAATAACTTGGTTTACGAGCATTTCAATCAATAAGCAAAAATGTCTAAAATGTTTGCCTTGATCAACAAGTAATGCCTCAGTATACAAGCACTGCAAGTCACCCATCCACCGCTGCTGCCCACCTCGCTGAGTTGGGGCCAACGCTCGCCCTGGAGGAGATGGATTTGGATATCAAAAAGCCAAACGCAAAAGTGAGAAAAGCTTTCCCCACTTTGGCGTGTTTGACTTTTTGACATCCAGCTCCTTGTGTTGTGGGGGAAGCTTTTTCCACTTCGTGTGCATTTAAAATTAGGCTGGGCATTTCGTTTCAGAACCAGTAGGTTACGAAACAAACCACACGAGCCCAGGTGGTCCTCGGAACCGGCTGATACACACAGATCCAGTTATTTCACCTTTCTCTATCTTGTACAGGGTTAAAATCCAACGAGGAAGCATGCTCTGACGTCATCTGTGCTCGATCTGTGATGCTGGTCAATCAGGAGCTGTGCAGGGACAGTCATCATCCCGCCTCCCTCTCTGATTGGCCAGCAGCACAAAGCAGGAGAGATGGTGTTGCAGCGTGTTTCCTCGTTGGATTGTAACCCTGTGCGAGACAGAGAAAGGTAAAGCAATTGGATTTGCTTGAATCAGGTGGTTCCGAGGACCACCTGGGCTCACGTAGTTCGTTTTGTAACCTACTGGTTCCGAAACGAAATGCCCATCCCTATTTAAAATCTCCCTCCTTCTGTTGCACCCAGCACAAGGAAGGAGATTTCAAAAAGGCAAACATGCCAAAGATGGGGAAGCTTTTTTCCACTTTGGGTGCATTTGCTTTTTAAAAATACTCCTCCTTGTGCTGGGTCGGACGCCTGCCGCAACAGAAGGAGGGAGAACATGCCCAAAGTGGAAAAAAGCTTCACGGGTTTGCCTTTTTGACACCCACCTCCTTTGTTGCACACTGCATAGCCAGAAATTTTCCCCAGCTTCCTGGTGCACAAAGTGCCATCTTACCTTAGCCAAGCTGAGATGGAGCATCCCAAAGAGGTGGCCTGGCTATGATGAGACATCACCTTGTGTGCTAGGAAGCTGCAGGCTGTCCGGTCCCTCATGAGCCCAAGTTTTGACCATGGTGGGCTCATAGGCTCCGCCTGCGGCTTCTGCTCTCAGGCTCAGTCTGGCTGTGGGGCTCTGGGACGGCAGCGGCTCCTCTAGCTGGATTGTGGCTTTTCTTTGCCTCTGGCAAGCCTGCTCCACTTCTCTTAGGACACCACGACTAGAGCACAGATGGGCCTGGGTTTTGCCACGCTGCCACCTCCAGGTGTTCTTCTCGATGCTGGGCCACTCATCCATCCTAGTGGGAAGCCCCGCTGCGGCTTCCACAATTTCTGTGCTCCTCCTGGGAGTTTGCTGGAAAAGTTCTGAAGCAAATTGATCTGGATTACGGAAGTAGACCAAGACAAAATGCTTTTATCTCAGCCAGCTGGGAAGAAAGTGCTGCACAGACTTGTAGACAAAAACTGACCTGCATCTTCTCCAGAAGGCTTGTTTTATTTATCTTATCTAAATTCATAGGCAGAGATTGGAGCATTAATGAAAACAAGTGTCCTAACAGGGTGCAGATGCCCTTTAACCCTTTGGCTCTGCCCCAAAGCAAAGGTCAGAGGAAATAGAAGGTCTCTTCCTTCTCGGATATGCCATGTGGCAAAATTCAGGAGTGTGTGCACTGCACTGAAACTTCTTCTGAAAAACATACCTGCAACAAAAGTTTCCCGCAGCTCCTCATGGAAGAGGAGGAAGAAGAGGTGAGCGGGGGGTGGGTGGGACAGAGGAAAGAGAGATACCTCCAGTACCCTGCTGCTGCCGCTGCCACCACCACCACTACCAAGGCTCTGGGGAAAAGCCTCTGGCCTGCGTGACTTTCAGCCCCTCACCACCACTGCTCCTGGCTCCTGGCCAAAGCACATTTCCCCATGAGGAATAATGGGAACAGGCCCCGGAACAAATCATTTGAATTTCCATTTTTTTTCCTATGGGGAAATTTGCTTGAATACACGAGTACATTGGTTTACAAGCCTGCTTCTGAAACAGATTATGTTCATTAACCAACGTACCACTGTACGAAAATTCCCATAGAACGGGTTAATTTCGTATCTCAAGGTACCACTGTAATAGAGAAAAGGTTAGCCATATTTACTCTTCCCTTTGGCCTACTAGATCTTCATAACTATTTTCTGCTTCTCATTCTCAGACAAATGGCGAAAATCTGACCGCTGTCCTGAGTTGGATCTTGCCAAACACCACCGGCAATCCTGTGAAGCTGAGCAACGTGGTCACATAGGAATATCGCACAAAAACACTGTGCCTGGGAAGTGTTTTGTCCAACCGATGAGGCTGACAGATCACAACAGCGTCTACACGATATCTGAAGTGCCGAGAGCATATTTTCCTTGGGATGAGTCCCACCCTGTGAATCACCGTAATTTTGCCTCAGGAAAGAAACCCCATAAATGCCAGGAGAATGAAAATGGTTGCTTTCAGGGTCCTAACCTTATGAGAGCTCAGGCAATTCACACAGGGGGGAAAACGTACAAATGCCGGGATTGTGAAAAATGTTTTACACATTGCTACCAGTTTGTCATGCATAAGAAGACCCATGCAGGTGGGAAACCATACAGTTGCCCAGACTGTGGGAAATGTTTTACTCGAAATTCATGGTTTGTGCGTCATAAAGCAGTCCATAAACAAAAGAAATCATATAAATGTCAGGACTGTGGGAAATGTTTTACTTACAGCTATCAGCTGGTCACGCACAAAAAGGCCCACATTGGTGGGAAACTATACAGTTGCAAAGACTGTGGGAAATGTTTTGCTCGGAGTTCACTTCTTGTGCGTCATTCGGCAGTCCATACACGTGAGAAACCATACAAATGCCAAGACTGTGGGAAATGTTTTGCTTGGAAAACACAACTTACAGTTCATGGCAGAGTCCATACAAGAGAGAAGCCATATGAGTGCCAGGAATGTGGGAAATGTTTTACTCGCAGTGATCACGTTATGAGGCATAAAAGGATCCACACACGTGAGAAACCATACAAATGCCACAACTGTGGGAAATCTTTTGCTTGGAAAACACAGCTTACTGTTCATTACCAAGTGCATACAAGAGAGAAACAATACAAATGCCAGGCTTGCGAGAAATGCTTTACTCAGATATCAAGCCTTCGGATGCATGAAAAAGTGCACAAAGGAGAAAAGCCACATAAATGCCGGGAATGTGGAGAATGTTTTACTTGGAACAAACAACTTGTAGTCCATTCCAGAGACCACACAGGAGAGAAACCCTTCAAATGCCAGGAGTGTGGAAAATGTTTTGCTTGGAAAAATCAGCTTGTGGCCCATTTCAGAGAACACCCAAGAGAAACACCATTCAGATGCCAGGAGTGTGGAAAATGTTTTACTCACAATACATATCTCTTGATACATAAAAGAATCCACACAGGAGAGAAACCATACAAATGCCAGGAGTGTAGCAAATGTTTTGTTTGGAAAAAACAACTCATGGTTCATGTCAGAGAGCACACTGGAGAAACGCCATTCAAGTGCCAGGAGTGTGGGAAATGTTTGGCCGATAATACCAACCTTACGAGGCATAAAAAAATCCACACAGGGGAGAAATATAAATGTCACGAGTGTGGGAAATGTTTTGCTTGGAAAAAACAATATGTGATTCATTTCAGAGAACACACTGGAGAAACACCATTCAAATGCCAGGACTGTGGGAAATGTTTTGCTGATAGGACAAATCTTGTGCTACATCAAAGAATCCACACAGGAGAGAAACCATACAAATGCCAAGCCTGTGAGAAATGTTTTACTCAGATATCACGACTTCGGACACATGAAAAAATCCATAAAGGAGAAAAGCCATATAAATGCATGGAATGTGGAAAAGGTTTTATAGAAAAGTCACATCTTATGCGGCACATGCGAGTCCACACAGGAGAGAAACCATACAAATGTGAGGCGTGTGGGAAATGTTTTGTTTGGAAAACACAACTTGTGGTGCACTATAGAGACCACACAGGAGAGAAACCATTCCAGTGCCAGGAGTGTGGGAAATATTTTGCTTACAATACACAGCTTGTGCTACATAAAAGAGTCCATACAGGGGAGAAACCATTTAAGTGCCAGGAATGTGAGAAATGTTTTGCTTGGAAAACACAATATGTGGTCCACTGCAGAGTCCACACAGGTGAAAAACCATTTAAATGTCAGGAGTGTGGGAAATGTTTTGCTTGGAAAACACAACTTGTGGTCCATTGCAGAGTCCACACGGGAGAGAAACCATACAAATGTGAGGACTGTGGAAAATGTTTTGCTTGGAAATCACAACTTGTGGTGCACTGCCGAGTCCACACAGGAGAAACACCATTCAAGTGTCAGGAGTGTGGGAAATGTTTTGCTGACAATTCACAGCTTATGAGGCATAAAAGAGTTCACACAGGAGAGAAACCCTTCACGTGCCAGGACTGTGGGAAATGTTTTGCTTGGAAAAAACAACTTGTGGTTCACTGCAGAGTCCACACAGGAGAGACTCCATTCAGGTGCCAGGAGTGTGGGAAATGCTTTGCTGACAGTACACATCTTGAGAGCCATAAAAGAGTCCACACAGGAGAGAAACCATTCAAATGCCAGGAATGTGAAAAATGTTTTAGTCGAGCATCAGGCCTACGGAGCCACGAAAAAATCCACAGAGGGGAAAAGCCATATAAATGCCTAGAATGTGGAAAATGTTTTCTAGAGAATTCACAGCTTGTGCGTCACAAGAGAGTCCATACAGAAGAGAAACCATACAAATGTCAGGAGTGTGGTAAATGTTTTGCTTACAATACATACCTTGTGAGCCATAAAAGAATCCACACAGGAGAAAAACCCTACAAATGTGAGGAGTGTGGTAAATGTTATGCTTGGAAAACGTTACTTGTGATCCATCGCCGAGTTCACACAGGAGAGAAACCATTCAAGTGCCTGGAGTGTGGGAAATGTTTTACTTACAATACACAGCTTTTGAGTCATAAAAGGGTCCACACCGGAGAGAGACCATACAAGTGCCAGGAGTGTGGGAAATGTTTTGCTGACACTATACAACTTGTGAACCATAAAAAAGTCCACACAGAACAGAAACCATTCAAATGCCAGGACTGTGAGAAATGTTTTACTCGGATATCAAGCCTTTGGAGGCATGAAAAACTCCATCGAGGAGCAAAACCATAAAGGGGTGGGGTGTGGAAAATGTTCTCTTTAGAATTCTTACCTTGTGAAATGTTTTGAAGTCTACAAAGGAGAGATTCCGTATTTGTATACCAGGGACATGGATAATGTTTTTTTTCTTTGACAAGTCCACAGAGGAGAAGAAATGTCCATGAGCAGTCATAGAGATCGAGGTGTTTGAACGTATGGAGGATGGCAAAAATATTCCTTATTGTTTATTTCTTAGACAACTTGGAGTTTTCCACATTTTTGGACGTTACAAAAATTTTCTGTGTGGAAGACATTTTACTTAATCTCCACACTCTTAAAAAAAACAGCAGGGAAATCATACAAGAGATTAAACCTCCACCCAGGACAATATCTCACTGCTATTCAGGTGTAATAATAATCGACTAGAGCAGTGGTGGCAAACCTTTGGCACTCCATATGTTTTGGACCACAACTCCCACAGTCCTTTGTCATTGGCAGTCTAGGCTCGGAATTCTGGGAGTTGTGGTTCAAAACATCTGGAGTGCCGAAGGTTCGCCACCACTGGACTAGAGTAATGGTCCCCAAGCTTGTGATCATTGAGGTTCTTTGATTACAACTCCCAAGAAATCCTGCCCAGCACAGTTAGTGATGGGAGTTTTAGTCCAAGAACATATGGGGAACCATAGTTGAGAGCCACTAGGCTAGAGATTCTGCTCAGGAGAGAAACATTGTCAGTATATAGAAAACCAGAGGACCTGAGATGCTGCCTGTCCCATGCTGGTATTTAGTCCTTGATGGAATTTACCACCATCTCTTCGTCAGAAATTATTGTAAGGGAAAACAGAACAGTATTTTCATTAGAGATGGAACATCCACAGTCCTCAACATACTTAGTTTAATTTTGGTTTATTAGGCCCTGCCCTATAATACTGGCATGGAGGAGTCACTATTTCTAATCAAGTAGACCCAATGTGTCCATAGGCAAAAATCACTATTTTCCAAGTGAGAGTATTTTCAGTGAGGGAAGCGATCCCTGTTAGGGCAGCAATTGGCTACAAGATAAAATCATTCTAAACAGATTATTTTGATGGAAATCTCCCCCACCTTTTTCTGGTTTCCATGGTTTGTAAATTAAAATATATTTCTTTTTGTCCTGTCTGACCATGATGGAGGAATGTTTGGCAGTGTATTCAAATATGTACTAGTATTAAAGAATGATTTTCCTGTTGCTCCTGATTCTGAAAATTATTTTTATTTTGTTCAGTAATATTCTCTTCACCTTCCTTTATTAACTCAAGGGGCATCCATGAATGAATGCATTTCTAGTTTAATTTAGGAGAAATGAGAGAGGTATAGTAAGCTGAGAGCTGTGAATTTACCCATCAAACTACTGAGTATAATGCTCAGGCTGACAGAGACAAGAGCTTGAAGGGGGTGGGGAAATACTTCTGAAAATATAGCCTTTTAAAGTATTTTGAGGACAATTGAATCAAATCTATATGAAGTAGGAAGGAGCCTATAATAAGGCCATCAAGTCCAAGCCCCTAATCTATTCCTTTGATTACTATTTCAAAGCTCTTTTTTCATGACTCAATTTGAAGTTGCTTTTATTTTGTATTTTATTTATCTTATTTTAGAATATTTTTACCCCACCTTTCTCCTTGTACAAGAACCCAAGCTGGCTTAAATATACGGTCTAGTATAATTAAGACATCCAAGCATTGAGAACAAGGGATTGAGAGACATATTACAGCATTAAAAGACATTACATTAAAGCTACAAAAGAATGCAAGCAGCTAAAGAGAGAGGTAAAATCCCTTTTAAAAGTTATCTGTGAGGAAAACCAACATTGAAAACACAGTGCCAATGCAATCACAAAGTCTATAAACACAAAGTATATGTGATTATGTATGGTAGATTCATATAAAAGTCACATAATAGGTAGTCCATCATTCAGGGAAAGCTTGCTTGAAGGTCTTTGCCTGTTTCTGGAAAGACACCAGAGATGGGGCAGTCCTCTCCTCTAGTGGGAGGGAGTTCCAGAGTCTGGGCACAGCAGCCAAGAAGGACCTTTCCTGAATAGAAAATATTTTATTTATTTGTTTGTGTAGATGTGATACAAGGTCATAAAAGGCAGTCTAATGACTAGATTCCCTTCAGCCCTGGTTACAGGAAGGGCAATCTTGAGACAGGAAAGAGCCCTGAAACACCAGGCAATGAATGTCAAGTTTTTTCTCCTTCCTCCTGTCCAGAGTGTTGAACCAAAGCTTGCCAGGAAGCATGCAGTGACTGGAGCAGCGCAGTTGCCCTTCCTAATTCTAGGGGTTAGCTGTGCAAGTTTCTGGAATAAAGAGATGGGTATGGAAGATGCTCTGGATCTATAGGTCCTGGAGGATCCGAGCTCTCCTTTAATGCGATAGGAATCCCCTTGGGAGTGGAAGAAGGGCAATCGTGGTTCTAGCCATGGCAGGGCTGCAATCCCTCACTCTCTGAGGTGGTTGCAGCCCCGCGGTGCAGGGGTTAAATCCTTGTACTGCAGCTAAAACTGTGCTCACGGCCTGGGGTTCAATCCCAGGGAGCAGACTCAAAGTTCACTCAGCCTTCCATCCTCCCGAGGTCGGTAAAACGAGTGCCCAGCTGCTGGTGGGGGGGGGGAGCAATGTGTAGCCTGCATACTGTAATAAAAAACAGTAAACCGCTCAGAGACTGCTTGAAGTGGTATCGGGCGGCATACAAGCAGAACACTTTGCGTTGTTTTGCCTCTGTGCCTATGAATAGGGCCGGCCATATCCATAGACACAGGAAAGACTCGCCACTGATTCCCCAGGCATTGGGGTTAAGGGGATGGGGTGAGGGTGGGGTGGGGTGACCCCTTGAAGCCCGGGAGGGGAGCAAGGAAGGAGAGACAAAGGAGGAGCAGGAGGAGCAGCCCCTTTGCCCAGGCGGCTCCTTCTCTCCATGGGCCTGATCCGTACTTTCAGTGGCCGCCCCTTCTCTTCTCCCTTTTTATACTCCGCGGGCTGCGCTTTTGGGGCGGGCGGGTGTTTCTCCCGCCGCGATGGACACCAGCGTCATGTGATGAAAGTCACATGATCGGAGGTGGGGGACACACACACACACACACACACACACACACACACACACACACACACAAAAGGAAACGCGGGCAGAACCGGGGCTTCCCGAGACCGTGTGATGGAGGTGAGAGAGGAGGGCAATCCTGGCACACGGAAGAGAGCGCGGGCAAGGCAAGATCCAGCCACGGGGACCAGGAGGAGGAGGAGGAGGAGGAGGAGGGAGATGGGGCGCGATTTTTTTTGGGGGGGGGGAGTAGAAGAAGAATGGAGGGTTGTGTGAAAGCACAAGCGTGCAAGCCTGGAGGTACTCCTGGATTCATCTCTGAGCCTTGAAGACCAGGTTTTGGCAGGGACCAAGAGTGCCTTGGCATAGTTAAAACGAGGGTAAACAGCTGCACCCATTCCTTGAGATGTCTGATCTAAACATGGTGGCAGATGTCTTAGTTGCAACTTGTCTGGATTATTGTAATGTGTTCTGTGTGGGATTGCCTTTGTAAACTTTGAAAACCCTAGTGGACCCAACATGCTGTAGCCAGATTGCTAAGTGGGGCTGGTCATAGGGAATGTATACATCTCCTGTTAGAGGAGTTCCACGTTTCTAGGTTGAAACGTGCTGATTTTAACCTCTAAAGACCTAAATGGCTGGAGACCAAGCTGTATCTTCCTTTATGAGCCCACCTAGTTATTAAGATAATCAGGTGGGATAATCTTTCCCACCACTCTCAGAAATTCAGCTGATGCAAACCCAGCATGGGGCTTTCTCCTGTTTCTCTCAAGGTCTGGAACTCCAGGCTGGCTCCATCTCAGCTGGCCTTCTACAACAAGACAAAGGCTTTTGTCTTCAGGGATGCTTTCCTTTAAATGACTAGATGACCAAGGGTTTTCCCTTTTTTTAAATGGAGCATTTCATTCTGTTTTAGTTGTGTTTTTAATACCATGTTTTACAAAACTGTAAATAATTTATTTGGTTTTTAACTTTTAGTGTATATTGGGGCCAAAAATCAAAACTTTATTTATCAACTCATGGGCTCTGAGCTATCCGTGAGGGATCAGGAAAGAGATCTTGGTGTGCTGGTGGACAGCTCAGTTACGGTGCCTAACCAGTGTTTGGCAGCGGTGAAGAAGGCCAATTCCATGCTAGGGATTATCAAAAACGGGGTTGAAAATAAAACAGCCAACATTATAATGCCATTGTACAAAATGATTGTAAGGCCCTATCTGGATTATTGCATATAGTTCTGGTCACAACATCTCAGAAAAGACAACTGGAAAGGTGCAGAAGAGAGCAACTAAGATAATTATTGGGCTGGGTCACCTCCCTTATGAGGAAAGGCTACAGCATTTGGGTGAGGACAGACAAAAGAAAATATTTTTTTACCCAGCATGTTGTTAGTCTGTGCAACTCCCTGATGTGATGGCATCTGGCTTGGATGCCTTCCAAAGGGGTTTAGACAGATTCCTGGAGGAAAAGTCCATCACAGGTTACGAGCCATGACGGGGATGTGTAATCTCCAGGTTTTAAAAAAAACAGGGTACCTCAAAGGACAGATGCAATGAAGTGGTATCAGGTGACAGATATCTAGTGTTGTGAGCTCCCAGAGGCATTTGGTGGGGCCACTGTGAGATACAGGAAACTGGACTAGATGGGCCCTTGGCCTGAACCAGCATGGCTCTTCTTATGTTTGGACTACTCTAAGCCACCTTCTGGAGAAAAGCAGGTTTCAAATGAATGAATTTTGGTGGGAAGTCAATCTGTCCTTCTTCATTCCCTTTTCTGACCTTTTTCTCTGGATCAGGGTTTCCTAGCATAGCAGTCAAGGTAGAACAAGAGGCACATGGCTTGGATGGGACTGAATCAGAGACCATGTCAAGGACCAGCTCAGGTGACGTATGGGCTACCAAAGGCCATTAGATGTGACGGAGGGTCTGAATTATTGGTTGCGTGGCATCTTTCCTGGATCTTTCCACTTGCCTTCTTCCAATATTCTCCCGCTGCAAGATGAGGTTGTGGGGGCAAGATCCACAGCCTCTGCAGCCTGTAGTGTACTGTTAGCAGTTTGTTCCCAGGGTCAGGATCGAAAGCAAAGCCTTGTGCATAATGAATACCATATTTTTACCTAGAAGTGGTACCTTGTATAAAGGAATTAATTCGTTCCAAATGAAATTATGTTAAGCAAATTGTCTTTTATACAAATTTCCCATAGGAAGGCATTGAAAACAGAGTAATCCCTAATCGTGACCATTTTTATGTTGTATGGATTCGCCCCATAGCCAATTATGTTAAGCAAATTTCCCCTATCTCTGGAATTTTATCTTGTACAGATTTTATGTTATACCAACCACTTGTTATACAAGGGGCCACTGTATATGTAGAGCAGAAAGTTTCAATAAAACTGGAAGCCTGCTTTGAAGCACCCATCCACTCATGCCAGTTAAGGGTTAAGAGCTCCCACGGAGGAACTGATGAAATCATTCAGCTCTACTCACCTGCTTCATTCCTTAAGTAGAAGGATTTGTAATAGATATGTGAAGGCATAGTAGGAAGTGGAACTCTATAGCCAGTATTGCCTGGTTAAAGAATTCTTAGCTGATAAAACTTGCATACAGTATATATATTTTTATGAAAGCTTAAGGGGGTGTGGTGGCTCAGTGGACTAAGGCTTCTGAAAACTGTCATCTGCAAAGTCAGCAGCTCAGTGGTTCAAATCCCGGGTGCTACGCAGCGGAGGGAGCTCCTGCTGATAACCCCAGCTCCTGCCAACCTAGCAGTTCGAAAGCAGGTAAATGCAAGTACAGTAGATAAATAGGTACTTTCCCGTAAAAAGCGTGAAGGTAGAAACTGTGTTTCCTTGCAGCCATGCTGGCCACATGGCCATGGACTTGCACAAGACTGGCTCTTTGGCTTGAATACAGAGATGAGCACCGCCCCTAGAGTTGGACACGACTAGCACCTTTACCTTTACCTTTTACCTTAAGGAAAAAATGGAGAAAACACCTTTTTCTTTGAGGAGATGATGCAGACACTTGCACAAGAGATGTGTCCTTTCTTTCCTGTAGTAGTCTCTTGGTGAGAAAGAATTTTTTGCAATGATGTTTGCTGTTTACAATTTTTGGAATACAGTATTTACTTTAAGAATACTTGATGTTTTAAGGTTGAAAAACGGCTGAACAGTTACATTGAGTATTTCTGTTCCGGTTCCCTTCATGTGTTACAAACAGCAGAGCCTCCCAATTTCAGCTAGATAGAGTGAACAACTTTTGTAAGCTTTACCGCTGCGGCCAGTTCGTAAATGAAGAACTGCTGAAAAATATTTTTATACCTTTGTCTTTCAATTCAGGATATCCTGACATTGTAATAAAGCCAGAAGCAGAAGAGGAAATGGAGAACCAGGGAACTCGCCATTCAGGTGAGGGGATATTCCTATAATTGCAACAGAGCACTCGGTCAGTTCTACCATCTGGATTTTGGATTCTGTGATTCTATGATTTTTCTGATGCTTGCAGCAAATTAACTGATGGAAGACTGCGTCCCCGTTGACCACTTCTTTTCACCTTTTTCCGTTCATTTAGGAATTCTTAACCTTTTCATAAAACCAGAGGAGACAGAGGAACTCTACAACCAGGGACCAAGCATTACCGGTGTCCACTCAGGTTTGGCACTACATTCAAAGTAGGCTGGGTTTCATGATAGGTAGGACCTTCCAAGTCTGTAGTTTGGTCATTCCATAGTTCAGCAATTGTATTATTCTTACAGCTGATGAATACCGTATTTATCGGCGTATAACACGCACTTCCCCCCCCCCTGAAAATAGGGGGCAAATGATGTATGCATGTTATACGCCGATATAATGTTAAGAAGCCTTGTAGAAGCCACGACCCCACCCCCACCATTGCTGCCGCCCCCACCCCCCGACACAGCTGCCGCCCCCTGCCGCCGTCATCGCCCCCGCCGCCGCCGCCAGCGCTGCTCCCGCTACCATCTCCCCCCGTCCCGCTACGCCGCCATCACCCCAGCCACCGCCTGCTGAACCCATCACACACACACACACACACACACACACACACACACACACACCCGACCCCGACACAGTCACAGTTTGGGTACTCGGCGTCAAAAAGGTACAACCCCTGCCGGGTCCCTGCCAGCCTCCTGACGGTGGGCAAGCGGGAGGGCAGGCGAAGGAGGGGGGGATGAGCGAGTGAGTGAGTGAGCAAGTGGTGGGCGGGGTGGATGAGCAGGCGGCAGAGCCTCACTCCTTAACCAGCGCCGTTGAGTAGAACGGCGGCGGCGGCGATGCGTCTGAAGCGGGCAGCACACCAACGGAGCCTCCCTGCACGATCAGTTACAAGGGCGCGAGTTGGTTCGTGCCTTTCCGGCCCTCCCATGTCATTGGTTGCCTGCTTCCCTGGCGCTTGTCAATCAGCGGCTCGTGCCTTTTGCGCTCGGCTCCAGGTTACAGAGGGGGCAGGCAGGAGTTCCAAATCCTCCGCCCTCCCTCCCCTGCCCCTTTCCAGAGTAGCCTGCACACTGTAATTAAACTGTAAACCACCCAGAGACTACTTGAAGGGGGTATGGGGCGGTATATATGGTAAGCAGAACACTTTCCTGCTTGTATACCAGCGTAGAGCTGGCCTCTTAAGCAAGGGCAAAGGGTGAGCGCCTGAGCCCAGGCCTGCCTCCCGCTTGCGCTCCCAGGCTCTGCGGTGGGGTTGCTTCTGAGTCCAAGAGAGGAGGAGGAGGAGGAGGAGAAGGGCGAAGGCAAGGTGAGGGTGCTGGCAAGGGAAGCGAGGTTTGAAGTGCGGGGTGGTGGTAGTGGAGGAGGAGGAGAAGGGCGATGGGAGGGGGGGCTCACAGCCCCCAGGCCGGGCACCATGATGGTGGCGGCAGCAACAGAAGCTAAAGGGCTCCTTCCTGCCTGCGGCAAGAGAGGCAGGCAGGCCGGTCGGTCGGTTGGTCGAGAAAGGGGAGCCGCCTGAGCCTCCTCCTGGCAGTGACAGCAACGGGCCAGAACAGAGCCACAGCTGTGCAACTTGGGAAACCTCCCTCAGGATCTGGAAGTGGAGTCATGCCTACTGAACTTCTTTTTCTTGAGAGAGAGAAACGTTTCGCTATCTTTTTCTTCTATCTCTCAAGAAAAGAAGTCCAATAGCAATGACTCAACTTCCAGATAAACTCACCTGGATGTCTGAAAATCTTCACAGACATAGTCCCAGATAGCGATTTCTGAGTAAACTTTTGTAAAAACAGAATATCCAAGTTTCTTTGTTAAAACAGTTGCTTTTACTGTCCTTTTACATTATTTACCTTATAAGTGGTAATAATATTAATAAAAAAAAGTTCCGAGCTACCCTTATTTTGCTTCAAAGTTCTTTATTTGAAATTTAATTTTCCCCCCTAAAATTTCCCTCTTAAAATGAAGGTGCGTGTTATACGCCTATGCGTGTTATACGCCGAAAAATACAGTAGTTGTACCATTGAATCTTTGCTGACCATCTGGTTTCGCTTCTTTTCTTCATTTCAGCTCTTTTCAACATCTTTGTGAAGTCAGAGGAGAAAGAGGGGATGGACCACCAGGGATCCATGGAAAATTTCAGCATTGCTGGAGGGCAGTCAGGTGAGGTGGATGTTCATATCGCTGTACTGGCAGAAAGTGACGGCGAGATGAGCCTTGGGAAGTTCCCTTTCTGCCCTTCTATACTTTTTATGTTAAATGAGGATGTGTCTCATTGTTGCTCACCGCCTGTTTTCACCTCTTTTCTTTCAATTCAGGAGTTCCTAACCTTTTTGTGAAGGCAGAGGAGGAAGAGAAGGTGTACCACCAGGATTCTGATGAAAGCACAAGCCCTGGTGATAACCAGATAGGTGAGAGAGCTCTTCCTTGACCTGCATTGAGAAGGTGATCAAGTGATCAATGGGTTTCTCCCAACTCTATAGTTCCATGGTTTTATGATTCCCTGAATTGGATGGTGCTTTCAGCCAATTAAATCATGAAAGATTGTACAACTGCGTGCTGACATGTCTTCGTGCCTATTCCCAGGATTTCTGAATACTGTTGTAAAGGCCGAAGAAGAAGAGAGTCTTTATCACCAGGGATCTGTGGAGACGGCAAGCGTTGACTGGGATCCGTCAGGTGAGGGAGAAGTTGCCAATTCACATTGGAGGGAGTTTAAGTCAGATGACCCTTGTTAATCCTTCCAGTCTCTGCAGTTCTAGCATTTGTGAGGTGGTAAAAACATCTAGCACATCCAATCTTGCCTGATTTCGGAAGCTAAGCAGGGTCGGCCCTGGTTAGTACTTGGAGGCGTCTGGAGTAGGAACTGGCAAGCCACTCCAGTATTCCTGCCAAGAAAACTCCTTGGACATGGGGTCACAAAGAGTCAGTCACGACTGTAATGACACAACAACAACAACAACAACAAAAAACATCTTATCATGGTTGAACCACCCGTTGTCATCTCATTTCTTCCATTTAGGATTTCCTATCATTGTCAAAAAGTTAGAGGAAGAAGAAGAGGGACCACACAATCAAGGATCTGAGGGAAGTGGAAGTATTGCTGGAGACCAGTCAGGTGAGGGAGCACTTTGTATTCCTGCATCGGAAGGTGGTGACCCTTGGGAAAATGAAGGAAGAGCAATCATGCTTCCAGGAAGGAGAAAGTGTTATTGGTGACCAGGCAGGGGAGGGAGAGATCCATGTATGTCCTAGGATTGTTCATCCCTCCTCCAAGTGTCAACAGGGACTTGTCCATTTAGCAGTCCAGTAGCCATGACTCAACTTCCAGATAAACTCAACCGGATGACTGAGAATCTTCACAGACATCCCCTGAGGATGGTTCACTGGAGGATACAATAACTGGCCTTTCAGATTCTGGTTTTTGAGCCCAACAAAATTGGTGTTGAATTAAGATTTCTTCCCCTCTCAGTTTTCCTTTGGTGCCTCTTCTCCATGTACAAGGTGGCCTATGCCTCTGTGGCTCAGTAACTTCTATAGATCTATTTCAGCAATGATAGTTCAAAATGAACCAATTAACCACGTGGCTTCTAGTAAAACTGTGTTGATATATTCTGCTGTAAAGAACGATTAGACGCACGATAGGCCCAATAAAAGGGCAAGAAATAATATCGATTAGGAATTCCTATCTGTATGCCAGGTATTCAGATCTTGAGAGGATGGTGAGGTTCCTCCTTCTGTTTATTCGTTTTCTTTTTTTTAATATATGGACACACAAAAATACAGTGCTACCCCACATAACATTCGCCTCGCATGATGAAAAAGATGGCATGATGGGGAAAAACATCTTAGAAATGGTTATGTCCCACTTCAAGAAAATTGTCAATGGGATGCCTCACGTAATGTCTTTTCCATAAGGCATTGCGAGAAACGTATACTCAGGATGCATTGCGCCCCTGTAGTTTGTGGGTAGCACGTGGTGAAGAGTGCGGAGGAATAGAAGGTGTTGGAAGGTGCTTTTGCAGTGATTTTTGGATCCATTCTGGATATCTTTTTTGCAGCGTTTTTTGGAGATTTCGAACTTTTGGGGGGCGTTTCTCAAGTGGTGGAAAGGTACAGTGTTGAGTCTTGTCACTTGCCTGTGTTTTACTGTGTCTTATGCATTGCAGTGTGTGTGTGTGTGTGTGCCCTGCATGTGTTTTTACTGTGTCTTATGCATGAGGGTAGTTTGTGCCCGGGATGCATTTTTAATGTGTCTTATGCATTGGGGGGGGGGGGGGGGGATTTAGGCCCTCTTTGTGTTTTTACTGTGTCTTATGCATGGGGGGGGGAGGTTGTGGCCTGCATGCACTTTTACTGTGTCTTATACATTGGGAGGAGGGGAGTTTGCACCCTGCATGGCTTTTTATGTGCCTAATTGTTGGGGATCTTTGTTAGATCAGTGGTTGCAGAGGATTTTTGGTTGCTTTAATGAGAGAGACGCCTCTAGTGTTACTATATGAAAAAACTATTTATTTAACTAGAAGGGAAGGGTACACGGGAGATTTCTAACTATAGCTATTCTAACAGCCATCTTGCTAAGCCAGGAACATGCTTCTCTTCTCTAAGAATACAAGGCACACACACTAACTAGACTTCTACCAGAAAATTGCAGGTGGTGTGATCTCAACAACCATTGGGCTTCGCTCTTCACATTAAATCCAGCCCATAATACTCTACATCCACATTAACCCTGTAATGGCTGAAATATAAATCTTGCTAAATATCCCAACACTAATGCATTGTGTGTGTGTGGAGGGTCCATGTCAGCTCATGTAGACAGATTTTGGAGATTTTCATGACCTTGTGTGGATAGACTTAGGGCTCTTGGACTAGAGCAGTGGTGGCGAACCTTTGGCCCTCCAGATGTTTTGGACCACAACTCTTAGATTCCCAAGCCTGTATTGCCAATGACAAAGGACTTGTGGGAGTTGTGGTCTAAAACATCTGGAGTGCCGAAGGTTCACCACCGCTGGCCTAGAGCATTGAGAGCCTGGGTGTTGATATAAAGCTGCTTTTTTTTTTTTTACCATTTTCTGCTCAGTGACAGTGGTGTCATGGCAGCCAAGAAAGCAGCGGAAGGTGGGATGAGGAAGAAGGAGAAAATTCTGTACGAGGTCAAGAAAGAGATCATCAGGAAGCACGAGGAAGGCATGCGAGTGACGGACCTGGCCAGAGAGTATGGAAAGCGTCCGTCCACCATCGCGAACATCCTGAAGATGAAGGAGAAGATCACGGGGAGAAACGCAGCCAAGGGAGTCTCCAGGGTCTCCAAGCGCCGGCCACCTGTTCTGGAGGTGGTCGAAAAGTTGCTCCTGCTCTGGATTGAAGAGAAACAGCGTGCGGGGGACACTGTGACCGAGGCGATCATCTGTGAAAAGGCCAAAGCCTTGCACACCGACCTCCTCAACCAACAGCCAGGGACATCAGCCAATGCTGAAGCTTTCAAGGCGAGCAGGGGGTGGTTCGACAGGTTCAAAGGCAGGTCTGGCATCCACTGCGTGGTCAGGCATGGAGAGGCAGCAAATTCCAAGGTTCCTGCGGCTGAGGACTTTGCTACGGCGTTCCTGGAGGTCATAGTCTCAGAGGGCTACCTTCCTCAGCAGGTCTTCAACTGTGATGAGACCGGGCTGTTCTGGAAGAGGATGCCAAAGAGAACCTTCATCACTGAAGAGGAGATGAAATTGCCCGGCCCCAAGCCGATGAAGGACCGTCTCACCCTCCTGCTCTGCGCCAACGCCAGCGGGGACCTGAAGATCAAGCCCCTGCTCGTCTACCACTCGGAGAACCCACGGGCCTTCAAGAAGCACAAGGTGGACAAGGAGCAGTTGGGCGTTTTGTGGCGGTCCAACCCAAAGGCTTGGGTGACACGCACCTTGTTTGCGGAGTGGGTCCATCAGGTTTTGGGTCCTACTGTCCAGCAGTACCTGGTGGACAAGAACCTGCCACTGAAGGCTGTGCTGCTGATGGACAATGCTCCTTCACATCCTCCAGGCCTGGAGGGAAGCTTGGCGGAGGAATTCAACTTCATCAAGGTCATGTTCCTTCCGCCTAACACCACCCCATTGCTCCAGCCAATGGACCAGCAGGTCATCGCCAATTTCAAAAAACTTTACACCAGGGAGCTTTTCCGGCGGTGCCTGGACATGACCCGTGGATTAGGCATCACCCTCCGTGATTATTGGAGACACCATTTTGACATTGTGAGCTGCCTGCAGCTCATCCAGATGGCCTGGGACGGGGTCAGCCAGAGGGACCTCAGTGCTGCTTGGCGCAACTTGTGGCCCGACTGCGTGGTGACACCTGACTCCGATGCTTTTCCATCTGCACCCGAGTCAACAGTGTTGCAGGAGATTGTTTCCCTGGGGAGGACCATGGGGCTGGAGGTGACTGAGGAGGACCTCTGCGAGCTGGTGGAGGGACACGACTGTGACCTGAGCACCAAGGACCTGCTGGAACTGCAGCAGGAGGCGACGGAGGACCAGCGGGTCTCCTTTGAGGAGGAGGAAGAAACGAGCGAGGAGCATCTTTCCTCCACGGAACTCAAGGAGGCATGCCAAATGTGGGCGAACCTACAGACGTTTGTACGCCAGCACCACCCACATCCGCCGGAAGCCCAGAAAGTGTTGGACAGTTTTGAAGCTGCCGTCATGTCCCCTTTCCAAGGGATGCTGAAAAGGCGGCAGGGGCAGCAAACCGTGAACCGGTTCCTGGTTAAACAGCCTAGGCACGAAGAACATGCTTGTGCTAGTGCTGACCGGTCGCCCTCCTTCTGCCCCTTTTCCAAAAAGCGATGAAATTGTTTTAGTTTGCCATGTTTTGCCTATTAAAAGGTGATTTAGGAAGTGAACAGTGTACTGTCGTCCCCCGTCACATCGCGCTTCATATACTGTGGTTCCGGTATATCCCGCATTTACCAGGACCACAGGGGCGGGTGGGTGGCAGGGCAGCAGGGGGGTGGCACTGGGCCCGAGGCAAGATCCAGAGGCCTCTCGCAGGACCAACACGTCGCCTGAAAGTCACTTCCAGACCGCTGGAAGTCACGTCTAGACCTTGTACAGGCCTGGGAAGACCGCCGGAGTCCCATCCCATGCAGCACCAGGTCTGGGGCGAGTACAGGAGGCCCCAGACAGGCCTACCGGTCCCAGCCCAACCCACAGATAAAGGCATCTGCATAATCCTGGATTTTCCATTATTGCTGGTGGGTCGGACACCTAACCCCTGCAATAAACGGGGGAGTACTGTACAGAAATAAGCATGATGGGACATAGTGTGAGTGGTTAAGCTGAATATTAAGTGCACCTTAGCTTCCTTCCCCATGGTGTTAGCTTCCTTCCCCATGAAGCAATTATCCTTACTCACGAGGTGTTAGCTTCCTTCCCCATGAAGCAATTATCCTTACTCACGAGGTGTTAGCTTCCTTCCCCATGAAGCAATTAGCCTTACTCACGAGGTGTTAGCTTCCTTCCCCATGAAGCAATTAGCCTTACTCACGAGGTGATCCCGACACTGCCGTCCATGCATGGTAAATCAAAAGGGGTTGCTCTGGCCGAGATCAAAAGTAAAAAGAATTCCTTTTCTCTGAGACAAAATACTCCGAAACGTCTTCACCTTCTGATTTACTCTTAGGTTCTTTTCAAAACAAGAGGCTACGTTAACCTTTCAAAAGTTGTATTTTATTTTCTATTCTAAGATGCAAAAATAAGGATCCAAAAAAGTATCAAAACCTTAACAGATCTCAATCATAGTTTTATTTCCCTAAAAATGATAAATCTAAGTTATCCTGACTAACTGATTCCATTCAAGATTTCTCCTAAACTAACTTTTCCTACTCTACCTTACTGAGGTGAGCTCCATTGCTCAAAGCGATCCTAAGCCTAATCATGGCTTCTCTCGGTCGCCTCGTCTTCTTGCTCGAAGCTTCCAGATATCACATGACATAACGGGCCAATGGTAGCTAACCATATCCCGCAATGCTAGCTTGTTATGACTATTCCTCTACATACCTCAGATAAGGTCTAATACAAGGCCGAAATGTGCACTTAAGATTCAGCTTAACAACTCACACCATGTCCTGTCATGCTTACAAACGGTACTGTACCGTACCATGTTTGAAAACTTGAAGTTGGATCTTTGAAATGTTTATTCTTGATTAATCACGTCCCCGCACAGTACTTAAGTGCCTTTAAAGTGCACTTTAGAAAGAGTTCTGAACATTTTTGACCCTTTTTTTAAACCTCTAAAATGGATTAATTGAATTTCAGTGCATTCCCTTAACCCTTGTTCGGCGGTTGCAGCGGGTGCAGAATGCGGCCTCCAGAAACAGCGCATCACATTACAAATCTTTCATCATACAAAACGTCCCATGGAACAGATGGATTTTGTTAAGCGAGGTGCTGTTGTAGTTGTAAGTGGTTGCATATTGCTACCATGATTACAGCACACAATAAAACCAGTTAAATAACTGAAGGAGGGGAATAAAATCCAAGATTCATAGAGATGAAGGTGTACTTCATTCAAGAAGCTTGAGAAATGCTTCTTTTCATTGTCCCATACAATAAAAAGATCTTCGGCTACAATTTACTGACGCCATGAATATATAATGGAGAAAAGGTAAGCCGTGTTTACTCTTCCCTTTGGCCTACTTGATCTTCATAACTATTTTCTGCTTCTCATTCTCAGACAAATGGCGAAAATCTGACCGCTGTCCTGAGTTGGATGTTGCCAAACGCCACCGGCAATCCTGTGGAGCTGAGCAACGTGGTCACACAGAAATATCGCACAAAAACACTGTGCCTGGGAAGTGTTTTGTCCAACCAATGATGCTGATAGATCACAACAGCGTCTACATGATATATGAAGTTCCGAGAGCATATTTTCCTTGGGAGTAATCTCCACACTCTTAAAAACCAGCAGAGAAATAATAAAAGAGAATAAACCTCCCCCCCAGGACAATATCTCACTGCTTATTCAAGTGTAATAATAATCAACTAATGGTCCCCAATCTTGTGATCCATGAGGTTCTTTGATTACAACTCCCAAAAAATCACGGCTAGAGATTCTGCTCAGGAAAGAAATCAGTTACGCTGCCAGTTATATAGAAAACCCGAGGTCCTGAGATGTTGCCTGTAACATACTGATGTTTAGACCTTGATTGGGTTTATCTCCTCCTCTTGGTTAAAAATTATTGTAAGGAAATCAGAAAACTATTTTCATTCGAGGTGGAGCATCCAGAGACCTCAACACACTTGGTTTAATTTTGGTTTATTAGGCCCTGCTCTACAATATTGGAACGGAGGAGTCACTACCGTGTTTCCCCGAAAATAAGACACTGTCTTATATTTATTTTTTCTCAAGAAGACACACTAGGGCTTATTTTCAGGGTATGTCTTACTTTATTAAGTATAATATGCTTGAATGTCAGCCCTGCACACAACCATAGCCACGCACATCACTAGGGTAGGACTTATATTTAACAAATGCATAGAAATCCTGCTAGGGCTTATTTTTGTGGGAGGTCTTATTTTCGGGGAAACAGGGTATTTCTAGTCAAGTAGACCCAATGTGTCCATAGGCAAAAATTGCTGTTTTCCAAGTGTCCAGTATTTTCTGTGAGAGAAATGGTCCCTGGTAGGGCAGCAATTGGCTACAGGATAAAATCAGTCTAAACAGATTATTTCGATGGAAATCTCCCCCACCTTTTTTTGGTTTCTAGCATCTTCCAGGGTTTGTAAATTAAAATATATTTCCTTTTGTCCAGTCTGACCATGACGGAGGAATGTTTGGCAGTGTATTCAAAAAGCAAAGCAAAAGCAAAGTGTTCTGCTTATATACTGCCCCATACCACTTTAAGTAGTCTCTGGATGGTTTACAATTATCAATTACAGTGTGCAGGCTACACATTGCCCCCCCAGCAAGCTGGGTACTCATTTTACCGACCTCGGAAGGATGGAAGGCTGAGTGAACCTTGAGCCTGCTACCTGGGATTGAACCCCAGGTCGTGAGCACAGTTTCACCTGCAGTACAGACATTAACCACTGCGCCACGAGGCCAGTGTACTAGTATTAAAGGGTAATTTTCCTGGTGCTCCTGATTCTGAAAAGGATATTCATTTAATTCAGTAATATTCTCTTCGCCTTCCTTCATTAACTCCAGGGGCATCCACGAATGAATGCATTTCTAGTTTATTTTAGCAGAAATGAGAGAGGTATAGTAAGCTGAGAGCTGTGAATTTACCCATCAAATTACTGAGTGAAATGCTGAGGCTCAGGAATTTGAACTTGGGCCACGCTTGTTCAACAGGAACACCATTTTATTTAATATTTCCATTTATATACCGCCCGACTTTCCCAGAGGAACTCTGGGCAGTGAACAACAAGGGAAATAATACAAATAAGAGAACAATACAAATTTAAAACGTGGAACCGGCAAAGAGAACAAGATGGCAGCGCCAAACAATAAACAAGCAAAAACAGACAATAACCTCATCAGTCACCGAACGTGGCTTTAGCCATGTTTTAAGATGTTTTTTGAACACTGGAAGAGATCCTGCAAGCCTTATCTCACTTAGAAGGTGATTCCACAGAGTTGGGCCAGCCACTGATTTAGCATGGAAGATTTTTGGGCCTCCCTTGGAGTGCCTACCCAAAGCGAGAAGCCCTGCGACATTCTGGTGGGCTGGTCAGAAGCTGATCCTTTGGGCATACACTCTGCCAGATGCTCTGGTCCCAAGCCAAAATCAAAACCAGTACCTTGAACCTTACTCGGGAAGCAACGGGTAGCCAATGCAGGTGAGCCAGAATTGGGGTGACACAATTATATCTGCTCGCCCCAACCGCCAGTCTGGCTGTCGCACCTGCCGAACAAAGCCCCATGTAGAGTTTTACGCACACTGTATGTGTGACAAGAGCTGTCTTGAACTGACATTAAAGGGGTTGTGAGGGTTTGGTTACAGCAACTAACGGTCCCGAAGAAGAACGAGGTCCACAATCATGTATCTTATCAAAATGCATTAAACTTTTATTTTTCTCGCTTACAGCGGGCACTTTTCCCATCTTCATTTCCGTCAAAAAGTCAACAGCATCAACTTGAACATTGGACGACCCATACCTTTCAAACAACAGTAACTCTGGGTTCAACTCTTGTGCAAACAGGTTATTTGGGGTGATTACCGGGGCCGGGTGTCCTTCACAAAATGAGGACCTGCACATTGGGTCCCACAGCAATGGTGAGTACTATCTCGGGAATAGTTTCCCAGCCCCATCCAGGGATCCATTTCGCAATGATCCCACCACCTCTTGAAACTGTCACCATGGTCGCCCTTACTCCGGAGCTGCTGGTTACTATTGTGGGATTAGGCAGGACGATTAACAGGAAAATTCCCCCCTCCGTCTCCCCTCCCTCAGGACAGTCACTTTCGCCTCCGCTGTCTGAATGGCGTTACCTCTTCCCTTTCCAACCATCTGAACTGCCTTTTCTTGACAGTTACCCTTATATTTCTCCACTCCTCCCATTCTCCTGTCCCCTTCGTTGAGAGGCATGTCTATTATGTTATATTCTTCTTTCTTTGGTTCCGCCAATGTTCTATTCTCTCCCCGACTCTCACCTTCTGCATAGTTACTCTCTCAGACTATTAAATCTCTAAATCCTCTCTACTGTCATCTTCCCCTATTACATTCTTCTTTTCTATCTCCGTCCCTTGGTCTATCTGTCCCTTGCATCCATGCTGAGGGTCCGCGAAGGGCTCACTCTCTTCCTTACAGGGGGTGGGAATATACTTCTGAAAATACAGCCTTTTGAAACTATTTTGAGGACAAATGAATCAAATCAACATGAAGTAGGAAGGGCCCTGTAAGGCCATCAAGTCCAAGCTCCTGATCTGTTCCTTTGATTCAAAGCTCTTTTTTCATGACTCAGTTTGAAGTTGCTTTTATTTATTTATTTATTTATTTATTTTTATTTATTTATTTATTTACTGCCCGTCTTCCAATGGAACTCCAGGCGGTTCACAGCAGTTATAATACTACAATGACAACAAAATCAGAGTATAAAGCAAAAAATAAAATAAAAATAAAAAAAATAAAAATAAGCAGCAGCATAGATGGCGGCTAGTATATCACAGGAAAAAAAAACTCTATCCATTTTGTAAATGGATAGAAATTATTCAGGGAATTATTCGGGGAGTCTGGCAGGAAAGACCCGCCAGGCTCCCCAGGCATTGGGGTCTAGGGTTAGGGGTGGGGTGAGGGGGACCCCTTGCAGCCCGGGAGGCGAGCAAGGAAGGAGAGAGAAAGGAGGAGGATGCCTCCCCATCCCCCAGGCTGCGCATTTGGGGTGGTGGAACCGGGGGACGGACAGCGGCGTCACGTGACGGAAGTCACATGATCGGGGGTGAGACTCGTGCTCTGTTCTGCCCAAGTGGAAAGAAAGGAGAGGAAGAAAGGGTGGGGGTGAAAGTTAAACGGGGCGCGTCCAACCCTCTACTAAAAGGAACCGGGGCTTCCCGAGACCGTGTGAAGGAGGTGAGAGAGGAGGGCGATCCTGGCACACGGAAGAGAGCGCGGGCAAGGCAAGATCCAGCCACGGGGACCAGGAGGAGGAGGAGGAGGATGGGGGGGGAGATGGATTCGGGAGGGGGGCGCGATTTTGGGGGGCGGGAAAAGAAGATGGATGAGGGGATGGTACTGGTGCTGGTGGGAATTTGATTTTTGAGAGGGGCTTGGCCTCCCACGACCACCTCGAGAGTAGATGCTGCGTCCTTCCTTTGTTCCCCTTCGCTCCCTTGAGTTGAACAGGGTCTGCCTGTTTTTCTGGGAACCCTCTCAAGATCCAGCCCGCAGAGGAGACAATAGGCGAGATTTAAAAATAAAAAACATCCTGAGACTTAATATTTTTCCATCTTTGTCCACTGCAGGCCAAATGACTGTTGTTCCCCTCAGGCGTAATTTGGGGGGCCAAATGGAAAGCAGAGCTTATAGGGATGAGTTCGATATCCTCCTTTTTGTACTGCATTTTTCCCGTTTTCCCTGAAAAATTGAGAATCAAATTTCAGTCAGAGGCAATGAAACTAGGAGGTATTGTTTGTTCTACAAAGGAGGTATATGATCTGCCTGATCAGGTTTCCAATGTAGGGATGGAGTACCGTAGCCTGACCATACGTGGTCAGACTCTTGCTCCCTTTCACGCTGCAAAGCAGGAATTATGAGAGAGTTACAGTAATCCAGTATTAAAAACGATCACCAAATCATTTTTCACAAGCTAACCATTTGGGATATCAAGAGGGGAGCGATGCAACCAAAAAGGCTTCTAAGCGTCTGTTAGCCCATAAGAGGACGGGCTGTATTACTTTACCCACTGTCCTCCATCTTGCTTCGATGCTCATTTCAGGTCACAGATTGTCTTTGTCTTGAGGGGCAATACATCATCCAAGATTGTCCCCAGATGGATAAGTATTATTGGATAAGGGATATTGGCTAATCTGACCTGACGTGATATCCTGACTTGATTAGGATACCTTATTTCTAGATTGCTCCATTTTAGAGAACATGGAGGATAGATACATCTGAGCGTGATGTAGGTGAGGAAACTGAAACAGAAGTACAGTGGTACCTCTACTTACGAATTTAATCTGTTCCAAATTTTATTTATTTATTTTTATACCGCCCGTCTTCCCGAAAGAACTCCGGGTGGTTAACAAAAGGGAGAAGAATGATCCCATTACATCATCACTACAAAAAAATCAAAATAAAAAGATAAAGAATTTAAAAAAAGAAACAGGACAAAAGAATACAGAGTCTCGGGCAAGACGGCAGCTCAGAAGAAGGGAGGGGAAAAAATATTAATGGTCACCAAATGCCTCCCGAAAGAGCAAGGTTTTAAGAGCTCTTTTGAAGGGGGGCAGGGACTGTGCAAGGCGCAGCTCACTCGGAAGGTGGTTCCAGAACGAGGAACCACACTCTTAACACACTCTTAAATCAACTCTTACATAGAGGAGCCCTATCTAAAAAAAATTAAAATTGAAAATAATATATATATTTGTAACAGCAGACTGCATCTAAATTTGTAAGGCAGCAGTTAAAATGTGACTGGTTTTTTACTCTTAAGCCGAATTGCTCTTAACTCGAGCTGTTCTTAAGTAGAGGTACCACTGTAATATGAATTACTGAAGTGAGCATAGAGGAACAACACAGGAGGTGTTGCTCTCCACGTCTTGGTAGAATGAAATCTTGCTCATTTACCCCCAATATCTACTGTGGTGATGGTAGGTAGGACCTGCAGTCTAAAAAAAATGTCTAGAGAGCCACTCCTTCCCCAGTTGTATGCAAGAAACTTGTTAACAAACAATGTTGTGCCTTATCTCAGTCTGTTTCAGCCTGGCCTCAGGCCTGGTTGTGGGGTGGAGACTGCATTTGGTCACCTTGATGGATGACCTACTACGCTGAGAGCGGGACAAAGAGAGTGTGTCCCTGTGGGTTCTACTGGGCCTCTCCGTGGCTTTTGATACTATGGACTGTGGCACCCTACTGCCCCATTTCTCTGGGATGGGACTTGGAGATACTGTTTTAGGGTGGCTCTCATGTATCTTGGAGAGGAGAACCCAGAGGGTGGTGCTGGGAGATTTCTGTTTAACTCCCTGGATGTTGGCTGACGGTGCCCTTCCAGGTTTGGTTTTGTCTCCTAGACTGTCTGACATCTACAGAAAACCTCTGAGGTTCTGTATCACTAGTACATAGAGTAGATCAGTGTTGGTGAACCTATGACATTGGTTCCAAAGGTGGCACTCAGAGACCTCTCTGTGGGCACCCAACATCGCCCTTTCACAGCCACCTGTATTTAGGTTAAATAGCTGTATTGGCACTTTGCAAAAAATTAGTGGGTTTTGAATCACATTTTGGGCACTTGGTCTCTAAAATGTTCGCCATCACTGGAGTAGATGATACCCAACTCTACCTATCCATTCCATCTAAATCTATGCCATTTTTGGGATTTATATATCTCCCAAGTTTAATTCAAAGAACAATTCCAGGTGGTGCACAAAATAAAATAAAAAACAAAGTATGGCCCAGAGTAGCCATGCAGCTAGATGGAGTGGTATATATATATATATATATATATATATATATATATATATATATATATAAATAAATAAATAAATAAATAAATAAATAAATAAAATAACACTTTACATTTATTAAGTTAATATGATAAACACTTAGAACAAACAAATCATAATAGGGAGTCAAGTAGGCGGCGAGTACTGCCAGAAACCTTATGGTAGAGCTAGGTCTTCAAAGAACTCTTAAATATTGCTGTGTGTGTGTGTGTGTGTGTGTGTTGTGTTGTGTTGTGTTGTGTTGTGTCGTTATAGTCATGACCGACTCTTCGTGACTCCATGTCCATGGAGTTTTCTTGGCCGGAATACTGGAGTGGCTTGCCAGTTCCTACTCCAGGCGCCTACAGCAAAAGGGGGGTGAGCCGCGTGGCCATCACAAAACACAATTGCAAAAATAGGTTACAGGCGATACCTTTATAGGCCACTATTAAAAATAATAAAAGAACATTGCAAGCTTTCAAGTGCAGTCAGTCACCCTTCTTCAAAGCAGGTCCCAGAAGTTCAGACACGGCAAAAGATGTGCTTTACCAAGAGTTTACTTTTAAAGTCCTTAGTTAGATCTTGTTCTTAAAGTCCATGGCTAGGTGATGTTTCAGCCAGGGCATGATTCTTGTTGGAGGCAATGTGGGCAGTTGTAAGAAGCTGCTTCTTAAGTCACACCCCCATTCTTCAAACAAAGGAAATGGGTCATATATCACCCCTACTCCTTAACCCAGCTCCATTTGGCACTAAGAGACATACACATCCCTTTAGGCGGGGGTGGGGTGGGGTGGGGGGGAAGACCCATGTGCTTCATTCGGGGATTGGGGTAAAACAATTTTTATAAGATCACTAGGTTTGCCAATTGTAACCAGATTGAATTAAAGTCATATTACCTAGTGGTTGCAGTCTTGTGGTGAGTTTTTCAGGCTGTTTGAACGTGTTCTGGAAGTTTTTCTTCCTGATGTTTCCCTACACTCTGTGGCCGGCATCTTCTGAAGGCTTTTGTAAGCTTTTCTAAACTTTTACTAAACTAGCAGACTTGTGCGTGGTGGTTAAAGGCCTGCACTGCAGCTAAAACTGTGCTCATAACCTGGGGGTTCAATCCCAGGTAGCAGGCTCATGGTTGACTCAGCCTTGTATCCTTCCTAGGTTGGTAAAATGAGTACCTAGCTCATGTGTAGCCTGCAAGATTAAATTATAAACCGCCCAGAGAATGCTTGAAGCACTATGGGGTGATATATAAGAAGAACACTTTGCTTTGCTTTTTCTAAACTTTTCTAAGCTTTACTGCTCCAGCCAGTTAATAAATGAAGATTTGCATCATTGATGAAAACCTTTTCATACCTTTCAATTCAGGATATCCTGACATTCCCGTAAAACCAGAAGCAGAAGAGGAAATTGATAACTCGGGATCTTGCCAGTCAGGTGAGGGGATGTTCCTATAGCTGCATGGACAGAGGACTGGGTCAATTCTCCCATTTCTGGATAATTGATTCTGAGATGCAAAGATTTTTTATGCTGCTTGCAGCAAATGAACTGGCAGAAGATTGCATCCCTGTTGACCACCTCTTTAACCCTTTATTCAGGAACTCTTAACCGTTTCATAAAATCTGAAAAGATAGAAGAGCTGTACAACCAGGGACCCATGGAAGATACAAGCATTCCTGGCGTCCACCCAGGTAGGGAACCCCTTCATATCAAGGCATTCACAGTAGGCTGGGCTTCATGACCGGTAGGATGTTCCAAGCCTATACAGTAGTTCCCCGCCACATTGTGCCCCAAATGTCACGGTCCCACTATATCGTGGGGTCTGCCATCCCCTCCTCTTTGGTGATGACGGTGGCCCTCATGGAGGCCTCCCAACCCAGCCGCGGCCGCAGTGGAGACTTCCGGACCCAGTGGAGGCCTCCTAACCCGGGTCCGGAAGTCTCTACTGTGGCCGCTGCTGGGGCTGCACAGTCAGGACCTCCAACAGGTCCAGAGGCTTCTACTGGGAGGGACGGACTGACGGACAGAGGAGGAGAAGCAGCAGCAGCCAGACACCAGCTGCCTATTCCCTCACCCACCCGCTTTCCGGCTGCCCCCTTTCCTCATTCGCGGGCCACCTCCTTCCCAGGGAGGCCGCTGCATTGGAAAGGTGTTAAGTGAGCGGGTGGGCGAAGGGAAAGGCCGGAGGGTGGGTGGTGGCGTGGCTGAGAATGGACTCCTGTCGCCTCAGCTTTACCTGGGGCTGCAGCGGCAGCGGTTCTCCTCTGTTACATAAGAACATAAGAAGAGCCCTGCTGGATCAGGCCAAAGGCCCATCTAGTCCAGCTTCCTGTATCTCACAGTGGCCCCACCAAATGCATCTGGGAGTGCACGAGACTAGATATCTGTCTCTTCATACCACTAGCTTGCATCTGGTCCTTGAAGTACGCCAGTTTTAAGCCTGGAGATTACATATCTCCATCATGGTTTGTAACCTGTGATGGACTTCTCCTCCAGGAATCTGTCCAATCCCGTTTTGAAGGCATCCAGGCCAGATGCCATCACCACATCCTGTGGCAGGGAGTTCCACAGACTAACAACACGCTGGGTAAAAAAAAAATTGTTTGTCTGTTCTCACTCTCCCAACCCTCAGTGGGTCCCCCAAGAACGGCTGCTGCTTTGTTCTCTCTCTCCCCCCCCAACACGGCTTTTAATTCCAGTAGAAAAACTACCATATCCCATTATTCTCCCAGTGCTAATACCTACTATGTCATCACTTTGCAGTTCTCAACCCTCTCCAACCTCATTCCACGGGGATGAGGTGTTCCGAACAGGATGCCACTCAGCTCCTGTCGGCTTTCCCTCCTTCCCTCACCCTTCCTTCTTTTGCCTCACCCGGCTGAGGGAAAGGGGTCCGTTCCCAGCCCTGCCGCCTCCGCCTGACTTGCACTTTACCCACCTGCTTGACAGCTTTCTGGCACAGCGGGGAACAGACCCCTTTCCCTCAGGCAGATAAAGAAGGAAGGGCGAGTAAAGGGGAGACCTCCGGATGCAGGCGCTGCTACAGCCAAGGCCTCCAGACCTGATCCAATATTCAGATGCCATCATCGCAATGGCATCTGCCTATCACAGATTTTCATTTATTTATTAATAAATAAATTAAAATAATATTTACAGTGGACCCTCGTATAACATGGTTTGTATAACATAAAATCTGTACAACATAAAAAATTCCGGAGATAGGGGAAATTTGCTTAACAGAATCACCTAAGGGGCAAATCCGTACAACATAAAAATGGTCGCGATTAAGGATTACTCTGTTTTCAATGCATTCCTATGGGAAATTTGTATTAAGTAAAATTTGCTTAACATAACTTCATTTGGAACGAATTAATTCCTTTATACAAAGTACCACTGTATTTATTATTGTGGGTAATTACTACTGTAATTCGGTCAATCCGTACTTCTGCAATTGTATGATTCTTATGGCCAGTGAATTGTTGAAACCCTCCATCCTTGCTGACCACCTGCTTCTTTTTCTTCAATTCAGGATTTTTTGCTGTCATAAAGTCAGAGGAGGAAGAGGGGATGGAAGATCAGGGATCCCAGGAAAACATGAGCATTGCTGGAGAGGAGGCAGGTGAGGTGGCTGTTCATATCTCTGTACTGGCAGAAAGTGAGGGCGAGATGAGCCTTGGATGGTTCCCATTCTGCCCTTCTATACTTTTCGATGTTCATTGTGGACACATTGCATTGTGGCTCACCAGCTCTTTTCACTTCTTTCCTTTTATTCAGGAGTTCCTAACCATTTCATTAAGCAAGAGGAGGAAGAGGAGGCGTACCAACAGGGATCTGAAGAAAGCACAAGCCCTGGCGATAACCAGACAGGTGAGAGAGAGCTCTTCCTCGAACTGCACTGAGAAACGCTTCGCTCAAGTGATCACTGAGTTTTTCCCAACTCTATAGTTCTATGGTTTTGCGATTATATGATTGGATGATGCTTGCAGCCAATTAAATCATGAAGACTTACTGCAAGACAGTGGAGGCAGCAAAGAAATCATTTTTCTCTACCACCATTGATTTGGTACAAAATCGACCAGGGCAGCTTTTCAGAATAGTCAAAAGTCTGCTACATGCTGACACACAGACCACTCTGTATCTTGCTGCGAAGAATTTGCACAACACTTTGCAAGCAAAATTGAACAGATCTGGGCTACCTTGGATGCTGCTATTGATGCAGAGCTTGTAAACAAAACACCCCGCCATCCTTGTCCTGTATTAATGGATGACTTTCAGCTCCTACAGCCAGATGATGTGGTCAGGACCCTTGGGGAGATGAGGGCCACCACATATCTGCTGGATTCTTGCCCCTTATGGATCATAAAAGCTGCCAGAGAAGGTATGGCAGACTGGTTAGGAAGAGTAGTGAATGCCTCCTTACAACATAGCAGGTTTCCGGCATTCTTAAAGAAGGCAATAGTAAAACCACTGCTAAAAAAATCCCTCCTTAGACCCAATACTGAACAATTACCGACCAGTATTGAATATCCCATTCTTAGGGAAAGCCCTGGAGTGGGTTGTGATCTCGCAGCTCCAGAGGTTTCTGGATGAGAAAAACTACCTGGATCCATTACAATCTGGCTTCAGGCCTGGCTATGGCACTGAGATGGCACTGGTTGCATTGGTAGATGACTTATGCAGGGAAATGGATAGGGGATCAGTGTCCCTTTTGGTTTTGCTAGACCTCTCAGCTGCTTTTGACACTATAGACCATGGCATCCTCCTGACTCGTCTCTCTGAAATGGGAATTGGGGGTACTGCATTAAAGTGGCAGATGCAGTAATGAACTGGATGAGGACGAACAAAATGAAACTAAATCCAGACAAGACAGAGGTGCTCTTGGTCAGTCAAAAGGGAGAACAAGGGATAGGGATGCAACCTGTACTGGATGGGGTCACCCTCCAATTGAAAATCAGGTATGCATCTTGGGGATACTCTTGAACTCACCCTTGAGCTTGGATGCCCAGGTCACGGCTGTGGCCAGGAGCACATTTGCACAATTAAGGCTAGTGCACAAGTTACGCCCATTTCTTGAGAAACCAGCTCTGGCCACACTGACACATGCCCTAGTGACATCCCGGCTAGACTACTGTAATGCACTCTTTGTGGGACTACTGATGAAAAGTTTCAGGAAACTTCAACGGGTCCAAAATGCAGCAGCCAGACTGCTGACTGGGGCGGCATACAGAGATCACATTACACCCCTTTTAAAGCAGCTCCAGTGGCTGCCAGTCAGCTATCAGGCACAATTCAAAGTGCTGACCTTAACCTACAAAGCACTGTACGACCTGGGTCCTAGCTACCTCAAAGATCGAATCTCACAGTATGAACCGACTCTGATGTTAAGGCCATCAGGAGAGGCCCTTCTCCATCCTGGCAACCTCACAAATACATCTCAGAACCCATGAAAGAGCCTTCTCAGTTGCTGCTCCCAGACTCTGGAACTTCCTCCCACTAGAGGCCAGGACTGTCTCATCTCTGTTGTACTTTTGGAAACAGGCAAAGACCTTTCTCTTCATGCAAGCTTTCCCTGAATGATGGACTACCTATTATGGTGTCTTTTATATGAATCTACAGGATCACATAGACTTTGTGTTTATAACTACTTATAACCTTATGAGTTTACATTGATACTATAATTTCAATGTTAGTTTCCATCACTCATAACTTTACATGCAACTTTACTCCCCTTTAACTGCTCGTGTTCTCTTGTAGCTTTAATGTAATGTTGTCTATTAATGATGTAAGATGTCCCTCAATTCCCTGTTCTCAATACTTGAACATGTCTTAATTGTACTGAACTGTACATTATCCCTCATTCTGTAAGCTGCCTTGGGTCCTTTTTCCAAGGAGAAAGGTGGGGTAAAAATACTCTAAAATAAAAATAAATAAATATCATAACCTTGCTGACATGTCTTCTTGCCTATTTCCAGGATTTCTGAATGTTGTTGTAAAGACCGAAGAAGAAGAGAGTCTTTACCACCAGGGATCTGTAGAGAATCTTAACCACCAGGGATCTGTGGAGATGGCAAGCACTGACCGGGATCCATCAGGTGAGGGAGAAATGTGCCTACTCACATTGGAAGGAGTTTAAGTCAGATGACCCTTGTTGATCCTTCCAGTCTCTGCAGTTCTAGCATTTGTTAGGTCAGTACTGGCGAACCTATGGCATGGGTGCCAAAGGTGGCACTTGGAGCCTTTTCTGTGGGCACCCGACATCACCCCTTCATGGCCACCTGTGTTCAAGTTAAATGGCTGTATTGGCACTTTGCCAAAAAAAATAGTGGGTTTTGAATCGCAGTTTGGGCACTTGGTCTCTAAAAAGTTCGCCATCCCTGTGTTAGGTGGTGAAACATCTCATCATGGCTGACCACCTGTTTTCACTTTGTTTCTTCCATGTAGGATTTCCCGCCACTGACATAAAGTTAGAGGAAGAAGAACAGGGACCACACGATCAAGGATCTGAGGGAAGTGGAGGTGTTGCTGGAGACCAGTCAGGTGGGGGAGCACTTTGTATTCTTGCATCGGAAGGGGGTTTGGTTGGGGGTGACCCTTGGGAAGATGAAGGAAGAGCAACCTTGCTTCCAGGAAGGTGAAAGTGTTATTGGTGATCGGGATGCGTGGTGGGGAGTGATCCATGTATCTGAATGGTGACAACCAGGATGATGCCGTATGCCAAGTTAGACCAGTGTTTTTCAACCACTGTTCCGCGGCACACTCTTGTGCCGCGAGATGTTGCCTGGTGTGCCGTTGCAAAAATTGAAAAATTTGAAAGGCTCCTGCCGGGCTTGTCCCGGATTGGGGCCGCTTTGTCGCCCCGGGAGCCGTTATTCGGCGCGAAAGGAGGAGGACACGTGACTCCCGGGATGTGCGGGGATCAAAGCCCTTAAAAGGGCCGCCCCCACACCAGTCCTCCTCGTTCGCGCCGGGCAGCACTGACCGGAACTCCGGAGTACCTCCGGCAACGTTGGATGCCTTTTGGGGCTCGCGCTTCAGTCGAGCCCCGGGTGACAGCGGGTTTCGCCGGGGGGTGGGTGGGTGGTCGGGAGCTTTTCCAGGGCCCTGCGGGCTTGTTTGCCGCAGCCCACCCTCCCTCAACTGCCACATAGCAGCCCGACCTGACCCGTTCGTCGGGTACTTTTGTTAAAAAAAAAAAAAAAAAACCACTCCACCGCTACCCACCCCCTACCCTCCTATCCTTGCTTGCCTGCCAGCTGGAGAGGTGTCGGGTGGTGCCGGCTGCGGCCGCGGGGTGGGGGCCCGCTGCGTTTACTCCAGCTGATGGGTGGTTCCTCGCCGGAGCGCGCCCGCCCACTGGGGCTTAGCCGGCTTTCCGGGCTTCCTGCCAGCTCGTCCTTAGGCAGATGCTCAGGCGGCCTTTTTAAAGCCGCCTATCAAGTCCTAGGGGTGATCGTTGGGCGTCCTCGCCCGTGTGGGGTCGAGCTTCGCCCTGTCAGTTTCCCTGGCCCGCTTAGGGGGCCTTGCTCAGGCCTTTGAGCTCCCTGGACGCGTGGAACTCTCGCCGCAGCATTTTCTTTGGTGGAGGGTGGCTGTCCTGCCCCCCCGCCACTTAGGGGTTCGACCCGACCTGTTGCGCCCCCCTCCACTGCTTCTTCCTTATCCAGCCTTTACCTGTTCGTCGGGTCCTTCTATAAAATAAAATAAAAAAAACCCAAAAGGAGTAGAACTAGGGCCCGGCTTGCCAGCATATATCTTCTAAATAAATTCAAGGGGAGGCTCGTGGCCCTCCGCCTGCCTGGACAGCGAGCTGAAGTGGAATGCTGATTGGGGGTGGGGTTACATATCGCCTCCTTACCCCCCCCCCCTTGAGGTGCTCTATTAACTGCTGGGGGCCTATCTGCAGCCATCTTACCCAGCCGGCCTGTCAGCCCGGTGGCTCAGTTAAGTGCTCCGTATCTCCCCCTACAGGTGATACTGCAGTGATGGACAAGGTTTTGAAAAGGAAAAAACTGGACTCTGAACAAAATTTGGAGCCAGATGAGAGCCCAAGTATGAGTGGGGATCAAAAGAAAGCAAGGATGGTTAGCTCAAGCAAATTCTCTGTCACAAGGCAATATAGCGAAAGCTATATTTCATTTGGATTTACTGTCACCCGAGATGCAAACAAACCAACTCCACTGTGTGTGGTGTGTGGTGAAAAGCTAGCTAACAGTGCTATGGTCCCAAGCAAACTTAAACGCCATCTCCAAACGAAACACCCTTTTCTTCAAAACAAGAATGCGGACTATTTTGTTCGCCTGCGTGAAAACACGGAGAAACAGCCAACTTTCATGAGAAAAACCACAAAGGTAAATGAAAGAGCTCTTAAAGCTAGCTATCAAGTTGCTGAACTTATAGCCAAGTCAAAAAAGTCGCACACTGTGGCAGAGACATTAATACTTCCTGCCTGCAAAGCTATTGTAGAGGAGATGCTCGGACCTGAAGCAGCTGAGGAAATAGCCAAAGTCCCTCTCTCAGACAACACAATTTCCAGACGTATTAATGACATGTCTGCAGACATCGAAAGTGTGGTTTTGGAAAAGATCCGTACCAGTGAGAAATTTGCATTGCAACTTGACGAGACTACTGATATCAGTGGACATGCTCAACTCTTGGCCAATGTGCGTTTTGTTGATGGTGATGCAATTAGAGAAAACTTCTTTTTTTGCAAGGCATTGCCAGAAAAAACAACAGGAGAAGACATTTTTAGGGTCACATCAGAATACCTTGAACAAGGAGGACTTAAGTGGGAAAACTGCACAAGTGTCTGCACCGATGGAGCTGCAGCCATGGTCGGGCGCACCAAAGGCTTTGTAAGCAGAGTGAAGGAAAGAAATCCAGATGTGATTATTACGCATTGTTTTTTACACCGTGAGGCCCTCGTAGCCAAGACTTTACCAGCAGACCTAGTTCATGTGTTGGATGATGTTGTGCGCATGGTAAACTTTGTAAAGTCACAACCCGTGAAAAGTTGCATATTTGCAGCTTTGTGTGAGGAGATGGGAGCGAAGCATAAAACCTTGCTGTTTCATACGGAGGTCCAGTGGTTGTCGCGTGGCAAGGTCTTGGTTCGTGTGTATGAGCTGCGGGAGGAATTTAAAGTGCTTCTGACAAATGAGAGGTCAGATTACGCAAAGCTACTTGCAAGTGATGAGTGGTGTGCAAGGCTGGCATACCTGGCAGATATATTTCATCATCTGAATGAACTGAACACACGAATGCAAGGCCGAAATGAAAACCTGCTTACAAGTACAGATAAAATAAATGGATTCCGTTCAAAGGTGCGACTCTGGCATCAACATGTGGAAAGTGGCAATCTTGAAATGTTCACACTCGCCAAGCAATGGCAAGGTGTTCACACTGCTGCACTGTGTGAGATAATAGTTAAACATTTAAAAACTCTTGAGGAGAAGTTGTCATTTTATTTCTCTTCAGTCTCCACTGAATGCCTTGACTGGGTTAGAGACCCTTATAGCTCAGCATCAGTTGGTGGAAAGGACATGACTTTACAGGAGCAGGAGGAACTAACTGAACTGAGACAAAATCGTGGTTTCAAGCTAAGATTTGCTGATCTACCTTTGGACAGTTTTTGGTTGAATACTGCCAAGGAGTTCCCCCTTCTGGCAAACAAAGCTATTTTGACATTGCTCCCATTTTCCACTACACATCTGTGTGAGATGAGCTTTTCAAGCATGATTGCTATAAAAACTAAATACAGAGAGACACTGAGAGCTGTTGACGAAGAGCTACGTGTGTGTCTTTCTTCGATTCCAGCCAGAATATCAGCTTTGTGTTCAGCCAAACAGGCCCAGGTTGCGCACTGAATAAAGTATTTTATAATTTTTCATATTTCTGTTTACTTACTATTTAATAATAAAGTAATTATAAAATACTTTCTTTGTGTTTATTTGATTCCTATTCAAGAGAATTACTTTATATATAGTCAATATAGGCACAGAGTTAAATTTTTTAACATTTTCTAATGGTGGTGTGCCTCATGATTTTTTTCCATGAAACAAGTGTGCCTTTGCCCAAAAAAGGTTGAAAAACACTTGAGTTAGACTGTTCAACCCTCCATCTGTCAACAAGGGCCCCCTTGTTGGTTATGTTGGCAGCCCCCTTTCTTGGTTAGCTTGTTGGTTAGTGTGTTTTGCAGACCAGATCCTTGAAATCCAAAGGGTGGATGTGTGGTTGTTGTTGTTGAAAACATTGCCCCGTAGGTGATCCTTTGGGGTCACATGATTCACACCTCAGAGTCTGGCTTTGACATGTGCCTTCCCCATTTAACATGTAACAGAGGAGGGGGTGGACTCAGGGCAATGGTTTCAAACTTCAGGAAAAGAGATTCCATTTAAACATTAGGAAGAACTTCCTGATGGCTACAGCTATCTGGCAGTGGAATATGCTGCCACAAAGAAGGGTGGTGGAGTCTCCTTCTTTGGAGGTTTTTAAGCAGAGGCAGGATGGCCATCTGGGGGGATTCCTGTGATGGGGGTTCCTGCATGGCAGGGGGTTGGACTAGATGGCCCTCCAGGTCTCTCTCAGCTCTATGATTCTACGATTCTATGGCGGCTTATCCTGCCATGCAGAGGCAGGCCTTGACTGGCTTCCCACCATTTTTGTCTTTCCTAGTCTTACACAATATATATACTGTAGTTTTTTTCTATTGAATTTAGTAAACACTGCAATAACAAACAAGCCTAGTCAAAAATAAAGCGTAGTTAAACTTTGTGTCTTTAACGAACCACAAGTAAAAGTTGGTTTCCAATCCTGCCCCAGCCACAGGAAGCACCAGTCTCTTGAAATCTCTTGCCTAAGTTTCTCCTCATTGTGGTCTCTCTCCCTGTGTCAGGGAGATCCTTTTGGAACAGTGGTTCTCAACCTGGGGGCCGTGACCCCTTTGGGGGGGGTCAAAGACCCTTTCAGAGGGGTTGCTGTGAGTCGGCAAAGGAAAAGGCACAAATGGCTGGCACTCTGGGAAGCCAAACAGCCGCTTGTGCCCAGCCACACTGTACCGATGGGAGGGCACCAATTGGGTGAGAAGGGGGTGGGCCTGGCGCCATAGGAGCAGCCCCACTTACCACTCACTGGCTCTCACAGCCTCTCAGTATGCTGTGATTGGAGATGAACAACCCCCCTGCGTCGACGCCTGCCGGAAGCCGAGCTGCTCGGCTAAACACATGGTGCACGGGTGCGAGAGGCAAGGACTTTGCTGCTACATACCTGGCCGGGTGGATTAAAGCACTTGATGGACAGGGCAGCTTGAGCAGCCGGAGGCCAAAGGCAGGCAGAGGCGGTGGGGAGGGGGAAGAGAAGTAAGTACGTAAGTAAGTTATTGAGTCCCGTGGCGCAGGTAAAACTGTGCTCATGACCTGGGGTTCAGCCCCAGGTAGCAGGCTCAAGGTTCACTCAGCCTTCCATCCTTCCGAGGTCGGTAAAATGGGTACCCAGCTTGCTGGGAAGGGGGGGGGGCAATGTGTAGCCTGCATACTGTAGTTAAAAAACTGTGAACCACCCAGAGACTACTTGAAGTGGTATGGGGCGGTATATACGCAGAATACTTTGCTTTAAGGCTGTTCCTGTGGTTGGTAGCGGCCAAACGCTGAGGTGTCTGTGTGTGTGTGCGTGTGTGTGTGTACGCGAAGGGGGAGGCAGAGGGTGCCAAGGTGCCTTCCCCTCCCTTCGTTCCCCCTCTTCCTTTCCATCCCAGGGCAAGAGCGGAGAGCAGGCTGTAACATGCCCCTTACACACACTGGGTTTCCACTCCCTGCCAACACCAGATTAACTGGACACTTGTATGTATTTGAGAGAAAGTCACACCAGGTTATATAGTTTTAAAACAAAACATGAAACGTTTATTAGTTTACAATTAGATGACCGGTATTATGATAGCTCTGCCGGTGGGGACGCTACGGGGTGAGGCTGGTGGCAGGCGGGGGCCGGTTGGGCCTGTCGAGGCAGGCCCACAAGAGGAGGAGCGGGGGGTGGGTGAGGTGGGTGGTTGGGACTCGGAAGGCGAAGGCGGTTTCGGAGACGAAGGAGGGGGGGGGGGAACGGAGGTGCTCTCATCCGGTTTCTGCCGGTGCGGGATGAGGAGAGGAGCCCGACAGGAAGGCATGCGCAGCTGGGGGGGGGGAGAAAAAAAGGGGGGATAATGTTTATTTTATTTATTTTGAATATTTTACCCCACCAACGTTGGCATCGGGAGCCCCCGGGGGATGGGGGGTTTGGTGGGTTGAATTTGGGCGGGAGGCGGTTTTCCCTGGGCAAACATGAAGAGTAGGGAGGAGGGCAGTCAGCGGGGGAAAGAGCCATCTGGCGCCAGGAAAAAGGACACTTAGGGAGCCCCCCCCCTCTTTTGGACCGTTTTGTGATTTAAGACTTAACGTGAGTGGAGTGGATAAAATATACTTAAATCAGATTTTAAGCAGTCATATTTGTTTAAATTTAAAGCCGAATTGACTGATTTAAATTTAAAGCCGAATTTAAATCAGATTTTAAGCAGTCATATTTGTTTAAATTTAAAGCCGAATTGACTTGGTTTTAAAGGTTGAAATACATTTGACTCATATAGTAGAAATTATAGATTGTAATTATCTATTATGTGTACAGTTTTGTTTAAGTTTTGCAAATACAGTCACTTTTGTACAATAATTTAGGTGACCTTTTGCTGATACTCAGGCTGGATTTCTCCACATGATATAGGTTGAACAAGAGGAATATATATTTTCATTGAAACCCCCTCTCTCAAGAGACGTGGCGGCCTCAGGCATAGTTTTATCTGCTACTTATCAGGGTGTGCTTTCTACTGTACCCAGACAAATCAAAAAGCCTTCACCACCAAGGCTAACAACTCATACTTTAGGTTTCAGCACTTTTTAGGCCATTGTTCACCTTAAGGCTATGGATACTATTGTCTACCTAACGAGCCTATTCAGGCCATTCATCTTATGAGCCTAATTCAGATCAGGGTGACAAGAGGTCAAAGCTGACTATAAGATGGAGGACTCCAATTAGCTGTATTCAGGATGCCGGGGGGGGGGGGGGCAGGGGGGGGACAAACAAATATATCTAGCTCTTCTATCTGTTCACCAGTACTCGTGTGTACTGACGTGTTATTGTGTCTGCTTTATCCCACAAATTAGCAAAAATGAGTACGAAACGGACATCGTTACGAAGTTTCCTTGGGAAGAAAAGACAGCCCAGTGAACAGACAGAAGAAGAGCCTTCAACATCAAAGAAACATGCAACTTTTAACAGAAAATACCATGAGTCCTATTTGAAATATGGATTTATCGGGATAGGTGATTCCCACGCACCAACACCGCTCTGCATAGTTTGCGGCAAGAAGCTATCTAATGAGGCAATGAAACCTTCAAAACTGCTTCGCCACTTGACCACCATACACCCTGGCATAAAAGACAAGCCCCTGAAGTATTTTGAAAGAAAAAAACGGGAGCACGAAGCACAGAATATAGTTATGAGGGCCAACACATCAATAAAGGAGAATGCACTGAGAGCATCATATTTGGTGGCTAATCGCATTGCTAAGGAAAAAAAGCCATTTACTATTGGTGAAGAATTGATCTTGCCCTACACTAAAGACATTTGCCGTGAACTTCTAGGAGAGGCTGCTGTGGAAAAGATAGCACATGTGCCTTTGTCAGCTAGCACTGTGACTAGGTGCATTGAGGAAATAGCCGCAGACATTGAGGCACAATTGTTGGAGAGGATTAATACATCACCGTGGTATGCACTCCAGGTTGACGAATCTACAGATATCGACAACAAGGCACTACTACTTGTTTATGTGCGATATCTATATCAGGAGGATGTGCATGAGGATTTGTTATGTGCACTATCTTTGCCAACCAACACCACAGGAGCAGAACTGTTCAAGTCACTGGATGGTTATATATCAAAAAAACTGAAATGGTCCTTTTGTGTCAGCATATGCACAGATGGAGCTGCTGCCATGACCAGACGACTGTCTGGTTTAATTGCTCGGATTAAGGAGGTTGCACCTGAGAGTGAATCTACGCATTGTATCATTCACAGGGAAATGCTGGCAAGCCAAAAAATGTCACCGGAATTTAACAGCATATTGATGGATGTCGTTAAAGTTATTAACCACATTAAAGCACACGCACTTAACTCGCGCCTGTTTGAGCAGCTTTGTGAGGAGATGGACACAGAGTACAGAAGCCTTCTCTTATACACAGAAATAAGATGGTTATCCAGAAGAAACTCGCTAACCAGAGTATTTGAATTACGAGAGCCATTGCAAAGATTTCTCTCAGAAAAGAAGTCACCGCTGGCAGCACATTTCAGTGACAAGGTATGGGTTGCAAAACTGGCTTACCTGTGTGACATATTCAGCCTGCTCAATGAACTCAATCTGGGCCTTCAGGGGAAAATGACAACTGTTTTCAAGTTGTCAGACAAAGTAGCTGCATTTAAAGCCAAACTGGAGTTGTGGGGACGGTGCGTGAATAGAGGCATTTTGGACATGTTTCAGACATTAGCAGGGATTGTAGGTGAGACTGAGCTTGAACATTCATTCTGCCAGTTGGTGCACGATCACCTGTCTTTGCTTTTAAAAGAGTTTGAGCGCTACTTCCCAACCACAAAAGACCCACGAACTGGTAAGGAATGGATCCGCGACCCATTTGTCAACAAACCAGGCGAATCTAGCATGCCTATGCAAGAAGAAGAACAACTGCTGGAGATTGCAAATGACGGTGGCCTTAAAACTATGTTTGAGAAAACAACTCTGCCGGTGTTCTGGATTAAAGTCATGGCGGAATACCCTGAGATTGCCACCACAGCACTTAAATCCCTATTGCCATTTTCAACAACCTATCTGTGTGAAGCGGGGTTTTCTGCAGTGGCAGCAACCAAAACAAAACAACGGAATAAACTGGACATAAGCAACACACTTCGGGTGGCATTGTCTCCTATTACCCCCAGATGGAACCGTCTTGTTGCAAATAAACAAGCTCAGGGTTCTCATTGATTTGGCATTCTAGTGATGTAGCTGTATTTTATTTTGAAGGCATGTTTAAATACAATTAAATTAAAATTATTAAATCAAAACAAGTGGGCCACGGAAAAATTATCAAACATTTACCGGTCCACGGTGATAAAATGGTTGGGGAGCACTGACGTAGGCAGCCAGGACGAAGTCAGTGGTTTTCACAAAGGGAGGGGAGACAATACCCCCTCCCGCAGACAAACTAACAAGCGAGCAAAGCCAGCGGTCCCTTGACTCTCCCAGCTCCTTTAGCAGGAGAGCTAAAATGCTACCCCCTTGTGCCTGTCCTCATACTGTACCCAGGACTGAAGCTGTGGGCTGGAAAGATAGTGATGCAGGGAAAAATCTCTCTTCTAGCGCTCATCCTCTCAACCCCAAGATGTTTTGCAGTGGGTTTCCCCCCCCCCCCCCCCCCCGTCCTCCCCACAACTGGAGCAGGGAGAAGGGGCCATGTTTTAAAATTAGCATTCATTTGGGAAGGTGATCTTTGCAGTGTACAAATGTTTCCTGTTGACCTCCTTGGGGTATATGGTTGAGCAGGCTTTTAGATTATTATTATTATTATTATTATTATTATTTAAATTGGCTCTTTGCCCTACTTGTCAGGACCCTCAGGCTAATCAATAAAGTAAAATGTAAATCTGTACCGTGGGAACTTAATCTGGATGCTAAACAGTCTTTTTATATTCAGCTGTGGTTGATGTGAACACTGCCCCCTTCTGATAGGAACAGGTGTGTAAAAACAACAACACAGAGAATGGTAAATCATAGGAAACTTTAATGAACTGTATTGACTGAACTATGCCACACATCATCTTTTGTATTATTGAGCTATAATATGCAGCAAAGGGCCCAACTTCACTATATGCCGCATTTGTCGATCTGAAAGCAGCCTTTGACTCTATTTCGAGACAGAAATTATGGGCCAACCTAGAAGCCACCTCAATAGATAAACGGTTACTTCTATTGTTGTGTGTGCTACATAACAATACCAATCTGAAGGTTAGGCTAAATAGGAAAGGCAACTTAACAGACCCGATTGACACCTATAGAGGAGTGAGACAGGGCTGCTTACTGGCCCCTTCATTGTTCAATTTCTACATAAATGACATAGTAGAACATCTCAGCTCTTCCAGTCTTCACCCTCCAAAGCTACACCAAAGACATATTTCTATTCTTCTATATGCAGATGACGCTGTGCTTTTAGCGAGGACACCTGTTGGCCTCAAGAGAGCCCTTAAGAAATTTGCAAGCTTCTGCAAAATGAAGTAATTAGAAATAAACTACCAAAAGACCAAAATCATGGCCTTTGGAAGAAGACAAAAGAAAAGGTCTTGGATCATTAATGGGCAATCCCTGGAACAGGTTTCCTGTTTTAAATACCTAGGTATGGCCCTTCAATCTACTGGGTCTAGAAATGCCCATATCCAATATGCAGCTAACCAGGGTGAAAGAACAGCAAATGCCATCTTAAGGTTCTACCACTCCAAAGGGGGTCGTTATATCCTAGCAGCCCTAAAACTCTTTCAGGCAAAGGTGGTCAGCCAGATGCTCTATGGCACTTTCATTGGGCCTGCATCTTGTAGTTTTGACCCTATAGAGCGGGTCCAATCTGAATTCCTTAGAGCAATTCTTGAAGTCCCAAGATGTGTAACAAATGCATACATCCGTTTAGAGACAGGTATGCTATCAATGATAGCTAAAATTACATTAACTTCTCTACAGTATTGGCTTAAGATAAACTTCCAACCACAGGGATTAACCCATCTACTTTTAGTGGATAACTTCCAATCTAAGTGGTTAAAATCAGTCCTAAATAAATTGCAAACTATGGGTCTTTCTTCCCAAGCAATCTTGAGCATGAAATGGGATGAAGCAAAATCAGTCCTTAAACAGAGAATAATAGATATGGAGAGACAGGCAGATCTCAGTAGTTGCCCCAATTTTAGAGTTCTAGATACACATAAATATCGCTCACTCCCCGTGGCCTATCTGTCACAGCTGGAGATGTACAAGTTTAGGAAAGCCTTTACTCTGGCAAGGTGTGAGGCTTTCCCTTTTGCAGTGCTAGAAGGCAGATTTAAGAGCATCCCAAGGGAACAGAGACTCTGCCCTTGTGGCTCTAATGAGATAGAATCCATTGAGCATATGATGTTCAGATGCAGTAGGCACAAAAAGACCCGGGCAAAATACATCACACCACTCTTAAAAGATATGGCAGGCCAATCGGACTCGGACTATTGTAACCAATTGCTAATTGACCAAAGTCGGACTACTACTGAACTGGTGGCAAAATTCTGGGCGGCATGTAACAATAGATAGATAGCTGAGCTTTTAAATCCTGTTTTATATTGTCACATATGCTGTCTTAATGGCTTTTAAAAATAACTTTTGTTTTATGTATTGATCACTGTAATGTTTGCTAGTTTTTAAACTTTCTAGCTAATGTTCTTTATATATATTGTTGTTTATATATATATTGTATCTTATTCTGCTCTATTCTATCCTATTTTATCTTACGTCTGGCTTGATGCCGTAGCAATAAACTTACTTACTTACTTGAAGCTATTCTTTTATTTTCATTAGCCAACCATCCCATGACAATGGATCATGTAGAGAAGACCGTTAAGAAAAGAAAATATATTGAGGATTTTTTGCAGTATGGTTTTACCTCAATAATTACAGCAGGAATCGAGAAACCACAATGTGTTATTTGTTGTCGAGTTCTATCAGCCGAATATATGAAGCCGAACAAACTGAAACGCCATTTAGATTGCAAGCATCCGAGCTTTGCTGGCATGGGTTCCAACTATTTTAGAAGCAAAGCTGATGGACTCAAGAAAGCCAGACTTGACACTGGTAGCAAGGTCCGCAAACAAAATGTAGCAGCCGTTGAAGCTTCCTATTTGGTGGCGCTCCAAATCGCCAGAGCTATGAAACCTCACACCATTGCTGAGGATTTGGTGTTGCCAGCGGCCAAAGACATAGTTCGAGTTATGATCGGGCACGAATTTGTTACAAAATTGAGCGGAATTTCCTTATCTAACGACACCGTCCGCAGAAGAATAGATGACATGTCTGCTGATATTCTTGCTCAGGTCATCCAGGAAATTAAATCTGCTCCACTTCCAATATTTAGTATACAGCTTGATGAATCTACCGACGTTGCAAACTGTTCAGTTACTGGTTTACGTGAGGTATATTAATGATGGCGACTTTAAAGATGAGTTTCTTTTTTGCAAACGTCTTGAAATGACAAGTACCGCACATGATGTATTTGACACAGTTGGTTCATTTCTGAACGAGCAGAAGATCACTTGGGAACAGGTTTGTGGTGTTTGCACAGATGGTGCTTCAGCTGTGTTAGGATGTCGATCCGGATTTCAATGTTTGGTACTAAATGAGTCCCCAGAAGTCATTGGAACTCACTGTATGATTCACTGGCAAATATTAGCAACAAAGGCGCTGCCGCAAGAGTTACAAGAAGCAATGAAAAGCATCATAAGTTCTGTCAATTTTGTAAAAGCGAGCACTTTAAATAGCCAACTGTTTCCACAACTGGGCAACGAGTTGGATGCGCCGAACAAGGCTCTGCTATTTCGTACTGAAATGAGATGGTTGTCAAGAGGAAAAGTTTTGAAACGTGTTTTTGAGCTTCGTGACGAACTCAAAACGTTTTTTAATCAGGAAGCAAAACCGCAGTTCGAAGCCCTTTTCAGCGATAAAAGGGAACTGCAGAAAATAGCTTACTTGGTCAACATCTTTGCCATCTTGAATGACTTAAATTTATCCCTGCAAGGACCAAATGCAATGTGCCTTGATTTGTCCGAAAAGATGCGGTCATTCCAAATGAAACTTCAGCTTTGGCAAAAGAAATTGGATGAAAATAAAATGTACATGCTGCTTACCTTATCGTCTTTCTTTGAGGAACATGACATTGAACCAGACCAAAGGATTAGGATGATCATTTCTGTGAAACAACACTTGCACGTGCTTGAGGACGAAATTTCATTGTACTTTCCAAATCTACCTGACACCCCCTTTGCACTTGCCAGAAGCCCATTCAAAGTCAAAGTTGAAAATGTTCCTGAGCCAGCACAAGAGGAGTTCATTGAACTTTTTAACAGTGATGCAGCGAGAACCAATTTCTCTACAATGCCACTTACAAAATTCTGGATCAAGTATTTGCAGTCATATCCTGTTCTGTCTGAGACTGTGTTGCGTCGTCTTCTTCCATTTCCAACAACATATCTTTGAGAAACAGGGTTTTCCAGCGTGTTGGCTATCAAGTCTAAATATAGATTTGTTGTCGAAGATTATCTTCGTTGTGGTCTTGCAAAGACTGCCCCGAGAATTTCTGATCTGGTGAGGAAGAAGCAACCTCAACCTTCGCACTGACCTTAGCTTTTTACACATACTATCGCAAAATGTAGCAATGTAGTTTACTGTTATATTAAGACTGTTACCCATGCTACACCATGCTTAAGACAAAATTTCATTTATTTGTAATGAGAAATACATATTTCACAATATATAATGTTGTTTTTGTGATTAATCACTATGCTTTAATTATATTCAGTTTGTAACAATGAATTACATCCTGCATTTCAGATATTTACATTACGATTCATAACAGTAGCAAAATTACAGTTAAGAAGTAGCAATAAAAATAATTTTATGGTTGGGGGTCACCACAACATGAGAAACTGTATGAAAGGGTTGTGACATTAGGAAGGTTGAGGACCACGGCTATAAATCTATTCCACTAAGTTGCTATATAACTATGTATAGTTCTTTTCTCCAGCAGACTGTTCCCTTAACTCAGTCTATAAGTTCATATAAGTCACTTATTCCTTAGGGCTCCAAATCGCGGAGGGCAAAAAGAGGGAGGGAGAAAGATAAATAGGAAAAAAAAGAGCAGAGAGGAAAAAAATGTGGTGGGGTGAAGAGAATAAGCCTTTTCTCCAATTAATGAAATCAGAATAGCTGATGGTAGCAATCTCTTCCAAAGTTCAGTTTAAGTTTAATTGCAGAATATGCCTGCATTTCTGATTTTAAGAGTTCAGTCTGCTTACATAGCTGGCTTCCGAGACTGTTTTGTAACACCTTACTGCAGGCCTGCCCAAAGTCTGGCCCGGGGGCCAAATCCGGCCCGTCAGGCCATTCTGAGTGGCCCGCAGCTGGCTGGCCCACCCCTCCCTCCCCCTCCTTCGCCCCATGTTTTTTTTTAAATCTTCTGCCAACACTGACACACGCTGGGAAGCTTGGGCGGATGGGCAGACGGGTGGTCTGCTGCCACGGGCACCGCAGGGGAAAGTGTGGGGGTGGGCAGGACAGCGGGCCTCTGCCACTGCCAAGGAGCTTTGGGGTGGGTTGGCGGGCGAGCCGTCGCCACCGCTGGGGAGCTTGGGGGGGCGTGCAAGGTCGCACAGATCGTCTCTTCCAAGGGCCGACCTGTGGCCACGGCTCCCTGTGCTTCCTTTGGTCCCCACCTCCCTCCGTCCGTCCCTTGTTCCCCACATTCCTTCTTTCCTCTCTTGGTTTCCGCCTCCCTCCCTCCCTCCCTTGGTCCCCGCCTTCCTTCCTGCGGGTGGGGTTGCAAGGGGTCTGGGTGGGGCTTATGGGTCAGTGGGTGGGGCTTGCAGTGGGGTGGCAGGGTCAGGGAGCAACCGGCCCCTGACACATTCTCAGCCACCAATCTGGCCCTCCTTACAAAAAGTTTGGGCACCCCTGCCTTACTGCATTATTGATGAAACGACAACACTGTCCACCATTTTATTTCCAAACCATTCAAGAAATCCTCAGTCCATGGTGTGTGTGCGTGTGTGAAAAAAAAAGAATGTTGTCTTCTTATTGCCCAAGCCAACAACTCCAAACTACCGATGAGTTAACGTCCTCTTAGATCAGTTTGAAGTCGGGATCAATTACAGCTTGTTAAGTCTGAGGTTATAAGTTCAGTCTCTTCCCCTCCCCTTTCTTTCTCAGCATCTGAACTGAAAATTAGCAGCTCACTGAACAGTGACTTTTCTCCTCTGTTCTTTTTATTATTCAGCTCAAAGCCAGTTGGCAAGGCTGTTCTTTTCAAAACAGTTCAGCACTTCAAACTCCCCACCTCCTTGCTCCCTGCTGTGATCTCCCCTTCATCCCAGCTCCACTCTCCCCGTTCTAACAACGCCATTAAGGGACAAATGACAGCCATTATGTGACCCACAGAAAGTCAGACTTTTCAAGTTGCTCCGGTTTCTCTCCTCCAGTCTTCTTCAACAGCCATTCACATGCTATTCAAATACCATTACTCCTTTTTACTCCTTTGTATCAGCCTCGTGTATATGTAAGATTTCCTTTGAGGAGCTGCCGGCAACTTAATGGCAATTATGCCTCCTAGATGCCCTAAGCACATCCGATCTCACCTGATTTCAGAAGCTAAGCAGGGTCAGCCCTGGTTAGTATTTGGATGGGAGACCACCAGGGAATACCAGCGGCTATAGGCGCCTGGAGTAGAAACTGGCAAAACCACTCCAGTATTCCTGCCAAGAAAACTCCATGGACATGGGGTCACGAAGGGTTGGTCACGACTATAATGACTCAACACACACATGCCTCCTCCATGGGCAACGATGGGCGAGAACTCCACGCTGTGTAGAATGGAGTCCTTCCAGCCCTCATCCCCACTGCAATCAGAGGGGTTCCTCTCCTGAAAATCCTCTTTTGGGCACTTTTCAATGCCCCACAGCCCATAGAGCAGGCATGTCCAAACTTTGGCCCTCCAGATGTTTTGGACCACAACTCCCATAGTCCTTTGCCATTGGCAATACAGGCTTGGGATTCTGGGAGTTGTGGTCCAAAACATCAGGAGGGCCAAAGTTTGGACATGCCTGCCGTAGAGTTTTATCAGCAAACAGAGCAAAAAAAAAAAGTGCCACCTTCTCGTCGCCTCCGTTGACCACCTGTTTTCACCTTGTTTCTTCCATGTAGGATTTCCCGCCACTGACATAAAGTTAGAGGAGGAAGAGGGACCACACGATCAAGGATCTGAGGGAAGTGGAGGTGTTGCTGGAGAGCATTCAGGTGGGGGAGCACTTTGTATTCTTGCATCGGAAGGGGGTTTGGTCGGCGACCCTTGGGAAAAAGAAGCAAGAGCAACCATGCTTCCAGAAAAGTGAAAGGTGTTATTGGTGATCGGAGTGCGGGGTGGGGAGTGATCCATGTATCTGAACCGTGACAACCCGGACGATGCCATATGCCAAGTTAGACTGTTCAACCCTCCAACTGTCAACAAGGGCTTGTCCATCTAGCAGCCCCCTTTCTTGCCCATGCTGGATAGTGTGTTTTGCAGACCAGATCAATGAAATCCAAAGGGTGTGTGTGCGTGGTTGTAGTTGTTAAAAACATTCCTCTGGAGGCGATCCTTTGGGGTCACATGATTCACACCTCAGAGTCTGGTTTTGACATGCGCCTTCCCCATTTAACATGTAACAGAGGAGGGGGTGGACTCGGGGCAATGGTTTCAAACTTCAGGAAAAGAGATTCCATTTGAACATAAGGAAGAACTTCATGACAGTTAGAGCTGTTCAGCAGTGGAATAAGTTTCCATGGAGAGTGGTGGAGTCTCCTTCTTTGGAGGTTTGTAAGCAGAGGCTGGATGGCCTTTGTCAGGAGTACTGTGATGGGGGTTCTTGCATGGCAATGGGTTGGACTACATGGCCCTTGAGGTCTCTTCCAACTCAATGATTCTACGATTCTATGGTGGCTTATCCTGCCATGCAGAGGCAGGCCACGACTGGCTTCCCGCCATCTTTGTCTTTCCTAGTCTTACACATTATTTAGTTATCTTTTCTATTGACTTTAAAAAAACTACAATAACAAATATAAAACATAATCAACAAACATAAAGCATAGTTAAACTGTATGTGTCTTTAAAAAGCCACAAGTAAAAGTTGGTTTACGATCCTACCTCAGCCACAGGAAGCACCAGTCTCCTGATATCTCTTAGCTAAGCTTTTATTCATTGCGGTCTTAACTCCCTGTGTCAGGGAGATCCCTTTGGAAGGTCAGGAACAGGGCATAAAAGTTCCAGCCAGCCAGTTGTCCCTTGGGTCTTTTTCAATAAAGTAGTACTTTTTCAATAAAGTAGAAAGAAAGAAAGAATGAATGAAAGAAAGAAAGAAAGAAAAAGAAAGAAAGAAAGAAAGAAAGAAAGAAAGAAAGAAAGAAAGAAAGAAAGAAAGAAAGAAAGAAAGAAAGAAACTGGGGGTTTAGAATCCGCCCGAAGGATAGTTGATTGAGATGCTCCACTTAAACAGCAGGACCCCCGTATCCACTGATTCAGTTATCCACAGTTGGCAGGGGAAAAAAATTAAGTAAATAATTCAGGAGCCGTAAAGCAAGTTACTGCCACAAATAGCAGCCATAAAGCAAGCTACTGTCACAAAGCAGCAATTTTGGGGAGTTTTTGGCGTTCTGTCATATCCACAGTTTTCATTATCAAAGGGAAAGCCTGGGACCAATCCCCAGCAGATACCAGGGTCCTCCTGTACTGTAAGATGTTCCATTTAACACTATAGCACACAATAAAGCCAACCAAAAACAAAGGAAAGCTAAAAATGAAGGAAAAAATGATTTCATAGTCAACACAGCATATGGAAAATATCAGAGATGAAGCTGTGCCAGCATCTAAAAACTTGAGAAATGCTTTTTACTATTGCTCAGCAGAATAAAAAGGTCTTCACCTGATGGTATCAGCACCAGTAATATGGAAAGAGTTGCAGGACATTTCCTGTTCCTTTTCCCTGAATCATAACTAGTTTCTTCTCCTTCCTGTTCTCAGATAACTGGGGAGACACAAGCTCCTGCACTGAATTAGATCTTGCCAGACGCCAGCAGGAAGCCAGTGAAGCTGAGGGACATAATCACGCAGAGAAATCCCACAAATGCACTGTGCCTGGAAAGGGTTTATTGCAACAAACGATGCTGACAGATCGCGATAGTGGCTATATTATATATGAAGTGCCTAGGGAATGCTTTCCTTGGGATTCACAACCTGTGCCTCCTTGTGGTCTTGCCTCAGGAGGGAAACCCCATGAATACCAAGAGCATGAAAAATGTGCTCAGAGTTCTAACCTTAGAAGACCTCAGAAAGTCAACACAGGAACAAAAACATACCAATGCCAGGACTGTGGTAAACATTTTGCTTGCAGTTCATACTTAACAAACCATCAGGTGGTACACACAGGAGAAAAACCATACAAATGCCTTGAATGTGAGAAATGTTTTACTCATCATTACCAGCTTGTCACACACACAAAAATCCACGCAGGCGAGAAGGCATACAAATGCCAGGAGTGTGGAAAATGCTTTACTCACAGATACCACTATATCAGGCATAAGAGGATCCACTCGGGTGAGAAACCATACAAATGCAATTCCTGTGGGAAATCCTTTGCTTCCAGTTCAGTGTATGTGATCCATAAGAGAATCCACATTGGAGAAAAACCATACAAATGTGAGCATTGTGGAAAATGTTTTGCTCAAAATTTGCATTTGGTGAAACACCTCAGAACTCACACAGGGGAGAAACCATATAAATGTCTTGAGTGTGAAAAATACTTTTCTCAGAAAATAAACTTTGAATACCATCAGAGACTCCACACAGGGGAGAAACCATATAAATGTGAGCAGTGTGAGAAATCTTTCATTCAGAAGACACAGCTTGTGAGGCATAAAAGAGTCCACACCGGAGAGAAACCATACAAATGTCAGGAGTGTGACAGCTGTTTTGTTCACAGAACACAACTTGTGAGGCATAAAAGAATCCACACTGGAGAGGAACCACACAAATGCCACGAATGTGGGAAATGTTTTGCGTGGAAACAACAACTCATGGCTCATTTCAGAGTCCACTCCGGAGAGACACCATTCAAGTGTCAGGAATGTGGGAAATGTTTTGCTTGGAGACAACAACTCATGGCTCATTTCAGAGTCCACTCTGGAGAGACACCATTCAAGTGTCCGGAATGTGGGAAATATTTTGTTGGCAATGCACAGCTTGTAAGGCATAGAAGAATCCACACAGGAGAGAAACCATACAAATGCCAATCTTGTGAGAAATGCTTTACTCAGACGTCAAGCCTTCGGACACATGAAAAAATCCACAGAGGAGAAAAGCCACATAAATGCGTAGAATGTGGAAAATGTTTTGTAGAGAATTCACACCTTGTGCAGCACCAGCGAATCCACACTGGAAAAACCGTACAAATGTAAGGACTGTGGGAAATGCTTTGCGTACAGTACACACCTAGTGAGGCATAAAAGAGTCCACACTGGAGAGAAACCATACAAATGTGAAGACTGTGGGAAATGTTTTGCTTACAATGCACAGTTTGTGAAGCATAAGAGAGTCCACACAGGAGAGAAACCATACAAATGTGAGGAATGTGGAAAATGTTTTTCTTGGAACACAGAACTTGTGGCGCATTGTAGAGTCCACACAGGAGAAACACCATTCAAGTGTCAGGAATGTGGGAAATGTTTTGCTTACAATAACCAGCTTGTGAGGCATAAAAGAGTCCATACAGGGGAGAAACCATACAAATGCCAGGCTTGTGAAAAATGCTTTACTCAGATATCAAGTCTTCGGACACATGAAAAAGTCCACAGAGGAGAAAAACCATATAAATGCCTAGAATGTGGAAAATGTTTTCTAGAGAATTCACACCTTGTGCGGCACAACAGAGTCCACACAGGAGAGAAACCATTCAAATGTGAGGAATGTGGGAAATGTTTTGCTTGGAAAACACAAGTTGTGATTCATCACCGAGTCCATACAGGAGAAAAACCATTTACGTGTCAGGAATGTGGGAAATGTTTTGCTTATGATACACAGCTTGTGAGGCACAAGCACTCCCATACATGAGAGAAACATACCAATGCCAAACATGTGAGAAATGACTCAGTTATCTACCCTTCAGATGCACGAAACTCTCCAGAGAGGAGGAAAGACATAAATAACTAGAATGTGGAAATTGTTTTATTTAGAAGCTACATGTGTAGCACAGTGCAGTCCACACAGGAGGAAAAACATTGAAATGCTTGTTTGATGGGAAGTCTCACAATATGACTGTAGTAACATCTTCAGTATAATACCACCACCACCCATCTGGAAGTTGAGTCATGGCTACTGGACTTCTTTTTTGACCCATATAAGCAAGTGTCAGTAGGATAGTCTCTGGTTCTCTCTAGTGGCCATTTCTGGTAATGCACATAGGAATCATGAATTTCTATTTTTTTTAAATACTTTCAGGCGGCAGATAAGTGATACCATAGGGACAGATCTTGCAGTCCTACTGTACTGTCTTGATTTGTGAAATATTACAACATTCTCACAGAGGAGAGGATACATTTCCATGCCAAAAAATATGGAGAATGTTTTCTCTGGATCTTCAACAGCAAAACCCTCAGAGGAGAGGAAACCTCAGAAATGTGCCCAAAAGCATTCATGAAGAGAGAGGTTAATGGCTGTCTGGAGTATGAGAAAATGTTTCATTATTATTCCATTTTTAAACAATAGGATTTTCTGCATTTTAGATACCGTACAAAAATCTGTGTGTACATGACATTTTGCTTAATTCCCACACACTAAGAAACCAGCTGGGATAATAAACTCACCAGATGACCACACACAATTTTTTTGATGCCAATCGGGTTGTGATCGACCCAAGATTGGGCTCTGAGTTGTTGACTTTTTTCTCTCCTTCCATTTCCCTTTACTGCTTGATTTTGAAAGGGACAGAAACGTAGAAAACTCAAAATTATTTTCATCCCACGTTGTTGGTCTCATGTTGGTGTATATAGATGGAAAACCCACAGTTCTCATCGCTCTTGTTTTAATTCTGCGTATGTAATTTTGTTCTGTCCCACAAGACTGGGTGGGAGTCACTACTGCTACTCAGGGAGACCCAATTGGTCCCTAGGCAACCCCCTCCACCTTAAAATTCTCCTTTATTTTCTGTAAAAGAAAGAGCCCCTCATAGGGTAGCAGTTGGGAATGGGATGCAATTGATAAAACATATTTCAAAAGAATATTTATTTATTTATTTATTTATTTATTCATTTATTTATTTATTTATTTATTTATTCATTTATTCTATTGATTTCTGGTATATTCCATAGCTAATTTGTTAAATGTAAACCTCTTTCCTGTTTTGTGTCTGACCATGATGGAGTGATGTTGGACAATGTGTTCAGATACGTCCTTGCATTAAATACTGTAATGATTTTTCTGTTGCTCTTGACGCTGAAATGTATTTTTGTTTTATTTCTTACCATTTTCTTCTCCTTCCCTTATTAACTCAAAGGGCATCCATGAATGAATACTAGCATAGTTTATCTTCACAGCAGCTTGTGAGGTAAAGTAGGCCAAAAGCTGTCAATGCAGGAAGACGAGGATTTGAAATTGGGCTATGCATTATCACTCTGAAGATGCCAGCCACAGAGTCTGGCGAAACGTCAGGAAGAGAAACTTCCACAACATGGCCAAGCGCCCCGAAACCCCCAAAACAGCCATCAGATCCGGGTCTTATGAGCCTTTGAGAATAAATAGAGCAAAATTGGTTACTGTGGGTGGGTGGGAGAGGAAAAGCCCTCTTATTGAACTCCACTGGGATATCTTATTAACTGCCTGAGGGAAAGTCAGGTGGATAATAAGTACAAAAATAAATAAATATAATTAAATAAATACCTCAGGATATCTGGTATTTTATTTATTTATTTGTTTGTTTATTTATTAGGATCACTGGTCTCTGGAGTTCCCTGCCAGAAGAAGTGGTGACAGCTGTCAGCTTTGACAGCTTTAAGAAAGGATTGGACAAGTTCATGGAGAACAAGGGGTATCCATGGCTGTCATTATGGATGCCTAAGGACAACCTCTGGGTTGGAGAGAGAGGCAGGATATCTCTCAGTGCCATTTGCAGTGAATCGTAATCAGGTGAAGACATCTGCTTGGGAATATCCTGAAACAAAACGGTGAGCCGCTGTGTGAGACAATGCTGGACTGGATGGGGCTGTGGCCTGTCCCAGCAAGGCTGTTCTTATGTTCTAATCGCTCAGCATGGACTTGATGCCAGATGGGCGGTGTAGAAATATAATAAGCTACAGTGCTTAATGCATTGTATACACCACATTCATTTTCAACTGTAGCTCATCAGACGTTCTGAAATGGAAATAACTCTTTAAACCCACCCATCCCCCCCAGTAAAAAGGTAAAGGTTCCTCCCCCACATGTGTGCTAGTTATGTCCGACTCTAGGGGCAGTACTCATCTCCGCTTTCAAGCCAAAGAGCCAGTGTTGTGCAAGTCCGAAGTACTTGATGTAGTATTGAATCTGACTGTAGTGAGAAGAATTATATGAAATTTGATGTCTGCGCAAGCCTGTTTCACGAGAAACCCAGCAATTCCCTCTTTAGCTTTATTTAAAGAGGGAAGTACAGTGGACCCTCGTATAACAAACAGTTTGTATAACATAAAATCTGTACAACATAAAAAATCCAGAGATATGGGAAATTTGCTTAACAGAATCGTCTATGGGACGAATCCATGCAACATAAAAATGGTCGCAATTAGGGATTACTCTGTTTTCAATGCATTCCTATGGGAAATTTGTATAAAGGAAAATTTGCTTAACATAATTTCATTTGGATCGAATTAATTCCTTTATACAAGGTACCACTGTAACTGAAAAATTTGCCTTCTGGCCTGTTTGAGGATTATTTAATACATTTGAATATTATGATTTAATGCTTTTGTTTTCTGACTTGTTTTGAAATTGCTTTTCTTTTGGAGACTTTAAATATTTTTTAGTGGAGAAGTGACAGCAATGTTGCAAATAGTCTAATTACTTTCCCACTCAGCCCAGGTTACTTGCATGGCGTTATCCTCAAAACAGGAAACAGCCCTGAGATACCAAATATTGAGCAAGTTTTATTCTATTCTTCTTCACATCTTGTTTTGTGTGATTGCACAGCAAAATGTGGGCCAGAATATATATACAGTATAATACTTTGGTTTACAAACATAATCCGTCCTGGAAGCATGCTTGTAAACCAAAACACTCTGATATCAAAGCAAATTTCTCCATAAGAAATAATGGAAGCCCTGATTATTTGTTCTGGGGTCTCATAGACCACATACTGTACACACAAAATGCCAAAACTCATAAAAGTTGGCTAGTTGTCCACGTCCACACCATAGTTTAGGTGCCTGGCTGCGGAATCTGCATTTTACTCTGTATTTTGTTGTTGTTCAGTCGTTTAGTCGTGTCTGACTCTTCCTGGCCCTGTGGACCAGAGCACGCCTGGCCCTCCTGTCTTCCACTGCCTCCAGCAGTTTGATCAGAGCCATGTTGGTTGCATCGATGCCACCGTCCAACCATCTCATTCTCTGCCGTCCCCTTTTCCTTTTGCCTTCAATCCTTCCCAACATCAAGGAGTCCTCTCTCCTCATGAGAACCTCGGCTTCAAAATCTGTCCTTCAAGTGAACCTTCAGGGTTGATTTCTTTCAGGACGGATAGGTTTGATCCCCTTGCAATCCAGGGGACTCTCAAGAGCGTCAATTCTGCAGCTATCAGCCTTCTTTATAGTCCAGCTCACACTTCCATACATCACTGCTAGAAAAGCCATAGCTTTGACTATCCGGACCTTTGTCGGCAAAGTAATGTCTCTGCTCTTTCAGATGCTGCCTAGGTTTGCCACCACTTTCCTCCCAAGAAGCAGGCGTCTTTTAATTTCATTGCTGCACTCACCATCTGCAGTGATCAAGGAGCCCGAGAAAATAAACTCTGTCATTGCCTCCATTTCTTCCCGTTCTGTTTGCCAGGAGGTGATGGGACCTGTGGCCATGATCTTCATTGTTGGTTTTTATGTTGAGCTTCAGCCCATTTTTTTCACTCTCCTCTTTCACCCTCATTAAGAGGTTCTTTAATTCCTCCTCACTTTCTGCTATTAGAGTAGTATTTGTGCATCTGAGGTTGTTGATATTTCTTCCGGCAATCTTAATTCTGGCTTGTGATTCATCCAGTCCTGCCTTTCACATGATATACTCTGCATATAAGTTAAATAGGCAAGGTGACAGTATACAGCCTTGTACTCCTCTCCCAATTTTAAACTAGTCAGTTCTATATCCAGTTCTGACTGTTGTTGCTTGTCCCACATATAGATTTCTTAGGTGATGGATAAGGTGATCAGGCATTCCCATTTTCTTAAGAACTTGCCATAGTTTTTTGTGGGCCACACAGTCAAAGACTTTGGCATAATCAATGAAGCAGAAGTAGATCTGGAAGTTGAGTCATGGCAAGTGGATTTCTTTTTCTTGAGAGATAGAAACATTTTGCTGCACATTCAAACAACTTCATCAGTCTGAATCAGTCATCCAAGCTGTTTGGATGAGCAGTGAAACATTTCTATCTCTCTCTCTCAAAAAAAAAAAAATAGAAGTTCAGGTGCCATGACTCAACTTCCAGAAAAACTCACCTGGAGGACTGAGAATCTTCACAGACAAGCAGAAGTAGATGTTTTTCTGGAACTCTCTAGCTTTCTCCATGATCCAGCTCATGTTGGCAATTTGATCTCTAGTTCCTCTGCCCCTTCGAAATACAGCTTGAACTTCTGGGAGGTCTCTGTCCACATACTGCTGAAGCCTCCCTTGTAGAATTTTGAGCATAACCTTGCTAGCGTGTGAAATGAGTGCAATTGTACGATAATTGGAGCATTATTTGGCATTGCCGTTCTTTGGAATTGGGATGTAGACCGATCTTTTCCAGTCCTCTGGCCATTGCTGAGCTTTCCAAATTTGCTGGCATATCGCGTGCAGCACCTTTACAGCATCCTCTTTTAAGATTTTAAATAGTTAAACTAGAATGCCATTACCTCCACTGGCCTTGTTGTTTGCAATGCTTTCTAAGGCCCACTTGACGTCACTTTCCAGGATGTCTGGCTTAAAGTCAGCAACTACACTACCTTGGTTATCAGGGACATCCAGATCTTTCTGATATAATTCCTCTGTGTACTCTTGCCATCTCTTCTTGATGTCCTCTGCTTCTGTTAAGTCCCTGCCATTTTTGTTTTTTATCATGTCCATCTTTGCACGAAATGCCCCTTTAATATCTCCAATTTTCTTGTTTTTCCTTTTCTATTGTTTTCCTCTATTTCTTTGCACTGTTCGTTCAAGAAGGCCGTCCTGTCTCTCCTCGCTATTCTTTGGAAGTCTGCATTCACTTTTCTGTATCTTTCCCTTTCTCCCTTGCATTTTGTGTCCCTTCTCTCCTCTGCTATTTGTAGGGCCTTGTTGGACAGCCACTTTGCTTTCTTGTGTTTTCTTTTTTGGGGGGATGGTTTTCGTTGCTACCTCCTGTACATTACAAGCCTCCGTTCATAGTTCTTCAGGTGTTCTGTCCACCAATTCCAGTTTCTTAAATCTATTATTTACCTCCACTGTGTATTCAGAAGAGATTTGACTTAGATTGTACCTGATTGGCCCAGTGGTCTTCCCTATTTTCTTCAGTTTAAGTTTGAATTTTGAAATAAGCTGATGATCTGAGCCGCAGTCAGCACCAGGTCTCGTTTTTGCTGACTGTATAGAGTGCCTCCATCTTTGGCTGCAGAGAACATAATCAATCTGATGCTGGTATTGTCCATCTGGTGATGTCCATGTGCAGAGTCACCTTTTGTGTTGTTGGAAAAGAATGTTTGCAATGACCAGCTTGTTCTCTTGACAAAACTCTATTAGCCTTTGCCCTGCTTAGTTTGGAACTCCAAGGCCAAACTTGCCACTTATTCCTTTTATCACTTGACTCCCTACTTTAGCATTCCAATCCCCTATGATGAGAAGAACATCTTTCTTTATTGTCAATTCTAGAAGTTGTACCATCTTCATACAACTGGTCAGTCTCAGACTCTTCAGCAGTGGTAGCTGGTGCATAAACTTGGATTACTGTGGTGTTGAAAGGCTGCCTTGGAATCATACCGAAATGATTCTATCATTTTTGAGGTTGTATGCCAGCACAGCTTTTCCCACTCTTTTGTTGATTATGAGGGCTACTCCATTTCTTCTATAGAATTCTTGTCCACAGTAGTAGATGTGATAGTCATCTGAACTGAATTCACTCCTTCCTTTCCATTTAAGTTCGCTGATGCCCAAGATGTCAATGTTTATTCCTGCCCTCCTCGCCCCCTGCCCCCTCGCCCCCACCCCTTGCCCCCTACCTCCCCCTCACCCAACCACCCCACATGCCCTCAACCCTACACCCCACCCCACCCCTCCCCCACCCCTCCCCCTTACATGCCCTCCACACACACACACACACACACACACACACACACACACACACACACACACACACACACACCCCCTCCTCCTCCCCTCCCCAGGCCAGCTCATTGACTTGACTGATGTACTTGGAGAGGAGTCTCAAAACAACAATCTATCAGTGAATAAGCTCGAGAAGAAGAAAACTAATGACCCCAGGCTGCAAAAAGCTAGAACTTTTTGACTGCCTGCTCCGGGTGGTGGAGGGGTGGGGTGGGGCTTTGTGTAGAGCTTGCATAAGTATGAAGCAGAGGCTGGACGGAGGAGTTCTTTGCTGGGGTTCTTGCCTGGCTTGGGTTGGACTGGATGGTCCTCGGAGTTTCTTCTCAGCCTGTGATTCTCTTAAAAGGCTGTTATTATTCCTAGATGCATCAAAGCAGTACAATTTCTCCAACAAACAAAAAAATCACACTGAAGCCTGTTGCCTCTCCAAATTTAGGTGTTAAGACCTCCTTTTTTCAACATGTGTGATAGAAAGCAAGTTATTCAGAGGGCCTTTTTTTTTTCATTGTTCCTGTAAGCTGTTGCCTACCTGATCTGCACCTCACAAGAAAATTAGTCACTGGGCATTTATGAATCATCAAGGGGTGGTGGTGGGGGGACTAGGTATAAATAACTGTTTTTGTTTCGTTTCCAGAGGTGATGACCCACACTTATGTGGCTGAGGCTTCACGTTCTTCAGCAACTCAAGCTTTGACTCAAGCAGCGGGTGGTGTTACCCCGAGAGAGCCTGCTAAAAAACGGCCCAGTACATCTCCCTCTGAGCGTGAGCCTAAGAAAAAGCCTAGAGAAGATGCAAAGCCATGGTCTCCCATGATGGGATCGCCTGCCCGCCTGATGGCTGTTAAAACCAGTTCTGCAATGGCTGTTGTAGCCAAAGGAAGAATTTCAGGCCCCCTAGAATCAGCAGGCTTACTACGTCCTCAACCTGATGATCCTGAAGAGATGTGGCCAGATTATGAATCGATTACAGAGAAGCCGCTTCTAGAGCAGGTGTGGCTGTTATCAAAATACCATGTTCTGATCCAGTCTAAGATCAATAAATATTATGCCGGTATACAAAATCTTACAAAGTGTAAAGAAGAAATAAAGAAATGTTTTGGTGCTGTGCTTACAGGTGAACAAGGCTCCTTAGAGCAGTGTTTTTCAACCGGTGTTCCGCGGCACAGTACTGTGCCGCAAGATGTTGGCTGGTGTGCCGCGGCGCCGGCGAGCCGGAGGAAGGCGGGGCGTCCAAAAAGAAGCCGGCTGCCGCACACACACACAAACTGATTTTTTTTTTGCTCATCTGCGTCTATCCCCCCCCATCGGCGTCTTGGCCCGAAGAGAGCGGCACAGAGGCGGATCCACACGTGCTTACGCTTGCACGCATGCACAGGGCCGCCGAAGAAGAGGGATCCGATCGCCGCCGCCGCTCCCGCCGCCTCCCAGGCCGCTCCCGCCGCCGCCGCCGCCGCCGCTCCCCCTGCTGGAGCCCTTATCAGGGCTCCGTCGGAGAGCCCAGCTGGTAGGCGGCCTGTCAAAGAGAGACCGGCCAGAGCGCGGCAAGGCCGCAAGCCTCACCGCTGCTGCTGCGGGTCACGGGCGGTCCGCCGCGGCCGCGGCCGCCGCTCACCTCGCTGGACAAGGCCCCGATCCTCGGCTGCGCAGACGGAGCCGGGAGCCCTCCCCCGGTAAGGCAAAGGAGCCTCAAAAGGGGTGGGGGGGCGCTGGCTGGAGCGGACAAACCGCACGTCCGGAGCAGCTAAAAATCTCACCGCCGACCACCCAGAGACTACTTGAAGTGGTATGGGGCGGTATATAAGCAGAACACACACACACACACACACACACACACACACACACACACACACACACACACACACCCTTGGCGCGGGTGAAGTGAAGGGGACCCAGGCGGTGGGAAGCGACGGATTGGGGGTGGGGAGGGGGGGAGAAGATGCTTGGACATCCGGATGTGCCATGAATGGTTGGAGGAGGGACGGGCGACTGGGGTGGGGGTGGGGTGGGGAAAGGCGCGCCAGCATTCCGAACGACGGAATGAATGAATGAATGATGGGAAGCCCATGGAGGAGGAGGAGGAGGAGGAAGGGCGGGAAGGCGCGCCAGCAGGAGGAACACCCCCCCCCCGCGGAGGAAGCGAATTACTGTTTATATATAGTCAATATAGGCACAGAGTTAAATTTTTTAACATTTTCTAATGGTGGTGTGCCTCGTGATTTTTTTCATGAAACAAGTGTGCCTTGGCCCAAAAAAGGTTGAAAAACACTGCCTTAGAGAAGGGGGCCCATTACAAATATGCAGCATGTGATGATGCCTTTTTCAGAGTAATTCTGGTGGGGGGAGTCAGACTGCATCAGGGTTCTTATAGCCAGGGGTGGGGGGGAATCACACTCTTCTTCCAAAGGAGAGGAAGGGAGTAGCTTAAATAACATTGAAATTCAAACGGGGGGAGTCAGACTGCATCAGGGTTCTTATAGCTGGGGGGAATCACACTCTCCTTCTTCTGTAGGAAAGGAGTGTTACCCACAAACAATTCTAGATTGTTTGGGTAAAGCCTTTGCAAGCTTCAAGACAGATTGACAGATAGGCTGGCACCGTGTTCCTTCGAGAATTTATTGCAATAAATTGAATCAATGCATTGGTGGTGCTTCTCTGAGAAGAGAAGGACACTTTCTGTAGATCAGAAAGCTATACTTATACTCTTAACTTCAACAGAGACACGTCACATATTTCAAGACAAGCATGCTCATAGGTACACGTATCCTATCTGAAATTAGAAACCAGTTACTTCATTTGTTACACATTCCCTGCTGCACATTCCCTGCTGTAGGGCTGGTGATTTCCGGTTTATAAAAAACAGAAGAGACTTGTCCATGTGAAATTCATTCTTAAGAAAGAATCAGCAGAAACCAGTAAGTTTCCAATATAGTGAGTCTGTGGGAACCCAGGTTACATAACAGCTGAGTCTTTTTGTGGTCAGCTAGGGAAGTTACAAGAGATATTTGTAATTTACGGGAAAAGCTGTCTCTTGACACCCTAATTCCAAGTACATGTAAGCTTAATAAGATGAGATTTAATGAATTATAAATTTCTTTATAGCCACTGTTACAGGAAGGAATTGGGAGTGGCTTAAATAACATTGATTTTTCACAAAGCACATCTCATGAGGAGAGTGAAGAATCAAATGAAGAGGGCTCCTCCCAGGGTGAAGCATCAGAGGTCCACCCCCAGGTATTTATAGAAAGGATGTGAAGTGGCCTCATCCGTTTTAACGGAAGAACTTTTGGTGAGGAATTTAAATTCGTTAATTTAGGTAAAATAAATTCATATACCCAGGCTGTGGGAGCTCTACACGATGCCATACAAGAGGTTTGTAGGACTGTACAGAGAAACATTGATCAGGGCGATGCTATACAACTGAGACTTGAGGGTGGGGGCTCAGCTTCCACTCTTTTTTTCTGTAAAAAGTACCAGGGATTATTTTAATACTGAAATCTAAATTATGACCGGCGTCTGATGCAGAGTAAAGAAGAGATTTGTGGGGATGCCACTTTACACTTAGTGGTCACCGTTATCAAGCCACCAAGAGGGGGGAAATGCTGGTTATTAAAATCTGTGCCTATCAGTGACATCATAAACAATAAAAGGTGCTTTTTAAAAGATTTGAATAATCAAAACCACAACCTTTGTTTTGCTGGAGGTCTACAGGTTATGGCTATGCGTGACCGCCGCTGTTGTTTTTATCACCCTTGGTTAAGAGCATTCACTCTTATCTGCGGATTTCATTATCCGTGGGATGGCCCAGAACCAATCCACCACAGATACGGGGTCCTACTGAAAAGTGCAATTTGTAGCCCTATACACACTTGACCAGCTGCCCCATGAATAGAAGTGATTTATAAAAACAAGAACGTTGAAAACAAATTAAATAAAAATACTCTATAAAGAAAAATAAAACTGTAACCTGCATTCCCCTTTCAAAATGTTTGTGGCTGGTGCAAGGGAGCTGCCATTGGCTCAAATGGGATCATGTGACCAGCTCCAGTGCTTGCATATCAAGACATTGCTTGTTGATCAAGGCAAAATTTAGAATATTTGCTTGTCTTGCCAAACTCTCTTAAACCAAGTTATTACTGTATTTTTCCTTGATGAGTTTTCTAAAGGAGGATCCTCCTCCTCCTCATCATCTTAGAACTTTGCAGCTTGAAAGCATCCCATAATAAGATTGTTGAGTCCAGCCCTTGTCAAGGAGGCTCAGAGGGGATTTGAACTGCCAACCTCTGGCTCAAAATCAGCCACCCAGCAGTGCTGGTGACCCAGTGTGTTCTTAATCAGTCCATGCAGAGCACACTGTGTTGCTCCATATTTCAACAGTGTTACCGGGTGTTGTCTAGGTCCTGTTGGAGGAAGGTCCACCACCCTGCTTCCCACCTGGGACATTTCAAGGGCTGCAGAGAACCAAACCAGTCAGGAAGGAAGCATGCAGCAACTTTGGAGGGAGGCCATCCCAGGCTGCGGCTGCCGCGAGTTGATTCTGAGCCATGGGCAGCACCGCTAGTTTCCAGGAAGAAAGAGTGCCGGATTCCCTGGATAATTGGTCCTGGATCTGAGCTCTCCCTTAATACTAGCCTTGGTGGTGAACCTTCGGCACTCCAGATGTTTTCGACAATTCCCACAGCCCTTCACCATTGGCAATCTAGGAATTCTGGAACTTGTGGTGCAAAACATCTGGAGTGCCGAAGGTTTGCCACCACTATACTATAGGAACCCTCTTTTGAGTGCAACTAGACTTTGTCGGATACATCCATCGCTGGGACTGTGGTCCCCTCTCTTTCTGCAGCCTGAGGCGGTTGCTTCACTGGTAGGGTCCGGCTCTGCGCTTTGTTCTGCACGGTCAGAAACCGGGCAGCATCCCTCATCATCCGCCGCTTGAGCAGGTCAACTAGGAAATGTTCCTGTTTTTACACTTTTAAGTTGCTGCTCCGCCATTTTCAGCCCCGGGCGGCGCCCCATCACATTGCGGCCCTAACCTCTCTTCGGGGCGGAGATCTGCCATTCCTCTCCCACCCACCCACCCCCGCCCCTCGCGTCAAACCCACCCAAAGTGCAGCAGAACCGGGAATGGAAACTCAATGCCCGGGTGCCGACCGGCAAGGCTCCCCCCCCCCCCCCACCCCCCCAATATCATGGGGAAAGGGGGAAATAACCCTTTCAGTTCCGAGGGAAAAGTTCCGGAGGGAAAGTCGGAAGTAAGTAAGTAAGTAAGTAAGTAAGTAAGTAAATAAATAAATAAATAAATAAATAAAAGCCGCCCAGAGGCTCCCTGGAAGGTCTGGGGTTTCACTCTGGGACAGATCCCCCTCCACAGCCCCGCAAGAAAAGTCAATGGAGGAAGAGGGACACCCATCATGCGCTCAGGAAGGAGGGAGGGAGGGAAGGTGGCCGCTTGCCTGGCCCGGGGAAAAAAAATGGGCTGCTGTCACGTGACGGGAGGTGGCCATGTAGTCACGTGGTTGGAAGTACGAAGCACGCTGGGGTGGGGGTGGGGGGTTGGAGGTCTCCAATGCAAACCAGGCGAGGCGAGCAAGGAAAAGAGTCGGGGTGGGGGGTCGGATGGTGGTCCTTTTGGCTCCCGCATTGCTGGTAAGAGAGGAGGAGGGCGTTCCCGGTGCAGGGATTGCGCTCGGAAAGCGGGGTTCAGCCTCAAGGCGAAGGAGGCAGGGGTGGGGAGGGGGCAAATATGGGGCTGATGAGAGGGAGAGAAGTGATCTGGGTGGGGGGAGAGAAAGGAGGGAAGGGTTAGGGTTGTTGCATCAGGAAGGTTTCCCCCCTCTCCCCATTCTCTGGAAGTTGAGTCATGGCAACTGGACTTCTTTTTCTTGAGAAACAGAAACATTTCGCTGCTCATCCCAACAGCTTCATCAGTCTGAATACAGCTAGTGCCAGTCCTCCATCTTATAAGTCAGCTTTGACCTCTTGTCACCCTGGTCTGAAATAGGCTCATAAAATGAACAATGACCTGAATAGGCTCGTTAGGGAGACAATAGTATCCATAGCCTTAAGGTGAACAGTGGCCTAAGGTGTTGATACCTATCAAGTATGGGTCGTTAGCTATGGCCTTGGTGGTGAAGGCTTTTTGATTTGTCTGGGTATTGTTGAAAGCACACCCTGATTAGTAGCAGATAGACTATGCCTGGTGGACCCCATCTCTGTTGAGAGAGAGGGTTTCAAAGCTCAAATAAATGGCTTCCCTGACTTCTCTCTTAAACCACCTATCTTCTCTGCCTAATATTCCTTTTTTTGTATAGTCTTGTCTTGTGCTCTCTCTCTCTCTCTCTCTCTCTCTCTCTCTCTCTCTCTCTCTCTCTCTCTCTCTCTCTCTCTCTCTCGTGCCGCAGATTCTGTCTGCACCTCTGCCAAAGATGCTTAGGTGTAGGAAGTTGAGGTGACACGTCGGGAGGAGTATACTGTACTGTACACACATTGAGATTATTGCATTTCAAACTGCTTTGATTTTCTCCTTTTCCGCTGCACACTAAGGGACCACTACTGTAATCCCCCAAATGAAATTTTGGAACAGAGACCTTGTGACCAAATTGAAAGGAGAACTGAACTCACAAGAATGGGTTAGGTATTCTCCCTCTTGGACTGGACAGATTCCTAGAGAAAAATCTACCACAGGTTACAAGCCATGATGGAAATGTGTAATCTCCAGGCTTAAAACCAGATTACTTCAAGGGCCAGATGCAGGGGAGTGGTATCAGGAGACAGATATATAGTCTCATGCGCTCCCAGAAAGGCATGTGGTGGGGCCACTGTGAGATACAGGAAGCTGGACTAGATGTGCCCTTGGCCTGATCCAGCACTGCTCCTCTTATGTTCTTATGTTTTATGTTATGTTTTCCTTGGTTCTCCTGAAAATGATTAAAGTCTTGACAAACCAGGACTTATCTATCAGACTTCGTACTCATGAGTTCATTCCTGTGTATTTTATATACTTCTCTATGATGTTGAAACTTGGCCCCTTATAGATGCATTATGCCGGAAGATGGCAGCATTCAAAATGTGGACATACAGACAAATTCTGAAGATACCTTGGCAGCCAGAGTCACTAATGAGGCTGTATTACAGTGCATGAATAAAAAGCTAGAAATCCTCAATACTGTAAAGAGAAGAAAATTGCAATATTTCAGATGCACAATACACAATAAGAAATACCATCTGCTGCATGTTATCTTTCAAGGAAAAATAGATGGGAAGCGTGGCCTGGGCCATAGAAGAACATTCTGGCTTAAGAATTTAAGCCAAGGGTTCAAAGTGAGCACAGCTGCTCTATTTAGAATAGCTTTTGATTAAAACCAGATCATGCTACTGATCGCCAACATTCTATGAGGACAAGGCACTTGAAGAAGAAGATACATAAGGCAAGGATGATGGGAGATATAGTCCTTCATTTGAAAGGCCACAGATCCACCGTCCAGCTTTAACTATTTACAGAACCAAGATGTTGTTAGGTTTTGTAGTTTTTATTTTAACCCTGTTGTTTTTAGCCTATGCCATATTTTATATCTGTGTCCTTGTGTTGATCTCCTGCTCCCTTTCTACCTTGAGTTCTGGTATGCTCTCATTTTCTTTTTATTAATTTCTAAATACAGAAGCGGAAGACAAGTCCAGTTAATGGTGCTCCTTATTTGCCTGCAAGATGTTGTGGATGAATCAGTTCTGAAATTAGGTGATTCAAAAACTGGCCTTGTTCTGGAGTGGAACTGGTGTGAATTTGCTTGGGTTATATTCTGAACTGGAGTGTGTCTGCTTGGGCCCTGGCTTCCCTTCACAACCCTCAGTCTTATTTTCTTTTTGTACCTTTCAGATCACAGGCTCTCTCTCTCTCTCATCCTTTTCCGGATGACTGGCGTGACGTAACGGCTGAAGACTGCTGCTATTTGTCCCATCTCGAAAGGAGTAACACAGTGATCAACCATGTCATCAGGTGGCCAGTCTCTCCAACAAGATTTCTGCAGCTTGCAGAACCTGAGCTGACATCCTGGTTTGACTAGAACACCTTGTTTCCAGATCACCTCACCTTGCAGGACGATGGAGAATATATCACAGCACAACATAGGTGAGGGAAATGAAATGGAATGGGTCGGAGTTGACTCTTTGGGCATAACTCGAGAACAGGAGTGGGGGAGGCATGGCGTTCCATATCTTGTTAGACTGAAGTCTTCGTCACTTGCAGCCTTCATCAGGGATCGGGAGAGATTGAGAGAAAGTGCAGTCTAACTATGTCTGGTGAGTCACCCCGATCCTACTTTTGCTTGGAAAATGGTTAAGACCATAAGAAGAGCCCTGCTGGATCAGGCCAAGGGCCCATCTAGTCCAGCTTCCTGTATCTCACTGGGGCCCCACCAGATGCACCTGGGAGTGCACGAGACTAGATCTCTGTCTCCTGATACCACTCCCCTGCATCTGGCCCTTAATGTGCCCTGGTTTTTTAAGCCTGGAGATTACACATCTCCATCATGGTTTGTAACCTGTGAAGGACTTATCCTCCAGGAATCTGTCCAATCCCCTTTGGAAGGCACCCAGGCCAGATGCCATCACCTCATCCTGTGGCAGGGAATAAAAAGCAACATTGTGTGTGTCCCTCTTAACCGCGTTTCCTCACCCTTTTCTCTTGATCAGAGTTTCTGAATGTGACAGTCAAGCTGGAAGAAGAGGAGAAGCCCTGTGGCTGGGATGAGAATGAGTCGGGGACCTTCTCAAGGACCAGCTCAGGTGAAGGATGGGCTCCCAAGGGTCATTAACTGTGACTAGATTTTTGCATAAGAAACACTTGGATCCTTGTTTGGATCCTTGTTACTGCCTGAATGTTTAAAGTGCTCCTGCTGCAGTAATGTGTTATAGAGCCTCTACTTTATTATGAGCAGTCTTCCTCATGCCAGGCTCACCAACATAGCTTTGCAGGGAGGTATTTAGAAAGAAAGAAACAAACAAACAAACAAAGACAGACAGACAGACAGACAGACAGACAGACAGACAGACAGACAGACAGACAGACAAGGGGATTAGAATCCGCCTGAAGGATAGTTCATTAAGATGCTCCGCTTGAGTAGGACCCCCATAACCACTGATTCATTAACCACTGATTCAGCCTGGCAGAAGGAAAAATTAAATAAATAATTCAGCAGCCACAAGGCAAGCTACTGTCGCAAAACGGCAGCCGTAAAGCAAGCTACTGACGCAAAACAGCAGTTTGGGGAGTTTTTTGTTGTTTTCTCTTATCCACAGTTTTCTTTATCCATGTGAAGGTCTGGAACCAATCCCCAATGGATACTGGGGTCCTTCTCAGAGTGGTAATTCACAGGAATCATTGGAACTGAGGAGGTGCTTCTTTCTTCCTAGCTGAAGTGTATGGAGCGTAGCAATATAGGATAACAGGAGAAACTCTCTTTTGTCATTGGAATTCTGTTCTTACAATCTCAGTCCCCCCCCCCCCCGGTGGATGGGGGGATTCTGGATAAATTCTGAGCCCAAGAGTCCTAGAAACCACAACGTACAAACAATTCAAAGGCATTTAGTTATGGAAGACAGTGTGGAATGTGGTGTCACACAGTATTCTCGAGTGTTGCAACTCCTTCCTTTATGTTCACATAGCAGTCTGACACAAGTATCAGTGGAAAGTGTGATGTGCCCCTTACACACACTGGGTTTCCACTCACTGCCACCACCAGATTAACTGGACATTTGTATATATTTGAGAGAGAGTCACACCAGGTCATATAGTTTTAAAACAAAACATGAAACGTTTATTAGTTTACAATTGGATGATCATGATTATGATAGCTTTAGCCGATGTTATTGCATTGCAATCATAAATTCTTATAATAATGTATTTCCTTTATAAGCCAGACCCTTTTCACTGGCAGGATCTCCCACCTGACCAACTGACAATCTAAACTGACTGTCAGCTCTCTTAAATGAACTCCTCTCAGCTCTAACACAAACTCAACTGCCCATCGCCCATTAGGTTCCAATATATAACATTCTTAACCACTCCCACCAGCTTGGTGATTGGCTATTCAAAACAGAGTCATGAATATTTATCCTTCTTTTACCCTTTTCGCCACAGAAAGTTCCTCCTGATTATTAGTAGATTGCATGAGATGAAGAAAGTTTGTGGAGGGTGAGGGATAAGCTGTGAACTCCATCCAATTTTAGAGGCTCAGGAGCTATTTCTGGGCTCAGGATTCTTATTTTTTTTAAAAAAAATCTCCTTTTTAACCCAGCTATGCATGTCAAATCTGAAGGTGGCAGCCAAGTACATCCAAACATTTGTAGCAACCCTCCCATCCGTCGAAGCCAGTGTTTTCAAAGGCTGTTTGCTGGACCCAATTAAATGAGGAAATGGGATCATTCTGCTAGCCACCTCTTCTTCAGTTCAGATCTTCCCCAACATCATTTTTTTTTCAGGAAAAAGGGATAGAAGAAACAGGATGAGGGGGGCTGTACAGGCAGGGATCCGAGGAACATGCAAGCATTGCAGATGAGCGGTTTATGGAATTGCTTAGGGAGGTGAGCAAGATCACTTTCAGGTCTCTTGATGTCACGTGTAGAGACCCAGGAGGATCATAAGAACATAAGAACATAAGAAGAGCCATGCTGGATAAGGCCAAAGGCCCATCTAGTCCAGCTTCCTGTATCTCACAGTGGCCCCGCCAGATGCATCTGGGAATACACGAGACTAGATATCTGTCTCCTGATACCACTCCCCTGCATCTGGCCCTTGAAGTACCCCGGTTTTAAGCCTGGAGATTACACATCTCCATCATGGTTTGTATCCTGTGATGGACTTTTCCTCCAGGAATCTGTCCAATCCCCTTTTGAAGGCATCCAGGCTAGATGCCATCACCACCTCTTGTGGCAGGGAGTTCCACAGACTAACAACACGCTGGGTAAAAAAATATTTTATTTTGTCTGTTCTCACTCTCCCAGCCCTCAGTTTGAGTGGATGTCCCCTAGTTTTGGTATTTTGTGAGAGGGTTCTCTGCCCGAATGTCATCCATCTCAGCCAGAGAACCATCTGAAGGTACAGGGGATGTACAGAGGGAGGATCCCGAGCTTGGAGAAAGAATGAAGGGTCCTTTAAAGAATGTGACCCTACCCCCCCCATTGATGGAACAGGAAGTGAGCTGGCAGATGAGGGAGGTGAAGACAGAGGAGGAGGAGATTGGTTCTGACCAAACGGTGGGAAATTAGGAGGCAGAGACTGGTGGAGGAAAGGAAAGGGAGGAAGAAGAAGAGAAGGAGGTGTCAGAGGGCGGAGAGGCAATTTTGAGGAGAGAACCAAGGATGCGACCTCCAGGCTGGGAGTAGATCTGGGTAGGAAAAGCCCTGGCCCCGGAAATGGGAGTGATTGATGGTACCTTGAGAGGAAGGAGGTGGGTAGCAGAAAGGGACGGATCAGCATACTGGAGAGAGAGAGAGGCCAAAAAATGGAGGCATAAGATTTAAGAGGAGAGAATCCAGGTAGAGAAAAAAAAAGGGGGGGGGGAAAGACTCAATGGATCCTGTCTCAGGAGATGAATCTGAGGAAGGTTGCAACCAAACCTTCACACCCTGCAGTTCTGTGACCCCACAGCTTTATGATTCCTGCAGCCAGGGATGAAATCTTGTGTCCTTGCTGACCATGTCTTATTGTCTTTCCCCCTTAATCCAGGATTTCCTAACATGGGCATCAAGCACGAGGAGGACGCAGGGCCCTATAACCAGGGATTAGAGGACACAGCAAATGTTGTTGGTGATCAGTCAGGTGAGGAGTCGGTTTATATAGCGCCCTTCCCTCCCAACCCTCTCAAATGTAGCCAAACCCCCCCAAATCAGGCGTTTTTCTCCTCAAAAGGACTCATGGCTTTGCTGCAAGTTACAGCGCAAACCGTGGAGTTAAGTTGGCAAGACTTTCAATTCATTGAGGAGAATGAAAGACAGTGGTACCTTGTATAAAGGAATTAATTCGTTCCAAATGAAATTGTGTTAAGCAAATTTTCCTTTATACAAATTCCCATAGGAATGCATTGAAAATGGAGTGATCCCATTTTTATGTTGTACGGATTCTCCCCATAGGCGATTATGTTAAGCAAGTTTCCCCTATCTCTGTTATTTTTTATGTTGTACAAATTTTATGTTATATAAGCTGTTTGTTATACAAGGGTCCACTGTAGTAGATTCAGGTGTTACATATTTTTCACTCCACCTACCCCTTTCCCTGCAAATTTTCTTTTTCTACATAAACAACTGTAGTAGAAAATCCCTCTCTCAACAGAGGTTGGGGACTCGGGCAGAATCTGCCTGCCAATCCCCAGAGAAATCAGAAGCACTTCACACCTCCACCACGGGTAACGACCCATACTTATGGGTGTTGAGGATTGCATACATGTGACTTTCACCCATCCTTATTCAAGCCATTGTTCACCTAACGAGCTTTTTCAAACCAGGGTGGGGTCAAATCAAGGTGAACTATAAACTGGACACCTCCTACCAACTTTCCTCAGACTGAGGAAGCTGCTTGGATCAATAGCAAAAGGTTTCCGTCTCACAAGAAAAGAAGTCCAGTTGCCATGACTCATCTCCTAGGCCTCTGGTTAGTATACACATCCCACGAAGCAAAAGAGTGTGCCATACTAGTTAGCTCATCAGGACAAGCCATTGCTTCTCTCCCATCTGTACCAACCAGCATGGCCAGTGGCATTATAATGGGAAAGGCTGGTATAGGGGATGCCTCTTTTGATCATAGTCCCTGCTATCCAATGACTTAACTCAGGCATGTCCAAAGTCTGGCCTGGGGGCCAAATGCGGCCCATTTTCAAATTTTGAGTGGCCCGCAGTCTCTTCTCCCCACCAGCTCAGCCTGTCATGCATCCCCAACAGCTGGCCCCACCCCATACCAGACAGAGATGTCAGCTTGCAGTTTTGCGGTTTGCCTGCCCTCCCTGCCTCTGTCCACCACCCCCCCACCCCTAGCCACCTGCCCGGCCTACCCTACCCTGGCTCCGTTGCTGCAGCGTCCTCCCCACCTCCATACCTGACCTGGAGGCTTGTCCAAAGTCCAGCCTGGGGGCCCAATGAGCTGAATGGTCGGCCACCACACATTTTCACCTCACCAAATCTGGCCCTCCTTGCAAAAAGTTTGGGCACTCCTGACTTAACTGATTGAATCTGAGTATATTCATATGTGAAGGGAAAAGAAAATGGCCACCAGAAATGGAAAATGAGGGGGGAAATTCTCTTTTCTATGAACAGATCATTCATACGTGTGCCATCAAAGACATTTACACAGCAGGCTTCTCCTCTTCTTGTCCTTTTCTGCTGGCAATGGTTTTTCTGGGATAACGTTTGCTACCTGCAGTTTTTAGAAGTTCTCCTCTGGCAGGGGAAATGCCTTGATCAGGAGTGGTTAACATTAAAAATAAATCTTTTTTTTTTAAACAGTTGAATAATTAAACTGAAGGCTGTATTTCTGGTACCCTCCAGATGTTTTGAACTACTGTTCTTATCAGCCAAAGCGAGTGTGAGCCAAGCTTCAAGTGCCGGTTGTTCCAGGCCATTAATTGATGGATTCATTTCAGTCCCGTTGGCCATCTTTTCTTGTCTTTTTCGTTTCATTTAGGGTTGCTGGACGTGGCCCTCAAGGCAGAGCAGGAAGAGGGGATTTGCTGCCGTGGATCTGAAGAAAGTAGAGGTGCTGCTCTTAAGCAGTCAGGTGCAGGGGGATGTTCATAATGGGTTGGGTTAGTTCAGCTTTTTGGGGTCTCTTTTTGCACGGTAAATTAAAAGGGGTTGCACTGGCCGAGTTCAAAAGTGAAGAGAATTCCTTTCCTCTGAGAAAAATACTCCAAAACATTTCCACCTTCTGATTTACACTTGGGTTCTTTTCAAAACAAGAGGTCACATTACTTTTCAAAAGTTGTGTTTTATTTTCCATTCTTAAGATGCAAAAATAAGAATTCAAAAAAGTATCAAAAGTATCAGAACCTTAACAGATGTCAATCATAATTTTATCTCCCTAAAAATAATAAAATCTCAAGTCATCCTGACTAACTGATTACATTCAAGATTTCTTCTAAGCTAACTTTTCCTACACTACCTAACTGAGGTGAGCTCTTTTGCTCAAAGTGATCCTAAGCCTAATCATGGCTTCTCTCTTTCCCCTCGTCATCTTGCTCGAAGTTTCCAGATATCGCATGACATAACGGGCCAATGGTAGCTAACCATATCCCGCAATGCTAGCTTGTTATGACTACTCCTCTACATACCTCAGATAAGGTCTAATACAAGGCCGAAATGTGCACTTAATATTCAGCTTAACAACTCACTCTATGTCCCATCATGCTTATTCCGTACATCCCTGCTCTTCTGTTCTATGATTATATGATGCTTTTAGCCAATTAATTAATGACACATTGCACCCCCTCCTGACCTCCTTTTTAAAACTTCTGCCCTTGCGTTCAGAATTTCCTGACATTGTCATCAAGAAGGAGGAGGAGAATGGGCTATGCAACCAGGGATCTGAGGAAACTGCAAGTCTTGCCTGGAGCCATTCAGGTGAGGGAGCATTGGGACAGATTTAGGAGGCTACAACATTGACAAATAATGTCAGAACAGTTCTACGTGTGGAGCAGTTCCATTATTTTCCAGGCAAGTGAGGGAAGAAGTTCCCAGTTTTGCCACCAGGGGCTGGTTAGATGGAGTTCCATCCAACTCAACCATTGGAGGACTCTGAAATCCCTAAAGCTAGTTACCATATTTTCCCATCTATAAGATGCTGCCTTTTATTAGATGCCCCCCCACTGTTTAGACCACAAAATTAAGAAAATTAAGAAATCCTCCTTGAGGTCTCCTCCACCCCTGCTGTTTCCTTTCCTTTCCTCATTCTAAACACTCCTCTCTGCTTTAGTGGGTTTGTTTTTTTGTGGAATTGGACTCCTTCGGCTTGAGCAGCCCATTAAGAAATGCCTTCTCATGCTAAAAAAAAAAAGTGTGGCTTTTTTCTTTTCTTTCCAGCGCTCATTTCTTAATGGGCTGCTCGACGGAGCCCAATCCTGCAAAAAACAAACCATGGAGGGGAAAAAGCAAGGTGAGTTTGGGTTCTCCTCCACCCACCTACCCCGAAAGGCTTACTTCTGTGTATACCACGCCCCTTAATTTTTGGTGTCATGATTTTAGAAAAAAGTAGTGTGGTATATTTATTTATTTATTTATTTATTTATTTATTTATTTATTTATTTATTTATTTATATACCGCACCAATTTCCCAAAGGGAACTCTGGGTGGTTCACATAAAAAGCACAGGAAATCCACAAGATAATAAAAAGATTAAACGATAACAACAATTAAAAAAGTAAAAAGGTAGTTGGCAAGAGGCATAATAAGACTAATAATAAATGCAAACTAGAAGAAAACAAAACAAAACTTGTGATACAAACCCTTGTGATTGCCTGAGGCATCCCTAAACAGCCAGTTTTAACGGCTTTTTTAAAGGATGCCAAGGAGGGAGGGAGCCTGGCGTATCTCGCTCGGTAATTTGTTCCAGAGCGCAGGGCCGGCCACTGAGAAGGCCCGTTTATGGGTTGCTACCCTACGGGCCTCCCTAGCGGTCGCCACCTGGAGAGAGAGAGAGCCAAGGAGGATCGGGTGGGACAGGGCAGCTCTGATCGTAGGGAGATACGCTCTGCCAGATAGTCAGAACCCAGGCCATGGAGGGTTTTGTAAACATGGAAAAATATGGTAGTTAACAAGGCTATGTGTAGCCCTCCTAAGCACTATTTTGTGCCTCTTTCTTTTCATTCAGAGTTTCCCGAATTTGTTGTAAAGCTAGAGGAGGAAGAGCGGCAGGACAGTCGCCAAGCCAAGGAAAGAGCAAGCGTTGCTGCAGAGCAATCAGGTGAGGTTCATATCTCTTCGCTGGAAGAGGTCAGCATGAGGTGAACCTTGGGATTTCCCCACACGGCCATTCTGTGGTGCTCTGGTTTTTCCATTTCCTGTCACCTCTCATCAAGAGTGAGACGATGAAACATCTTCGTTCTTGATGGCTGTCTGTTGTCACTTCTTTCCTTTGTTTAAGGCAGTGGTTCCCAACCTGGGGGGTCGGGACCCCTTTGGGGGTGTCGAATGACCATTTCACAGGGGTCGCCATGAGCCAATGAAGAAAAAGTGTTCAGCCAATATACCACCCCGTACCACTTCAAGTAGTCTCTGGACGGTTTACAGTTTTTAATGACAATAATGCAGGCTACACATTGCCCCCCCCAAGCAAGCTGGGTACTCATTTTACCGACCTTGGAAGGATGGAAGGCTGAGTGAACCCTGAGCCTGCTGCTACCTTGGATTGAACCCCAGGTCGTGAGCACAGTTTCACCTGCAGTACAGGCATTTAACCACTGCGCCACGAGGCACAAACAGCTTGGGTCTGGAGGAGGAAGGGGGGGAGAGTGAGTTACAGCTTGATAGGTTGGAGGGGATGTCAGTCAATGGCACCGGAGGCTGCGATTGGCTGAGGGTGCCTGTAGAGGGAAGTTCTCTATGACACCTGTGGCAGTGGCCTGCCAGCCAAAGGGGGCTTGTGGCCTCTTCCAAGCAGGGCAAGGGGGCGGGCGGTCACCACCACATGAGGAACTGCATTAAAGGGTTGCGGCATTAGGAAGGTTGGGAACCACTGGTTTAAGGAGTTTCGAACCTTGCCATGAAGCCAGAAGAAGAAGAGGATCTGTAAAAGCAGGGACATGAAGGAAGTGTAAGCGTTGCCGGTGACCAGTCAGGTGAGGGAACACTTTGCATCAGAAAGGGGCTGGACTATATGACCTTTGGCATTCCCCCACTTCTTTGATTCAACAGTTTTACAATTTCTGCACCAATTGCAGGAGTGCATCCCTGCCAACTAGTTCATATTGCCTCTTTATCTGTGATTCAGTATTTCCTGAGGTGACCGTGAAGGAAGAGAAACCGCACTGGATGGATCATTGTGGTTCTGAGGAAAGTAAAAGCATTACTGCTGTCCAGGCAGGTGAGTGAGCCATCCATGTATCGGAAGAGCCAAGACTGGGGTGCTGCCTTATGCCAAGCTGGTTTTTTTTTTGTCCCTCTTCCAAGGTCCATGTAGCATATGAAACCTAATTAAAACTGTCTGAAAGATGAAACTGTGTTAAAAACTAAAAGTGTGAACAGGCCTTCCATTAGAACTTGAATGCAGCAGGACTATATAAAAAGAGAAAGACGTGACATGTCATAGAACTATAGAATCAGAGAATCATAGAGTTGGAAGAGACCTCAAGGGCCATCTAGTCCAACCCCCTGCCATGCAGGAACCCCCATCACAATATTTCCGACAGATGGCCATCCAGCCTCTGCTTAAAAACCTCCAAAGAAGGAGACTCCACCACCCTCCTTTGTGGCAGCATATTCCACTGCCGGACAGCTCTAACTATCATGAAGTTCTTCCTAATGTTCAAATGGAATCCCTTTTCTTGTAGTTTGAAACTATTGCCCCGAGTCCTCGTCTCTGAAGCCATGGAAAACAAACCTGTTCCCTCTCGTCCTTTCAGATATTTAAACATAGCTATCATATCCCCCTTAGCCTTCTTTTTGAAAGGCCAAACATTCCTAGTTCCCTAAGCTGTCTCCTTTCCCTTTTCCCCACTGGATCTTCGTAATTTTCTAAATCCCTTTTTCTTCCTGAAGTTCCTTCTCAACCTCAGGATTCCATTTATTTTGTGCTTCTCTCTCTCTCTCTCTTATTCATAGATGACTGGCGAGAAGCCAAGGCCAGCCTCAAATTGAATATTGCTCGACACCGGCAAACCAACGGAGAAGAGGAACAACATTGGAGAGAGAAGTCACACAAAGACGCTGGGCCTGGGAAATGTTTTGTCCAAAGGATGGAACTTACCGGTTGCGACATGACCCACGGAAAGAAACATTTTAAATGTGAAATCTCTGGGGAACTTTCTCGACCAGATGCCCACTCTGTTGGTCTGCCAACAGAAGAGGGACCGTGTGAATCCCAAGAGCGTGAAAACCTGTGTGCTCAGCGATCTAACATGATGAAGCGCCAGGCGTTCCACAATGGAGACAAGCCATACAAATGCCAGGAGTGTGGGAAAGGCTTTCCCTTCAATTCACGCCTAGCAAGGCACCTCAGGGTTCACACGGGAGAGAAACCGTACAAATGCCAAGAGTGCGAAAAGTGCTTTGCCGAGGTGTGCAACCTTCGGAAGCACGAGAGAACCCACACGGGCGAAAAGCCATACAAATGCCAGGACTGTGAGAAATGTTTCCTTTCCAACGTCCAGCTCGTATGTCACAAGAAAGTCCACACGAGAGAAAAACCCTACAAGTGCAAGCAGTGCGAAAAATGTTTTGTTCAGAAGTCCCAACTGGCGAGACACCAGGCAGTCCATCGAGGAGCGATGCCGTTCAGCTGCCAGGAGTGTGGCAAATGTTTTGCTCAAAAAGTAGTCCTCATGAATCACCAGAGGATCCACACAGGGGAGAAACCGTACAAGTGTGAGCAGTGCGGGAAATGCTTTGCTCAGAACTCCCAACTCGTGACGCATCAGGCGATCCACACAGGAGAGAAACCCTACAAGTGCCAGGAATGTGGGAAATGTTTTGTTCAGAAGTCACAGCTCGTGAGACATCAGGGAATCCACACGGGAGAGAGGCCGTTCAAGTGCCAGGAGTGTGAGAAATGTTTTGCTCAAAAGGCACATTTTGTGATCCACCAGAGAATCCACACAGGAGAGAAACCCTACAAATGTGAGGAATGTGGGAGATGTTTTGCTCAGAAAGTAGTCCTTGTGAAGCACCAGAGAATCCACACGAGAGAGAAATCCTACGAGTGCCAGGAATGTGGAAAATGTTTTCCTCGGAAAGCAGACGTTGTCAGACACCAGAAAGTTCACACAGGACAGAAACCCTACAGGTGCCGGTCAGATGTTTTGCTTGGATGTCATACCTTGTGATGCCTTTGGTCCTTTTCCAAGGAGAAAGGTGGGGTAAAAATACTCTAAAATAAATAAATAAATACAAATGCTAGCAATGCGGGAATAATTTTCTCTTCATTCCACCGTTTTATGTCCTTCAGATATGCAGACACCCCCACCCCCAAATGGAAATGAAATGTTGTAACATCTATATTTCCGTATGTAACACTGAATAACAACGTATAAAGGGACTCAACACTTAAACAAAAGTTCTTAATTATTTGTGACACTAGTACTGTTTTCACCTTGGTAAGCTATCTGAAAGTTGGGTCATGGCAAATTGACTTTTTTCTTGTGAGATTGAAACGTTTCACTGCTCATCTGAGCAGTCTTTGCCAGACTGATGAAGCTGTTTGGATGAGCAGTAGAGATGGGCGTTTCGTTTCGGAAGGGGACTGGAAACACACCAGCACAGCTGGTGCTCGGAACCCAGTCCCACCCTCTGGAACACAATCAACCACAATCTTACCTTGCTGTAGTTCGCACTAGGTGAAAGTCCAACCAGGAGGCAGCCTCTGATGCGTCATGTTTCCCTCTGCCTGGTGCTGGCCAACCAGGAGCTGTGCAAGGACATGCATCATCCCACCTCCCTGTCTGATTGGCCAGCGCCAGGGAGAGGGAAAGCTGATGCATTGCAGGCTGCTTCCTGGTTGGACTTTTGCCTAGCATGAACTTCAACAACTTCAGACAGTGGTTGGCATTTGCTGTTGCATTCCCGGTCGTAGGCCTTGTGTCCAGTAGCAAATGCCTGCACCAACTTCTTAATTTACAGTTGTTGGCAAGGCTGATCCACAGCAGTGGAGTCCCATGGGCAAGTATGTAGAACTATTACTGTAATAGGATTCTGGCAACTGGGTGTTGAGGAAATCAAATCAGTTCCTTGCTTACTGGACATGACGCTGAGGAAGATATATTCTGAAAGTTCCATGGGAAGGGAGGTTCCTAATTGTGATTTCGACCTCCATGTTCATCTGTGGGATTGAAAAACAAGAGAGACTACATTCTGTTTCTTTTCATACTGTTTCTTTTAATAGTGTAAGCTTCCTTGGGTAGGAGAAAGGTGGTATATAAATATAAATAAATAAAGGTATTAACATGCTCAGTAAACTGAAATCTAACTTCCTGAAATGGATTCTGTTATCCCCCCCGATGTCTTAGTGATGAATTGATGTTGACTAGTTTTTAAACTCTCGTGATCCCCTGCATTGCATTACAGCACATATCACATAGCCAATGGTATTTATTACACTAGTTCTGTACTTTTTCTAAGTTGATGTCCTTGGTCAAGTTCCGCAAGGGGTCATACCGAACCTAGGAAATCCAGTGACCTAGACTTGCTGAAATATTGCGAGATTTGGGATTACAGAATTGCAGCCCTGGACAAGACCCTAAAAGGAATGGACAATGAACAATCCCTGATAGCCATCTGACCTCTATTTAAAAGCCACTGACTTTCATTCTTATATCTGAATTTAGAAATGACAAATTTCCTGAAACTTTGAGGGGGGAGGGATGAAAATAAAAATATCTCCCTCCCAATTTTTCTGTTTTATTTTAAAAAAGGCTTGCATGGCTTCAAAATGTCCAGACATTTTACATTGTGGTAATCTACTGTGGCTTTTCATAATGTGTCTGTTTAGCTTTAGTCTGATTCCTATATTGGTACCATGTTTTTTTATATGCCATTTATTTTGTTGTAAGTGCAAAAAGCCCCAGTTGGCTAATGATCAGTAAACTGCTCCTTGAAAAAACTCTGAATGCAAAGGAACTATTTTGAGCCCCGTGTTATTGATTCATTTGAGGCTATTTCAGCTTCATTGTATTTCCCCATGTCATATATTTAGCAGATCAAGACAATTTTGAATTATTTGGCAACTATAATTATTTGGCATAGCCCTAGAGAATGGCTATGAAACAACAGGAACGTTGTCTCAAAATAGGAAATTATATGAGTTAATGGAATTATTTTCGATCAAGGCAAAAAAGCCTCCCTGGACAGGCCAAAAGGGATTTGTGTGTCTTGTAGTGCCAAATGGAGCTGGGTAAGGGAGGGGGTGGTATATGACCCATGTCCCTTTGTTTGAAGAACAGGGGTGTGACTTAAGAAACAGCTTATTACAACCGCCCTTCTTGCCTCCGACAAGAATCCTGTCCTGGCTAAAACATCACCTAGCCATGGATTTTAAGAACATCATCTAACTAAAGACTTTAAAAGTAACCTCCTGGTGAAGCACATCTCTCACCATGTCTGAACTTCTGGGACCTGCTTTGAAGAAGGGTGATGGACTGCACTCGAAAGCTTGCAATGTTCCTTTGTTATTTTTAATAGTGGCCTATGAAGGTATCACCTGTAACCTATTTTTGCAATTGGAATTATTTTGAAATGGAAAGGTGCATGGCTGTTAAGACATGTTACAACTTAATTTAAACAGCATGGAAGTATCCCTTTGGTGACGTTGTGTCAAAGGTGTTGCCATTATGAGCATCAAAATTCTCTTGCTTCTAAAATGAACATCTTTTGAACCCAAAACATGGGACGTGCGCTCTGCTGATGGGATCAACCACTGTAGAATGATAAATGGAAAACTGAGATACTAATTTCTGTAGCTCTTAATTTTCAAGAATAGTCCTCTCAAATCATGCTGAGATCCATAGATGCTTCTCCCTCGGGGCTGATGAGGGAAGAAAGTTCAGAAGAGCTGTTCAAATGAGAAGGAGAAGGTTTTGTGTTCCGTTAAACCCTATGGCAGCAACTGCTGGCAATGGAAGACTGGAAATCAGGCATGTCCAAAGTTTGGCCCTCCAGATGTTTTGGACCACAAACTCCCACAGTCCTTTGTCATTGGCAATACAGGCTTGGAATTCTGGGAGTTGTGGTCCAAAAGGTCAGGAAAGTGTGAATGCTTGGTTTAAATGCTTGGTATTCTTCTAAAGGGAAAAAGCTGCCAGTTCTTTCTAGGGTTTGAGAGTCCAAACATGGCAAGGGATCTGGGAGTTGAGTCATGGCTACTGGACTTCTTTTTTGAGAGATAGAAACGTTTCACTGTTCATCCAAACAGCTTCATCGGTCTGAATACAGCTAGTGCAAGAGACCTTCTTATAGTCAGCTTGACCTCTTGTCCCCTGTTCATAAGATGAACAAACCCTGAATAGGCTCGTTAGGGAGACATTAGTGTCCATGGCCTTAAGGTAAACAATGGCCTAAGGAGCTGAAACCCATCAAGAATGGGTCGTTAGCTGTGACCTGGTGGTGAAGGCTCCTTGATTTGCCTGGGTACTTTGGAAAGTATAGCCTGATAAGTAGCAGATAGACTATGCCGGAGCCCACCACCTCTGTTGAGGGAGGGATTTTCAATGCTAACATGAATGGCTTCCCTTACTCCTCTCTCAAACCACCTCTCTTCTTTGTCTAATATGTGTACATCCTCATCTTTGAAAGAGTGGCCTTTTTCCTTCAAATGGAGGTGTACTGCTGATTCTGGTCCTGAGCTGTTACCTCTCCTATGTTGGGCCATTCTTCTGTTTAATGGCTGTTTAGTTTCTCCAATGTAGAGGTCTGAACACTCTTCACTTCATGCATGGACTGCATATACTATATTGCTCCTTTTATGGTTTGGTATCGGATCCTTTGGGTGGACAAGTCTCTGCCTTAGTGTGTTCATGGGTTTGAAATAAACAGGGATGTGGTGTTTGCCAAAAATCCTTTTAAGCTTCTCCGACACTCCCGCCATGTAGGGAATGACCAGGTTCTTCCGTCGGGTCTGGGTTTCAGACTGATCCCTTGTTCTTCTGGGATGGCCCACTGCTTTGTTGAAGGCCCACCTTGGATATCCACAGGCCTTAAGTGCTGTCTTCAGGTGCCTGTCTTCCTTCTTCTTGGCTTCTGAGGAGGTGGGGATGCTCTCTGCTCTGTGGCTTAGGGTCCTGATGACTCCTAGTTTGTGTTGTAATGGATGGTGGGAGTCAAACAGTAAGTATTGATCTGTGTGGGTGGGTTTCCTGTAAACTTCTACTCCTAGGCCACGGTCAGGTCTGATGATGACTGCACAATCCAGGAAAGCCAGCCTGTTGTCTTGGGTGTCTTCCCTAGTGAACTTAATATTAGGATCCACTGCGTTGATGTGGTCTGTAAAGGCCTGTACTTCCTGCGTCTTTATTTTAACCCAGGTATCATCTACATACCTGAACCAGTGGGATGGTGTTGTCCCTGGGAAGGTGTTGAGTGCCTTCTTCTCCACTTCTTCCATGTATAGGTTTGCTACAATTGGTGACACTGGGGAACCCATGGCACAGCCATACTTCTGTCTGTAGAAGTCCCCTCTGTACATGAAATATGTGGTGTTCAGACACAGGTCCAGGAGCAGGCCTATCTGGTCTGGGTTGAGGCGGCTTCTGGAGGTGAGGGTGCTGTCTTCTCTTAATCTTCTCTTTACGATTATTAGCGCATCAGTGGTGGGTATGCTGGTAAAGAGTGATGTAACATCAAAGGATACCATGGTTTCCTCTGTATCCAGTTTGAGCTCCCTGACTTTAGAAACAAACTCTTCTGAGTTGTGTACGTGGTGGTCCGTGTGTCCAACCAGTGGGGCTAGGATAGTTGCCAGGTATTTTGCGATGTTGTAAGTCACTGAATTTATACTGCTGACAATAGGTCTAAGGGGGATTCCTTGCTTGTGGATCTTGGGAAGTCCATAAAAGCAGGGGACTGTCTCTCCGGGATATAACTGGTGGTAGGTCACCCTGTCAATTGCGTTTTCCTGCTCCAAGAGTTTTAAGCATTCTATTACTTTCTTCCTGTAATTGCTGGTGGGGTCTCTTCTTAGTTTTTCATATGTGTGTTGATCATCTAAAATTGTGATAACCTTCTCGTGGTAGTCCACAGTATTGAGGACGACAGTGCACCTTCCTTTGTCCGCAGGCAGAATTGTGATGCTCTCATCCCTGCTGAGGGATGTCACAGCACTTCTCTCTTGGCTGGTGAGGTTGGATGGTGGTGGTTGAGCACTGGACAGTGCAGCAGAGACTTTTATCCTGAGTAGTTCTGCTTCTGCTGCTGGCAGATTGTTGCTGTGAATGGCTGATTCTGTCGCTGTGATGAAATCCACAACAGGAACCTGTTTGGGTGTGATGGCAAAATTTAGGCCTTTGGATAGGACCTCTCTCTCTGTCTGGGTGAGTTCCTTGTTTGAGAGGTTCTTCACCCATTTGTCCTTTACATCTCCTGTCATGGTCCCTTCATCCTTCTTCCTCCTGCCAAACTCTTTAACTAACTCTTTCCAGCAGAGGAGAAGATCAAACTTCTTCATTTGCCTCTCTTTGCCTTTGCAATGCTGAGCCAGTTGTGCTTTCTGGACAAATTCTATGACTGCATCCACTGCTGGTTTGGATAGGGTGGAGAGTAGTTCTTGGTGAATGTGGTCTTTTCTGTGTTGCAGTGTGTCTAAGGTAAAGTGGACTTGTCTGATCCTCTCATTGAGAAGTTGTTCTTGAGCTCTCTGGAGGATATTGTTAGCCCGATGGCTTCTTACTGTCGATTGTAGGCGGAGGCTTGTTGGGGTGAGACTTTGTTGTCTGCATCTCAAGTTGAAACGTAAGTGGTTCTTGTAGTCTGCTACTTTTCTTGCTGTTCTTTCATATTCTCGCACCAACTTCAGGGCATCTGCCCCAAATTGCATAGCAATACGTCTGTGAAGATTCTCAGTCATCCAGGTGTGTTTATCTGGGAGTTGAGTCATGGCTACTGGACTTCTTTTTTGAGAGATAGAAACGTTTCGCTGTTCATCCAAACAGCTTCATTGGTCTGAATACAGCTAGTGCAAGAGACCTTCTTATAGTCAGCTTGACCTCTTGTCCCCTGGTCTGATTGGCTCATAAGATGAACAAACCCTGAATAGGCTCGTTAGGGAGACATTAGTGTCCATGGCCTTAAGGTAAACAATGGCCTAAGGAGCTGAAACCCATCAAGAATGGGTCGTTAGCTGTGACCTGGTGGTGAAGGCTCCTTGATTTGCCTGGGTACTTTGGAAAGTACCGCCTGATAAGTAGCAGATAGACTATGCCGGAGCCCACCACCTCTGTTGAGGGAGGGAGTTTGAGAGAGGAGTAAGGGAGGGATTACAACACAAACTAGGAGTCATCAGGACCCTAAGCCACAGAGCAGAGAGCATCCCCACCTCCTCAGAAGCCAAGAAGAAGGAAGACAGGCACCTGAAGACAGCACTTAAGGCCTGTGGATATCCAAGGTGGGCCTTCAACAAAGCAGTGGGCCATCCCAGAAGAACAAGGGATCAGTCTGAAACCCAGACCCGACGGAAGAACCTGGTCATTCCCTACATGGCGGGAGTGTCGGAGAAGCTTAAAAGGATTTTTGGCAAACACCACATCCCTGTTTATTTCAAACCCATGAACACACTAAGGCAGAGACTTGTCCACCCAAAGGATCCGATACCAAACCATAAAAGGAGCAATATAGTATATGCAGTCCAATGCAGTGAAGAGTGTTCAGACCTCTACATTGGAGAAACTAAACAGCCATTAAACAGAAGAATGGCCCAACATAGGAGAGGTAACAGCTCAGGACCAGAATCAGCAGTACACCTCCATTTGAAGGAAAAAGGCCACTCTTTCAAAGATGAGGATGTACACATATTAGACAAAGAAGAGAGGTGGTTTGAGAGAGGAGTAAGGGAAGCCATTCATGTTAGCATTGAAAATCCCTCCCTCAACAGAGGTGGTGGGCTCCGGCATAGTCTATCTGCTACTTATCAGGCTATACTTTCCAAAGTACCCAGGCAAATCAAGGAGCCTTCACCACCAGGTCACAGCTAACGACCCATTCTTGATGGGTTTCAGCTCCTTAGGCCATTGTTTACCTTAAGGCCATGGACACTAATGTCTCCCTAACGAGCCTATTCAGGGTTTGTTCATCTTATGAGCCAATCAGACCAGGGGACAAGAGGTCAAGCTGACTATAAGAAGGTCTCTTGCACTAGCTGTATTCAGACCAATGAAGCTGTTTGGATGAACAGCGAAACGTTTCTATCTCTCAAAAAAGAAGTCCAGTAGCCATGACTCAACTCCCAGATAAACACACCTGGATGACTGAGAATCTTCACAGTCGTATGGCAAGGGATGTAATTTGCCAGCCTGGCATCCATCTTGCCAAGTTAACTTTTAAGAACTCTCTCCTGGCAAATTACAACCCTTTCCATGTTTGGACTTTTATACCTGCTTTGAAAAAGAGGGCTTGCTCTTGAAAGTTCAGCTACTTGTTTATTTTTCTATTACAGTGACCCCCTGCCTATCGCAGGAGTTAGGGACCCAACTCGACCCGTGATAATTGAAAATCTGCAATATGCAGATGCAGGTCGGGTTGGGCCTGGGGAGGCCTAGCTGGGGGCTCTTGTACTTACCCCCAGCCTGGTGCTGCCCCAAATGGGCCTGTGAGGGCCTTTCTGGGTCTTTTGGAGGCCTCAAAAGGGCTTCCCTGTAAACTGGAAGTCATTTCTGAGGCCTTCAACAGCCCCCCCCCTTACCCCAGGCCTTTCCCCCCTTACCCTTACCCCAGGGGGGTCTTTTTTCATATACTGCGGTCCCGCAATATAGCGGGACCGCAGTATATGAACCGCGAATGAGCGGGGGACCACTGTAGCAGCCTATCAAGGTATCACCCATAGTCTAGCTTTGATTTTGTTTGCTTTAATGGCGGCACGGCTCCAAACCTCTTTTTACCACTAGGGTTTGAGAGCAATCCATGTTATTATATAGAGGAAATATATGCATCTTCGTTCAGCGCCTCTCCTTCTGGTGATGGTAGACTGCCACCTTACAGGGTCAGACTGCACATTTTGCCACATGGAGGAAGATGGTCGCTCTGTGTGTATGTGTTTCCTCGACCACCCTTGCCAGTTGGCATTGTTTATTACCCCCTGCTGTATTTCTTGGCCCAAGCCGATGTCCTTAGAAATGCCTGAGCAAAAAAAAAAGTCCTCGCCATTTTCTCCCATGTTAAGGGGCAGAGAACGTTTGTGGACATAAGGACATAAGAATATAAGAAGAGCCCTGCTGGGTCAGGCCAAAGGCCCATTTAGCCCAGCTTCCTGTATCTCACAGTGGCCCCACCAAATGTGTCTGGGAGCGCATGAGATTAGATATCTGTCTCCTGACAACATTCCCCTGCATTTAGGCCTTGAAGTACCCCGGTTTTAAGCTTGGAGATGATACATCTCCCTCATGGTTTGTGACCTGTGATGGACTTTTCCTCCAGGAATCTGTCCAATCCCCTTTTGAAGGCATCCAGGCCAGATGCCATCACCACATCCTGTGGCAGGGAGTTCCACAGACTAACAACGTGCTGGGTGAAAAAATCCTAAAGACTTCATGCCCTCCTTGGAAACCGTGAGAGGAGATTGCATCTGGAGGGCGAGGGAACTGAGCAGCCTGAAGAGAGTGTTTCCTCACAGCCCCAGCGGTGATCATGGGGAGAAGGGCAGCTTTTTAATGGAGTAATGGGGGAAACCACATGCATGGAGAGGCACCACCTGAGAAAGGGCCTATGAGAGATCGATGGCAAGCCACAGAGGAATTGTGATTATATTATCTGACTGTTAAGGAAAAGCCATGGAACAGGAAGGTGTCTTGAGCTGTTAAAACAGTTGTAGGCCCCAAGCTGAACTGGCAATCTCACACCTCGGGGCGAAAAAAAAAATTATATTGTTAAATCCAGATATTTTCTGTCACCATTTAGTGGCACCAACCTTCTACTCTTTTTCTTTCCCCCATTAATTTTTAAAAATCATTTGCCAGTCAAATTTAATTTCAGTTGCTTTTATTCTTTTAATACATTTCTAAGGGCGTTTATACACGACCCCTAAGCTCCGCCGCAAATGGCTGCAAGGTCCGGACTTTAAAAATGTTTACCCACCAGCTCCGGACTTTGCAGACAATTAAGTGCGACCCCGCCCACTTTAGCGCGACCCAGAGCTGTTTTCTTGTACCTGCTTTTTTATGGTGAAAAATATTTGATGCGGAGACTGCCTGAGCTCTCCTCGCTTCTTTCTGTTGTTTTTCTTTTGCCTCCGCCCCTTAAAGAGGAACCAGGAAGTAAATGGAGGTCGGAGCAACTTCCCCCAACACCGGGAGGTAAGACTTTTATTCTTTTGTCTCTGTCTAAGGCTTTTTTTTCCTCCCCCCCTCACGCAGACAGAACAAAGAAGTGCGGAGCGGGTGGGGACGGAGGAACAGCAACGAACCCTCAAGATCTCTGGTCCGAATTTAAGTGGCCAGCGGATCTTAGGGGTCGTGTAAAAAGGCCCTAAGCCACCTTGAGCATATTTTTTTTCCTGGCGGAAAGGTGGGATCTAGATGGAAGAAATAAATAACATACAAGCCCCTTGTCTTTAGTTGTCAGTTGTTCTGGTTGCTCAAGTGCACCGTTATTAGAAATAAGTTCCTAATACCGAGGATCTTTTAGCATTGGCCTCAAATGTGGGTGATGAACCTGAGGTAATGCCATGGCAGAGTTAGTATTTGTAAGGAAATAGGGCCCTGAGAAGCTGTGGAAAGGTGGAGGTGCCATCTTTTATTCTTGGCTAAAGGCCCTTTTTGTTTCAGCTATTATTATAATAATAACCTTTGAATTGCAGGTACCCCATCGATCACTGAGTCCAGCCTCTCTCAAGAAGGCACAGTGAGGAACTGAACTCCCAGCCTGTGTCTCTGTCACTATCTAGCTGCAGTTCTTGATTACAAAGATGATAACTTTCTCCAGGGTATGCAAGCAGAGACCATTTTGCAGAGCCAACTTGACAGTTTCCAATAAACTTGTCTGTATCAATTAAAAGCTGATTTTGGTTCCAGAAAAAAAAGTATGCATTTTGCTATCACCTGCATTCATTGAGGTGTATACCTAAAAGAAGTGTAATGAGCATCTTGAAATAAAATATTATTGTTTTAAAACAATGGACACGTTAGTTGCTGGATTCTGGGGAGTATTTCATTTCATTTCATTTTGCTTTTCTGAAAAGAGAGAGACAGACACAATTCACTCTTATAAAATTGTCAGTTTGATCTATGTGCTCATTTCTACTGCATCTTTCTACCCTATTACTTGGAGAATTTCTCCCCTCGTTTTCTTCTTCTTCTTCTTCTTCTTCTTCTTCTTCTTCTTCTTCTTCTTCTTCTTCTTCTTCTTCTTCTTCTTCTTCTTCTTCTTCTTCTTCCTCCTCCTCCTCCTCCTCCCTCCTGTGCCATATCCTCGTACAGGCATGTCCAAACTTCGCCCCCCCAGATGTTTTGGACCACAACTCCCACAATCCTTTGCCATTGGAAATACAGGCTTGGAATCCTGGGAGTTGTGGTCCAAAACATCAGAAGGTTAGGGACCAGTAGCATGATACGAATTTTATCCAAAGCTATCCCCAAGCCAACAAAGAGCTAATCCATGAGCTCCGGCAGTCGATTGAGGAGCCTTAGGTCTGCCTTGCCAGGAGCCTGGCTTGGCTTCAGTCACATGACGGGTGGTGGGAAAGCAACATTGCCCGCAAAGGAAGGCGCAAGCCAAGAGGGCGGATCGGTGAAAGCGGGTCACTTACGAATCGGGACCCGAATTTCTGAACGTCGGGAAGGTAAAGGGGAGCGGGGACGCGCTCTGCTGTTGGAGCCACTTAAAAGTGGCCTATAAAGGTATAATAACCTATTTTTGCACTTAAAAGAAAGAGGCAGGACTCCCCGGGAGGAGAGCAGCTGAGCCGGGGGGGGAAATGGAGAGGGAGCCGGGAGCCGAAACCTCCGTTTCTCAGAGGCATTTGAGAGAAAAGCTCCGGCTGTTCCCCACGGCTGGCGACGGTGGGATTCAACGTACCCCTTGATCGTGGCCCCACCTTAGTAACAAAAGGTGATGGGGCGTTTACCGTCACTCTCACATTTATTGCAAGCAGGAGCTAGGGGCACGCCACAGATCTTGGTTCCATTGGACCAATTAAAGCAGGTTGTGGACGTCCCTAAGTTAAACTCATAATAAGAACATAAGAACAGCCCTGCTGGAAGAGGCCACAGCCCATCCAGTCCAGCATTCTGTCTCACACAGTGGTTCACCATTTGCTTCAGGGTATTCCCAAGCAGGTGTCTTCACCTGCTTATGGTTCTAGCAAATGGCATTGAGATATATCCTTCTATCTCTCCAACCTGGAGGTTGTCATTAGGCATCCATAATGACAGCCATGGATACCCCTTGTTCTCCATGAACTTGTCCAATCCTTTCTTAAAGCTGTCAGGGCTGACAGCTGTCACCACTTCTTCTGGCAGGGAGTTCCAAATCTTGTTAGAACACCGCCGTGGCTGGTGCGGGTCAACGCCAACAGGTGATCGACCCTTTGTATCTCTCACCCTGCGAACAGATTCTTCCCTTGAATTGAGCACAAGTCTTATTTCATTCAGGTTGGTTTATCCAGAGACCCACACATTGAATCCTAAAATCCTGCTAAGTTTTCTTTCTCATCTTCTTGAGCAGGATTTTTCTTCCTCGGAGATCCTCGGGTTTCCTAGCTTGCAGAAGGGAAGACCCATGGTTTCCGGATAAAGCTTGACTTGGGATACAATGGCGGTTCCATCGCAAGACAGTGCAGGTAAGGAAACAAACGCACAACTCTTTGTGCCGCTGGTGGAGGGTGGTTGGTTCTCCGGATGATCTCGGGCTGCCACTTTCCTTCACCCAAGCGACTGAGCCCAGGGGTGATGCTTACTTGAAGGCCCATACCTGTGGGAGAACAGGAGTTAACGGGTTAAAGGTTTCATAAGCTAGTTTGCAGCTACCATTATCAGCAAGGCTTGCCATGCCAAGGTGCCATGCCAAGGTGTTTATGTCATGATGTACTCTGTGCATGCTCTAGGAATACAAGTGCTATTGTTTCACTTTATCTCTGGTTTAGTCAATGATAGCAGCTAGATGTGGCTTCATGCATACGTATTGTGACCTACTTTGTACTAAATAAAACTTGCTGTGGGGGTGGGCACGGTGTTGAGAATTCTCCACCAGATATCAGTCTGCAGACTCCCTCCTTTTCCGTCCGCACCCCCTGTTGAGGGCTGGTTCCCCATCACATACCTTTCCCACACCTCATGCAGAGCTTTGATACCAAATCCAGTTCTCTCCTTTTGACAAGGAGGTCAGTCTTTCCCGGTTCACCTCTTTACTTCTGCTCAGGGTTTTCTGGAATGACAGTCAAAGTGGACCCGGAAGAGGAGCTGTGTGGCCTGCACCTGTTGGATTCCAAGACTTTTCCTGGAATCAGCTCAGGTGATGTACAGGACAATGAAATTGAGTGTGTGTGTGTGTGTGTGTGTGTGTGCAGTATCCCGCCAATCAAAATGCAAACTCCCAACTTATAAGTACATTAGAAATGCAGACAATACTTGAAGGACCGTAACTTTCCCACACCTCATGCAGGAAGGAGCCTCATGGTGCAGTGGTTAAATGCCTGTACTGCAGGTAAAACTGTGCTCACGACCTGGGGTTCAATCCCCGGTAGCCAGCTCATGGTTGACTCAGCCTTCCACCCTTCTGAGGTCAGTAAAATGAGTACCCAGCTTTCTGAAGGGGCAATGTGTAGTCTGCATACTGTTATTAAAAACTGTAAACCGCCCAAAGACTACTTGAAATGGTATGGGATGGTATATAAGCAGAACACACAATAGGGTGAAGACTGCATGGCCCCAAATTGGGGACAGCCGATGCACGGAATGCTGCCTTTGATTCCTAGGTCTGTCACTTGCACCTGATTAAATGTACATTGGTGTGTGTGTGTGGGGGGGTATCCCAGTAAAATAATAATTCTTCTTTTTCTTAGTATTTGTCCCACTATTGTCTGCTATTTTGTTTTTTGTGCTCCAGTTTCAGCGGTCATGTGCTTAGTCTGAGTGAACCTGGGACAGCTCTCATTGTCAAGGGTGTTCATTCAGCTCTGTCTCAAAGTGGAGATTGTACCTGGTCTAGCCAAAGAAATGTTGTTGGGGAGGGACTGGGTAGGTATCCGAAAGCTACCCCAAAGGCAGGAAGGTCTACGGGGGGCTGGGGGGGAGGAGGCAGAGAGAGTGGGAGAATGGTGCCCTAATATGGAAGAGGCAACCAGGGAACAGCCCCCGTTGTGGCAGCAGGGATGATCCATTGCTACAAGAAGTACGAAAACAGGCTCAGCCAGAGGGGCTTAGAGTTAAAATCAAAATACAAAAATATTACACGTATGACAGCAGGCATCCTGTTAGGAGAAGCATCCCTCCTGTTGCCACACCTGCTTTTCTTTCCAGTAGCAATGACTCATCTCAGATGTGGTTTGCAATCTGCAGTTTGCAGGAAATTGTGTATTATAGACACAATTCAGTGTACAGTATTAGTTTCAAACATCAGCTGAACGTTTCAACTGATGGTAATTTCTCTGCCTCGCGAGAAATATATTCTAAGGTTGGTGATAATTATTATTATTCTGGCTTATGGCAATCCTTTTCAGGGTTTACTAGGTAGAAAGTACTGTACTCAGAACTGGTCCATCGTTCCTTTCTTCTGGGTTACCATGAGACTGTGCAGCTTGCCCAAGGCCACACAGGCTGGCTGTTCTTAAATGTACAAGAAAATTGTAGAGGAACGGAGCTAGAAGGGGCCTATAAGGCCATCGGGTCCAATCCCTGCTCAGTGCAGGAATCTAAATCAAAACAGATTCGACAGATGGTTGCCCAGTTTTCTCACTAATCCTTCCAAGGCACTGGACACCCAACCACTGACTCTGCAGCCAGGTACCTGGCACACTGAGCTCTCCATTCAGTCGGCAATTAGTTGCAGCTCTAATGACTCGTTTTTGCTTTTCGTCGGTTCAGGAGTTCATGACGCTGCCATAAAGCCAGAGGAAGAAGAGGGGCTGTGCAACGCCAGGGGATCCAGGGAAAGAGTGAGTGTTGCTGACGACCAATCAGGTGAGGGGGCACTTTGTATCACTGGAGGTTCGTCATCTTGGCTGCCTCATAGGATGCAGCATGACCAGGACATATTGTTTTTATCTGTATCCCAAGCCCAAGAAGTGACTTTTCTCAGCCGTAGACTCTCCTTAGGGTTTTAAGCAGAGAGCCTTCCCCATCACTTGTTACCTAGTGATCGAGATAACAATCCCTGGGGAATGTTGCCGACTCCATATGGTCTGCTGGCAGGTGCCAACTGGTCTTCCAGAGCTCTGTTAGTTAGTTAGTTAGTTAGTTAGTTAGTTAGTTAGTTAGTTAAGAACATATAAGAAGAGCCATGCTGGATCAGGCCAAAGGCCCATCTAGTCCAGCTTCCTTTATTTCACAGTGGCCCCACCAGATGCGTCTGGGAGCGTACAAGATCAGACATCTGTCTCCTGATACCACTCCCCCACATCTGGTCCTGAGGTACCCTGGTTTTAAGCATGGAAATGATACATCTCCCTCATGGTTTGTAACCTGTGATGGACTTTTCCTCCAGGAATCTGTCCAATCCCCTTTGGAAGGCATCCAGTCCAGATGCCATCACCACATCTTGTGGCAGGGAGTTCCACAGACTAACAACGTGCTGGGTGAAAAAAATATTTTCTTTTGTCTGTTCTTACTCTCCCAGCCCTCAATTTGAGTGGATGTCCTCTGAATTCAGACCAGGGTTAGTCTGTTAGTTTTAAAGAAAGCTAATGTGATACTTCATGAGAGAAATAGTTCTTTGGGAAGTACTCTCTATAGAGCTTTATTGGCAGAGAAATAATCCCTCCCCGTGTTTTTCATGCGCAGGGGGACCTGGCCCCTGTTAATTGGTCATGTGATGGTAACGTTGGTTGACTGAACAATAACAGCACCTTAATCCAGTAATGGTGAGAGCACAGTAGCATTGGTGGCAAATGACCCAAAAGCCCTTCTTGGGTGGGGGACAAAATTCAGAGGATCTGGAAGTGGAGTTATGGCAACTGAGACTTCTTTTCTTGAGAGACTGAAACGTTTCGCTGCTCATCCAAACAGCTTCGCCAGTCACCCTGGTCTGAATTCAGAGGACTTATAGAATCATAGAATCATAGAGTTGGAAGAGACCTCAAGGGCCATCTAGTCCAACCCCTGCCATGCAGGAACCCCATCACAATATTTCTGACAGATGGCCATCCAGCCTCTGCTTAAAAACCTCCAAAGAAGGAGACTCCACCACCCTTCGTGGCAGCATATTCCACTGCCGAACAGCTCTAACTGTCACGAAGTTCTTCCTAATGTTCAAATGGAATCTCTTTTCCTGTAGTTTGAAACCATTGCCCCGAGTCCTAGTCTCTGAAGCCATGGAAAACAAACCTGCTCCCTCTTCAATATGACATCCTTTCAAATATTTAAACATAGCTATCATATCCCCCCTCAGCCTTCTTTTTGAAAGGCTAAACATTCCCAGTTCCCTAAGCCGTTCCTCATAAGACATTTCTTCCAGACCCTCAACCATCTTGGTCACCCTCCTCTGCACCCGCTCGAGGTTGTCAACATCCTTTTTAAATTGAGGCGCACAGAACTGGACACAGTATTCCAGGTGGGGTCTGACCAGAGCAGAATAGAGTGGTACTATCACATCCCTTGATCTAGACACTATGGTTCTGTTTATGCAACGAAGAATTGTATTGGCTTTCCTGGATGCCACATCACACTGCTGACTCATGTTCAATTTGTGGTCCACTAAGACTCTCAAATCCCTTTCACAGGTACTATTCTCCAGCCATGTATCCCCCATCCTATATCTGTGCAGTTCATTTTTTTTACCTAGATGTAGCACCCTACATTTCCCTCTGTTGAAATCCATTCCATTGGCTTTGGCCCAGCACTCTAATCTGTCAAGGTCTTTTTGAATTTTCATCCTATCCTCTAAGGAATTAGCAACCCCTCCCAATTTGGTATCATCTGCAAATTTAATTAGCATACTCTCTATTCCTTCCTCCAAGTCATTAATAAAGATATTGAACAGTACTGGACCCAGAACAGAACCCTGGGGCACCCCACTGGTCACGTCTCTCCAAGCTGAAGAGAGGCCATTTATGGTCACCCTTTGGGTGTGATTAGTCAACCAATTACAAATCCACCTAACAGTAGCACTATCTGTCCCACTTTCTACTAACTTCTTAGCAAGAATACCATGGGGAACCTTATCAAAGGCCTTACTAAAGTCCAGATAAACAATATCCACAGCATTCCCCTCATCCACTAGGCCTGTAATTCTATCAAAGAAAGAGATCAAATTAGTCTGGCATGACTTGTTTTTAAGAAACCCATGTTGACTTCTTGTAATGACAGCATTGTTTGTTAAATATTTGCAGACTGCCTGTTTAATAATCTGCTCTAGGATCTTTCCAGGAATTGAAGTCAAGCTGACTGGGCGGTAATTATTAGGGTCCTCTTTTTTCCCCTTTTTGAAGATGGGGACAACATTAGCCCTCCTCCAATCGATGGGGACTTCCCCTGTTCTCCAGGACTTCTCAAAGATTATTGCCAATGGTTCTGAAATTACTTCCACCAGTTCTTTTAATATCCTTGGGTGTAATTCATCTGGCCCAGGAGACTTAAATTCATTTAATGTTTCCAGGTGTTCCTGTACCAGCTCTCTACCTATTCTATGTTGCAATTCCCATCCTACCTGATCTAGTCTTTGTCCCAGTGGATCTCTTTCTTCCTTTTTTGAGAAAACAGAGGCAAAGAAGGTGTTGAGTAGTTCTGCCTTTTCCTTGTCTCCTGTTAGTAACTGGTTATTATTGCCACGCAGAGAGCCTATCATTTCCTTATTTTTCCTTTTGCTGCGGACATAACTGAAGAAACCCTTTGTATTATCTTTAATGTCTCTGGCAAGTCGAAGTTCGTTCTGCGCTTTAGCTTTTTTTACCATCCCCCTGCATATATTAGCTGTTTGCTTATATTCCTCTTTGGTGCATTTCCCATTTTTCCATTCCTTGTACTTGTTTTTCTTTATAGTTAGCTGAGCTGAAAGTTCTTTAGTAAACCATTGTGGTTTCTTTAGACCTCTCCCATTTTTTTCTTGTTGGGACAGTTTTAAATTGTGCCCTTAATATCTCGCTTTTAAGGAACTCCCATCCATCTTGGACTCCCTTCTCTTTCAGTATGTCGGTCCATGGAATCACAGCCAATAATTCCCTAAGTTTACAAAAAATGGCTTTCTTAAAGTCCAGGATTCTTGTCTGACTATGCTTAGCTTCACCTTCCAACTGTATAACAAATTCTAAGAGGGCATGGTCACTCTTACCTAATGATCCCACCACTTCGACCCCATTTATAAGGTCCTCCTTATTGGTTAAGACCAGATCTAAAATGGTTTTGCCTCTTGTTGCCTCTTCTACCTTCTGGACCATGAAATTGTCTGCAAGGGCAGTAAGGAATTTGTTCAACCTTGTATTCTTAGCTGAGTCAGATCTGTATTTGTGACTCCTAGGAATTCTGGGAGTTGCAACCCCAAAACACAAAAGAGCACAGTCTATTCTCCAGCCTCCTCACAGTGATTCACATTTTGATTGGCTTTTGATATCAAAAAAACTTGTGCTGTTTTGAAAGCGATACACTAGAATTATCTCAAGAACTTTCCCAGCTAGCCCAGTAATGGAAATAAGGTGACAGAATTTCTTCTTCCCATTGCTTCTAGAACTTCATGATTAAATGTCCCTTTTAGGCTCTTCAGAGTCCTTCTATCTGACCATCATAATTTAGTCTATTCTATTCTTTTTTGTTTTGTTTTTGCAACAGATAACTGCAGGAAAATGAAAATTTGTATTAGGCGTGGGAAATGTTTTACACCCACTGCAGATCTGGCCAGACACCAGAAAACTCATTCTGAGGAGGAACTCTGTGACAAAGAGAAGGCCTACAAATGTACAATGTGTGGGGCACAGTTTACCGAAAAGGTGGCGTTTACACTTCATAAGAGGACTCACACTGGAAGTAAAGACTTAAAATGTGAAATGTCTCAGAAATGGGAGCTGCTTTCAGGCCACCAGAAAGTTCAAGCGGAAGCAAAGCGGTACAGATGCCAAGAATGTGGAAAATGTTTTGGTCACCTTTCAAATGTCATGAGGCACCAGGTGGTCCATACAGGAGAGAAACGGTACAAATGTGAGCAGTGTGGCAAGTGTTTTTCTCAGAATTCAAACCTTGTGACGCACAAAGCCATTCACACAGGAGAGAAACCGTACAAATGCGAGGAGTGTGGAAAATGTTTCTCTCAGAATTCACACCTTGTGACACACCAGGCCGTCCACACCAAACAGAAACCTTATGAATGTGAGCAGTGTGGAAAGTGCTTTGCGTATAAATCTGACCTTGTGAAGCACCAGAGAGTACATACAGGTGAGAAACCATACAGATGCCAGGAATGTGGGAAATTGTTTGCTCAGAATTCCCATCTTGTGACTCATCAGGTAGTTCACACAGGAGAGAAACCATACCGATGTCAGGAGTGTGGCAAGTCTTTCACTCACAGTTCACACCTTATGAGCCATGAAAAAGTCCACACGGGAGAAAAAACATACAAATGCCAGGAATGTGGGAAATGTTTTGCCTCCAGTTCAATCCTTGTAAAACACCAGAGGGTCCACACAGGGGAGAAACCCTATAGATGCCAAGAATGTGGGAAATCTTTTGCTTACAAGGCAGATCTTGTGAAACACCAGAGGGTGCACACGAGAGAAAAGCCGTACAAATGCCAAGCGTGTGGGAAATCTTTTGCTCAGATTTCAAACCTCGTCGTTCATGAGAGAGTCCACACAGGAGAGAAGCCGTTCAAATGCCAGGAGTGTGGGAAATGTTTTGGTTCCAGCTCGGTCCTTCTGAGCCACCAGAGGGTCCACACAGGAGAGAAACCCTTCAAATGTGAGGAGTGTGGCAATTGCTTTGCTTGGAGAGTCAACCTTCTCAAACATCAAAAAGTTCACAGAGGAGAGGCACCCTACCAATGCCAGGAGTGTGGAAAGTGCTTTGCTTACAATTCAGATCTTGTGAGCCACCTGAGAGTCCACACCCGAGAGAGACCGAACAAATGCCAAGAGTGTGGGAAATGTTTTCCTCGTAAGGCGGAACTTGTGAACCACGAAAGGGTCCACAGAGGAGACAAACCGTTCAAATGCCAAGAGTGTGGAAAATGTTTCCTGAAGAAATCCCAGCTTGTGAAGCATCAGGGAGTCCATTCAGGGCAGAAACTGTACCAATGTGAGGAGTGCAGGATATGCTTTTCTTCTGGCTCAGTTCTTGTGAGGCATCAGGCCATCCATACAGGAGAGAAGCCATACACATGCGAGAATTGTGGAAAGTGTTTTGCTCAGATTTCCAATCTCATCAAACATGAAAGAATCCACACAGGAGAGAAACCATACAAATGCCAGGAGTGTGAGAAATGTTTTGCTTCCAGCTCTATCCTTGTAAATCACCAGATTGTCCATACAGGGGAGAGGCCCTACAAATGCCAGGAGTGTGAGAAATGTTTTGCTCGCAGTTCCCAGCTCTTGACCCACCAGAGAGTCCACACAGGCGAGAAACCCTACAAATGCCAGGAGTGTGAGAAATGCTTTGCTTCCAGTTCAGTTCTTCTAATCCATCAGCGCATCCACACAGGAGAGAAACCGTTTAAATGCCCGGATTGTGAGAAATGTTTTGCTCAGAAGTCCCAGCTTGTGAGGCATGAGAGGCTACACACGGGGGAGAAGCCGTATAAGTGTGATCAGTGTGGGAAAGGTTTTGCACAGAATTCACACCTCCTGAAGCATGAGGTGTTCCACACAAGGAGAAAATCCATGGAAATGCCAGGAGTGTGGGAAATGGTTTGTTTCCAGTTCCTTCCTTGTAAAACACCAGAGTCCGAGTAGTCAGGGAAACTATATAAATGACATGGGAGCAGGAAATGTTTTTGCTGGGACTTCAAACTATATGAACTATCTAGATGTAAACAGGAAAATGCCAGTAGCTTAATACATATTATACTTCAAACCTGCAATATACCTGAGAGTTCTTATCAGAGATGGTCCATTCATGTGCCATATATGTGGAATATGATTTCCTTGGAGAGATTAAATCAGGGAGCCCATGTTGAAGGAGAAGTCTCTAGCATCTGAGAAAAAAATTCCTTCCAGTTAAGTAGCTGGTTAGCATTTGGATTCCCTGCTAGACATTAAGCCCTGAAAATGTTTAATAGAGTGAAATATGTTTTCGTCATTACCTATATCTTAAGAGAAATAAGGCAACTCATGCCAGAGAGTATCATAGAATCATAGAATCATTGTAGGGTTCGAAGGGACCGTGGAGTTCTTCTAGTCCAACTCTCCCTGTCCAAGGCAGGAGACCTCATACCATCCCGGACAGATGGCTGTCCAATCTGTTCTTGAAAACCTCCAGCGATGGGGCGCCTACCTTGGGAGGCAAGCTGGTACTGTGTCACTCTCAGGAAATGTCTCCTTATTTCCAAGTTGGCTCTCCCTCTGATGAGTTTCTAACCCATTGATTCTTGTTAAGGAACCCTCTGGAAAAATGTTTAATAATCACTCTGATTTGATAATGTGCTACATCGATGTCTTGAGCTTGAGAGATGATTAAGCGCCAACCTTCATTCTCAACAAACTTACAGAACCCCTAGACTGAGCTTGGAACGGAATCCAAATTCCATTTCATGTAAAAAGCCTTTGGTCAGAAACAATCAAGTGTTTGTAGAATAAGATTCCATATCAAAGGGAGACTTTTATCGGGCCAGCTTTTTAAAGCAAGAGCCCAAGAGGTGGGGCAATGTTGCAGTGCCGTCGGCTGCTTCTCTGGTGGATTCCAGAGAGTCATTGGGCCTTTTTACACTACCCCTAAGATCCGCTGGTCCCTTAAATTCGGACCAGAGATCTTGAGGGTTCGTTGCTGTTCCTCTGTCCCCACCCGCTCCACACTTCTTTGTTCTGTCTGCGTGAGGGGGGGGAAGGAAAAAAAAAGCCTTAGACAGAGACAAAAGAATAAAAGGCTTACCTCCGGTGTTGGGGGAAGTTGCTCCCGACCTCCGTTTACTTCCTGGTTCCTCTTTAAGGGGCGGAGGCAAAAGAAAAACAACAGAAAGAAGCGAGGAGAGCTCAGGCAGTCTCCGCATCAAATATTTTTCACCATCAAAGACCAGGTACAAGAAAACTGCTGTTTGGTCGCGCTTAGGTGGGCGGGGTCGCACTTAATTGTCTGCAAACTCCGGAGCTGGTGGGTAAACATTTTTAAGGTCCGGACCTTGCAGCCATTTGCAGCGGAGCTTAGGGGTCGTGTATAAATGCCCATTGTGAAACACACACACACACCCAATCTGGGATCACAGTGAATTGGGATCAACAGGGACTATGTAGGACAGTGGTTCTCAACCTGGGGGTCAGGACCCCTTTGGGGGTCGAACGACCATTTCACAGGGGTCGCCATGAGCCAGTGAAGAAAAAGGCACAAACGGATTGGGTATGAAGGGGGGGGGGAAGAGTGAGTTATAGCTTGATAGGTTGGAGGGGATGTCAGTCAAGGGCACCGGAGGCTGCGATTGGCTGAGGGTGCCTTTAGAGGGAAGTTATCTATGGCCCCTGGGGCAGTGGCCTGCCAAAGGGGGATTGTGGCCTCTTCCAAGCAGGGCAAAGGGGTCACCACAACATGAGGAACTGTATTAGAGGGTCGCGGCATTAGGAAGGTTGGGAACCACTGATCTAGGAAAAGCTGGCCCTTGATCCAACTGGAGCTAGCTGGAGGGGCTAGTAGAGGAACCAGTGATGCTGGATCCTCATCTCCCTGAAATTTTCTTCCTGAGCACAGATTGGGATGGGAGCCATCTTGGCACTAAACCAGGAATCCTCAAGCAGAGGGAGAAAAGTACAGAAAGAGGCATCACAAAGACAACAAAGCCCAAAATATATCAGATCTTAAAGACGTTCTGTCCCAGTTGTGATGGAAAGGGGAATAATGGCAAATGCTCAAATGCAGCTGTCTCCGTGTTTGGCTGCCAGTTTTACGTTGTACTGCGGAGAAGTTTTGATTCCTTCATTGCTGCGAAATAAAGTCAGCTTGTTATATATTGGCCTTGCTCTGTTGTTTTTGAAACTTTGCCCTTGGTAAGTGCAGATCAGCTACCCAGAAAAGCGTGAAGGTAATCTTTTTTTCAACCAAATGCAAAGTTTACAACTAGGAATCCAAATTGAATAGTATCATCTCTAGTGGGTAAACTAGCAACCTGTAGCCCAACGTTTTGTCCTGGGACCCTGACGGATGGTTAGTTGTTCAAAACAATAGATGGGACCTTATTGGTGCCATTATATACAGTACATTTAATGGAAAATATAAAGAAATCTTATGGCTCCCCCAAGTGGCCAATTTCAATACTGTCTCTTGACAATTACTTTTAAATAACATGCAAGGAAAGGAAATCTTTACAAAAGGAAAAAGGGATCTGGTTCCTCCTCCACAGATGCCTGTGCAATTTTTATTTTGCTTCTCGTTCACCAACTTGCAAGTAGCTGGTCTTCTTATAAAGCCTGTCTAGATGTTCTTGTCTTGGGTTAAGCCCTAAACAAAAGTCCAATGTGGGTTTCAAACACCTACTCTCTAGATTAGACCAGGACATTTTGATGTCTCAGGTAAGGTAGCAAGGGGTACCTTGCTAGGACTCTGAGGAGTGGATGCGCCAGCCATCTCGTGTATGCCAAGAATCATGGCAGCTGCTGTTTCATTGCCACAGGGGAAGGAGCAGAAAGCTACATTTATGCTTATGCTCTGAACAGGATGTCAACATCTGTGGATGCTTGTTTCTTGTCGGATTCAGTGTATGTATGTAGTTTTAAGTGGTTTTAACCTACCAAATTATTTTTGAAAGAGGAGCCTTTTTAAAAAACATTCTTGATAGTCAGGAGTGGTCTTTCTCCCTGCTTGTCTCCTGAGAGGAAAACGCCAATCTCCGTATCCAGTTTTCTGAGCGGTGTCTGGTGCTTCTGAACAGAGAGCTCTTACTGCAAACCAGCAAAAGGCATTGGGTGATCATTTGGCTGTTTGTCTGTTGTCTTCTTAAAGCAGATCTTTTTCTTGGAAGGAAGAAAAAAGCAGTGGCGGGAAAATAAGGGAAGTGGAAAACTGATTGTGGTTATGCCTCCTGTAGAAAATCATGAATGAGTTTTTTTCCCCCCATGCAATCACCATCCTAGCCTCTTCTGGAAACAGAACACAGGGGCTCAATCAACTGGACAGATTAATCTTGAAATCCGGCAAATATTATGCAGAAGAACTCTGTGCTCCCGCAAAGCTCTCCTGATGCAGTTTGATTATGAAAGAGACAGCTTATATCAGTGACAAATAAAAACAAATTACTGTTCTGTTAATGGGTTCTCCTTCCCTGGTCATAAATATTCTGCTTTTAATTCTGATGTTGGTTTTTGTCTGTCCCACGTATTGTGAAGTTGTTGTAAAATAAAATGTCACAATAGTTAAAAGAGACTGGTGTGTGCTATTTCATGGAAATCTAAAAGAAGCCAGTTTTACTTATTATGAACAAATGAGTATCTGTAACAGGAATTGATTAAGTCCATAAGGGTGTTATTTAAAATGAAGGAGATTTTTATGTTTATATACAGTGTGTGTGTTGTGTGTGTGTGTGTGTGTGTGTGTGTGTGTGTGTGTGTGTGTGTGTGTATACACACACACACACACTGAACTATTTGTTTTAAAGTGAGAACCTCTGTTTCCTATTTTGTGTATGAACAAAATGGGGAAATGTTTTAATGTGTTTAGATAGATTTGTGTATTAAAGCTTTGTTTTTGGCTCTCATATTAATCGATATACTTCTGTTCCCTCATATTAACTTATGGGGCATGTACAGATGCTATCACAATTTCTACCAACAGCCCTGTGAAGAAAGTTGTTTGTGGTGACCAAGAATTTGAACTCAGGCCTCACCTCTTGAAGGGCCACCCTTCAGGCACTATGTACTGCACTAGTCCTCAATATTTCATGCAGTAGTAATCTGTTACCTGTGAGTCTAGAGAAATGTTGAAATAATACGACCTCATCTGCAGAAGGCCTCACAAAATTAATCAGTGTTAGAGCCATTGAGTTATTTCAGGGGCTCGAAGGTGACTGATATTAGTCTCCTTTTAATGGATGTATACATAATGATTGCCAGTTCTACCCAGAAGCACATTCAGGAAGAAAATAGTGAGATCCAAGCAGTACTGTTTCATTCTGAGGTGGTCTATGACTGTTCTATGATTTTTTTTAAATTACTTCTGAAGTGATTAACAATTTCCCTTTAATTAATTGCATGCCACTGCAGAAGAGGAGCAAAACCCTTGTTCTGATAGTGGAATAAATGTTTATTTTCAACTTTAAATATCAATTAAAAAAAACCAAACCTATGTGGGGCTGCTGAGGAAAGTCTCAGGAAACTTCAACTGGTCCAAAATGCAGCGGCAAGATTGCTGACTGGGGCGGGTTACAGAGGTCACATTACCCCCCTACTAAAGGAGCTCCACTGGCTGCCAATCAGCTATTGGGTACAATTCAAAATGCTGGTTTTAAACTACAAAGCACAAAATGGCCTGGGTCCAAGCTACCTCAAAGATAGTATCTAGCAGTATGAACCAGCTCAGGTGCTAGGGTCATCAGAAGAGGCCTTTCTCTCCATCCCGCTGCCTTCACAGGTGTGTCTCAGAAGAACACATGAAAGGGCCTTCTCTGTTGCTGCTCCCATACTTTGGAACTCCCTCCCACTGGAGGCCAGGACTGCCCCAACTCTGCTGCCTTTCCGGAAGCAGGCAAAGACCTTCCTCTTCAGACACGATGAGACTTTTAGATGGATTACCATGCATGATTGCATTGACTTGATTTCATGAGAACACCAGTGATTTCCATTTTACTTTCTATCCCTCATAATGGATATTTTTGAGTGCTCTTTGTAGCTTTAATGTTCTTTTTAATGTTCTAAGATGCCTCTTCTAATTCCCTGTTCATAAATTATGTCTTAAATGTTCTGGGCTGCATATTGTCCCTCGTTATTGTAAGCCAAGGATAAAGGTGGGGTAAAAATAGTCTAAATAAATAAATAAATAAATAAATAAATAAATAAATAAATAAATAAATAAATAGTGTAGTGGAAAGAATAATGAACTATGACACAAGAGACTGGGATCTGAATTCTTGTTTGTTTGTGGAACTTTGTGGTGGTGGTGGTGGGAGGAATCTCTTTTGAAATCACTTTCTCATTTTTCTGGAAACTACCATTAGGATACTTACTATATAGGTCAGATGCAACTTGATTACACAGAACACACATGCAAAAGGCAGAACAGAGGTGGTTTAGAGCAGCCTCCTCCTGTGGAAGATGACACAGGAAGATACAACAGAAACATGGCTTGGAGAATGTGCTTGTGTGTTCTCAGTTCCATTGTTTGGCACAAACATGAGATGTGGATTTTTCACAGGCTGTCAATGGGGGTGATGCAACTGGGGTGATGCAACTGGGGTGATTCTACCAGGGCTTTGCCCATGAGAGGCAATTTATTTTATTTATTTATTTGTATTTTCTATACCACCCATCTGGCAGCAAGGCCACTCACAATTATCTCTGTGGAATCCTCCACAGAGATACTGTAGTTTGAGTGTTGCTGATGCTTGAGGCAGGAAACAAAGTACCGTACCCTGGGCCACCATGGCATCACCTCAAAGAATGAGAAAACGTAAGATTTTTAAAGAAATGTATGTGTTTTTTTCCTATTATATATTTACTTTTTCTTTGAGAAACTACAGAGAATGATAAGGAGCAATGCAGCTGTGAGAGGGGGCGACACTGCTCCCTCCCTGGGTTCAACATTGTTCCTTATGGCTATGCCTCCAACAAACTGCCACATCCAAAATTAAAGGAGCCACATAGAAGTCCAGCCTCCATAAGGAAAGGATCAGGAATAAGGAGGCACTGCATTTTCCGTCTACAAAACATGTATAAGACGGCTGTTTGCAGAGACGAGGTACAGTGGTACCTCAACTTACAAATTTAATCCGTTCCAAATGCATGCTCTTAAGTCAAACTACTCTTAAGTTGGGGTACCTATCTAAAAAATTGAAAAAAATAAGTTAAAAAAATCAAAAAATGAAAAAAATAATTTGTAGGTCGAGCAGACCACATATAACATTTGTAAGGCAGCAGTGAAAACGCCAACAGCTTCTCACTCTTAAGTCGAATTGCTCTTAAGTCGGGATACCACTGTATAGGCAGTTTTGCAACTGCACAGCTCTCCTTGGCTTACTTCCCTTGTATAAGACGCCCCTCAAGTTTTAGTCTAACAATTTTAGAAAAAGTAGTCTTATACATGGAAAAATACAGTACTTACTTCAGACTGTCTATGAAATGATTTCCCTGTGTCCTTTTCCAGTATTCAGATAGGTGTTCAAGGATGCCCCCACCGTTTCTCATACTGCAAAGGGGGGATGAATCTCTCAGTTTTACCATCGGGTGACTGGTACGGGAAATCATGGACTTCAAAAAAAAAAATAAGAAAAAAAATGGCACCTCCCTCACTACCAGATCTACCTGGGATTGTGCTCTCTCCCTTTTCTTCTGGCCACCAGTGGTTCTCACACTTTCTCCACCTGCCCTTAGCTTGCTGATCACTTCAAAAGTAAAGGGTGCAGAGAAAGAACACCCTCCACCCCACCTAGTTTTCCCTTTTTTCCCCTGTCCCCACTATTCCCTCTTACCTCTCTGAATATGTCCCTCCTTCCTGCCTCTCTATGTGTTCTTCAAGAGGTGTGTGAGGAGCGGGTGCTTTCTGCTGCACTGCTCTCAAGATGGTGGAAATTAAGCATGGCGCCATCATGAGGCAAGTCCCCGTGCCAGAGAAGCCATGCAAAAAAAAAAGATTGTAGATTAATATTGAGGAAGCAGAGGACTTATTTTGGTGTCTGAGGTGGAAAAGAGGAGAGAAAAACTCAAGAGTCCGTAAAAGGTTTGCCTCCCAGCAGATCCAGGCTTTTAGCCGTCGCTACTCTTTGGTCCCTAAAGAATGGCCAAAGGAGGAACCAGGCTGGGCTGCCATCACACGACTAAAGATGGGAATGACATCACGTAACAGAAAGTGGAAGGTAGCATAAAATCGTCATTCCACGTTCCTAGAGCCTGACGCTGTTGTGTTTTGCCAGAACTGTGGTGGCAACGCCCATGAGAATGTCCAAATTCTGGCATTAGGGAAAGAAGAAATCATTCAAAATGAGCTCTTTTTAAAAAAATTAAGGAGTAATAATTTTAATGAGCATTAATGTGAATTACACAGTGGTAACTGCCAACATAAAATCCAGTGCTGTAGCCATTGAATCTGGAACTGCTGCTTCTCTCTGGTGCTACAGCGGTACAAGTCCTGGATAAAAGTTGGGACAGTAGCTGAACAATAAGATACCATATTTCCATTGCAACTGTAGTGTAAGGTCTGCTTTATTCGACATGAGGACTTGCACGGGAATTAGAAATTTTACCACACAATAACTGCTTTTCTTTGTCTCTGGTTGCTCTGATATCAGCCACAGAGATCAATGCAAACCTAAGGGAATTGGAAAAGAAAAAGCGGAAGGTAACTCTGTACCCCCCCTCCTTCCTTCCACTCCTCTGCTCCTATTCTTTCCTCCTACTACTCTTATTTCTACAGATCTTTCCCCCAATCCATCTGTGGTTTTCTTTCTTTTCTTGAGAGGCATGAACAGGCAGGCAAAGCATCTCCTGTAGGTTTTCAGCTGAAGAGGGGGGGAAAATCTAAGTTCAAGAAGGGACTCCAGGTTCTGGTTGTCAGATGATGATCGTCTCTGGCATCTTTGACAGATTCATGTAATTGCAAGAGGCAGCTGGATACAGAATGGAAAATGTCAAATTAAAAAAAATATGGTGCATGCTTTTTATCTGAAGTTTCCACCAGGAAGGTGCAAGTGGACAGTTATGTGAAAGTATATGTGTATTTACAAATTGTGACTAGACACCAAATATGCATGCCCAGAGTATTTCAGTGGGAGTGGGTTACCTGGAATCAAGTGTTTTGGTTTGTTCATTGACATACAAAGTAAAAGTAATGTATTTGGAAGCTGAAATGAGTTATCTTGTTCTTTCTTATTTCCGCCCTCGAATGAGTCTGGATATTGAGTCATGGCAACTGGATTTCTTTTTTTGTGAGATTGAAACATTTCACTAGTAATCCGTGTAGCTTCATCAGTTTAAGGAAAGTTGGTGTGAGGCCTCCTATATATAGTTCCCCTTGGTTTCACATTACAATGGTCTGATTAGTCTTGTTAGGTGGACAGTGGCCTGAATACTTTTTCCTTAGACTGAAGAAGCTACTTAGATAAGTACTGAAACGTTTCGCTCTCTCAAGAAAAGAAGTCCAGTTGCCATGACTCAACTTCCAGATAACCTCACCTGGATGATTGACAATCTTCACATATCTCTCAAATGAGATGCAAAGCACTCATTGCACCTGAAGAGACTGTCTTCACAATCTCCTGTTCCAAGTGGAATGCTAGTGCCCCTTTTCAAAAAGATAAATGAACAGAAGATTAAAAACCTACTTTGAACTGAGAAGTGGATGGCATTCACCAATGACTGGGTATATGCTGTATATATTGTATACAGCATATACCCAGTCATATATTGTATATGTTTCTGGGTATATGTTGTGGGTACTTGACTCAGGGCTGCACACTATCCATGAACTGCCCAGTTCCAACTTCTGTCTCTGAAAACCAATCTATCTAGAAACTGATTTCTCTTCATTCTAGCCTTTTCACCATGTCGACAATCACGTGGCAATAGAGACACGCACACACTCAACATCACGGATAAAAAAGTTTAACTTGGTTTTTGGAGGGAGGCTCTTCTTAGAGGACATTTCCATTCCATGGAGCATTTCAAGAATCCCGAGGTCGCTCCGAAGAACAGGCACATTTACTACCCACGACAAAATTGATGTAATAAAAAATAGTAAACATGTACATCAGTACAAAGTATATCTGGAACAGCATCAATTATATTATGAAACAGAAAAAATATTTTTAGAGTCATTCAAGGGGTAAGAAATACATTTGAAAGTATCACCAATCAGGTCTTAATAGTAATGGTATTAAAGATAGGAAATTCCTCATTTCATGAGGCAAGCATAGTGGCAACTATGGAAACGGCCAGGGAAGCCTCACAAGACTAGATATCATTCAGTGGGCTGCTAATGGGACAGCTACGGCCTTCACATTTGGCTTGAACAACCTAGCTTTGCCAGGTTGACTCTCCAAACAGAATATTTCACCACAAATTTGACATTTCAGTTGGGTTCTTTCCTGTGTGGGCTCCAAGATGGCTGAACAGTTTCTGAACAACATATCCCATAAAACTAGCATAGAGGAGGTTTCCCTCCTGAATGAGATTTTCCGGTATTTCACAAGCACTTGACTGAAAAGAAGTCATTTTGCTACACTCCTAGCATTTAGGAAGGTTCTTCCCTCACGTGGACAGTTTGATGCTTCGTAAGGTGTGAGTTCTGAGCAAACTGCTTTCCACACTGCTCACATTTATAGGGTTTCTCGCCTGTGTGCACCTTCCGGTGTCTCACAAGTTGCGCATTCTGAGCAAAACATTTCTCACACTCCGGGCATTTGTAGGGTTTCTCTCCTGTGTGCACCCTCTGGTGGATCACAAGGACGGAAGTGGACCCAAAGCACTTTCCACACTCATGGCATTTGTAGGGTTTCTCTCCTGTATGGACTCTTTGGTGGCTCACTAGATCTGATGTGTAAGAAAAGCATTTCCCACACTCTTGGCACTTGTAGGGTTTCTCTCCAGTGTGGACAGTCTGATGCTTCACAAGATTTGAATTCCAAGGAAAACATTTTCCACACAATTGACACTTATAGGGTTTCTCTCCTGTATGGACTCTCTGATGATTGAGGAGAGGTGAACTGGAAGAAAAGCATTTCCCACACTGCTGGCATCTGTAAGGTTTCTCCCCAGTGTGGACTCTCTCATGCATCACGAGGTTGGAAACCTGGGCAAAGCCTTTCCCACACTCCTGGCATTTGTAGGGTTTCTCTCTTGTGTGGACTCTCTGGTGCCTCACGAGGTCTGACCTGTAAGCAAGGCATTTCCCACACTCCTGGCACTGGAATGGTTTCTCGCCAGTGTGGACTGCCTGATGTCTCACCAGTTGTGAATTCTGAGCAAAACATTTCCAACACTCCTGACATTTGTAGGGTTTCTCTCCTGTGTGGACTCTCTGGTGGCTCACAAAAACGGAACTGTAAACAAAAGATTTTCCACACTCCAGGCATTTGTAGGGTTTTTCTCTGTGGACTGTCTGATGATTCATAGGAGATGCAATCTGAGCAAAACATCTCATGTTCTGCTCGCAATGGTCTAAAAATAAAACAAATATACTTAAGTCAGGATACACAGACGGAACCAGTTACTAAAATCTAAATAGAGGAATTTAGGGACAAACTTCCAACGTAAGATTTGTGCTCTCCATCCACCTTGTTTCATGGTTCATTTTAAAATGATTACAAATGTTATTTTTTTTTACTAAATAGTTTTTTTAAACTTTTAGTGTTACATTACTCTTTCTGTAACAGCCTCAATATAAAATGTACTATAACTCAAGTCTTTCATTATAGAACAGGGATGATACATTCTAATTCTAGATTTATGAGACCATATATTCATACTACATTTTTAAATAGAAGTCCAGTAGCCATGACTCAACTTCCAGACACATTTTTAAAAAGACTTTTGCAAGCAGTGCCCAAGAGTTGCTCAACTGGAGCCTCAATTTTGTGGGGTCCTGAAAACAAGTACAGTAGGACCCCCATATCCACTGATTCATTATCCACTGATTCAGTTATCCACAGTTGGCAGAGGGGAAAAAAATCAGCAGCCACAAAGCAAGCTGTAAAGCAAGCTGTTGTCATAAACAGCAGCTGTAAAGCAAGCTACTGTCACAAACAGCGGCCATAAAGCAAGCTACTTTCTCAAAACAGCAGTCCACGCAAGCTACTGTCAGGAAACAGCAGTTTGGGGGTGGGTGGGCAGGCGTTCTCTCTTATCCACGGGAAGGCCTGGAACCAATCCCCAGAGGATACCAGGGTCCTACTGTATATAGATTACTTAGATAAAATGCTGTATCTTCTCTTTTAGGCATTAAGGCTATCGTAAGAAACTGGGCACTTATTTGAATGTTTCTGAGTAGTGGTTTAAATTATGATTCAACTCAAAGTCAGCCTGCTTTCTTTACTCTTCTAGAGTCGTGCTGTCTTTGCAAACAAAGTGCATATTCTGCTTTAAACATAAGACATTTTAAGGAACCTCATGGCACAGATGTTAAGCTGCAGTGCTGCAGTCAAGACTCCGCTCGCAACCCAAGTCTGATCCCAAAGGGTTCATGTGTAGTCAGTTGACTCCGCCTTCCATCCTTCCAATATCAGTAAACTCAGCACCCAACCTGCGGGTGGGGCTGGGGCAATATGTAGCCTACATAATCAAACTGTAAACTGCACAGACTGTGCTTTAAGCACTACAGGATGTCATATAAGCAGTGTATTTTACTTTTCCCCACATTCTAGAGCTGGAAATCTGGCATTACAGAGATGCAGGAGGAAGTAATGAGTGCTGGATTCAGGATATGGCTGCTGCATAGGTCCCACATCAACTGTTGCAAAATGAACTTCCTCATGAGACAACAGTTCTCTTAATAAAAAGAAAACCCAACACCATGCTTTGTTGGTTTTGTAAAGCTGGCTTACGTGATGCATCACCTGATTTGACATCTGGGATTTCGATTTTATCCAAGTCCTGAGAATCTGGTTCTACTGACAACTCCCCCTGTTCCATATGGTTGATGGACTCGGATTTTGGAGCTGAATGTTAAGTTGGGGAAAAGAAGAGAACAAGTAAGGATCAGACATAATCCACAGAGATATTTGTGTACATTTATGAAAAATCATGAAAAACAGCAATGTAATCCTTTTTGTAATCCAAACTCATATGGGAAAAAATTGAGAAAACCAAACAGCTGAGGAAACAGCAAAAACTTCACAATCCTTTAAAAATGCGAATGCATAGGTGAAAAACACCTGCATAAAGCCAACGTCTATTTCAGCACATAATTACATTGTCATCTACATATGGATTTTGTCATTATGCTCCAAATTTTTTTTTTTTTCCCCAAGGAGGGCCACTGATCTAGATTTAAGATAGTTCAAATGCAACTGTACAAACCATGCATGGAATAGCCACTAATTAAAGTGTTGCCACCCATAATATGCTGAGCAGCATGCCAGTTGAGGACATGGTCTGTGTGGCCAGGAATTGAGGGGAAACGTATTAATGGGTGGCAATTTGCCACTACGTTTTAGGCAATTATGCTCCTATCAGTGTAAATCAGGACTCTGACTGAGAGATGATTCTCTAGCAATTTGGTTCCTTCAGTTTTTTATTTTGTTGTGTTTTTTAGCAGTGCTTGGAAAAGGACCACAGATGATTTCACAAGCTTGCTAAGGATAAGGAGACCCTCGGGGTGGGGTGGGGGGAGAGACAAGTCTAGTTCAGCACTAACATGGATTCAAATCCAGACTTTGAATGGCCAAGCATGTGGCTCCCAGCATATTGTCCTTAATGGAATTCTGACAGGACAAAAAAAAAGGAAGCACTCAGTGGTTTAGGTGTCTAGCTGCTGAACCTGAGGTTGGGAGTTGGATTCCTCACAGTGTCTCCTTGTCAAGGTCTGGACTCAATGATCTATAGCAGTGGTAGCGAACCTTCAGCACTCCAGAGGTTTTGGACCACAACTCCCACAGTCCTTTGTCATTGGCAATCTAGGCTTGGGATTCTGGGAGTTGTGGTCCAAAACATCTGAAGTGCCAAAGGTTCGCCACCACTGATCTACAGGGTCCTTCCAGCTCTGCCGTTCTAAGACGATGATCCAAATTACGGGGAACAGGTAATGAGAACAGATTTCTACCTGATGCTTGGGAAAGAGAATGTTGGTCACAAAATATCCCTGCCGGGGCATATGTGTGTGTGTAGTGTGATTAGAGTCGTGACCGACTCTTCATGACTCCATGTCCATGGAGTTTTCTTGACAGGAATACTGGAGTGGTTTGCCAGTTCCTACTCCAGCACCTGGTATTCCCTGGGGGTCTCCCATCCAAGTACTTGTCAAGAATATTCTTGTGAGTGAGTTTTTTCAACTTGCAATTAGAGATATGGAGTCCAGCTGTTTACTGAAGCAAGCTCGGTAAAATTGGCCTTGACAGGAAGGCGAGTGTCCAAGGACAGTAGAAGCGTAGCTCAGAAGCGTGGATGAGAGAAGCACTATGACATGTGATGTGAAATGATTGGAAAGAGATGTTATATGTACCTTATGTATTTGCTGTTTAGCCAGGGCTGTTTAGCCAGTTTGCTGTAAGCCTGATGTGTTGGCTGTGATTAAGAAGAGTAGCTGGATTATTTGTGCTACTGGATGTAAGTCTCTGTAAACTAAAGGAACCTGTATATATTTTGTAAATAGACTGCAACAGAAAACCAGCAACGGGCTCTGTCATATTTTTGCCTCTAATCCTTGACATTGCTGCAACTCTGCTAACTGAGGTTAGCTCTTCATACATTATTTGACAGTACTAACCAGGGCTGACTCTGCTTAGCTTCCGAAATCAAGCGAGATTGGATGTGTTGAGGGCATCTGAGCAGCTGCTGGGTCATGGGAAAGATGCAAATGATCTGACACAATACAAGATGGCGTCCTATGAGCTCACCTCTATTATGATCCCCAGTTATATGAACCAATTCCTCACACAAGGGGGCCTGCTATGATGGTGAACCTCCAGTGAAGGGCTCTCTCACCTGAGTGGTTGCTAGCCATGCCGAGGCTTCCCTCAGATGCCTGGTTCCCTGGCTTGTCCTCCTCTTCCTGCTTCACTGTAATATTAGAAAAACCTGAATTGAGAGGAGAAAAAAATAAGAGGTGGACTGCAGTTGTGCATCAATGAACCAGGTACCACTGTCAAATGCAGAGAATTGTGCTACATTAACAGAGGAGGGCAGGTATAATATCAAACCCGTTATACTGGAAATACATAGAATACCTGGAAACAGGAATGTGTTACTTGCAGAAAACAATGTTCTAAATCTGGTTTAATACGCAAGCACTGTATGTTAATTAGGAAGACCTAAGTCATTTGATTATAATATCAAATAACTTAGTGTCAATAGTGGAGTCCTTTAAGTTTTTAGGTACTATTATATCTCAAGATTTAAAATGGTCATCTAATATTAAAAGTATTATTAAGAAAGCACAACAAAGAATGTTTTTTCTGCATCAACGTAGGAAGTTCAGACTGCCAAAAGAACTGTTGATTCAATTTTATAGAGGTGTTATTGAATCTATCATCTGTTCCTCTACAACTGTCTGGTTTAGTTCTGCAACTAAGCAGGACAGATATAGACTTCAACGGATAATTGGAACTGCAGAAAAAAATTATTGCTACTAATTTGCCATCTATTGTGGAATTGTATACCGCACGAGCTAAAAAGAGGACAATGAAGATATATACAGATTCCATACATCTTGGACATAATCTGTTTTTCAACTGTTACCCTCAGGGCGACGTTTTAGGGCATTGCATACTAGGACAACTAGATATAAAGATAGTTTCTTTCCATGTGCTATCAAACTGTTGAATAATTAAAATTTTCTTCTTTCTTCCTTTTTTAATAATAGGTTTTATTGTGTTGTTGTACTGTGTTTTATTGTTGAATATATAATTCTTATATTTCCTTCTTATATATGGCGAGCATTTTTTACCAAAACAATTTCCAGGTGTGTCCAATCACACTTGGCCAATAAAAAGATTCTGATTCTGATTGCATTCCCTCACCTGTATGATTTTCCAACCTAGCCATCATTTTCTCCAAGGTGAGATGATGAGGACCAGGATGGGCCTTCCTCAATCCACAAGGTCAAACCAGGATCGAAGAGCAGGAAAACTGAACAAAGGAAAACAGAAACAAGGATATATTCACTTGATTTAAGATTTGCAACCTGGAATCATATGCTTACAATCATCTCCATGTGCTTTGTAAGCCACGGTTTGGAATTCTGAGATAACTTACGGGCTCCAGTTAACAATCCGGCTGCAGCGTTCTGCACTCACTCAAGCTTCCAAATGTTTTTAAAAGCCAGCCCCACATAAAACATGTGTTACAGGAATCTAACCTGGATGCAACTAAGGGCCTTTTTACACGACCCCTAAGATCCGCTGGCCACTTAAATTCGGACCAGAGATCTTAGGGGTTTGTCGCTCTTCCTGTGTCCCCACCCCTCCGCACTTCCTGGCTGCTGGCTGCGTGAGGGGAGGGAGAAAAAGAGAAAGAAAAGCATGCCATTCACCTCCAGCAATATTCCAGTCTCTGTAAAAGTAGCTCTTAAAGGGGCGGGAGCCAAAAAAACAACAAACAGAAGCAAGGAGAGCCCCGCACTCACTATCGTTACACCGGATCAAATAATTTTCACCTCCAAAGAGCAGGTACTTGAAAGGTGCGCTGGGATGCGCTAAAGTGGGCGTGGCCGCATTTAATTTTCTGTAAACTCCGGAGCTGGTGGGGAAACATTTTTAAGCTCCGGAGCTGGGAGCCATTTGCCCCGGAGTTTAGGGGTCGTGTATAAATGCCCTAAGAAGGCATGTGTCACCATGTCCAGATCAGGCATCGTCTACTTACTGTTTTAGCAGGCTTTCCTTTAAATGGCTGGTGGTTTGACAGAGGGTTTAAGAGTGCTTCATTGCAATGCTTGCTTTAATGTTGATCTTATCACTATTTTAATGTAATACTTGTTTAACTGTGTAGGAGCCTCGTGCTGCCGTGGTGAAACAGCTGTACTGCAGCTATAACTGTGCAGAACATTTTGCTTTGCTTTAATTCTTTTGTAATATTTGTACATCTCTTGTTTTTAAAGACTGTTTTGTTTATTTAGAATATGCTTACCCCACCTTTCCCCTTGGAAAAGGACCCAAGGTGGCTGACAATAATGAGGGACAATATACCGCCCAGAACATTTAAGACATACTCAAGTTAGGAACAGGGAATTAGAAGAGGCATCTTAAACATTAAAAGGAAACATTAAAGCTACAAAGTGCATGCCAAAAGAAAAAAAATCCATCATGAGGAGTGGAAAGTAAACATGGAAACACTGGTGTTCTTATGAAATCAGTCAATGCAAATCATGTAAGGTAATCCATATAAAAGTCACTTATAGTAGGTAGTCCCTCCTTGGGGAAAGCTTGCCTGAAGAGGAAGGTCTTCGCCTGCTTCTGGAAAGACAGCACAGATTTTATGTTTTAAGCTGTCTTGGGGCCCTTACGGGGGAGAAATATTTTAAATAGAAAAAAATCTCAATAAATAAGTTGCTAACTGAAGAAATTTACGAACTGGCTTTAAATCTGTTTTATTAATTTTATGCATCATAGAAGAACCATGGTGGGGGTGGGGGGGTGGGGGTGGAATTCATGTTTTCCCCGGGAGGTGGGTGGACACAGACCCTAGTTGGGGGGCTGACCCGTACTATGCAAAAGGGGGGTGGTGATAAACCCAGCGCCACCAGCTCCTTTGGACTTGGTGGGGCAGCCGGGCTCCCAGTGGGGCTTTGAGACAAACCAAAGATCTCCAGCACCTCCGCCGCCGCCCTTGTCACCAGCAAAGTGCTCCCCGTTCAATTGCATTCGCTGCCCAGGAAACACTCCGGTTTCCTCCCCACTTACAGTACCAGCAGATTTCTCCTCCACTTCGGATCTTGCGCATCCGCCTTCGGCCTGGGATCGCCCAAGATCCCCTTCGATCCCCGCTTTCCTTCTTGTGGTCGATTTGTTGCAAAGGCAGTTCCCCACCCCCCCCCTTCCCGTCATGTGACTGAAGCCACACCAGATCCCTGGCAAGACTAAAATCAAAGAAAAAAATAAAACAAAAGACGAAAAGCGCGCCAGTTTTCTGTCTCTTGAGGAATTTTTACTAGTACAGAGCCCTAAAACCACACCAGCCCTATCACTGCTTGCAAATGTACTTACATCCAACAGCCCATTCGATGTAACACTTCTATACTACCATTTTTCTCTTTCTTTTTTTCTGCATTACCCACAAACGCAGCTTCCTCCGCATGACCCTACTAGGCAAAAAACGCCGGCAACTGTCTTTCCTTCCATCATCTCTTAACCTCAAATGAACCCCCACTTCTTCCTCTTCCTCTTCCCCCTTTCCTCCCCACCCTCACCCAGATCTGGTGTCCGTTTTGTGTCTCTTTAGGCATTTTTACAACAGAGCTTGCCTGCAAATATGAAGCTGTTTGGATGAACAGCGAAACGTTTCTATCTCTCAAAAAAAAAGAAGTCCAGTAGCCATGACTCAACTCCCAGTTAAACGAACCTGGATGACTGAGAATCTTCACAGATGTTATTGGTTATTCTATGATGCATACAACAGGGAATGAATATTTGGTATGAAATGTATATTGCGTTGCACATTATATTGCACACCTCATTTTGCTGCTATATGTCTGAAGAAGTGGAGGTGTCCACAAAACGTTACATTAAAATAGGAAAGTTATTAGTCTTCAAGGTACCACATGTTTTTTTGTCTTTAGTTCTTGTGAATTGCCTCCGAGGGGTTTGACCCTTAACAGCCCAGCTCAGGTCGTGCAAAGGAAAGCTTCCTCCTTTGAATCATTCCATCTCAGGTCTGCTTTTCGCAGCGTGATAATTTCCCCCAGCGAGTTTTGCTTTCTCACGATACACCCCAAGCCCCATAATGCCCCCCCCCCCGTTCAGTCAGTTTTAGCTTCTGCAGAGAGACTGCAGGCTTGTTTTGACGGAGGACTCGTTTCTTTTCCTTTCTTTCTGGCAATCCATAATATTGGGTATCTAAGAAGCTCTGGTTATTATCAGACAAATAATCCCAAGAGACAAAATATATTAATTTTAAAGACGAATTTCTATACATTTTTAATGTGAGCTGTCACACGTCCTGTCACTGCCCTCGCATTAAAATACTGTATAGCCATTTAGTCCTTAAGATACCACAGTACTTTTGTCTCTTGTTTCTTGTTTTTAATCTTTTTTGTTAGTTTGATATGTTTATACAGACGGATATGCCTACTTCTAATTATCTATCTGATTTACTTTATTTAGAAGCCTTTATTCGGGAAGAAAGACCATCTAATCATATTCTATGCTTCTAAATGAAACAGTATGCCTTTCTTTCTTGTACCCCGGAAAACATCGATAAGAGGAGAAAAGGGAAACAAAATATCTTTATTTTAGATAATATATACAGTGGACCCTTGTATAACAGTTTGTATAACATAAAATCTGTACAACATAAAAATTCCTGAGATAGGGGAAATTTGTTTAACATAATCGCCTATGGGGAGATTCCTTACAACATAAAAATGGGATCACTACGTTTTCAATGCATTCCTATGGGGATTTGTATAAAGGAAATTTGCTTCACATAATTTTATTTGGAACGAATTAATTCCTTTATACAAGGTACCGCTGTATTTAGGATCTGACTTGACTTTTAGGGTCTCTTGCTTATTTTGGGGAAGCATACATTTAAGCCACGGCGACGTGAAGATCATCTTTCTCTGTTTGACATAAGACAAACTAAGCCACCAGGGTCTAAAACAGTGGTGTCTGAACTTTGGCCCTCCAAATGTTTTGGACCATAACTCCCACAGTCCTTTGTCATTGGCAATACAGGCTTGGAATTCTGGGAGTTGTGGTCCAAAGCATCTGGAGGGCCAAAGTTTGGACACCCCGGGGCTAAAAGGAACATTTTCTCTCAATTCCCAGTCAATGATGGGACCAAAAAAATGAGATCGGAAACCTCCCCTACTCGCCCATGTGCACCGGCAACAGATTGGACGGCTTTTTGAGTGTCGCTTGCCAGGGATCTGGCTTGGCTTCAGTCACGTGATGGGAAGTGGAACACAAGCTTGCCTTCTGATTAAAAAAAAAAGATACAGAGGCTTTAAAAAAAGGCAGAGCAGAATAAAAAAAATTGAAAGGAGTTCCCCCGCCCCCGGCCCCAAATGCAAATCTGCATGAGAACCTTCAGTTTGGGAATCGTGAGACAGGTAAGGGGAGATTGCGAGTGGCAAATGGGGCTTGTGATGAACTGAGTTGGGAGATCCGGCTGCAACAGCAGAAAGAAGATGTAGGTTTTTGGGGGAAGGAGGCAAGAGGAGGAGAGCAATTTCTGAACCGGGAATTAAAGGGGCAGGATGGTATCCTGGTGAAAAGAGAAGGGGCTGGTTTAGGCAGCTGAGCTTAAAGAGGAACTCCGATTGCCTTTTAGGACTGCCTGAAATGAAGAGCGTGCATATCTCTTTTTGTTTTAGGAATGGTTCCCTGCAAGGGAACCGATTCTGCCTGCAGTTCTTCCAGCGCCAGTGTGAAATGGCTAACAGAGGTGAACGATGAATTGTTGTCTTTAATTGTTGAACTACTTTTGAGTTTGGGGGCCCTTTTTGCACCCTAAAAGGCCAGCAGTTGTGTGAGACAGATTTTAGAATAGACCAACCATTTTCAATCTCCCCCCACACACACACACACTCCAGGCATATATGAAGGGGGTAATTCTGATAAGGTTTGTTGCGCAACTTACACAATTTATGATTGACCCTTTTGTAAACCATCCTGGGTAGTGCCGTTTGCAACATCCAACAGAAGGGGTGGCGGCCCTCAAGCACAGTCCATCTGCTACATATCAGGTACTTTTTTCAACAATCCCCAGACAAATCAAAAATACTTCACACCCCCACCACTAAAGCCATAGCTAACAACCCATCCTTAATGGGTGTTGGGAAGTTTAAAGGTGGGACTTTCACCCACCTGAAGCCATTGTCCACCTAATTAGCCTCTTGTCCACCTAAGGAGCCTATTCAGGCCATTGCTCATCTTATGAGCCTATTTCAGACCAGAGTGACAAAGAGGTCAAAGTGAACTATAAAATGGAGGACTCCCAATTAGCTTTCCTCAGACTGACAAAGCTGTTGGGATGAGCAGCGAAATGTTTCAGTCTCTCAAGAAAAGAAGTCCAGTTGCCATGGCTCAACTTCCAGATAAACTCACCTGGATGACTAAGAATCTGCACAGACATTTTCCTTCACAGAGTTCTAGATTCCAATTCCC